>CM076458.1:10305109-10905109 GCA_038419695.1 Scomberomorus guttatus
TAACACCCCCCCTCGCTCATTTTCACCATTTTTTGATTAACACCCCCCCCTTACTCATTTTCACTATTTTTCGAGTAACACCCCCCCTCACTCATTTTCACCACTTTTACCATAGTAATCTACTTAAATGTAATCTGATTACATAAACCATAGTAATCAAAATACATGTAATCACATTACTTTAACAATAGTATTGTCAATATCTGTAATCTGATTACTTTTACCATAGTAACAGGGTTGTCATTCAGATTTTGAGCATCACCTCTTTTACTCACTTTATGTGTCGCGCAGGACTCGAACCCACGACCCTTAAGTTAAGAGTCTCATGCCTTACCTACTGAGCTAGCCGGGCTTTTGGTAAGACAGTGTACAACTGTGTTATATGTATACGTATCTGATTACTTTAACCACAGAAATCATTCGAGTAACACCCCCCCTTGCTCATTTTCACCATTTTTCGATTAACACCCCCCCCTTACTCATTTTCACTATTTTTCGAGTAACACCCCCCCTTACTCATTTTCACTATTTTTCGAGAAACACCCCCCCTCACTCATTTTCACCACTTTTACCATAGCAATCTATTTAAATGTGATCTGATTACATAAACCATAGTAATCAAAATACATGTAATCACATTACTTTAACAATAGTATTGTCAATATCTGTAATCTGATTACTTTTACCATAGTAACAAGGTTGTCATTCAGATTTTGAGCATCACCTCTTTTACTCACTTTATGTGTCACGCAGGATTCGAACCCATGACCCTTAAGTTAAGAGTCTCATGCCTTACCTACTGAGCTAGCCGGGCTTACTATGGTAAAAGTAATCAGATTCCATATATTGACAATGCTATTGTTAAACTAATCTGATTACATGTATCTAGATTACTATGGTTTAAGTAATTAGATTACTATGGTAAAAGTAATCAGATTACTGTGGTTAAAAAGTAATCAGATACCTATACATATAACACAATTGTACACAGTCTTAACTAAAGCCCGGCTAGTTCAGTAGGTAAAGCTTGAAACTCTTAACCTAATGGTCGTGGGTTCGAGTTTTGCCTTACACATGAAATGAGTAAAAGAGGTGATGCTCAAAATATGAATGACAATCCTATTACTATGGTAAAAGTAATCAGATTCCATATATTGACAATGCTATTGTTAAAGTAATCTGATTACATGTATTTTGATTACTATGGTTTAAGTAATCAGATTACATGTAATTAGATTACTATGGTAAAAGTAATTAGATTACATGTAATCTAATTGATATTGGTAAAAGTAATCAGATACCTATTCATATAACACAATTGTACACGTCGAGTCCCTGCGTTACACATAGAATGCCTGAAATAAGTGGGGGTGGTTGTTACTTGAAAATAGTGAAAATGAGTAAGGGGGGGTTGTTACTTGAAAAATCGTGAAAATGACTAAGGGGGGGGTGTTACTCGAAAAATGGTGAAAATGAGTAAGGATGGTGGTGTTACTCGAAAAATAGTGAAAATAAGTAAGGGGGGGTGTTAATCGAAAAATGGTGAAAATGAGTAAGGGGGGAGTGTTACTCGAAAAATAGTAAAAATGCGTAACGTAGGTGTTACTCGAAAAATGGTGAAAATGAGCAAGAGGGGGGTGTTACTCGAATGATTTCTGTGGTTAAAGTAATCAGATACGTATACATATAACACAGTTGTACACAATCTTACCAAAAGCCCGGCTAGCTCAGTAGGTAGGGTATGAGACTCTTAACCTAAGGGTCGTGGGTTCGAGAACTGCGTCACACATAAAGTGAGTAAAAGAGGTGATGCTCAAAACCTGAATGACAACCCTATTACTATGGTAAAAGTAATCAGATTACATATTGACAATGCTTTTGTTAAAGTAATGTGATTACATGTTACTGTGATTTATGTAACCAGATTACATGTAATTAGATTACTATGGTAAAAGTGGTGAAAATGAGTGAGGGGGGGGGGGGTGTTACTCGAAAAATAGTGAAATTGAGTCAGGGGGGGTGTTACTCCAAAAATTGTGAAAATGAGTAAGGTGGGGGGGGTTTTACTCGAAAAATGCCTAAAATGAGTAAGGGGGGGTGTGTTACTCGAAAAATGGTGAAAATCAGTAAGGGGGGGTGTTACTCGAAAAATGACTAAAATGAGTAAGGGGCGGGTGTTACACGAAAAATAGTGAAGTTGAGTCGGGGGGTGTTACTCCAAAAATTGTGAAAATGAGTAAGGGGGGGGGGGGGGTGATGCTCTGAAAATAGTGAAAATGAGAAATGGAGGGGGTGTTACTCGAAAAATAGTGAAAATGAGTAAGGGGGGGTGTTACTTGAAAAATGCCTAAGACGAGTAAGGGGGGGGGTGTTGCTCGAAAAATGGTGAAAATGAGTAAGGGGGGGTGTTGCTTGAAAACAGTAAAAATGAGTAAGGGGGTGTGTGTTACTCGAAAAATGACTAAAATGAGTGAGGGGAGGGTGTTACACGAAAAATAGTGAAATTGAGTCGGGGGGGGTGTTACTCCAAAAATAGTGAAATTGAGTAAGGGGCGGTGTTACTCAAAAAATAGTGAAATTGAGTCGGGGGGGTGATACTCCAAAAATTGTCAAAATGAGTAAGGGGCTGTGTTACTCAAAAAATAGTGAAAATGAGAGAGGGGGGGGGGTTTTACTCGAAAAATGCATAAAATGAGTAAGAGGGGTGTGTTACTCGAAAAATAGTGAAAATGAGTAAGGGGGGGTGTTACTCGAAAAATGAATAAAATGAGTAAGGGGCGGGTGTTACACGAAAAATAGTGAAATTGAGTCAGGGGGGGTGTTATTCCAAAAATTGTGAAAATTAGTAAGGGGGGGGGTGTTACTCGTAAAATGGTGAAAATGAGTAAGGGGCGGTGTTACTCAAAAAATAGTGAAAATGAGAGGGGGGGGGTGTTACTCAAAAAATGCATAAAGTAAGTAAGGGGGGGTGATAGTCAAAAAAAGTGAAAATGAATAAGGGGGGTTGTTACTTGAAAACAGTGAAAATGAGTAAGGGGGGGGTGTTAATCGAAAAATTAGTAAGGGCGGGGGTGATGCTCTGAAAATAGTGAAAATGAGAAATGGGGGGGGGTGTTACTCGAAAAATAGTAAAAATGAGTAAGGGGGGGTGTTACTTCAAAAATGCCTAAGACGAGTAAGGGGGGTGGGTGTTACTCGAAAAATGGTGAAAATGAGTAAGGGGGGGTGTTGCTTGAAAACAGTAAAAATGAGTAAGGGGGGTGGTGTTACTCGAAAAATGACTAAAATGAGTGAGGGGAGGGTGTTACACGAAAAATAGTGAAATTGAGTCGGGGGGGTGTTACTCCAAAATAGTGAAATTGAGTAAGGGGCGGTGTTACTCAAAAAATAGTGAAAATGAGAGAGGGGGGGGGTTTTACTCGAAAAATGCCTAAAATGAGTAAGGGGGGGTGTGTTACTCGAAAAATAGTGAAAATGAGTAAAGGAGGGGGTGTTACTCGAAAAATGATGAAAATGAGCAAGGGGGGGGGGGGTCCAACTCGAAAAATAGTGAAAATGAGTAAGTGGGGGTGTTACTCAAAAAATAGTGAAAATGAATAAGGGGGGGGTGTTACTTGAAAACGAGTAAGGGGGGAGTGTTACTCGAAAAATAGTTAAAATGAGTCGGGGGGGTGTTTCTCCAAAAATTGTGAAAATGAGTAAGGGGCGGTGTTACTCAAAAAATACTGAAAATGATAGAGGGGGGGGGGGGTTTACTCGAAAAATGCCTAAAATGAGTAAGGGGGGGTGTTACTCGAAAAATGAATAAAATGAGTAAGGGGCGGGTGTTACACGAAAAATAGTGAAATTGAGTCAGGGGGGGTGTTATTCCAAAAATTGTGAAAATTAGTAAGGGGGGGGTGTTACTCGTAAAATGGTGAAAATGAGTAAGGGGCGGTGTTACTCAAAAAATAGTGAAAATGAGAGGGGGGGGGGTGTTACTCGAAAAATGCATAAAGTAAGTAAGGGGGGGTGATAGTCAAAATAAGTGAAAATGAATAAGGGGGGTTGTTACTTGAAAACAGTGAAAATGAGTAAGGGGGGGGTGTCAATCGAAAAATTAGTAAGGGCGGGGGTGATGCTCTGAAAATAGTGAAAATGAGAAATGGAGGGGGTGTTACTCGAAAAATAGTAAAAATGAGTAAGGGGGGGTGTTACTTCAAAAATGCCTAAGACGAGTAAGGGGGGTGGGTGTTACTCGAAAAATGGTGAAAATGAGTAAGGGGGGGTGTTGCTTGAAAACAGTAAAAATGAGTAAGGGGGGTGGTGTTACTCGAAAAATGACTAAAATGAGTGAGGGGAGGGGTGTTACACGAAAAATAGTGAAATTGAGTCGGGGGGGTGTTACTCCAAAAATAGTGAAATTGAGTAAGGGGCGGTGTTACTCAAAAAATAGTGAAATTGAGTCGGGGGGGTGATACTCCAAAAATTGTCAAATGAGTAAGGGGCTGTGTTACTCAAAAAATAGTGAAAATGAGAGAGGGGGGGGGGGTTTTACTCGAAAAATGCATAAAATGAGTAAGAGGGGTGTGTTACTCGAAAAATAGTGAAAATGAGTAAGGGGGGGTGTTACTCGAAAAAATGAATAAAATGAGTAAGGGGGCGGGTGTTACACGAAAAATAGTGAAATTGAGTCAGGGGGGGGTGTTATTCCCAAAAATTGTGAAAATTAGTAAGGGGGGGGTGTTACTCGTAAAATGGTGAAAATGAGTAAGGGGCGGTGTTACTCAAAAAATAGTGAAAATGAGAGGGGGGGGTGTTACTCAAAAAATGCATAAAGTAAGTAAGGGGGGGTGATAGTCAAAAAAAGTGAAAATGAATAAGGGGGGTTGTTACTTGAAAACAGTGAAAATGAGTAAGGGGGGGGTGTTAATCGAAAAATTAGTAAGGGCGGGGGTGATGCTCTGAAAATAGTGAAAATGAGAAATGGGGGGGGTGTTACTCGAAAAATAGTAAAAATGAGTAAGGGGGGGGTGTTACTTCAAAAATGCCTAAGACGAGTAAGGGGGGTGGGTGTTACTCAAAAAATGGTGAAAATGAGTAAGGGGGGGTGTTGCTTGAAAACAGTAAAAAATGAGTAAGGGGGTGGTGTTACTCGAAAAATGACTAAAATGAGTGAGGGGAGGGTGTTACACGAAAAATAGTGAAATTGAGTCGGGGGGGGTGTTACTCCAAAAATAGTGAAATTGAGTAAGGGGCGGTGTTACTCAAAAATAGTGAAAATGAGAGAGGGGGGGGTTTTACTCGAAAAATGCCTAAAATGAGTAAGGGGGGTGTGTTACTCGAAAAATAGTGAAAATGAGTAAAGGAGGGGTGTTACTCGAAAAAATGATGAAAATGAGCAAGGGGGGGGGTCCAACTCGAAAAATAGTGAAAATGAGTAAGTGGGGGTGTTACTCAAAAAATAGTGAAAATGAATAAGGGGGGGGTGTTACTTGAAAACGAGTAAGGGGGGAGTGTTACTCGAAAAATAGTTAAAATGAGTCGGGGGGGGTGTTTCTCCAAAATTGTGAAAATGAGTAAGGGGCGGTGTTACTCAAAAAATACTGAAAATGATAGAGGGGGGGGGGGGTTTACTCGAAAAATGCCTAAAATGAGTAAGGGGGGTGTGTTACTCGAAAAACAGTGAAAATGAGTAAGGGAGGGGTGTTACTGAAAAAATAGTGAAAATGAATAAGGGGGGGTGTTACTTGAAAATGAGTAAGGGGGGAGTGTTACTCGAAAAATAGTGAAAATGAGTCGGGGGGGGGGGTGTTTCTCCAAAAATTGTGAAAATGAGTAAGGGGGGGGTGTTACACGAAAAATAGTGAAATTGAGTCGGGGGGGGGGGGTCACTCCAAAAATTGTGAAAATGAGTAAGGGGCGGTGTTACTCAAAAAATAGTGAAAATGAGAGAGGGGGGGGGGGGTTACTCGAAAAATGCCTAAAATGAGTAAGGGGGGTGTCTTACTCGAAAAATAGTGAAAATGAGTAAGGGAGGGGTGTTACTTAAAAAATGATGAAAATGAGCAAGGTGGGGGGGGTCCAACTCGAAAAATAGTGAAAATGAATAAGTGGGGGTGCTACTCAAAAAATAGTGAAAATGAATAAGGGGGGGTGTTACTTGAAAATGAGTAAGGGGGGAGTGTTACTCGAAAAATAGTGAAAATGAGTCGGGGGGGGTGTTACTCGAAAAATGACTAAAATGAGTAAGGGGGGGTGTTACTGAAAAAATAGTGAAAATGAGCAAGGGGGGGGGTGTTACTCGAATGATTACTGTGGTTAAAGTAATCAGATACGTATACATATAACACAGTTGTACACAGTCTTACCAAAAGCCCCGCTAGCTCAGTAGGTAGGGCATGAGACTCTTAACCTAAGGGTCATGGGTTCAAGTCTTGCGTTACGCATAAAATGAGTAAAAGAGTTGATGCTCAAAATATGAATGTCAATCCTACTACTATGGTAAAAGTAATCAGATTACATATATTGACAATGCTATTGGTAAAATAATCTGATTACATGTATTTTGATTACTATGGTTTAAGTAATCAGATTACAAGTAATTAGAATACTATGGTAAAAGTAATCAGATACCTATACATATAACACATTGTACACGTCGAGTCCTGCGTTACACATAGAATGCCTGAAATAAGTGGGGGGGGTGTTACTCGAAAAATGGTGAAAATGAGTAAGGAGGGGGTGTTACTCGAAAAATGTTGAAAATGAGTAAGGGGGGTGGTGTTACTCAAAAAATAGTGAAAATGAATAAGGGCAGGGGTGTTACTTGAAAATGAGTAAGGGGGAAGTGTTACTCGAAAAATTGTGAAAATTAGTAAGGGGGGGCGTTACTCGAAAAATAGTGAAAATGAGTAAGGGGGGGTGTTACTCAAAAAATAGTGAAAATGAGTAAGGGGGGGGGGTGTTACTCGAATGATTACTGTGGTTAAAGTAATCAGATACCTATACATATAACACAGATGTACACAGTCTTCCCAAAAGCACGGCTAGCTCAGTAGGTAGGGCATTAGGCTCTTAACCTAAGGGTCATGGGTTAGAGTCCTGTGTTACACATAAAATGAGTAAAAGAGGTGATGCTCAAAATATGAATGACAATCCTATTACTATATTAAAAGTAATCTGATTACATGTATTTTGATTAACTATGGTTTAAGTAATCAGATTACATGTAATTAGATTACTATGGTAAAAGTAATTAGATTACATGTAATCTAATTGATTTTGTTACAGTAATCTCATTACATGTAATCAGATGACTGTGGTTAAAGTAATCTCATTACATGTAAGGAGATTACTATTGTTAAAGTAATCTGATTACATGTAATCTGATTACTGTGGTTAAAGTAATCAGATACCTATACATGTAACACAATTGTACCCACTCTTACCTAAAGCCCCGCTAGCTCAGTAGGTAAAGCATGAGACTCTTAACCTAAGGGTCATGGGTTCGAGTCCTGCGTTACACATAGAATACCTGAAATAAGGGGGTGGTGGTTGTTACTTGAAAATGGTGAAAATGAGTGAGGGAGGAGTGTTAGTCAAAAAATAGTGAAAATGAGTAAAGGGGGGAATTACTTGAAAGTAATTAGATTACTATGGTAAACGTAATCATATTACATGTAATCTGATTACTGTGGTTAAAGTAATCAGATGCCTATACATAATATCTACCACGGTCTTCTTCATCTGTTAACCTTTTGTGTGTGTTAGAGGTAGTGTCTGACCGATGTATAGGCATCTGATTACTTTAATGGGTTAATTAAAAGGTTGTTCCCCACATCCCCAAGATTAGGTGAACAACAATATTTAATATTTATTTATTTAAATGTTTAGTTTTTGTGTGTGTTTGTTTTTAGGGCTGCAACTAACCATTATTTTGAATACCGATTAATCTGTAGATTATTTTTTCGATTAACTGATTAGTTGTTCTGATCGGATTAATTGGTCTATAAAACGTGTCAGAAAATGGTGAAACATGACGATCACTATTTCCCAAAGTCCAAGATGATGTCCTCAAATCTCTTTTTCACAAGTTCACAACCAAAATATATTCAGTTTACTGTCAAAGAAGACTAAAGAAACCAAAATAGTTTCACAAAATAATTGGTGATTAATTTAATAGTTGATAAGTAATCAATTAATTGACTATTTGTTGCAGCTCTAGTTTGTTTTATGTATTCATTTATTTATTTTATTTCTTTGTTTTCTTGTTTGTTTTCTTACTTTGTTATATTTGTGTTAGGTTACTGCTGCTTGGATTATTCTTGTATGTTTTATACAGGTGCAATGCCTGTATGTTGGTGCTGAAATGTTTGTGGATTATTAATTTTTTTAAAGTTTCCCGTTATATTGTTGTAAATCGTTGGTTGAGAATTTGTGCTTTTGTCTTACTTAATTTACTTAATTTTTTACTTTCTTTTTTTTTATTCCTCCTCCTGTCTTTGTGTGTTAAATTGTGGAATTAATTGCCTAAATAATCTCAAAGGGACTTTAAAGGACCAGTGTGAAGAATTTAGTGGCATCTAGCAGAACAGCCTTGGCAGAAATGGAATATAATATTCATAAGTATGTTTTAATTCATGAATAATCACCTGAAAATAAGAATCATTATGTTTTCAATACCTTAGAATGAGCTTTTTATATCTACATAGGGAACAGGTTCTCTTCCATGTTGCACCGCCATGTTTCTACAGTAGCCCAGAATAGACAAACCAAACATTGGCTCTAGAGAGGGCCTTTCATGTTTTTTGCAAGCGTTACAGCCACCGTAGGTTCTCCTACATGCTTGCAGTACTCAGTTGGTTGCACTCTGCAACCTCATCACTAGATGCCACTAAATCCTACACACTGCACCTTTAATCCATTTAACCATCCTGGTTATATAATAAGAAGAAGTCTTAAATTACCCTCTTAACCCCAGTTTCACAGTGGATCAGTCATCATTCAAATCCACAAAGCTTTTTAAAGTAACTTTTGGGCCTTTATTTGAGAGCAGACAGGAAATTAGGGGAGAGAGAGATGGGGAAAGAAATGCAACAAAAGTCCCAATCCAGAACTGAGCCGGGGACGCTGCAATTACATGGTCAGCGCCTTCAACCCCTCACCAGCAGACACGTTTTTAATTCTGATGGAGGCTTAAAGTTTTCAAAGATACCGAATATGCCAGGCAGAATTTGAGGGACATGTGCATTAAACTATGCACAAAATATGTAGAATAAATTTCTATAAAAAGCATGGTGTCTTGTGCGTGACTATTTCACTCAGTGTAAATGTCATACAGCTTGAATGAAGAGTTGGAACGAGCTGATACTGAATATGGGCTGTAAAATGCCTCAACCTTTAAGCTACTGTACTTAAGGGGAAATAAAAGAGGGTTAACTACCTTGCTTTAAGGAGTGCTCGAGTAAAATTGTGCCTAATTTAAGAGACCGTGCACCACCAATTGTACAATTTTATAATTTCTGTAATTTTTATGTCATACAAGAATTCCCCCTCTCTTTAATATGATCCATGAAATTACTCTATACTAAACCTGTGTTCTCTGAGTAGCAACCTGCAGCACTCTTAAATTACAACATCGAAAGTCTTCAACATATATTTGACAGTTCATGATGAAAGAGCCAGGCTTCCTTTCAAGAGAAAACCTTTTGCACTCCATCTCCCATTTTTCCAAGTTAATGACAGTGTCACGCTACTCCTTGCGCTTGGCAGGCTGTTATCCACCCATCATCTCTGAAGCGCATAACCTCATTAGTAAGTGGACTATATGCAAGGTGTACAGAGACTGCATGGTTTGTAATGAATAGAGATGAGTAATGCTGCTTAGTTTAATTTATTTGACAAGAAGGGAAATGCCTTGCTTCTTTTTCAGGGATATCACAATAAAGCCATATCAAAGTCTGTCTCTCCTACTCCCACACTTCATACCTAATGTTTTCTAAAAATAAAGGTGTCCACATTCATTGTGGACACCTGCAATCCCCGTTTCATCACAACTGAGCTCCCTGAAGTCTTCACGGAAGCCTCTGATGTGAATTTCCAAACTTCAGCTGTAACACTTGTGTCCTCCTTTTGTCATCTCAACATCTGACAAAACCACATATGTTTCACAATCATACTTTATTTCCACAGAAATACAACCAGTGAAAACAAGGAAAACAAACTCATGAGGTCTCGCTTTTATCTTGAACTGGGATCAGCAGCTTTGCGTATACTGTATGTGTGTGTTAGCATTGGTGAGGGTCTATGATCCAGATCATCAGCATTGACTGTCAAGGTAGTACCTCCCAGCCATAGGACCAAAGTAACTACCTATGGCCTCTAATTGATCATGTCCAACCTACAGATTTGCTGAAACACACTAGTCAAAATTTTGGTAAAACCTTTATTGCTGCCTCACATGGCTTTCTAGAAAAATATGATTACCTTTGCAAACAGAGACACATCGGGAAAGAAGAAACAAAAGAAATCAAAACTTATACTGTAAAAACCGAATGAAATCTAAACCGCTTCTAAATCCAGTTTAACATTCATTCAAAATCAACAATTAATGTCATTTAAAGTGCATCAGATTCGAATTTTTTTAAAGTAGCTTTTTTTTCTGATTTGCATAAAAGGTCGCTAAAAGTATAGTGTAGCATTCCCTCATCTTTTTGCTTCTAACAATATTGCACAGTATACTGGAGACGATGCTTAACAGCTGAAAAAAGTTGTAAATACAGTGACCTGCATATTGTGGTAAGAAAAATATGGACAGCTACAGTACAGTATGTGCTTTATCTGCTAACACTTTCAACTTCTTTTTAAAGTGTTAAAGCTATAATGAAAATGACAACTTATGTAGTGGATATGAAAGTGGTGGAAGATGTACACCAATAGACTGTATGATACACTAAACCACAAGTCAATAATAGGAGTAGAGTCGCTTCACCCCAAGAAAGGCAGCTGCATATTTACAGTTTCAAGCTTTCAGTTTTACTTTAAATCCATCATCGGGTTCAGGTAGAGGTGGCTAAGAAACCTCCAGAGGGTGGAAAGCGAGGTTAAACCTGCAATAATAGATTTTATGGCCACCTGGGGGCAGCGAAAAGAAGCTGTAAACACAATATTGACATATTATCACCCAGTAAATTTGATATGGTGAATGTGTTAGTAAACAGTTTCCTATAAACATCCAGCAGATACTGAGAAACTTTACCTTTCATTTGGAGCTGTGTGTGTCCACCTGACTAATAAGTCCATTATTCTGTATATACAAGGAATCATGTGATCCACTGTTAATATAAAAATATTGATAATAGCTGCTTTGACGTAAGAAAAAGAGCTTACTGCAAATAGGAGTTACTGTACTCCTACAGTATATGTTCTAAAGATCAGTGGATTTCCTGGTTATTAGTCAAGTCTCAGTGTCAGTTGATGTGCATCTTCTATTGCAGGACAACACCTTCATACAGTAGATACTGTATATAATGTGTACTGGATGCTGAAATGCAGACTGTGCCATTCAGAGTAATAAAACAGAACAACCTGGCCCCCTTTGGTAACTTTTACTATTGTGCAATGCAGCTTAAAAATTTGGGAGCCCTCTCGCAAAATAAAGTGACTCAACATCCTGCGATAGAATTGATCCAACTTGCTGCAGCCCAGTTGTGGTTTAGCATGGCTAGCGAGACTGATTGGCTTGACTGCTAAAATAAGCAAGGACATTGATTTGGAGATAGGGAATACAGCGCAGGGAGAGAAGGATGGCACTGCCCTGCTTTCCCTGGCACGAATTTGCCTTTGGCCTGTGGGCAGACACATCTCTCCCTCTCTCTCTCTGTCACACATACACACACACACACACACACACACATACACACACACACACACTCTTCCAAAAGAGAAACACTGGCAGCCAGAAGTGTCTGGAGACGCACACACACACACACACACACACACACACACACACACACACACACACACACACACACACACACACACACACACACACACACAGCAGACAACATTGATTTCCTGTTTGGCATTACTAAGCGGTGAGTGACACGGCTGAGGGGATCGGGCTATTCTCTGGACCACAGTGCACACAAACAAACATGCTACGTATTCTGTCTCCCACTTCGCTCTTATACACACCTTCGCGACATTTTATAGACAAACATTCACAAACCAAACAGCTCATCTTGATCATAGCGCCTTCCAACATTTCATCACTACATCTCTTCTTTCTGCGCTTTCATTCTGCTCTGCCTTATTATCTCTCACTGTGCATCTTTCTCATCTGCCGTATA
The DNA here is from genome assembly GCA_038419695.1 of Scomberomorus guttatus. Lineage (NCBI taxonomy): Eukaryota > Metazoa > Chordata > Actinopteri > Scombriformes > Scombridae > Scomberomorus > Scomberomorus guttatus. The sequence goes on from CM076458.1 coordinate 10,317,442, forward strand.
TATCTCACTGCCCCTGTTTCTGTTTTCATTACACGAAATTGATTTTTCTTGGCTTCACAGAACCGTGCTGACTGCTTGGTTGGTTTGGCACAATGTTTGAACCACCCAACAGGTAAGCATGTTTTATCAGCAGCATGGATCCACACTCACAAACACACACACACACACATATAAGCCTCTACTCATTTCCAAGGTAATCTAGAGAAGGCCATCTTTTTTTTTTTTTTTGGCTGAAACATACAGACAGATCAATGTGAACTTGGACAGCATATTTTGTGAGAACTAGCAAAAAACCATAGTGGAGTGCAACAAAACAAAACAACACTAAATACACTTGTATGTACTTTCTTAAAGAATTCAAAGTGTGCATGTTGGTGAGACTGCTGGGAAGTGTTGAGTTTTGTGTCTCTTCGAGTTGTGTCAGGGAGGCTGTATATGTGCGTCAATGTAACTTGTGTGTCCGGATGTGTACGTGTGTGTCTCTCTCTCTCTCTCTCTCTCTCTCTCTGTCACTCTATGTAGGGTGCATTACTGGACGCAGTAGACCAGACACAGCCAGAGGCGTACACCAAGTGGTCATGCGGTGTGACAGAGAAGAGAGCAGAGTTGCTGTCAGAAGGCCTTTTCAACACACTGCTGCTCTCCGTTTGGGGACATTTCAAGAGCGTTTGACTGGAAAAGGGCTCCGCGAAGGAGAGATAAACACAATTCTCCAAAATTCCCACAGAAACACCACTAAAGCCCTGAAGGCTCCCTACCTGAAAATACTGCGCTAATACCTTTGATGTTCCCAAAGAGATGTGCAAGCGAGCGAGAGGAAGAGAGAGACAGGGGGGAAAAACGACAACAGCTTAGACACTCGAACACACACGCCCGGCAGCAGCTTCACACGTATAATGAATCCCTGTTAGCTGATGTTTTCATGAGTGGGTCATTGAGGGAGATAGTTCAAGGAAGTCAGTGTGCAGTGTAAAAAATGTCCCTAACAAGTGATTTAATTGACTCCCAAACTCTTTGTTCTTAAATCAAGTGTCACTTTTCTCAACCTGAGTTTGACTTGTTGAAATGTCTTACATCAAGTCACGACTTGAGGTGGTTAATGTAACTGGCTTTCTGAAGTTCTCAACATTTCTGCAACAAAGTTATTTGCACTGGAAATAAGTGTCATTTCCTCTCATTACCGGCAGATTTTTGTCTCAGTATATGACTCAGAAAGATTTTAAATTAGCTTTGTTGCATGCTGTGTCCTTTTTCTCACCTATTTCCTGTTATTCTTTACTGTTTTCGCTTCAGAAAATGCACAAAGTGACCCTGAAATAACTGATATTCTTCAGTGTCAGAGTATTTCATGTGTTTGCGTGTGGCTCTGAGTGAGCCTACATTGTACCTGAGCACACTTGAGTGTGTGAGAGCTTTTTTACACTGCTCTTTTCCGCTGCATTATGAAAGCTAATTCTTCACTTGCTTACTGTTTCTCCTAATTCTATCTCCACCACCAGCAGAATGTTCTTTTTTATAGGCCTTTATTTCCATCTGAGTTGCATTTACACAGAAGTCTGTGACCCCTTTTGCTAATATGTGCAGGGTATGTGTTTTTCTCTTTGTCTCTCACCTCTGTGTATTCTCATCTGTCACACACATTTACACAAGCACATACTGTGTGTTCATTCATTCATTGGAAGTGACAGCTCCAGAGAGCTTTGACGAATTTGCTTTTCAGTCTCCAGCCCCCACTCCACTTCGTATGTTATTTTAGTATTTCTCTGTTTCTTTCCTGCGTCTTGTTTTTACCTCTGTCTTTCCCTGGGCCGTCTATTACACAGCTAAGGTCACATCCATGTCACCTATGTTTAAAACCAAATGCACCTGTGTGTCAGAGGGCAGAGCTATGTGAAGACAAGTGAACTCAGACTTTGAAACGTGTTAATAGCCAGTGGGCTATACAAAAGAAACAAAAAGCTGACTTCTCTAAATGGTAACACTCGTGTGCTTGTGCAAAGCTAGTAAAACTGGACATCTTCATCTTCTTCTGTAGAGGCCATTTTGAGGGACTGTGGATTCATATACCACTGTGGATTGTTGTGAAGATAAGATCCTGCTACACACTATATTTTGAATAATCAGTCAGGCTGGAGTTGTAGAAGCTAAAAACAATACAGCAGCATAATATCAATGTTGCAGACGCAGGCAGTCCCCAAATGGTCCATATGGGCTTCATGAGCTCAGAGTATTTTCCTCTGACACTCAAAAGATAAAACAATCACACTATTATTATGGCTGGGGAGAGAAGAGAATGAATATCAAAGTCAGAGTGATTCCAGTCTTAAGTTTTGATGGATAGCTCCTCAGGGAATCTTTGGCTTGGGGAGGCATGAGCGACTCAAAGGGATCAGGGTCTTTGCTGACCCAGGCTCTTTGAGCGTGCCCTCGTTGGGCTCCTCCAGGCTGGAGCTGGTGCACCCTGGATCCCTGAAAGGCTCTGATGCTCTGCGAGGCTGAAGCAGCGAAGTGCGACATAGACTTGGAACCCGCACCTGGGGTCCGGCATTAAAGCAGGGAAGGCCTCTAGACGGAGGGGGCAGCTCCTTGGTCCGGTTGACCAGAGGCCCTGAGGAACATCCCGCTTTCAGAGAGGCAAAGCCACCCGTGCCCCCCGGCTTGAGTGCAGGGAGTGACACGGTCTTGTGAAAGCGAGGAGGCTGCAGCATGCGAGGGCAAGTCGATCCAGCAGATCTAGGAGCAACAGAGTTCTGCAGTTTTACAGCGGGGGCTCTCCACTCAAGCTGTGCTGCAGGCTGAGCTGCTGCTGCTGGACTGTCTCTGGCAGTTACCCCCTGTGGAGTCCCCGAGCTCGGGCGGTGCAGGTGGGTGCTGAGGAGATGACTCAGCTCGTTGGGGTCTGCTGGGCCAGACACATTTACCGTGTGGCCTTCAACAGGGCAGTCAGCATCTATATGGGCTCCTCCCTCTGTACTACTCCTTGTGAGGTCACTGTGGCCCTCGGTGGGGGGAGTTTTTACTAGTCTTCCCTGGTGGAGGTGCTCGTTGAGGCAGGGGTTGAAAGGCTGTAGTATTCGAGGCTGCAGAAAAGAAGAAAGATATATCAATAAGATAGAAAATGGGTATAAAATTGTCATGAAACAGTCAGTGCATAAAGAGGCAGGACTTGTTTTTGTCAGGTTCCAAAAATACCTGGTTTTAATTTTTTCTCTTTTTGTGGTGTCTTTGATCCCTGTGGAATTCAGGCTTTTGAATATTTTGCAGAAGTGAAGGAATTTCAGAATCAAAAGGTGAACTGAAGATTATGCATTTCTTTGACTGGTTTATTTACTCTTAATATCACAGCCTGTTTCCACTGCCAGTCACTGAACTATTGCTAGAATGGGAGAGGCAAAGTCACAGAGGAAGCCCTGATTCAGCACTTAAAACAAGCAGAGGAGAATAACCTTGCCGTGTGAGTGCCTAGAATCTACTTTGATTCATTTTGTGATCGCTGCCGCAGAGGGGCTTCAAAACATTCCTGAGAACTATGATACCGGCTGCTTGTGTAAGCACGTGCTGAGCTGTTTACCAATTCAGACCCACTGCGGTGTTGCCCTCCACAAGGGGACATACAGGGTACAAACACAAAATCATGAACACCTGTACAATCTTACAACAGCCCTGCAAGAATTATCGTGTTTGTGAAGCTTCAATGTTATGTTCAAAATTCGTTGTGTTAGATGCTAATTATCCAGTACAACCACACAATGAACTACGGCTTCAAACCAGTTTAATCAACAACTCCCTGACACAGACTTAACAAACATTTTTCCTTTTAGGCACCGCTATATTCCCAGAATGTATAGTGCTATAAGGTAACTGTAACCTTTCCACAACAACCTTTCTGGACCACATTTCCAGATAAGCAGCAGAATACAAATCCAGAAGTGCTTATTAGTCCATCCAGTCAACCATTAGCAAGAGCACAGCTGCTCAGGTCAGAAAAAAAAGTCAACACTGGACAATATATGAATATCTTACATTGTATATGAGTACATTCTGTCAATGGCTTATAACCTCAACATCTATAAAATCCTTTATACTACTTCTAATGTTAGCCTACTTAGTTTAAGATGGATTCTGAAAGGCATGTACACTTTATTGATGGAGTTGTTGTCAGTTTTTGCCATCAAAAATCAGAGGACTCGCCTTTTTTGCATCGATGTCCTTTGAGCAGAACGTAAAGAATCTAAATCCACCTGAAACCATCTAAAGCTATGAACTCAGTTTTAGCAAAAGAAGTAAGAAGATCTCAGAGGATGTGAATAGACATGAGTAGCTGTGTTGGTGAGGCTGCACTGCTTGTTTCTACCATCAGTCATTTGCATTGTGAGTGGAAGTAGATGTCCAAGGCCACAGCTCCATCTCCTGGTCCCCTGCCACAATGCTTTCACTAGTCTGTTACAAAACCCTTGTCCACCCCTCAGTGTCAGTTTATTTCTGTTGCTGCATGTGCTTCAAGCAAGGAAACACTGTTTTCACATTTTAAAGTCTGTATTTTGAAAACTCTTACATAAAGGATGTTTCTGTTGCTTCTTACGATAGATCTGATTAGCCTGCCACTCAAATCATGAGGACATTATTAAGTCCGTTTTTTTAGGTTTGACATCTCATTCCTATCATGACTCAGTCTGAGAGCGAGCACTCCCTACTCACACCCACAGTTCAAAACTAAATAAAAAGGTTCCAATCCACCAATTATATGTGATGTCACCAAAGTAAATTAACTAAATAAATCCAACAACATCTAAAGGTTGAGTGACATTATTAATATGAACTTATTCTCTGTTTTGTTCTCATTAACAATAGAGCAAAACACAATCAAACATTATAGATAAAGGGTTTGTTCTAGTTTGGACAATGTAGTTCAGGGTAAAAATACAGATTAAAAATGTGCATTGTCATAAGAATAATATATGACACCTTTAATTGTGAGGTTTGTGATGAGATCATGTATTTATAGCTGGCCCAGCTGGAATAAGCCTCCGCCAGCGATAGCGTCATGCAGTATCTATCGTATAGGGTCACAGTCAATAATTATTTGCATCTACAGCTGTCTACCACAGATCCTAATAATTAGAAGCAATCATTTTGAGCTCACTGCATTACCAAGAAGTAAATATCTCAGCTCACTAATGATAGTTACAAAAATGATAGTTACCTAAATTAACAGAAAATCACCAGTCTAACCAAGAAACGTGCCAATTTGAGGCACCTGGAAGATTCAGGCACGTGGAACCCACCATAACCAATCACATCTGCAGTCTCTCTTACCATGAAAAATGGCATGTGATTAGAAAGGCAGCATGGAAGAATTTGAATAAAGATGTAAATAATCCCCATTTTGTCTGTCGGAGGACAATGTGATTGCGGCACACGAGCAGATGGGAGTGGCAATTTGATGGCACTCCATTTCAAAGCTAGATTAAACTAGTATTGTTTAATATACAGTAGGTGGTTGTGAAAATGGTGATTTGGATTGTGTTCGAATTTAAGCTATGGAAATGTGTGAGAGCAAAGGATGTGTGATTGCTCGGATTTATCTGTTTCTGCGGTGCTGAACTGCTTTTGATGGTGGAGTTAGAATGAAGGTTATTGCCCAGGACAGCTGTAATATTCATTGAAGTCCAATATCACAGTTATTCATAAATGTTACTCATTTAAATACAGTCCATCCAAATCCTTTCAAAGTTGAACATCTAAAATAATAAAGCACATGTTCACTGAAAAAGAGTATGAAAAAACAAATCCACAGAGAGGGATTCACCAATGCATGCATAATGATTCTTCTATACTTAATTTGATGAGAAAGAATAAATTAAAAAGACAACAATGTGAAACTGAAATTAATTAAAGCACAAAAACAAGGCAAAACCAATTTTTAAATCCAACAAAGAGATGAATTTAAATACAATAACTGCAACAGCATCACTGTGACCTCCATTAAGAAGAGCAGACCAAAGGCCCAAATACAGATACACAAAGTCAATACTCCAAAACAACTGAAAACCCAACGCAAATCATGCACACGCAGATGTAGATGGACATGCTTCTGTCATGCCATATCACACAAAACCACAGCCCAGCGTGCAAGTGGGTGGGTGGGTGGGGGGGTCAGAGAGGGCTGCATGTTGACTGCATGTTAAAGAAAGGTTTACTGTACCACGCTCTGTCAGTGAAGTACTGCACTAGGTGCTCCACTCCTTGCCACAGGCATTATGTGTGGGGACGCAAAGATAGAAAGACAGACAAGGAGAGAGGTAGTAGAGTGAGATGAAGGAGAAAGAGAGAAAAAGGGGGAGGGGGGGTTGGGGGGGGGGGGGGGGTACAGACATTTAAGACAGACACTTATTGGAGTTAACAAATGTTAAATCCAGAATTAAAACCCAGCCCATGCTTGCAAGAAAAGGTCACATATTAGCTCAACAAACAAACCAATTTAATGCAAAATATAATTACTGCATCCTCCATTCTCCATTCTCTAATTCCAGAGCTGGCTATTTCTATTTTCTATTCTACAGACCTTTATTACTGGCAAGAACTCTTAGCTGGTTTGTTTACAGTCACAGCTCCCAGTGGGGGGTCAGAGCATTAGTGGTTTATGCAGTGAAACAAAAATAAACTTGTTTTCCTCCCATCCGTTGTTTCTCATTTTATATCGAAGTACATACCAACTCTATTCTAGAACATTTCATTGTCATTACATCTCTCCTCCTACTCTTTTTCTCCCACTGTACAGACATTCTTTTGATACTCTTTTGCTCAATTAGCCTATGCAATCTACTGTTGGGAGAAAATGCACTTTTGACTGAATGCTGGGTTGTACTCACATATTTGTCAAAATAGTCTATAAACACAAGTGCACCTGATGTTGAAATAACCTGAGATATTGTAAAAAAGAAAAAACAAAAACCACATTGCCACATTTATTTCACCTTCCCTCTTGATTCAAAAGCCGAGCCCCACTGGAGTAGATCAAAAGAACACAGCGTGGGTTCTTCTCTTTGTTAGTTTCTTTCTTTTTTTTTTTTTTGCTTTTCACTCGCTCACATGTGTGCATTTTCTGAAGTCTATTTACCGATTGTCACTCTCTTTACCTGCCTCCCCTACTTGCTGCCTCATCAGCACAGCATAATACTGACGCTTTGTTGTGGGATTCACTGAAATGGGTGAGATTGTTGTGACTGCGCTGACATTGTTGCTGCAGTCCTGTCTTTCTCAGAATCAGACTGTTTCAGTCAACAGAAAAATTTCATTTTCACGTCCAAAGCAAAGATTGGACAGGTCATGTTATGATCATGCGTACTATTTCTTCAACAACAGGATATATATCCTCTGATAAGGGGACTGCTATATCATTTATTTCCATTACGTGTTGACACCATCACGAGTAGTATATCTCATTTAACAGCAAATTATGGTATATATCTTAGTAGAAGGGAATAAAAATGAGGGTTAGAAATACAGGGGTCTGCAGGTGTTAGAAAACCAGCAGAGTTAGCCACTTTCTGACTGAACACAGCTAATAAAGGAGAATTGGAAAGGACATCAGGGGATTAATTGTTAGGGGACAAGATGTTGCACTGTGTTTAGTAAAACAAACTAATGTGTCTTACTAATCTTGTTCCAAATTAATCTAAAATTAATCTAATGGGATAAATAAAGTACAAATAGTACTGAAATTGTAGGGTGCAAAAATACTGCTATGAACTGAAACAAAGACGTTTTAATTAGACAAAGTTAAACTTTTTCAGGCTATTTACAGACCCTTGGATGTGTTGCTTTATAAAGAGATGGAGAAAAGGCTGGAAAGCATGTTAGTGACTCACTCTGTCTGCGTTGGGGCATGCTGGTACGGGTCAAGCCCTGGTGCTGTGCCTGCCACGGAGACAGCAAGGGGGTGGGCAGCACACCCTACGCAGAGAAAAACACAAAGGACAAAAGGCATGACGAACCAGAACACATACACACACACACCCACACACACAGAAGCATGCTCCCACATAAAACACAAACTCACTGACATAAAAACACTGTTAATTAGTACAGATAGCCCAATTATCACAGCACACAGAAAAACACACACAAGCAGACGTGCACGCACATACTGTCTATCAGAGACTGATTCACCATGTCAGTGTGAAATCCAACATCCAAAGTCTTTCATAAAGGTTTGTTGCAAAGTTATTTAGCTATGATTTAAGTTTTAGTGTTAGTGAGATGGATACAGTTAAAATAAAACTGAATAATGTGAACACACTTTAGTCTACATAAAAATACACATACACACAAAAGCTCACTGTATACACTTAAAAGTTCTCCACCAAATCACTACATTAACACAGGTCACAGGTCGTCATTTGTCATTTTTTATTGCTTGTTGTCAAGCTTCAAGGAGGCAGATACCAGGAGACGATGTTAGTCGTAGATTCCAGCCGGGACCTTTGTTGCATCCCTCATTTTCTCCCTATGTTTCCTGTATATTTCTACTGCCACTTTCCAATAAAGACAAAAAAAAGTCTTCATCTATATACTGTCCAATTTTGAGTTCCTAAAACCCAGGAGATTAGTTTCATGCATCGTTTGAGACCCTTATTATCCTATAACATCGGTTATCTGGAGACTTGTAACATAATGTAATATAATTATGTTTCTTCCTGGGCCACACTGGAAGCCCCTTTCCCCACTCTCTATAGTCATATCTGTCATCACCCATCTCTAGTGCCTTCAATCCACTGTAGAACAGTACTCCAACAAGCACACAAATAAGGTGTCACTGGAAAAAGGTAAACAGTTTTCACAAGTGAACAAACAAAACGAAAAAGAGCAACAAACATCTTTTCCACCTGTTACTTTGACAGCTGACATGACAGGTAATATAAGCTAAGAGAGGGAGTGGGGGCTTTTTTCATAAAGCTGTGATGCCATTGCTGTGTGTGTTGTGAATTTGAAGTGTATCTACTGAATATACTGTAGATATTTGTTTGAGTTTCTTTAGTACATCAGTCTTATGTTACACAGTAAGACAAAATTTGCTACGATGATAAATTTATAGAAAGTGGAAAATCCATAGCTGTTTATCCACTCTTCAGGACAAATACAGTATCAAACTGAAGCACAATGTGACAGCTGGAATCATCATTAGTGTCCCTCATTGTGACTGTTTTACACAAACAGTATGTTTCAGCCCACTTTCTTACCACATCTGCTGCCCATATGTCTACCTTCTCTCTTTCACTCCTTCTGTCCTCTGAACATTTTAGTTGGCCAGCATCTGTGACTGTGCACAAACATGTAACTGACAGAATACAAACCCCTTTCTTGATACCACACCTATCTTCAGGTTAAGCACTTCAAAGATCCCTGCCCCCCCATCGAGAGAGGCAAAGTGAAGGAGCAGCAGGGCCATCACGTTAAGCAGACAGACAGACTAAAACCTTATCAAATGCTTACTCCTTTCCTCAGCTGTGGAGGGAGCTGCCTCAAATAAAGACTCTAATATAGCAGAGGGGCACAGAATCTGTCAAAGGGGAAAAGAAACACACAGAGAGAGAAAGAGAGAGGGATAGAAGACGAGAAGGGGAAGGTAGCAACTTCCCAGCAGGTCCAGCCCAGGCTATTTCAGAGCCCTCCTAGTGCGACTGCTGGAGGGGGGAGGAATGAGATTCCCTGATCTGCTTTCATCCATGTCCTTGCTTGAACACCAACAACTGTTTCAGCAGGACGTCTGGGCAGTAGCCTCCTGTCGAGGCTTCATTTGCAGTGAGGAACACCTTAGGCGATGAGAACAAGAGAGTATGCTGAAGGGTTCTTGAATGATTCTGACAGTGTCTGGCAGCTTTATTAGACCTCCGCAGCAGCTTAGCCTGTCAATTTTTTTTTTTTTTTACTGTTTTTCATTCCTGTAAAGGCTCTTCAATGAAGGGCTGACAGAGCTTCACAAGGGCAGGGAGAAAGAAATTGGGAATATATAAAAGTTTTTCATATTCCATCAATTTCATCAAAATTTCTTATAGTTCTTGCTCACCAGCACAGAGACCTTGGGTTCAATGTCTGGCAGCGTTATGTCTGGCTTGGTCAGGATTTCCAATGAACACAACTGTTCAAAATTTAAAAGCCAGTGAGAATTCTCTTCTTGGTTGTTGCACTCTTACTGGGTGGTCAGGGAGTCTGCACAGTGGCAGGCAGCACTATGGCATTGGCACTGGGGTGATAGTCTAAACCTCCCACGTGTTACACCTTCCTGCTAAAGCTCATAAGTAGTACATTTGTCTGCAGCACTCTTGGGGACAAAAGTAGAGTTAGCAGTGACAAGCACTGCAGTTCATGTGGAATATTGGCAGACAACAATAGACAACAAGAACAAAAAAAAAAAATGATGAAAAACTCTCATCATGTCATGCACTCTCAGGATTTGCTAAGCTACTTCCCCTGTGCAGAGTCCCAAAAACAGATGGTGAAACTTGGGGAAGTAGGACAAGAATTTAAAAGTGAAGCAAAAGTTGTCTTTTGTGATCCTACAACCTTTTCATCAAGTAACAACAGTATTTAGAAGAAACCATGATGCTATGTCTTCAACACAGCCTCTATCTGCTTGAATCTCCTAATCCACTACACAGAGCTTCTTGTGTTTGGCTACCTTAGCTCTGGCCACAATGTCTCACTTCACTAACTTTGGCAATTAAATCCTCACCTGTCCAAGACGACTGCTATATGTGTGTGTGTATTAATGAGCGTGCATGCGTGAGTGAGTGTGTGTGCATTTGTGATGATATATCTGTGATGTAAGGGGGCAGACAGAGGGGATGTGGGCGGAGAAGTCACGTCAGATCTGAGAGGGAAAAACTTGTTCTTTCAACCTACAGCTTAACACTGATCACTAACCCTATTCAATCCTCCTGTCTCTTCATTCCCTCTCTCACTGTGTCTCCGTGACAGCAAATTGATCTAATTACAACTGAAGTAAGAAGTAGAGTAGGTAATGTCAAAGAAAGAACGACAATGACAAAAATACAGGGAAAGAAAGAAATCACTGAAGCAAGAAAGAAAGAAAATATGAGCAGGAGCGATAAAAAAGACGTGAAGGGAGGTGTGAGCAAAGAAGAGTTGAAGAAGAGGATGTTTAAAAGGCAGAGAGGGAGTAGGAGGGTAGCTGTAATTATCCTGTCTGTCTGCCACTGATGAAACACTGCCTATTGTGTTGCCATTGTTTCACTGCTGCTGCTCATCTGCGTGTTTGTTTATCTGGGTTATTAACAAGGTCTGCTTCCCAGTTCTCAGTCTCAGTCATTGTTCAGTCGCACTGAGTGTGCACCGCACTTGAGTACAAGAGATACATGCGGCACATCCCACTCACACACACACACACACAAGTTTGCGCAGCTATCCTTGTTAGGACATTGCATTGACTTCCATTCATTGTGTACAGTCTAACCCTAACCCTAGCCTTAACCTGACCTCAATTCACACTTTACCCCTAACCTTAAGGACTACTGGTCCCGACAAGGTCGGTGTTTATACCGGAAAAAGTCCCAATGAAGTAACAAAAACGCTCTCACAAACATGCACACACACACAAAACGAAAACACAAACTGATATAAATACAAACACACTGCTGCATAATTTTCTATTGTGTTACTTCTATTGTCCAAAATTACTAAAATCATACAGTTTATATTTTATTTTTTGCAAGCGGCAGAGTAGGCAGAGAAAACATTTCTGCTGCAGAGATTGCTCTGGGGAGCAATTCAAGAAGATTATTTTTCTACAAGTGACATTTAAGTAGTTGCTAATGTCACACTACATGCACGTCTCGCTGCGACAAGTGTGTCCAATATTTGTCTGCATCTTGTACATTGACAGAGACATACACTCATAGCTTATTATGAGCCTTTTTTTTCCCGAGCATGCTTTTGGACTCAAAATTGGATTGCGAGCAGATTAAAATGGAAAGCTGGAGGAGCTGGTGCCCAAACCAGTTGGTGATGATATGTTGCCAAACCATTCCTACAGACTGTGAAAAAGTAAGGAGATGAGTACAACCCTGGTCTGCACAAACAGTGAAAATAAGAAAAAATAATTGGAATAAATGCATCCCCTGAGGAGAATATACCAAATGCTTGAAGATGCTGCATCAATAATGAACTGTGCACCAAAAAGTAAATGTCAATAAAGGCCATGTCCAAGTGTCATAGGCCATGACTTATTCTTTTGTTATACTCAATCTGAGTTCAAAGCACAGTGAGACATCTCTGTAGCAAGTTGCTGGCAAGACTCAACTTAAGACCCCTCAGAACCAGGGTGTACATTTTACCCACTAGGCTACTGATAGGGCAACTAGATATCAGCATTAAAGCTATAAAAAGATTACAGCTAGTGGCCTTTGGCATCAAAATTATTCTTGGTTGATCCTTTCAGCTTACCGCTCAAAAATACCATCAGAGGGCGAGGGCTACTCCAGTGCTCTGAGAGCGGCACTTTAAATGTCAGAGGAGAGGAATATCAACAGAAAAGGGCATTTCAGAGAGCAAGAGGAAGAGATGACACCATGTTATGAATTTGTGTGTGTCTGTGTGTATGTGTATGTTGGAGGAGTAATGAAAAGTTAAACTCAATGAATGTGTGCGTGAGGAAAAAAGAAAATAACATTTGTGCCAAGGGTTAAGAAGAAAACAGCTAGAGAGGCAGACAAAAAAAAACTCACACACAATAAAACCACATTAAAGACTGTGTGAAAAACACAAGAGATAATAGTAAAGCATTGTATGAGGAACAGTGTGAACCCGAGCTTGCTAAAGGTGCTAAACCTGTCAGTGTGAAAGGCCTTTGAAACCTAACCATAACCCTAAAAGCAAGAAAGACAGAGAAAGAAACATCCCTTTCTCTCCAGTATTTGTTTACCCTGTGCTCTCTCTTCTAATTACCATGTAAAAAAACTCACAGCTAACCTTTCAGAGCAACTCTGAAAGGTGAAATGCAGGAAACAGTCTCTACTCTGGTGATGACACAGTAATGTAGATTAAAAGGAGAGCAAATAAATATCTAAAAACAGGAAAAGAGAAAAACACACTGTGTTTTGTATTTTAGTGTGAATTATACACCAGGTACTACAGGTCACAGATAGATGTTCCCACCACAAAGATGACATAGAAAACAGCTAGCCTTGCTTTGATGGTTGCCATGGCAACTGTTAAACCATATGCTCTCGTGGTAAGCAGGGACCGGCTGTAGTTAGTGAGCTTGCTTGTTTTGTGCTTTATGTGTTCCTCGGTAGCCTATGTGCGCTACATTAAAATACACTTTTGAGAGATGTGTGTGTTGATAACTGGCTGTGAATAATTCCAGGTGTTAAATATCGATAACATTAGACATCTCGTAGGTATAAAATTTGTTGTGTTGTTATTTATGTCATTCTTTTCTCTTTGTAATCTCCATAAACTCATTGTCTGTGTCTCCTCATATGTTTGTGGGTGTGTGTGTATGTGTGTGTGTATGTCTGTCTGTCACCCTTTTAGCTGAGCGCAGGTCAATTGGGGGAGTGTTTACTAGGCGCCCTGCCTGTGGCACTCCTGCTATTGAATCAATACTTGGCTGCCACACAGCATGCTATTGTGGCATGATACTGAACACACTGAACACATATCTCTCCATCTTTCACCTTTCTCTTTCTCTTCTATCTATCTATCTCTCTCTACGTCGTTCCTCACATATATTTATCTTCTTTTCTCCATTAACATCATTTTCAAACCTCCCTTTTTAGTGTGAGATCTGGGTATGAAGAGTGTGAGACACAGTGACAAGCCCACTGACAACCTAATAAACTGTATTCCATAGAGAGGACATGGTGTAGTCACCACATAATTCAGACATGGCTGGCCAGAGAAAGGCAGCAGATAAATGGGAAGCTGGCGGACTGAATTAAGTGGAGTGACTCAGCAACATACAGCACACATGCACTAGGTCACCAGTTTACTATAATGTATAGTAATGTAATATAAAATAATGTATCTAAGCTGTGTTGGGCACTATCCAACTGTATTAAAACCACCAGTATTGCTACATACAAAGAAAACTATTTATTATTTAACTTGCCCATTCCTGTGGTGCACATTTTATGCTGGAGCTGTTTCAGGTATCAGAGATGTTTCTGTGAAAAACAAAGGTTGAAAATGTGCACTTGTCAGGAGTGCTGTGATGGGTGCTGTGAATATTTGGACTCACAGCATGGCTGAGTGGTCTCCAGTATGTCTGGGTGGCCTTGTCATAGTGCTGCTGCATCCGTTTGTCCATCTGTCTGTCAGTCTGTCGTAGTGAAGAGGGAGCCCTCTGGTGGTGGCACTGACACCTGACCTGCCGTCCGTGAGAAGGCTGCAGGGGCAAGAATGAATTAATGAATAAATTATTTTGTTTATTTTCCATCCTGGGCCATATTAGCTTATGTCTGCTATCATGCTGGTTAAAAGCTTGTCACTTAATTTGCTGCAGGGCAGAACCCAAAAGTAATGAACACATGCCCCTTTTAATACACCCACAGTGCAATGAGACTCACCTCAACTACATTTTTAAATAAAGCATGAAACTGCTTTATTAAATATGCTTTTTAGTGCATACTAGATACATTTAACAGGCTCAGGTCATGACTGGGAAAAACTCACATTGCTTATTCCAAGAAGGATATGTGAGAAATGTTGTTGGATTTAATATCTCCCTTTTGGCATCACTGCTAAGTGTAAAACCTAAGCAGTGAACATACCAAGGAAACCACCCACATGGCTGTCATTGATAGTAAAAATTAAAAATAATTTTAAATATCACTTACAATCACACTAATAAACAGACAAAAAATATTATTGAGAAAAAAATGAGCAATATCTTTTGCATGTGGCTGGTTTTAAACTCATAAATAAAACAGATGGCGTTTCAAAAATTAATTAAGGATATTTCCAAGCAGAAGCAATGAAATTCAGATGACTCGAATGCAGAAGAGTCATGAGATTATGTTGCCTTTTTGATCAGAACTGATGAGCCTGATAGCCAAATTAGGGAAAATCAAGCGCAGGTTGTAAATGGCTATAATTACCTTTACATGGTTCATTTAAAATCTCTGCAGCAGATCAAACACATGGACATTTACTTCAAGCAAATGTTCACCCAGTATTACCTTCTTTTTCATCTATTAAAACCACAAACTGACAGACCGCTTTGACTGCCTGATATGACCTGTGACTTATTAGCCTTTTAAATTCAAACTGTTGACTCAATCTAGTATTGAAATGGAGCATTAGAGCAACTAATGATGTGCATGAAATCATTTTGTAAGAATTTAGTACTAAATCTCACAGTTTCCCTCATAGGTGAATAAACAACAGAGCAACTTTTGGCTGAAAAGACTATGGCAGACTCAGACAAAAAAACTAGTTTTTGCCAGCCTTGGGGAAAACTTCAATGTAGTTCAAACAGCAAGAGTGCATAATCATGAGCAGTCTGCATCAACAGCAGTAGAAGCTGTATCCAAAACTGCATTCTGTCAAGTAGGACTGAGAAATCAGTTTTCTATCTTTGATAGCTCTACTTTGCTTTCTCCAATTATTTTATTTTCTCTCCCCTTCCCTCCACTCAGCCCTCCACACATACTGCAATAGACTTTCTCCCTGAAACACACACAGCTTCTCTATTGTTTTCTCATTACTCTATTATGTTCAGTTCAGTCAACTGCCACCCCCCCCTCAGCAGAATACACTTCACCTTACTGTTTACTCTTTACCGTCTGTAATATTATCTCTTAACCAATTTCAAGGCCAAACAGCAGGTCCTGTGGCCTTTGGCTTTCTACTTTAGACATCATATGAACCAGATGACTGGCAATCTTCACAGACTCAGAGCCAGTGTTGTTCTCATTGTTATTTTCTCTTGACCAAAAATTCAGCTTTTTTCAGGAGATTAAACTCATCTGAGGCTTTGGTGTTTGTTTTTGGCTTCAATGTTGCACTGCAGGAATATCAGAGGCCAAGAGAATAAGCCTTCTTCTAATCTAGTGCTTCAACACAGAGACAGCAGAGCAAATATGTCCCATGTTTCCCTCTTATGTTTCCCCACAATATACTCTTCAGCCTCTACACTCATTAATGTCAGACACAGATCTGAAAATATATCCCAGCTTTTTCTTACTCTTCGCTTGTTGAGGGTGAGGGTGCAACAATATTGTGCTGGACTAAAGAACCTGCTGTGGGTGGGAGCTAATTCTAATTGGAAGGAGAGTATATGGCAGGGAGGCAGGCGGACAAGCCATGCTTTGACATTTTGGTATTTCTAGATATGGCAGGGATTTGAATAATGTCAGCCAGGCATACGGTTGTTTGGCTAACAAGCGAGCCTGTTCAAGACACTAATGAAAGAGTGGAGATGGAGCCAGCTAAAAGCGAACAGAATGGAGGTTATTGGTAGGCAGCCGTAACTATGAGAGAACACACACTAGAGTGCATGTAGGAGTCCAGCAACATGCCGAGCAGAAACTGAACTCCCACCTATGATGAGGAGTACTACAGTATGTCTTCAGTGACCCTGAATAGAAATCTGAATGGTGGATCTGTGCATGTATCACTAGGCTGCCACGCTGTGTGCTTTTATTAGTCCCTCTCTGTCTTCAACATCCTTCAAAGATCACAGCAATTACATTTATAGAGGATCATTTCTCCTGTGCTTGTTCACTGTATCCTTTCTTTTCACGCTCTCCCTTTGTAAGATCTGATAAACCTCGAATTGGTGTAAACAACAACAAATAATGGAAGGCAGTAGTAGTGCCCGGACATGCTTTGCTATCTCAGATCTGTGAAGAGAATTGGTGTCAAGGAGGTGACCCACTAGAAGAGAAGCTACATGCTTGTAGGACATAAAAGCTACATGAAATAAATGAGCAAACATGAACGCTGGAGCTATAATAGCCCTGTGTCTGCATACACGAGGAATACATACCCAGACTGTGTCATATTCAACTGAAGATGAGCCCGCATTGATATTCTACATGTTGCAGTGTCATTCACAGTGTATGAGCTTTGATGATTTATTTTCTGTCAGTCTCCATAGTTATGACTATTTGCACTCATTCATACACATTTTATGTAGAATGTTTCTCAAAAAATCCTGTATTTCCATGATATTATATAAAGGATGCTGCCATTTGCCCCACACTTTAGCTCCTCAAACACAGCCCTTCATAACAGTGAATATGCCTTCTTTTGAGGTAACATGAAGTCCAAACTATGCTGTTAGAATAGTAGAATTGTTAGCTGAATGTATTGGCTCCTTTTTGTGCTATTACTTCTTTTGTGTCTTCATCCCAGAGTCTTGTCTGATCCATATTCTTCATATGTGTGTGCACTTAACTTATATAATATTGTCCTTCTGTTTCTCCATACTGTAATCTCACTATTGGTCTTTCTGTCTGACTGTATATACAACACTAATTGTCTGTTTGTCCTGGAGAAGGGATCCCTACTCTTTGTCTAACTGTCTAGTGAAATCACTGTCAGAGTTTAAAAAAAAATAAGGCAGGGGGGAAAATGTATTCCTGGAACTAAAATTGAAAGGTTACACTTTAAGTTCCCTTTTTCAGACTTTTCACTTGTATATGTCCTGCTCACGCCAGCTCACCATTTGTTCCCGCTGATGTTGTTGTTGTAGCTGTCGACACTGCAATCTGAGCTGAGCAATGGTCTTGTCTCGACTCCTCAGTTCTTCTCTGAGCACCTGCACTTCCTTAATCAGCTCCTCCAACTGAAAACGTACACACATACAGTATACTGTAGGGGTAGCAGACTACCTCAGTTGAAAATAATATATATATATACAGCATATCCAGTCAATCACCGCTCTAAATCCAAGGTACCTGTGATGCAGTGGTATTGTCTTCAATCTCCTCAGCAACATCTGCTGGAGAGTCTGTATCCTCAAGCTGGAAACAAATAAACACACACGCACACACAGGAGTGGGCACAAACACAGAGTACACAGTGAGCTGGATCAATGACAATTGCCTTAGGCATGCCTCAAGAACTGTATTTCACTGCGGTGGAATTATTTTACTCTTTAGAACATATACTCTATATACTCTGCTGACCCTGAACTGTCAGCCACCAACAGGTATCTGATGCAGAGTTGCTGAGTATGTTTTTGGACATTCACTACATTTATTTCTTTGAGTAGAAGAAATGTCATCTCTTTGGAAGCTGTTTAAATGAGCCAAACACTTACACTTGTAATTTTCTTCCTCCTATTCATCTTGTGTCAGCAAAGTATTCAGTGCAACATTCCACTAGAGTTGAAACTAATAATTCTCAACTTTCTTCGATTATTTTTCGCAATTACTGCTTGATTTATTAATGTGTTTAGTTAAAAAAATGATAATGCCAATCAGAGGTTACCAGAGCCCAAAGTATGTCTTGAAATTGCATATTTTATCTGACCAAAATTAAAAAAGGTATCTGATTTACATTGACGTGAAATGGAAAAAAGAACGTGAATCGTCATATTTGAAAAGCTGTAACCAGCAAATGTTTGTGATTTTTATTCATTATAAAATTGCTTACATTGTCATTTTGTAATTACAAAAATGTGGGGAATTATCTAATTGTTGTTGATTAATATTCTGTCAGTAAACTAATAGAAAAACTAATAATAATTTCAGCATTGTATTCCACTTG
Source organism: Scomberomorus guttatus (assembly GCA_038419695.1). Classification (NCBI taxonomy): domain Eukaryota; kingdom Metazoa; phylum Chordata; class Actinopteri; order Scombriformes; family Scombridae; genus Scomberomorus; species Scomberomorus guttatus. The sequence goes on from CM076458.1 coordinate 10,336,183, forward strand.
TTCCTTAATCAGGTCAGGTAGATAATCCAGTAGGAGCAAGCATGCATAAACAGAGTTGAGCTGGATGTCTGTTAGCACAGTAAAGCAAAGATCAATTAGGATTCTGCAAGGCTGGAGGCTCATTTTACAGTCGCTGCCTTGAGCTCAACATCGTACTAAAAAAACAATTAAGAACAGAGTTACTAATGGGCCAAAAGAAATATTTTCCCTCTTGAGGCTATACAGCCAAAGCGTTTGACTAGTTGCAGTGATCACAATGAACAAATCTGAAGGAGACATTTGATTAAAATGCAAACACAAATATCACTTTTTTATGCTGTAGAGAGTAAACTGAGTCAAAGCATTCAAGATAATTTAGTTTGCCGGAGTGCTTCTGTCTTTGTGTCTCTCTGTGATTGCCTAGATGGGGTTGTGTGTTTTGTAGAAGTATGGGTTTTATGTGTTCATCTTATATGTAAGTACAGCCAACATCTTTTATTTTGCTCTTCTCCTTCCCTGTCATTCTCTCTTCTTCCCTCTAAATGGATTTCTCCAACTGACAGGGATGGATCTATTAAGTCGCCGGTTTCTCACAAGCACAGACAAATGCATGCAAGCGCAATGCAGGCATGCACACGAATCACATACAAAGTACATACAAAGAGAGGAAGGCCTAGAGCATCTAATAACTGCTGTGAGACTGATACAGCACATTATAACCCATTAAAACCACAAAGACTTTGCTGTCTCTTTACCATTAAACATCTGTCGTAACATTTTTCTTTGTTTATATACAGTATCTATGTACCGTACAGCAGCTTTGGGTGTTAAACCTATGCAATAAAACATTTTGTTACTTTTTATGTAAAACATAGAAGCAAATTAACAATTAAAAGTAGATCAGTTCAGTTTTGTCATATGATACTTTGATGCAAGAACATGCTATTTTTTTTTTAACTTATTTCTGCCCATCAGCACAACCCCAGATTTCTATTAAAGACTGTCAATCAGTTAGTAAACCCAGCCTGTCCTTGTGCCCCTGCTGATTGTGATGCTGACTGGGAAAGTTTTTATCACACTTCGCTGGTGGAAAGGTGGAGTTAATAAGACTTAGACTTGCCCCCAATCCTACTTTTTTAGATGCTGACCACCCGCACCGGGATACTTTAAGCAATTTTTCCCCTATTACTCTGCCTGAACTTCTAGAAATCATGTCTCAAGTGAGAACATCCTCCAGCCTTCTTGATATAATTCCAACTAAGTTTTTATTTGAAGTAATGGAATGTGTGCCCCATTTGCTTTCTATTTTGATCAGCTCACTGTCTACTGGTTTTGTCCCAGATTACTTTAAAACTGCTTGTGTCCACCCAGTCCTAAAAAAACCTGGGCTTGATCCTACCTTCCTCAATAATTATCATCCGATTTCTAAACTGCCTTTTACCTCCAAGATTCTTGAAAAAAATGTTTCAAAGCAGATTTTTGCTGTTGTGGAAAACAACAGTATCTTTGAAAAGTTTCAATTGGGTTTCCTTCAGTATCACAGCACTGAGACAGCCCCATTAACAACTTTTAATGAATGCTGACGCAGGCATGTGTTTAATTCTTGTGCAGCTTGACATAAGTGCAGACTTTGACACAATTGATCATGGCATTCTTTTAGATAGACTGAGGCACTGGGTGGGCATATCTGGTACTGCATTAGACTGGTTCTCAGCATATTTGTCAAAATCGGAAGTTTTGTCTCTTTGTTAACAACTTTTTGTCGTCATTTTCCCATATCAAGTATGTATGGTTCACCTCAAGGGTCAATTCGAGGACCAATTTTGTTCTCCCTATATATGCTCCCCTTGGGTGATGTCATCCGTAGACATGGTATTCTTTTCATTGTTATGCAGAAGACACACAGTTGTACCTCCCTGTTAAACCCACTGACCTCAGTATGCTGAGTTCTCTAAAGGATTGCCTGATTGATATAAAAAAAAAAAAAAAGGATGTCGACAAATTTTCTTCAGTTCAATTCTAAAAAAAAAAAAAACTTTGTTATTGGGTCCCAGCATATCACAAAGCAAATACTACCATCTACTGGTTACCTGTCACAACATATCAAGCCTGCTGCAAGAAATCTTGGTGTCCTGTTTGATGGCCATTTATGTTTTGAGCAACATATCACAAAGCTTGTCCAATCATGTTTTTATCATCTCAGAAATATTGAGGTCTTCTGTCTCTTCCAGAGTCAAGGCTGAAAACTAAAAGGGACAGAGCCTTTGCTATCAGGGCCCCGAGGCTGTGGAATGACCTGCCCGAGGAAATAAGGCTGTCTGAGTCTGTGTCTTCTTTCAAGTCTCCTTTATCAGAAAGCATTTCCTGATTTTACCTGAGCTGCCTGCTTATTTTACTTGATTTAATTTGTTTTTTTAATGCTAATTATTTTAATTTTTACTCCCTTTTTATTTCATAATGTGTTTACTTTTTATGGCTTTTAGTTTGTTTTAATCTCTCTGAGTTTTATAATGTGTTTTGTTTTTATTGTAAAGAACTTTGTAACTGTGTTTTGAAAGGTGCTATATAAATAAAGTTTATTATTATTATATCATTACAATGTCGATCATGCTGAACACCTAAGCACAGTAATGCAGTGTTCTCTTGGGAAACTTTAGATTATTTAAACTAACCCTATAGCAAACTAATATAAAGCTGTATCAAATAAACAAAATAGCAGTTGAAATCAATCTCAAAATCCTGACAGTTTATGTGGTCTAATTAATGAGCAAAATCAAGGCCTGGGTGAGATGACGTGATCTGCACATGATTGTGTGTGTCACATATTCAAAGTGTGACGCAACACAAGAATTAGAAGGATGACAAACATATAATTTAACGGTGCATACTATACAAACACATACAGTATGTTTGTGAGTGTGTTTGTGAATGTGCCTACCAGTCCAATAGTACTGTATGTGCATGCATGCAAATGTGTGCATGTTTGTGTTCATTCATATCTCTCTGTAAATATGGGTCGAACCTGTAGTAAGGTTTTGAGCCTGAGAAGCTGGTTCTTGAGAGAGCTGCAGTCCTGGGTCATGTGTTCGAGTGTAAGTTCATCCAGCATTGCTGTGTAGCCATGCTGCCTGCCTTCAGAGGGGACGGGCCGTGAAGACATCCTTGAGGCCTTGAGACCATCGTAGTGCTGAAAGAAAGGGCCCCTGAGACAGGCAAAAGCCAGAGAGAAAGGCAGTCAGGCAGTCAGGCATTGTGCGCTTTCACTTTTTTCATTTCTACTTTATGCCAACATTTTTAAATATTTTGAGCATAACCGACCTGCTATCATTGTGGAAGTGGTCTGGTCCGACCCAACGATGGTGCTTACGCCGCTGTCCCTGCCGACCGGCCCTTTCCGAGCGCTCAACATGGGACATCCTGTCAGTGTCTACAAAGAGAGTTTAGAGCACAATGAGCCAGAGTAAAGAAACATCTCTGAAAGGGAGAGAATGCAAGTGAGAGATGACAGAGTATATAAAATACACTGTGCTATCTGACCTGATATTTATAAAGTGTAATCACTTCTATTTCTGCTGTTGTTGACGTAAAACTAGAACGTTTGTAGAATGTGCAAAGGTTAGAATTTGTTTTTCTCTGCCTCATTCTACCTTTTACTAAAGGTTCACACGAAGGTACACACAGACACACACACACGCACCAAATGCACAACCATGAGTCAAATTTTCATACCTTGTGGTAATGAATAATACTGTGCATATTTCAAATACTCTATTCTACAATATCTGCATATAAATCATGATCTGATCCATCTCACTCTCTATTTCTCTCAACGCCACCTCTACCATCAAATGCAAACACACACTCACACACACAGTGACAGGCCATTTCATTTTCAAATAGGCAAAAGGACACAGTATTTGACAATACTTGATAGCATATAGCTGTGAAATGAACCATGACCACAACAAAATTGACAACTAACAGAGTGCGACCCCCAGGAAATCAAAAGGATCCTTTACTTTCTACATGCCACATAGTTTGGAGAGAAAAAGGGAGAAAGAGAAAAGGAAAAAAATAAGAAAAAATAATGGCAGACTGAAAGACCTAGTCGAAGGAATTTAGCAGTGGTCGTTAAAATACTTTACCCTGAGTGTCACCACATAACACAGGAGCAGACAGTCTGTTTAATGCTGAACTGTTACATTCCAGGAAAATTGAGGAAACTTGAGGACTCCTTCTCAGCTCAGAAAAAGTCCTTTTAAAAGTAAAACAATAGGAATATATTGTCCAACTGGTGGAAAAAAATCCATAAAGGCAGAGAAACTCAAACCGAGAGTGGAGAGAAATGACTCCTTGTCCAGTCAGCTGGTGAGCAGTTAAAGGGCCAGAGAGAGAAAGTCAACCCCTGCTCCCACCCAGCCTGGCTCTGTCTTTGTTGTCAGGCTTGTTTTTCTGGGAACTCCCTAGGAACTGGAGCTGTGGAGAGATGACTGTGGTGGTAAGAAAGCAGCTGAGGTGTTTGTGTCCAAGCTAGGAAGTCACCAGCTGAGGCAGGCAAGGGAGAAAAGCTGTGGCCTCTGTCCCGTCACAGGACCTGACAGCTGGCTGAAAATGTTACATGAGGCCCCTTCTAGCCTTCCCTATTTTATTCCTCTTCTCCCCTTCCTCTCTTCCTGTTTTGTGGCAGATTCAGGGTGTCTTTAGGAGGGAGGAAAGGAAGTGAGGGAAAGGGAGGGCAAGGGACTATGCAGTCAAAACACCCATCCCTATCCCACGTCTCAGGGCCTGCCCTGTGGGCTGGGTCTAACTGGACTTTTCAGCCTGTATCGCTGTCACTCTGCCTCTCATGACTAGCACTAGCCATTACACAGAGAGCTATAAATATGGCCACTTCCCAAAAAGGAGTAGGAAGGGATGACACTCCAATTCACATTCCTCTGGAGTGAACATTCCTCTCCCTCTCTCTCTTTCTTTCTCTCTGTCCCTCTTTCAAATACAAGGGAATGACTGTTTATACACTTAAGAATGATATCAAGGCTGTAAAGCTGCCTCCTAGCTAAAACTAATGTAGTCTGATACAACAGCCCTTCAATAAATCCAACCTTCAAGCAGGTTCTGTTTTTGTTTAAACTGTTTTAGAGAGGTGTTGATTCAATTTTAAGGTTGTTTTGGTGGCTTTAAATAACATCAATGAGGATAGACTAAATATTAAAGCCACCTCTCAGTCTATGATTCAACAGCACCACAATCTACAGCCACCAAAATGACCATTAAGATAAATAGACACCTATCTGGAACAATTTCAACAAAAAAATGGAACATTAAAACCTCCATGAAGGTAGGATTGTTACATTAGACTGCATCACTTTTAGCAGGGTGTATCTAATAAACTGGCAATTGTGTGTATATGCGCGTGGGTATGTGTGTTTGTGCCTATCCACAAGCTTGTATGTGCATCTATCTGTATGGGCTACATGGCAGCATGCGTGACCTCTGTATATTGCATTTTGTGGTGCTGAAAGGAGCCTTGTTGTACTTACCAAGTCATTCAGACATTCCACATCAAACTAGTACATTAAACACATTAGCCATGAATGGTACTTTGGTTTCAGGACTGACAAGGGCAAATTTACTTCCTAGAATTCATTATAATTCATGACAGATGAGGTCGATATTCCTCAAACCTTTTTTCCCTCTCCCTTCCTTCTCTCATATATGTGACACACACTATCTGATGAATCTATAATAACGTTGTCAACACTATTATCATGTGGTAATAATGTGACCTGACTACCTTTAACACCTACAAAGAAGCTATTTTACTCTATTTTAATGAGATTGGTACCTGATTACATTTACAAAGTGAAAATGGGTGATAGAGAAAACAAAACTACAATAGATATGATATCATGGTGGGAGTAGGTGATGATGTGGAATAGTAAGCTATTTAACTATTCACACCAATACCATACTGCTGCTGTCAAGACAATCATATATAAACTCTGCTCCTACTAAACCTGTATATACACTGTGGTCGTGCTGGCACCATATGTGAGTGTGTGTTGCATCTGTTCATATAAACAGAGTTAGACAGCTGTCTGAATACCTCTCCAAGTCAGCTGCTTAGCTGTCATCATCTGTGTGGCAGTGATGGAGTTGTAATTGAATAACTCTTCAGCAACCAAATATTAAAAGAGTAGCACCACATAATAGACAACAAGGTGTCCATTAAAAGAATTTAATGGATGTTGCAGAGGAAAGTCTTCACCCAAGGCGAGGCAGGATTCAATTTATTCAAGCCATTATATGCCATAGAAGGATATTGCTGGAAATAGAAAGCTCAGACCTTGGTAATGCATTAATTTACAATTATGATCAGAACAGTTTTGCTGGAGGTGTCCGATTATACGAAAATAATGGACAACCTCCAGCCAATGAGACTGAAGCATTTGTCATGGCCATAGAATAACCTCACAAATTTAAATCCTGTGTAGGATAACTTCAATTACATAAAGTGTGTGCTGACCATGCAAGCCATCCTCTGGGAGGTCCACATCCAGCATAAGGTCATCATCATCCAACTCTCCAGTGCCCGGAGGGTCCAGGTTGTTCAGGATATCCTGGGAACCGCAAAGATCGCAGTTAAAACTCACTTCATTGTAAGGCATTAGATAACATTATAGGCACATTATTTGCACATTATGTGTGCATTAGAGTCATTATATCATTTTGCCTCTAGACAAAAGTGTTTTTGCTTTGGAAAACCAGCTGCTGGGAGAGAAATATCAGGGGCCAGATACATGTAACTGCATTGGTCCAGGACAAAAAATTCATATAATCCACAAAAGTGCAAATATACACACACACTTTGCCTGTGACTAATAAAGCCTTGCAAGCATGTTACTGTGTGACACATCGTCGTACATAAACCTAATACCTGCCATGTTCGTATACCCCTGTTAAACCTTGTTTTGACATAAATCAGAATCTTTCTGTCCTTGATCTGGAATAAACAATGTCCCCCAGAAGTGCCAAAGCAGCTTTTTGTTGCTACATACCAGAATATATTATAACATAAAAACTTTTCATCACACATGTTTAATTTCTGCTCCGATGATGGTATTCTTTATTCATCCATTACTGTGCAATTAGGGTGACTACTTAAATGCACAGAAATTGGACAGAATAACAGGAACACCACTAAAACATAACACAATCCAAATTTTCTATATACTACTTTTGTGAGGCATATAATAGTAATATGCCATACTATACTGATGTTCTTAATAGCATTACGACTTTTTCTCTGTTCTTAATTAATCTTGTCATCAATAACAATTTATAAAGCTCCACCATTGACTTTTTCTTTGACACAGTTTCAAAAGATTCTCTCACTCCTACAGCACAACAGGAAGAAGATGGTCTTATTCCATACATAAAGACATAGATAATAGAACAGGCTTTTGGCAAAATAGCACTCAATTATGAATGACAATACAGAATGCTTTGAAAACCCAACAAGCATCTTATATGAGTATCAAAATATACAGTTAGGCTGACTGCTACGCTGCTGTCTACCAAATAATTCAAAGCAGATCCAAAAGCAAAGGAATGAATCAATAGTTCAAAGCTTTATTTTTCAAGGCAATTTTGTGCTTCACGAAACTAAATTGACAGGGCTTTCATTAGAAGACACAAGCATAAAATTACTCATTATTGAAAATCTCATGTGTTGCACGATAACTGACTGGTATTCAGTATTTCAGACTTAATGAAGAAGGAATAATGAAGGAAATAGAATAAAAAAGGCTTCTGCAGTCCTTCAAATACAATCAACTGAGACGTGGGTGGAATATTTGTTGTTTGCAGAGTCCATGTACAAATCAACCTGTCTCCTCTGTTTTAGTCTCTCTCACTTCCTCTTTCTTCCCATTTCTGTCAGTCGTTTCGTCCTCACCCAGCTGCTCTCCTCTCTCTAATTTTATGACTCCCACATTCTGAATATGAAGATTTTGATACTAGAGGTGAGGCAAATATTAGATAAAGAAATATATCATAATACATTTATTTAAACAGAGTAGTTTCACTGACAGTGATGCTATCTTTTTCAGGAACAGCAGCTCCACACTCACACAGTTCTTGTGATATATAAATAATACACTGGCAACAAAATTACAATACTGCGATGCTGCACTGAGGTATGACTACATCCTTCCTCAGCTCTAGACATTTTATCTGTAGAATTTTTCAGCTGTCTGATAGTTCACCTGTGTGTGAGCTGAAAAGACTCTCAGTCTCTATACACCAGCCGCAACACAAAAACAGCTAAACAGCAGCAGCTGAGAGTCCTCCATCAGCGTCTACAGTGTAACTGTTAAGCCACAGTACTGGTGTGCACTGAGGTGTCTGACAAAACTCACAGCTAAGTACAAAATCATACACTTAGGTGTGGAAGTGGAAAAAAACAAAACAAGAAAAGCCTGCCGCTGTGGTTTAAATGAAACCGAATCTGTTTGGTGCGAAGAATGGCACTGAACGCACTCTAGTGTAGAAACCCCGTCAGCCTGCTTGATTACACATAATTTCATCACAGTTGTAAATAAAACATGCAAAACTTAAAAATAAAGGCAGTAAATAAGATTTCCAGCCATACTTTTTACATTACATTCCTCTCACTTTTGTCCAAAGCAACTTAAATTCGCTGTTCAACATGTGGGATTGAACCAACAACTCTGCGAATAATGGCTAATCCATTTCACCACCTAAACTACAGCCACGCTTTATCCTTACAGTGCTGTATTGTACCCTGCAGAGTATCGGTTCTATAGAATTAGCACTGAAACACTCAATAATACACTCTTTTTCGTCTCTTAATTCCAGCAACATTCACAGCTCACTCTCTGTCTCTGTACCTCCCTGTCATTGACTGTCTTTGTTACAGTGTGTAGCTCTAGAGGAAATTACATTTCACACTGGCAGGACACGACAGCTTAGAGCACTGAAAATTCAGCATAATCTCTCAGTAGAGGGGTGGGTGAGCACACGCTGTGTGTCTTAGTGGTAGTCTGGATGAAGTGTATGTCTACTATGGCCCACAGGTCTTCACGCAAACAGAAAATCCACAGTCAAAAACAGTCATTTATGAGAGCAAACCACTCTCCAGAAAGGGCCCGGGCTTAGGTTAATTACTGAAATTATGTAACAGAAAAGGTTCACTTGGAACACTCAGTGCATCCTGTGCATTTGATCATTTTCTCTGCTCCTGTCCTTGAGCAAGACGTTGAATCTCCTCTGGCTACAACAGCAAATTTTTTGGTGACCCTGTACTCTGACCTCTCCCACGGAGGAAAGAAGAAAACTATTCTACTACAAAATGACTGTATCACATTAATATTAATACATATCAATGAGTGACATAACTGAGTTACTGAAATGAATTTTCTCAACTGAGACTGTGAAATCAATACCTGGTATTGTTTTCTGGTAACTATTATTAAAATGCATCTGACCAGCAGCTTTGAACTAATTAAAATGTAGTTGTTGTACTTGTTCTCCCTGAGGAAATGATTTGACGGCTATGAATTTGACATATGACATGTATATTTTCAATATATCTTAGACACCCTGAAGTGCTCTATCAATCCAAAGCCTGCGGCATGAGCAGCATTCAGATTGTAACAGCCAAGGGAAGGTCTTCCAACATACTCTGTTTCATGGCACACTCTCTGCTCCCAATGTAACATTAGCTGAATCTTCAAACAAACACAGCTGGATCAAACACTGATTAAAACCTTCAGAATCACTGGGAAAGTTTTGAGGCTGAACTTCTCTCACTTCGACAATTTACCCTCAAATGACCCTGGTATCTGCATGACAGGCTTACAGAGCGGAATAAAAGCTCATTACAGAACCCTTAATTCTATACATTGCTTTCTTTGAGAGTATCTTTTCAGGATCTCTGGTAGACATTGGGTTTTCGTGGACTAAATGTAAATCAGCATCATGGCACACAATCAGGTAAAAAGGCAAAGTAGGCAGCACATTTTCGGTTCAATCAAACAACTTCAAAAAACCCACAAACTTCAGCCTTAGATAAGAGCGTAAAATCAATAAGTTCCAGGAAGAAATTTTTAGATTGACTGTACTTGTTCTTCTAAGACCTGTCTGTCTTTCATCTCACATGAAGTAAGCCACTCTTTTCACCCCAGTACCTTTCTATTAGTTTCTAATGAAAGCTCAATTGAGCTACTCTATCAGGGATGAGGGCTAGAAATCAACACAATGCATATTTTTTTCCAGGATCATTAATTTTTTGAAGTTCGAATAAATCCCAAAATAATGTCTTAAGAAATATTCAAATAATATGTAATGCAGTGCCTTTGCACAGAGATGGACTTGATTTGGGGGTGATGTGCTCAGTTACTATTGTTGCATGTGTGTGTGTGTGTGTCAGCATATAGAGCATGTCCCTTGTGTGACATTAGCACCCCTTCTTAACAGCTTTATACTCTATATCTCAGGACTCGCTGGTGGTTTTGATGGAGGATATGTCCTCTACCCCAATCTTTTCTACATGTCTTTGTAATCCATTTACCTGACTCATTTGCAGCTCTTGAACTAAGGCTGTTTCCAGAAAAAAAAAGTCCATTTTCAGTTTCTGTCTTACTGAATACAACCATTGTAAGATGTGGGAAATGTAGGACAAGCTTATAGGTAATCTAGTACACCCACTGTAAAAGCCCCTTTGGGATAATTAGGTGAGCTCTGAGTGATTGAGTAATGTAGTGGTAGGAGACCACACATCCAGAGAATACCTCCAAATTACACGTACATAAAGAAAAATACAGAATCCCAGAAAATCTAAAAGAAAAAAAAATGTTTGAATCGTTATTGTTTAATTCTCTTTCATAAGTCTCTCATCTTTCGCCTCCTGTCAGTATAGAGTGGGAGGGCTTGTGTATTGTATATTAAAACAAATAAAAGACCAGTTACAAATAAAGGATGGAGGAAAATATGGAGGAAAACTTCTAAATTACTTGCATTATAATTGCTATAATTATATACTGTATTTGACTAACTACAGTATTACTTCCATCAGTACATCTTCATCCCATATTCACCACTCTGTTTGGAATTTGTCTTCATAACAGAAAATGTTATATGTATGAATCACTGAATTACATTCATTCATTCTACGTGCTTTCTCAATAGTGAAACTCAACACAGATTCAACACAACACAGTAAAAGACTTCCAGTTATGGGAAGGTATTATGGTATGCCTCCTGAACTGATGGGACGGCATTTACTGTAAAAGTGTTAAATTTGCATTACAGAAAACAGCATACAGAAGCAACGACAATTTAACACACAGGCAAGGATATAAAAATATTGAAGCTCCTAACAAAAATATGATACCTAAAAAGCAGGGGAAAATAAAATAATGGGCAGCCTTTAATAATGATTCATTTCAAATAAATGCCTGGTTCATAATTGCTCTACCTCTGTATTCATTCACACTCTACTTTACTGAGAGACCTAATGACACTGCAGCTTGCACTCATATTTTAGATTATATTACAATTATGCTAACATTTTAAAGTGAGATTACTCCTCTGACACATTTGACAAGGAAACAGAGTTTTCCTACATATAGCAATATCCTTTCTGTAAAAAGTTTATTTCTGATTGGTTACGCTATGCACAGGCAAATATTCAAAAAGAAAGAAATAGAGGGAATGCGGAGGAGGCATGGAAAGTGGAATTGTTTAATGAGCAGTGGCAGCTGCTGAAGAGAGCAAAAAAGAATTAAACAAACCTCCTCCTTTGTCAAAATCGGAAAAACTATGCTTTTCCCAGCTAAATCTTTTTTTCCCCAAGAAGTATGTATTGTTGACAAAACAACTCTCTGCAATATTACACAAACACACACACACACACACACACACACACACATACACAGTAATGTATGTCTTACTGACAAACAAGCAGGCAATTCAGTTTTATTTATAAAATAATCACAGCTTCAAAACAGATTGTTTGAGTTTAACTTAAAGTATGGTGCACTTACCGCTATTAACAATATGAGAAGTTTAATTTTGTTGTTTATGGCTTTCTTTTTTCTATGAGTCACACACACGTGTAAATATGATTTTGATTTTAGTCTTTTTTGTCTTGTAGTTTTCCTTATCTATAAGACATAAACACGCACAAAAATGAAAAATGATGTAGTGAGCAACTGTGACTGCAAAGATAGATAAATAGATGGATGGTTGGTTTGCCTTTCTCACAAGCAATAAGAAGGCAGTTACAGTAGAGCCGGTGCCACAACAGATCATCAGGGGGAAAAGACAAACTCTATGTGAAAGGCTAGACACTAAATTACATCAACACAACAAACTATCATAAGGAGCATGAAATGTAAATGAGACTACTGCAAGTTGAATCAGACATGAAGGGGAGAGAGATTCAACAAATGGCATCTGAAAATACTTCAAATGTCAGCTCTGGCTATAGCGAGCTACGCATTAATCTACTCTATGAAATAGTGTCTTCTAAAAACTCTGTTTCTGTAACACTAACACTAATGTAATGTGCTATAATGAAATTGTTACTTTTTCTTGGAAATGTAATTTGCAGTGCAGCGATTTGAACAGTTGTGTTGGCTCTGTATTGCAGCACACTAGAACTGAAATAAAACATTGGGCCTTCTGCAAGAACCACACAAAAAAAAAAACACTTGGTTGACTTAAAATGAATTACAATGCAATATAATCTGAATGAATTTAGAGTTTAAAGATTATAGCAAAATCAACTAAAACAAAATATAACAAAAATAAACTTGCCGCAACATTTATATTCTATTCAACTTATCATCATTTTCATGGTTTGCCAATATACTGAGAGGTTTCTCTCACTCCGACAGCTGCCTCAAGGACTTTATGCAAGTTGCTGTCAAGGTGAACATAATCGATCTGTTATAACAGACTACAACATTACCCACTGTGTAAAGCTCTCTTGTCCATCTCTATGATTGTCACACCGCTTAACCACCTCCAATCTTAAGTTAATACACTTTGCTTTTTAAAGATGTTTTTTATCAACTAACTTTATGTCAAACCATTTACTGTATTATTATTTTCTAATCATCTCAGCCCCCCTACTGCTACTACTGACACTGCTTAATGTATTATGGTTTTAGCTGCTGATTTCCGACAACAAGACTTGAACCTCCACGATGTGAAATTCTTGTGTAACCTTTTTGTGAATGAAACTTGCCCACAAACAGAGCAGAACAGCTTTACAGAGTAATTTAGGGGTGTCGATTATGCTAATGATTAAATCTCGCCAACGCACACCTACTCATGAACAGGTGGCATTCATCAAGCTGAAACAAGCAATTTACAAAACACTTTGATGAATCTGACTTGGAAAAGCATGCAGCCCAATGATTATTATGTAGGAATAAAAGGTATATACAGTATATAACGGTCAATTTCCCCTGTAATTAATTGTCTGGCTGTGGTGCTGCTTGTTAATGTTATTTGACACTGCCCAAAATAAAACATCTGTCTCCCTTCACAGACAAGAAAAAAGATAGACCAGGCTTTTTTACTGTATTTTATTCACTTAGTATCTGACTCTACAACTGCTAGAGTAATTGTTGTAAATCATAAGACAGATGCATTGTGGGGACTAATACAGTAGGTATTAAGGCCAATCATGTGACGGCCAGTAAAATCTACAGTCAATAAACTGATGATACTTAATCAACTCACTCTTGGCAGTTAAAATGGTTTTGCTTTTATCTTGACCATCTGCTAATATTTTATTGCCTTATTTTTTACAGGAGTGGCCTGATGAGCAGCCAATTTAAGATTTACAATATGTGAGGGCCAGTTGAGAGACAAAGTGGTTATAAAAGGCTGCATGGTAATGATATGTAGAAAAATAACAGGTCACAACTTAGATTGGAAACTAAAAGGAGTCGTGATAGATAATGATGGCAGTATAGGCTGTAATTTGGGGAATGACTCAGACCACTGTTGTCACAAGCACAAACTTGTATCTTGTGTGTGTGAGTATAAAGAAAGTACTGAATGCAGCAAAAGGGGTACACACAAAACATTGTTTACCTGGTGTTGTCAATTTAAAATCAAGGCAAACAAAAGCAGGTGAGCGATAAGCCTCATTAATGCAACAGCATAGCCAGTTCACTGGCAGCATGTTTTATAAATGGCTGAGCACTCTGCAGACAAAAGGCTTAAGCACCTCACTCATTGAAACACTAATGAATTGACCTGTCTCAACCTGGCTCCACAAAAGCCTGAAATTAGAGGCAAAATAAATAAATCAGGGATAAGAGGCAGCAAAGGAAACAGAGGGAGAAACTTAAGGATTACAGAACCATCATGAATTTGGTTGGAAAACAGAAAAAGAAAAGATGGTGGGAGTGGGGAAGGAGGCAAAATGTGGAAAACATCAACAGGAGAAACAAAAAACTGCTAAGATAAAGAAAATGGCAAAAAAAAAGAATCACCACACAGCTACCCAAGAGAAGGAGGGATAAGCAGTGACAGAATTATAAGAGGGAAAAGGAAAACATTCAGGTGTTTTCCATTCAAGGTTTAATGCTGAAAGGACAAACTCTGGGCTGTAACTTCAAGGAAAATAAAATTCTTCTCATAAGAGAAAGTCCAAGATACAAGTTAAATGAAATCAGCAGAACTTCAGTTCTAATAGAAACTGCTCCAACCAAAAACCTTAGTCAAACAAATTTAGTTTGACTAACCTAATTCTTACATAAAGAGCGGGGGATTAAAAATTAGCTCAATTTAACAAAGTAATGAAATCCAATCCACACTAGAAATTTTACCTGTCTGACACAATTTCAACAAAAATGTAACATTATGTAAGTTTCATAGAGGTTATACGTATTACAGGGGCATTGTACAGGTTTGTAGCACATTGCACAGGTGTTGCTATTATTGTGGCCATCCCCCTGTAAATGGCAGAAAGCTTCACTTCCCTCTATTTCAGCTTCAGCTCTTACCCTTACAGTGTACAGTCATGATTGTTTGTGTTTGTGTATTCTCATTAACTTAAAAATACTTAAACTGTTAAACTATAAATTGTGCCCAGGTATACTGCTGTTGCATTGCATGATGAATTGCGCTGAGGCCAGGGAAACATTACCAGTCACTGTGAGAAGTGGCCCTCCATTTCACAATGCCAATTTTGTAAAGCTGGTACTGTACCGAGCTGCATGGTGCATCATGGGAATGTTATTATGAGCTCAGGTAGCCCACTCCTTGATTTTGCACAGAGGCATATGAATGCAGATAGAGCCAAAAATAGCCAGAAAAATACTGACACACACAAACCAGGAACACCTGCAAGCACACACGCATTGCATTGTCTTAAGGATGCACAGTGCCCCCAAGTGGACTGAGCATGCCACTGCAGTGTAGCAATGTGAATCTGCTAGGAGCTGAATATATTATCCATTCACTCACATTATCCAACACAACACAACAACAAAAAAACAAAGTGTCAGTTACATAAACACCAGTTGCATTCTTTCTAAAGAGGAGTTTTTTTTATTTTTGTTTAGAGCCATGATTGCATACCTTTCCTTTTTATATGTCTTTAATTGGGCAAAATTACCCTGCATTTCTTTTTCTCTGGCATCTTATCCAGAACAGCAGGGCTTCCACATGCTTTATTTGCTGAAACAAGACTAAGAAAGAAGCTTAACTAACAAACTCCAACTGCAAGAGCATTTCATTCAACTATCTCCCAAAACAAAATGTGATACACATTGTTTGATCCCTCAACTTTAGCACTACAGACCACATAGATTATGCAACATAAATACCCAAGGATCACTAATCATTTTAAACACCCGAGAATCACTAATCATTGTTGGACACAGATTGTGCTTTGTAACAGGATTATGTTTATGGTTTTCTTCTGCTCATTGCGAGGAAGTATTTACTCAGAGAACAAGGGAAGAATGAATAAGAGCGACAGAAACAGATTGAAAAGAAATATCAGAAAGGGGGTAGGATAGAGAGAGCTCAGTGCATCTAATTACAGTAAGTGGGCTCATTTCCTCTAATCAAATAGCTCAGTTAAATATCTCAAAGGCAGATCCCCTATACAGCTAATTCACACATCAGCAATCAGTCACTAAGTCTCATTTTCTCTTTCCCCTTCTGGTTATAGCATTTTCTTCTTTTCTCCTTTTTTCCTCTCCTACCCCCACTCACTCAAGAGACCTTTCTCTCCAAGTGTTACAAGACTGCTCCCTTCTCCTCTGACCAGAGATTTGTACCTACGTAAAAGATGTCACTGCCCACACCTCTTCATGTTCAGATGGAGTAAAGACATACTGAGAGTACTAACAAGTCCATACTCAGCAGTATTTTAAAAGCCATTTATCATGCAGTTACATGCAGACTTTCTTCTTAAATGTTTCATAGAAAGGTTCTTCATTCACATCTGCACAGATTTCATATCCAGCCACCATCCCTGCTCTGTTAAACACAAACTAGTAGTCCTGTGGCTGTTCAGAAGATCTTTTAGAACAAAATAGATTTTGACTTTCCATCCCTCCTATTCAACTACTGTACCTTTTTCACCATTATTTCATTGACAACATTATTATAATATTATCATACACAATAATAATAACCTTATCTAGTGTAAGACTGCAGTCAATTGGTGTCAAGACCATCTTGTACTACTTCTGAACTCTTTGCGATTCTGTGAGGCACAGTCAATTGAATATGCTCTAATGATGTAATTCTTGAATGATTTCAGCAGCTTTGCTTTCTAGAATATTGTATACACACAGTGTATACAGTACGTAGATTTCAGTTGACCACAAGATGGCGAAATACACCAACCGTGGTCTGAGCCATCTCCTGTCTACAATTAAGGAATGTCGATAAAACTTTGCCTTTTCAAAAAGTCAAGCAAGTACCCCACATGATGGCAGTTCAACTAATCTACTATGGACACACACGCACACACACTCCTTAAGACATGCTGAATGACTCTTAATCAGATACACATGGCTAAGGCACGTGTGCTTGTACTGACAGGAGCAATGAACCCATAAAAACAGAGCATGCCCTCCCCTTTTGTTATCGCTTTAGTAGTTTCTGCATATCCATTGCTGTCTGACAAACATTACATTACATACACACATTACATTTTCAGTGACTCAAATTTTGTGTCAGCATCACATGGCAAAAGTAGTAAACACACAAAGCTTTTTAAACAATTTCTAATCCAGCTCATTTTAAGCTCTTCAGGCATTCCTGAGATCAGGTACCTTGGTACAGGAATACAGAGAACCAAAGCAAGGCCAGCAATGTTATTAACACTCAGTCAGTGGCCAGGTCAGCATTCCTCTCAGGGAGAGAGAGGGCCTTGGCATGAAACCGGCGGTCAGAGCTGTAGGCAGTAAAGTCTGAACAATTTCGCTTTCATTTTCAGCCTTTGTTCTGCTTGTTTAATCCCTAATTATAAAAGGAGGGATGAAGTATTTAAAAGTGGAACTGATTAAAAGACAGGCAGGTACAGTGTGTCATGCTACAGTGTGTGTGTCATGCTAAAAAGGTCAGAGTTATATTTAGGAGACTAGCCTAAAGCCTACAAATGCTGCATATATGAGCTTGGTAAAGACCTGAAAGTACACTAAATGAGGAAGGTCAACACTGTAATAAATAAATAATGAAAAGACCTACATTGTCAGTACAGTAACATTTGGCTCCTAGGGGTAACATTAGGTACATTATGTTTTTAAAAATGTATATTGTATGCCTACATTTTGTTATAAAGAAATGTCTGTAGTGGCCATGAAAATGTTAGAAGACATATATCTCTATGATGCACTTTGGACTCAATCTTAAGGTCTCACAACCTTTACTTTCCTTTCACTAATGTACTTGGAAATGAACCCACTTCTTAGCCACACAAGCCTATTCTTTGCCGACTTTCAATCAGGTAAAGCTGCAACAGCTTTAGGTGTTCTCTGAAGTTTTTAGCCTTATTAACTGCATCATCACTAAGGGGTTTTGGTTGCTCTCCACCCCTTTCCCTTTCTTCTACAGTGCTATCTGCCAGTTGACATAATCAATCAATCAACTAATCAATCAGTCTTTATTTATATAGCACATTTCATACAATGGCTGTAGCACATTGTGCTTGCTGCACATAAGCGAAAGACAATGTGACAAAAATAAAAGCAAACAAACAGAGATGAGCAAAGGCACAAAAGAGCAAAACAACAAAATGAATAAAACAACAAACCTTAAGTAAAAGCCAGGCGAAAAAGATATGTCTTAAGGTTTCTTTTAAAAATGTCCACAGAGGTGGATAAAGTGAGGAGTGGAGAGCATGAGGGCTTCTTGGCAGAGGCTGCAACAGGAGTGCTTATTTCCTTAACAGCAGTATAATATAAACAATTGAGACAATTATAGTTCAAAACTCTTCTTTTCTTTTTTTTTAAATATTAATTTGACAAACTCCAACCTGGGTAAGCTAGTGTCTCATATTTAGTTCATATCAAGTAAATTCAAGTTAGTTACCCTTTTCCTTCTATTTTTTCCCCTGAAACCCAAAACCTTAGTGGGAAGAAGTAGACACATTTGTGTCAAAATTCATCACAATTGGACTCTAGAACTCACCATGCTGTTGAGCTCTGAGTCATCATAGTTGTCACATGGATGTGTCCCAGGCCCCCCAAGGGGCTCAAGACCATCTTCATCCCACATGTAGGTCCCACCAGAGCTGTTGGAGGGTGACAGCTCCACAGATGAAGCCTGGCAGACATCAACCCGTTCTGGAGACACCAGTGGTCCCTGGGAGTCCTGCATAGGGCTGTCTTCTTTTTGTCCTGCAAAAGATATATATACACAGAGTTGAACAACTGACTAAAATGTGACAAAAATATTTGTTCAGTTTCAATTGATTTAATTTACCTGCCAGATCCACAGTGACCCAGTCAATGGTCTCATTGAGAAAGCTGTGTAGGCGGGTTTGAGTAGTGATGCCAGTTGTCCTGTTGTCAGGCAGGTCCCCATCACTGAACACATCTCCCACACTGTCAAAGTCATCTAGAAACTCTTCACTGGTGTCGCCTCTGTCTAGAGATGAGGCAGAGGATAAGGACATATCCTCCAGAGTCTCGCCTGCTGCCTGGCCAGAACTCTGCCTAAGCACACAACTTCCTCCTCCTTTTCCTCCTCCATCCCCAAAGCTTCCATCACCGTCACAGTGAGAGCCTGCTTTTTCAGCCTCACCAGTTGGCTCAATATGTATTGCTATCCCTAATAGCCCTTCACATTCAGGGGCAGCTGAAGGTCTGACATCCCCTTTCACCCGACCAGGAAAAAGAGGCTTTTGCTGCTTGGCCTGAGCAGATCTAGCCAGCCTGTAGCCCAAAGAGCCCCCATTATTTCCCAATGACTTGGTCAGCACACAACTGGGGAGCAGTGGCTTCCTCAGAGCACTGGGAGTAGTGGGTGCTGGAGAGATTGAGGGAGGGGGCAGAGAGGAGGCAGCTGGAGGAGTTCTGTTGTGCTGAAGACCTCCAATCCCTCCACCTAGACCTCCTGCACCTCCATGGCTGCCATTCAGACCCCCCAGTCCTAAACCCACCCGTCCATTGCTAAGCTGAGGAGGTTTGAGGAAACTACTCCGAGGAGGCCGGAGTTGGGTGTTGGCCAGAGGCTTGGCCAGCTCCACAGCCCGATTAAAGGAGAAGGACCGTGTCATAGGCTGGTTGGTTGGAGAGGGGATCTGCTTGAAGTGAGTGAAGCTGTTTGAACGCACCATGTTGTCCTGTGCCAAGGTCTTCATGCCGTCACTGGACTGGGACAGGCTGTCTTGAGAGCTGCTTCTGGGCGAGCTGGAGCCTAATCTTGGCCGCACAAGGCGGGACTCTGATCCTGTTCGAGCAGAAATGCTATATCCATTATGGCTCATTTTAGGACCTCCATTGAGTGGGCTTTGGCCTAGCTTAGTCCCTACTTTGGGACTCATCTTCGAGGATTGCTGGGGGATTGCCTTGGGGCTGGAGACAGCCACCATCAAAGAACCTGACCTCCGCATCTTGGGTGTCCCTGGAGAGGCACTCTTTACCTCCTTTGCCAGAGAGGGAAGCTGTGTCTGAGCCTTGTCTTCACCTCCATCCCCAGGGCTGGTGGGGGTGGTGGGGCTAGAGGGGTTTGTCCCTTCATCTTTTCTCCATTTCAGGGAAAAAGGAGAGGCTCGGATCACACCATTTTGGCGTGTTCCTGGAGGAGTTACCTTACCATCCTGGGAAGGGGTGGTTGGCTGTGTAGAACCATTGGACGAGGGGCCAGTGCCACCACCTGAGGAGCGTCCACCGAACTTAGGCAGTCTAGATACCATGGCAGACCTGATGGGTGCTTTATCTTCCATTAGATGCCAACAAAGGCATGGAGGAGCATGGACTCACACACAACTGTGGGAAGAACAGACAGAAAGACAGAATAAGATACATGATTTGATTCAAATCTACAACAAGACTAGACTTGGGACATGGACAAACAGCTTTATAGGCTGATTCTGTCATTTAAACCTCTTCTTTAATGGGACAGACTTTGTGTAGCTTTTTTAAAGTTAACTACAGCTGAAGATATCAAAAAGACCAAATCAAACCATTGTGCCGATACACTATACAAGCATATATTTAATGTATGCATTATTTTCAATTTTCTGTCAATTAATTGACAAATCATTCCAGCTCTCGGAAAAACAGTATAGCAATATTCTTTTTCTGAAAAGTTCATTTACAGGTTCAGTAGAAGCAGAAAGTAAAATGTAGGTAAAAAACACAAGCAAATGCAGTCAGAAACACAAGCTCACACACTTGGGCACATGTCTTCATCTGCAATGATATTATAATTATCAACAGCAATGTTTAAGTGTAGTCCCGTCCACCTGCTGCAGTGGTTGCATGTCTGTCTCCTTGTGAAAGATCGCTGACTGTGGGGAGCATTAGGGATTAATCTGGCAGGCTTACAGAGTGACTTGAGACTTTGTCACGGCAAATCTGCCTCAATGCTTTCAGACATACCAGCTAAATGAGTGTCTGTCTTTAGGCAACTGGTACATGGATTAATGGCCACAAATTTAAATCAAACATGCTAAATCAGTCTCATTGATGCTAATTATAAGCACTCTGTTCAAAACAGACAGTAAAAACTCACAAAAGTAGATCTTGAAATTAGACTTAAAGCCAGCTATTCTTTCTTTTAATCTTCCAAAATTAAAGAGGAAATTGAAGAAACAAACTCTTAATAAGAAGCTCAATAATAAGCTTAAATGTTTTTAAAGTTTCACAAGACGTAAGACATGACCTGTAGCTGGCACTGGTTTTGGAGAATATATGGTGCCAACACGCCTGGTCAACAACAGAATGGGCAAATGGATACAACGCCTGGGGAGCAAGGGGAAACCAGTCCTGGGAAGGTGGCCAGCATACTGTGAATAGTGAATGGAGGATGTACAGCATGTAGAGCCAATGGAGGAAGAACACAGAGTGGTTTCCTTTCACTCATTGTTAGATTCATTCAATTCCAATCAGCCGTGTCACAAGTGTACATGTGTTGGTGGTGCACCTGCGTGTTAGATCCATCTGGCTAATGCAGGAAGATTATGAATTGAAAAGTTTCTGAGATCCAGATGGCTGGTACGGTTAACTGAAACCCATCTGCATGAGGAAGCAAATCAGTAACTAAAAACTGTCTGCAGATTACTGACTTGAAAAATAACCCATACTTGCATCAAACAATATTAATATTAACTAATGCCACTTAATGCCTGCTATATTGTTGCCTCACAGTGGACCAAACAATTTCTCCCATATGAGTGGATCACTTGACAAACTGGCACAAAGACACAAAGGCAGATACTGGAACAATAATCAACTGAACTTTTGAAGGGGTGGGGGGAGGGGTGTTTGTGTTACAATGTGGGTCTCCTATTCTGGAAAATACTTTGCACCACACTGCCCCACATTCCCATGCCCTGACACACGTGTCTACAATCAAAGAGATTCACTTGCCACTGCCACAAAAGTGTCTGACTATGCCACCATCCTAATCTGCTTCATAAACACACATGGGTATAAACACAGAAAAACACACTTAACCACACACAAAATCAGGTCAACATGTGCAGGCAAGGCAACCAAAGCCTCTTTGCCCCGGGGAGGGGGTGGTGACTGTGTGTATCTGTGTGTGCTTAATGGGTAGCGATTAGATTAGGGGTTTTCAGAACTGTCAATGGCTCCAGAACCTCTCAAGACCACTCATATCCAGAGTGGCACATCACACCACCAAGCAGCAAATCCACATATTGCTGTGATAGATGATTATTCTTCTGGGTCATCTCACTGACCATCCAGTCACTGGAAGATATTAGTCTGTACTGCTGATGTTGTTATTTAATTTGGTTTGTTTTAACTTGAGTCACCTTTAAGAAATCTCACATCACACAATTATTGGACTGTTGCATGTACACAGGGGCACAGTCATTAAGGAGAAAGTCAGTCAAAGTCAAATGTTTTTTTTTTACTTTATTGCCATTAATGCACATTAACAGGCAATATTACATTACAAAACAAAATCACCTTGAGATTGGGCTTCACTTGACATGCATGCACATAGATGAAATACCACATATTTGATTGAGCACATATACACCTATCTACACATACATACATATACATTTTTAGCTGTGCCAGATAAATGCATTTGGCTCTGATGTGTTTCTGCTTTAGTTGTTTAATTGTGTCCAGCACCTGCCCTCTCTTCTTTTGGAACTCTGGGGAGTAGTCGTGGTCAAAATATATTGGTACTGCTTTGTAGAGGATCTATCTTTGACTCTATGTTTGTCTTAGGATCGTGTCCTTCACGGAATACTCCACAAATTTAACAATTAGGAGCCTGGGAGCGGCAGTTGGGTTCCTTGGTTTAGTTGTTAGAGACTGGTGGGCTCTATTTATTTGAAGGACTGATTGAATCAGCTCCTTTACAAACTCCTTCACAACCTTTCTTTCACTCTGTTCAGGTACTCTTTAGATTCTCAGGTTGTTACATCTTGACCTGTTCTGTAGGTCTTCACACCTGGCCGTCAGGTCTATCTCCCGGTGTGGCAGGTACTGGATTGCCCTCTCATACCTCCTCCCGCTGTATTCTGCAACACTGATACAGCCCTCCGCCTGCATGGTTCTTTTCTCGAGTTTTGTCATTTCGCTCAGTTCTTGCATTGATGATTCCAGCTTTGTCAGCAATAGTCTGGTCTGGTTGTGTCCTTCTAGATTTTCTTTCCTTAGTTTCTCCAACTCAGCTAATAACTCAGCTTCGTTCTTATCTTTCGAGTTCTGTTAAATAGAGCCTTTACTTCTGAAAGACGATGCCATGTTAAATTTGTGTGGTTTTGCCAGGTTTTTAGTAGTTTTGTTAGGAAATTATTAGTTAGATGGACAGAGTTCAACTTTTACGCTGTTGCCTCAAACACGGCGTCACCGGAAGTCCCCATCATAGTCTAATGTTAAGGTATAAACTTGATATTTACTGCAACAGTTATTATTAAATGCGAGGCATACTGATTTAATAGGTGCTTTAAAATTACACTTTGGTATTATCATGAAAAATAAAAATGTCAGAGAACTGATTTGTAGATAAGGAAGATGTCATTAGAACTCAAAATATTTACTGAAACATTTTTGACAATGACTTCCTCTACATTTAAACAAACATTTGAGTAGTTCAGCAAAACATTGCGCTAACTTGTTGAAAGCAAAAAGTGCATTCTTTCTAATGGAAAATTAGTAGCCTACTAATCCCATATCATCAATTTTGGTACCAATGTCAAAAATTATACTGTTTGAATTACCTTACATTGCTGAGTTTGAGCTGACAATTTGAAATTCACAAAATTATTTGAATCAGTAAATACTGTATCAAAGAATAAGAAAATAACACAGAATCTGACCAAACATTTCGTACACAACAGTTTCTGTTACTATGTGCCACAGACAGAATATGGTTAGTACAGCCACAAAAACATAGGTCAGCTAAAGAGGACCACAAATAAACAACAAGATCATAACTGACTGACACACATTCAAAGGTAGGGCAGTAAACCATGTAGGCCATCTGTCAAACTCTCATATCTGAAGGCCTGCCCTTCCCCCCACGGTATAGTACTGTAATATCCCAGGCCTTCGCTAACAAATCATGTACAAGGCCTGTACTAAACCCTGTGTTAATCAAGGCCAGCAATGTGACTACTTCTATGCACTGCATGTGAAACAACACATGAAACCTTGTAAATAGTCCAGAATTAAATGGTCCAACTAGGTACTTCTGCTAGAAGAAAGGCAAATTATGTACACTGCGATGACAGGAAGAACCCACTGTGATACTGAACAGATTAACAGCAAAGACCAAGACAGAAAAAACACAATAAAGGAGCAGACAGCCAGAAGGAGGATGAGAGGTTGAAAGAGGTTGAAAGAGGTTGAAAAGGAGAGGAAGAGAGGAAGGAAAGACACTGTTAAATAGAGTTAGAATGAGACAATGACACAAGACTCCAGGCAGACTTTTTCCACAGAGAGATCTTCTATCCCTGTGTGTGAAATGAGCAGGAAAGTGAGATGACATCTTTCCTTACTCTCCCTCGTGCAGGGAGAATGGGAGCTTTCTATCTGTCTGCCAAGGAGCCTATTCGGCCTTACTTCATTTCTGACTCAGACAACAGACAGGCAGAAAGCACCTGGCAGAGATGCAGGAAAGCTGAAAAATCAGATCTGCAAGAGTAAGGCCGTTCATCACTCTTCTGGCCAAGTTTTCACTTTTGAACTACACTACAGAAATGCATTCTTCAGGAGTAACAGGATGGATGGAGATAGGACTTGACAGCCCGAGGGCTATGATCTATTGGGTCAGTGGGACTACGCATGAATGGAGGTGCTCTACTACACTCAGTAAATCCCCTGTCTTGCTGTTTATCCCCACAGCCAGTCTGTCCCCATCTCCCAATGCTCATAGCTCCCTATCATTACAAAGCCTCAGCACCATCTCTCAACAGACCATCATGTCAGGAAACATTCATCTTTCCTCTCTTACCTCTCCTTCATTCAATTTTGAAAGATTGA
Organism: Scomberomorus guttatus; assembly: GCA_038419695.1. Taxonomy (NCBI): domain Eukaryota; kingdom Metazoa; phylum Chordata; class Actinopteri; order Scombriformes; family Scombridae; genus Scomberomorus; species Scomberomorus guttatus. Next base: position 10,361,364 of record CM076458.1, read on the forward strand.
GGAGGGGAGAATTTTATTTGACTTTATTGAGACTGTTGAAACCACAGAGAGGGAAAAGGCATGAGGGATGCCAGGGAGAATATGCATCTCCTAGTAGGATTCATATTTCTGTATTTTCTTCTACAGGGGCCTCATAAGAAAAATTTTTATGAGTATTTTAGAAAAGAAACAGTATATAATGTCCAAAAATCTAAAAAAAAAAAAAGTTGGGTAACACCAAAAGTTCTTTAATGACGGTATTCCATACCTGTTGTTGATGATGTACTCTACTCTACATTGCCAGGATATACATTACTGCCAACTATTGTAGTATATACAATATAGGTATACAGTAGCATTGCTTTATAGATTGTTACTGCGTTTCCCTACTTTCCTAGAGGTCATTTATTTACACTCATTTTAGTACAGTATGAAAATAAGTAGAGAACTGTTCCATTAGATTTGGTCAAAGTAATTTGTGCATTAGCTATTGTTGTGTGGTTAATGCAGTTTATATTGATTTGAAAAGTGAAAAGATTACTTTTTTTTTTAAAGACCATCATTTCCCGCAGTGTTTAATAGCTGAGGTGGGCCACCTTGCCTGTTAACATCATAACAAGTAAATACACTTTTTTGACATATAACATTAACCTTTAGCATGACTGTGGCTATTGTTTAGATCATCATCTACAAACTTAACTGATCATAACACTAGATGTATTAGGCTCTGCATGTCTCACCACCTCAGCTAAACAATTTCCTGTGGTGGAAACATTTTCAAAAAAACATAAGTGAGCAAAGTTTTACATTCTCTGACATTACTTGCATTTTCTTTGACCGCAATAAACAACTATTGTTTCAGATACATTTTCTGCCACTTAATATGTTTTTTAAATCTTTTTTTTCCTGAAACAGCAACAACAATATAGTTAGGGTACTTTTTGAAGAAAAAAAAGCAACAAATAGATTGCACCACATTTCATTTGGGATTGTCTGATTTTTTTTTTTTTTAAAGATCAAAAGAATTGGAAAGATGCTATAATCACATCAGCTCTGCTGTCGCTTAACTATTATCTGTGTAGACTAATTTGTTTCAGAATAGCTTCCTAAACACAACAGTATGTATCACCTGTGTTTGTAACTGCAGAGGTTAAGAAATGCAAATAAAGAGTAGCTTCAGAAAAACTTAACAAGCAAATAACTTAAAAAATAAGGAATTTATTATGTCCGTAGCAATCCAAGACCACTTGGACTGTGGTTAGACTACATTACGAAGAGAACTGAAGATGGCATGATGTGAAAGGCAGCTCCTCCCTCTTTCTATATCCTCCTGTCCATCTTGGTAAATCTGTCTTTCATAGTGCAGAACCAATCAATTACATGGATCAATAGTTATATAACAGCTGTCTGAAGAGCCCAGTATGTCATCCAGCTGGCTCTGCTCTATTGCACAAGGACATTTTGTTTTAAAGGCAATGGACCAACCCAGACACACATATCACAGGGCAGTTCACTCTTGCCAACCACATTAGATACATTAAAATAAAGCATGTACAGTAGAATTTATGCTATGAAATCCAAAGTATTTGATCTGAGAAAGGATATGACATAATAAACATAACTTGACAATCAAACGCAGCCCAAATGATATTCTCACCTCGTACTGAATAAACTAAACCAAAGTGCAGCCTCATTTACATGTATTGACAGAACTGAAGTCTCAGTGGAGTAATAACTAGGCCAGTCATCTGGACAGGGCAGTAGTGGGCCATAGTTTACTCCCTGAAGAGATTAACAGAGTGCCATTAGAGCAGGCTAATAGAATGAGACAGGGATGAAAGCAACACTGACACTAGGCTAATGTGTATTGAGTGAAAGCAATACTGGGCTGAGCTGCACTGATGCTAAGTGATGCTAATCCAATGAGACAGCATGGAAGGTTTGGTAATGCTGTGTACTAACTGTGGTAGATCAAATGACAAAGATCAAGAGAAGAAACAGAGAGTAGAGACAAGTGGAGAAAGTTAAGGTGTGGCAACCAGCTGCATTAACAACTATGTACACACTGCATGTAGTATACTAACAGACCATTACAAGCATGAACATTACATCAAATAAATCCATCTTTCAGCGGAATTCACAATTTTTTGCTATGTAAAAAGATTTGAAAACATTACCTCAACTCAGAGAACTAGTGATGACTTGTCCAATCATCCCAGAGTTAATCATTACTAAGAGCTAAAGCCTCACGCTGCACTTTGTTTTCTCCATCGTCTAAACTGAAAGTAAGGTAGCACACAACAGAGAGTAAAGCACAGGAACAGGAAGACACTCTTCAGAGGCTGATCTGTCTGCTGCCTGCATGAGTGCCTGAGTGTGTGTGTGTAAGATGCAACGTGTGTGGTGTGCGCCAATGTGCGCCTGGGTGGAGAGAACAGAGCCTTCATGGGTATGTTTAATATTTGATAGGGCATCTTTTAGGAGCCCCACCCAGTGGGCTGGAAGGAGAGAGGAGAGGAGAGGAGAGGAGAGGAGAGGAAAGGAGAGGAGAGGAGAGGCAAAACTCACTACAAGAAGAACTCAAAAACTGGTACAAAAGAGATTACTTGAAGCAGGAAAAATGATAATTTATCCATAATATTGTATAAAGTCTAAAGACTAAAGCCACATAATCATTCAAACACAGGAAAATGTATCTGCAAGCTTAAGTAGCAATTTTCAGTGTGCATGCTGCTGCCCTGTAATGTGGCGACATCACCAGAGGCAATAATAAAGGAAAACAGATCCTGCCTATAATGCTCAGCTGGTCTTGAAAAGTAACTCCCATAAAGAGGAATTTGTTGTGGCTCTCGTAAAGATTCAGTGTGAATTCAATTTCCCCAACTCATTTCATGGTTGACAGTGTACTGGTTCCACTCAGTCAACCATTTCCTGCTAAGTGCTAGCAGTAAAAGCATACGAGCATTGTCAACTCCTCAGCGTATAAAGTGTCTGTGATGTCGCACGCCTTGATAAATCACAGCATAGAGTCTGATCCAACCTACATCAACAACAAAATTAAAGGCAAAAAACACAGGATTTCTAAAGACAAATTAAGATTTTGATTGTTTCATGGAACGCTATTAACAAGTCTCAGTCAAAATCAGCAGTTTGACAACTACATTGTTATATTGGTGTTCTTTAAAGTAGAGAATTTGAGAGCTAATTCTAGATTCAAATTATTTTCTACTCCATGACTTTGAATGTTAGAACGAAAGAAATACTTCTTTGTTGTGCTACATTAATTTAAGATATACAGAACCGAGAAAGTGACAAAGAAAGTCCCACTGTGGACCAATATGAGTCATACTACTGACTAGTAAGGACACAGAAACCCCCTCAAAAGTCCTCATCATCTGCTCTGACTCATTCATAAGAATAATTCTGCTGCCTTGTTTCTGAGTTGTGATGCTCAGTGGTAGAAGTCTTGTGTGGGAATTATATAAATGTGATCACCTTCAGTGTTATAGCAGCCCAGATGTCCACACTCCACTCCACAACACGTGTATGTGTATGTGTGTGTGAGTGTGTGCGCTACATGCATAGAGAACATACTTGTCGGTTTTTGTCCCCTCTCTAATATATGACCTTGACTTGAACCACGCTGTGAAAAGACTGCAGTGCGTTTGACAGTCCTATTTAATTCTCACCTTCTGATTGGTCACAAGGACTAGAAGAAGTGTCGCCAGGCAACAGCACAGGTGTCAGTCACTGTCAACGAGGTCATTAGAGTCGTTTATGTAGATGGGAGCCAATGTAAATGTGTTATACATTGTAATAATGTGTTGAAATGTTAGCAAACAGCAGGCAGACAGCATGATGGACGTCCCACTGATGTAACTTTCCAATCCTAACCAGCATTTTAGCTCTGGTTATGTCTGCCAGCCTTGAGACAAATACAGCATGTGTGTTTCTTTGGCTTGCTAAATGTTCGACTTTCTTTACCAATCATTCATTCCCTCAGCTTTCAGCAATTTCATGCTGGACAAGACAGCACAGAACAGTTTGTGTAAGCACACAAGCTAGGCTCATGAGTATTTGCATAAACCAGCATTGTTTGTTGATCCAGTGAACCACTAAAACAAGCTGAATGTAGCTGACAGTTGCATACACCTTCAAAGCGGGGTATTGGTTCTCAGTGTGAGTTTGACATTACCTGGAGTCATTTGATTAAAAAATTCATAAAAAATACTGCCTAACGTGGCTTCACTTATATAACAATTACATTGACCAAAGGTCATCATGACTTCCAATCACTCAGACATGTCATTTGCAATCATTTGCAGTCATTTATCAAGGAAAAATGCGACACATAAAATGGTTCCCACTTCCCAAATGTGATGATTTGCAGCATTTTCTTCTGATTTGCATCACTGTAAATTGATAAGTTTAAGAGTTTTTTTGTTTGTTTGTATGTTGGTCAGACAAAAAACAATCTTAAGACATCATCTTGACATCTGGAAAGTGCAAAATGTTAACAGTACTTTAAGAAGCCAGAAGTTGCCTTAATGTTGTTGATTACAGTATTGACTGAGATCTATAATCATCCATGCCGCCTTGGTTTCAACTAAAAAACTCCTGTGGCAAACATCACAATCTAGCCTTGTCAAGAAACGGTGCCTGCACATATAACATGACCCTATCACTGGGCAAGTGGACATGTGAGATCACTTTACTAAAGATTTATCTGCAGCACAGGATTCCCAGCAAACATCAGATAAACATTACTTGGTAAGCTGAAAATATCTCCAATTTGAAATGTATATCAGCAGCACGCAGGAAGTTATGCTGCTGTGAAAGCATATTTTATGATCTGTTATTAAGATTGCGGACATGATATTGAAAATAATCTATATCAAATCTTTAGAAGTGCTTATCGAGAACAGAAACACTAAATGAAACCTCAAAGCATGACATCATTTTTATGAAGCATAATATTACATTTAAATTAAGTTTCACTTTTTTTAATCATAGAAAGTACAGGCACATGTATATGATTTTGCACTGCTGTTACAGCCGCTTACGTGAAAGATAAATCCTTTCTAAGCATGTTTCATCACGTGACTAATTTGCACAGCAACTAGGACACTTACTTATATGCAGAGTTCATGGCCACTTCAGCTACCGCCTGCCTTCACCCAAGCTTTTCTTGATATCACTTTCTGTGCTGTATCATCGGCTTCTCCTCACACTGACGTGAGTTCATTTGACACTTCTCCAGTTTATCTACCTCCCGCGCTGTTTATTGGGCATAATAATGCAACATATGCTAGCTGTGACGTATTCCCTTGCTGCCACACGGTACAATACAAAACACATGTAAATCAACATAGGTGAGAGATGTGGATATTTATAAATAAACCAAATGTGTTCTTTGAGACAAAGTCTAGGATTAAGCCCTGAATATGAAACACAGCCTACATAGTATGCTTTTAATAGATCATGTTCATAGTGGATTTATCCTTTGTGAATAGACAATAAACTGCTATTAGGTCAACTTCCTTTGTGCTCAACTTCCCTCTTTTCCTGTGCCTCCATCCTTTCCAGTCATTCTGTCAGGCTGTCTGTCTCAACTACCGCTTCCCCAGTCTCTACTTTTCCCTCAGGCAGCACATGTTTGTACAGTAACTGGAAAACAGTCTCACATGAGGCCAGGGAGAACAAGGCATTCTCACATGAAATCAGGCCACAGTCGGTGGTTAACGTTCAACAAATGCCATGCCTTTGTATTGGGTGTGAGCTATTGGGTCAACTGACGAAACTAGAGGGGAACCTATCCAAAAAAGTGACTGAGACAATAGAAAAACCTTTCACCTCAGGAGCCTTCTAAGATTGGACTGCTCAGTTTATCTTGGTGTGTGGGATAACCCAGCACAGACAGGCACTAGAACACAATGTAGTCCATTATTTGGTGATGCTAGATGCTGCGGTTGAGCCAGACATGCAAACAGTATTTGAATACCAACTTCGTGTCTGTGCGGGTGATCGCATGGAGTGACATTTGAGACAGTACTTGTTTTTGTTTTTCAACAGGATATGACTAATGAGTCAAATGTTACTATAGTCTCTCAACACCTCAGCCATCAGACCCAGAGCTTAAACTTTATAGAGGTGTCACAACAAATACCCTGTGTAAAATAATATTATGCCCATAGTGAATGTTTTCTTGGAAGAAAGGGAAGTTTAGGAGTGGCAATGAAATGCCACTGAATCACATATTCGGTATCAAAATGAGGCAATATGCCAAACAAAACTGGTACAGTAACATGAGAACAAAAAACACTGACACTCCTCTTATTACTGGGCTTTCTTCTAGACAAAAGCAATCATGTCTGAGAAAAAAACCTCTTTTGAAAAGATGCATGCAGATTATTAAACTTGACTGAAGTTGACTGAAAAAGAAAAAAGCCAGTTTAAACCACACCACCACAGACTGAACACAGCCACTGTCCTTCCTCTGCAGTGAAACACTTTTGAACAGTCCATGAACCCATGCCATATATCAAGGGGGTAAATTTAGAGGTACTTGAACCCATCTGATAGGGCTGTGGGGGCATGTCGGATACAAAAGGGTGGGAACCGCTGACATAGGTAATTGAGAATGACTCAGCATTGTTTGTGCAGAGATGCTAAAAGCCAACGTTCCTCGAAACACAACACACAGTCTCCCGCACATTAGCTGTTTAATGTCTGACCCCATATGACATAAAGACAACAGAATATCACATGACTCAAAGGCTTGATGGATTACTGAATGAGGCTTAAAGGTTTAAAGGAGAGCCCTGTGTGACCTGGTGTGGTACAAGCTTAGTGCAGTTACATTACCTGATGTTGATGAGAGACACAAAGGAACCGGATGAAGCAGGGCCACATCCTACGTACAGTCTGCCTGTCACGTAAATAAATATGAGCCACAGTGACAGGTGACATCCAGACACCTGGTGAGGCTATACTGATGCTATATACACCATATACAGTACTGCCAATAGAAAAATAATGATGGCAATGACAGGAAACAAATCTGTGACTCAAGTGCTAGTCTTCCTCTGCTTAATATAGATATAAATGAATCTTTTCTCACATTTATTTCTACTTAAGGGCCCTGCACGACCTCACACAGGTGTTTTCACTTGTTATAGCTAATGAGGCCTCTGCTCAGGTACATACTGTACTTGTCAGAGCTGGAGGATGTCAAATCAAGCACAGGCTGTATGTACACACCCACACATTCCTGAGAAAAGGGTCTGATTTAATATAAAAAATAAGTGAAAAGACGTGTGGGTGTACCATGGGTGTGTTTAAATTATGCACATTATTCAACAAAGCTGGTGACAGTGGGTCAGTAGTGGGTTGTACAATATTTAACACAAACTTCCAATGTATTCAAAGCTATTTAAAACCTCTGCATTTCTTGTAGAAGACCAATAGCACTGTCAAAAAGAAGACATTTTTACATATCACAGTAGGGAAAACACTGATGTTAAATATGAAATTAATGAGGATGAATACCATTTAGGTTCTTGAGTTTCAGAGTCCTGGTATTGTGCATGCTGGCTAACTGTCACACTGTCATGGCTTACTGGGACACTTGAAAAGAACAGAGCCATCATTAATGTTATTAGTGACACCTGTGCTTTTGCTGCTATGTCAAGTCAAAAAAATCTGCTGTGAAAAACACCAATTTCATTTTAAGTAAAAGATTTCTCACATTTCAGCATCGTGACAATGAATGCCATCGTCAAGCCAATAATGCCACACATCTGCTGCTACCACCCTGCAACGTCTGTGTTCATAAAAAGACACCTGTATAAACACAGTGTGCAACAAAAGAGCAGAGGGGCTCATGTACTGACAAAACTCCCAGGCACTCAACCCATTCAATATAATATTATTGCTTTCTGACAGCACAGAATTGAAAACAACAAATAAAGGGATGCAAATTTACCGCTCTCAGTAAAAATGTTTAAAATATATATAAATGTTTAATGTCAAAGGACTTTAAAGTCACATGTCACCTTTCACATGTCAGGGTTGTCAGAGTAAAAGAAGTTAGCCTTTTTTTTCTTCAACTGACCTCAACAATGCCATCTTTCACTATCTTTCAGTTTCATTTTTCAACATATTAGCTGTTTATGTCCTATTGTTACTGTAGTATGTATAAGTCAACCTTTTTATATCACTGCCTGTGTGGTACAAAACTTTCTACATCTTCAGGGTGCATCTTCATTCTAATTCAAATGTACTGTAAACACTCAAAGACTCCAAAGAATCTGACACAATGTGGGCAATCATCCCACAGACACATGAAAATCAATGTCAAGTAAAATGTGAATTTTGTGACATGCAAAGAGTAAAGAGGTTTTTTTGCCCACCATTTTTATTTTATTTTAAGGGTATCTTCTAAACTTTGAAGGGAGCCTGACAGTTTCTGAACCTGTGCCAGTCTATCTGAGATCCTGTGTCTACACTCTACTACATGCTTAGCTATTCCAAGCCCATAAACATCTGTGTTCTTACCGAGGGAACGACAGAACTGATAAGCATGGCTAAGTATAGCTCTAATGATAGGCCACATACAGAGAGAGAAGAGGGCAAGGAGGATCAGAGAAAAGTCAAAGTCAAATCAAGTCGCTAGGCTTTGAGTGCTCCACCACAACACGCACATGCAAACATGCACACGTGCACAAAACTATAACCACAATGCATTATCCTGAATGACCTCATCTGTGGGCATTGTAATTACATAGCTATTAGATACCTCATTGATTTTTAAACTATAGTCAGTAGGGCGGAACAGTGCAAGCAAAGACAGAAATAACACAGGCGAGAGCGAGAAAGAGTCTGTTTTGTTCCAGTAAATTCCAGTAAATTAGGGTTAGACAGAAACAACAATATACACAGTAACTACATCACCTACAGTGGAAAGGGTGACTGCTAACAGCTCATGTCTGACAGTCTGAAGAGCTATCTTGCTCTCCACTGACTCCCTCAGTTTGTGATTTCTGGCATTGTCATACAAATGACTCACCACTTCTCTGTGCTGCAAACAGTGGCTTTTAGCACAGAGCGAGGTGGCTTTTAGCACAGTGCAAGCACACTTTAACATCTTAGCTGTTGGCCTCAAGGTTGCCCCTCTTGCAATGACTACTATGCATTGCCACTCACAGGCTGGCCATGACGGGGTAATGTGTGTAATGTGTGTCCTCACACACAGCCAGATTCCAAAGAACACTGACGCTGATGGTTAGAGCCCACATACAGTATGAAGACAGGCAGACAGACATAGACACACACAGTCGGGGAAAACCCTCACAGAGTGAACTGCAATATGGGGGGTCTTTAGCAGTCAGACGCACAGTGGAGATATTCAGCTGTTGTTGGGGGTAATCAGACTGTAAAAACACCCTCAGCCAAGGTGGCGCTCCAGGACCCATGCCAACAGGTGCCTGAGGAACACACGCATGGATTTGCGAGTGTGTGTGTGTGTCTGTGTGTGTGTGTGTGTGTGTAACCCCACCCAAACACCGGATCACCAGAGGAGTGTCCATCTCACATACACTAAGGGTATTCAGTCATGCCTTATCCCAATGTGTGCTGACACATTGATGCCATGGCGCTTTGCACCGTCTGGGCTGTAATAGATCACAGCCTAAAATGGTACACACACACACACACACACACTCACACAAGTGTTAAAAGACTTGACTGACAGCAACTTCAGTCGTGGTATAAAAATATGAATATGTGAGGCTGCACTGTATGGTATAAAAACCCTGGTTAAATTTGAACTCCTGTCTGCTGGAACTTAATGACATGAGTGGAGCATGAAGGCCTGTGAGTCATCTTTAGTAACCCTTTAATCTTGACGTGTGCATGAGGAACACACATCTCACTTGTGTATCATAAACGAGACTGAGTTCCCTTCAAATATTAACTATTGAGCCATACAGAGAGAATGTGAGACATGGCAAGACACTTGTCAAACAGCAATACCCCAAGATTTACTCCAATATGCACAATTTACGTAATGTAGCTAGTTAATCTGTTATATAATAAGTTACTTTTTATATGCTCATTACATAAAGGCCTGGTCAACCTCATGCATGGTACAGTGACTCTTTCCAGGGCATATTATGACTGTGGGGGTTATGTTGTGACGTCAGAAAGCATGGCCTCTTCTGCCTCACTGGGCAGCACAGAGGAAGACTACTGACAATCTCATCAACAGCTCTTTAGAGGTGGCTTGTCTTGAGTATAAAGAAAATATGAAAACAAATGTAGCTGTTCTGTACCCACACATACCCAGGCAGAGAGATAAGAAGATTTATTACCATAAAAAGGCACTTAAAACATTAACTTTTCATTGTTTTCCCTTCATTTCACAATCATAACAGGAGTTATGGAGCCTGATATGTGTACAGTATGATTGCACTTACCTGAATTATGCCGTCACAAGCAAACTGAAAGCCTCAACGATGGCTCAGCAGCAAACAGTCCACTTGTTCGTTGTATTGTAAATGACAGCATGTTGTAAAGTGAGCCGCCAAGTAACGTTAGAAGTAGTCTTTCACTTTCCGTTAAAAAAAACAGCCTTTAAACGTGAAGGGTGATTGATAAAGTGAGGGCAGTCATTAAACAAGTTCAATGAAAAGCTTGATAAAATAATCAAGTCCGTATTTTGTACCAACCACGTCAACTACGCTGAGCCATGTGTCGTTAGTTCACTGTAAAAATAAACACAGGAAATGTTGGGAATTCCTCGCGTTTCCATTAAATATTTCCAGTTAACAGTTGCAAGCAGCTGCTGTATAACTGAGCCGTTAGTTACACTGTCAGCGGTGTCAACACCGAGCGACAAACACCGATGATACCGAGCACTGTCGACTCAACGAGACGGTCCGTAAAGCGACACACGAGCGTAAACAAAGTAAATGATGTGAAATCCTCCTTTAAAACAATACGTAATCTTGCAAAAATAAACTAACCGCAGCAGGCACAACACCGTCCAGACTGACTTCCCAGAGCCGTTTATCATTCCGACATCCTCCTCTCGTTTCCAGCTGGGCGGAGCGTTGACATGTCAGTCACCTGTTTTCAGCGTACACTAATCTCAAAGAGGTCGTTTATCTACATATGTGTCATGTTTAGGGATTCTGTGTGTGTATTTAGCATTAGTTCCATCAGTTTTTTCGGAGTTTAGCACCTTTTTTTCACTCTCTCTCTGTTTCTCCGTTCACTGAAGCCTTCCCGCTAGCCGTTGATGTGACGTCAGGCTGTAGTGAGCCATTCACGAGCGTGCAGAGTAGAGATACTCTGTGCACGCGGAGTTTGTAATCACTAAAGGATATTGGATTATTGTTTTGTTTGTTTTTTAAATATCTTTATTATATAAACAAAGTCTGGCCATTACAATAACAAGTTGGTAATATACAGTACAAACAGTACAAATCACAGACTGAGCTATTACAACTTTTTGTAGTATTACACAAAGCAGTAGAAATAAGGAAAAAAATAAATAGATAACAGGGTCAGAGGTCTAATCAGAAATCAATATATGTATGTTTTTTGTAAATGTCCAAGGCTTGTTTGGTTTTTATACATTTCAGTGTTTTCTTGAAATGTATTAACTCTAACCACTAAGAACAGTGGTCTGGCATTAGTAAACGTACATCTGTGGATTCATTGTTTAGCCATAATAATCAGGCTACTGTACATCACTTCCATGTTTTTATCCTGCATTATAACTCCTAATTTGATATCATTATATTCTAATTTAGGCGATTGAAAGCTACTGAATATTTGTTATTACCTTACGTTTAGTGTCTGCTAGTACTAGCACTTAGTTGTCAGTAGTAGTAATAGTAGTGGTGGTTGTAGTAATTTCAATACCACTTTCTAATAAGAAACCCTTTTATAAAGTGTATAACAACAGTTTGGGGTCTAAAAATTACTCACAAATGTTTGACAGCTCAGTTATATGGAAGCTTTTTTATGTCAGATTACAGCAATGAATCATCACATCTAATGATTAAAACATCAAATCATAAAAAAACTAACTTGTCAAATTACAAATTACATCACAAGTTAGAGTTTTAATCATTACATGTGATCAGTGGCAGAAAAAGTAGCCAACCTCAGATCATTTACTTGAGTAAAAGTAGCGATACCACAATGTAAAATTACTACATTACAAGTAAAATTCCTGCATTTAAGATCCTACTTCAGTAAAAGTACAGAAGTATTATCTGCTAAATTCAGAAAATCGGCCCCTGTGAAAGATATAGATATCAGCCAGGTATAGGAAAGACGAGAAAACAAAGTTCTACCACACAAAGTTTCATTAATTTTTCAGACTTTTCTCTAAACTCAGCTTTTTTTGTGAAATATAGGAAAGTTTGAACTATTGCAGCCTCAAACAATTATTTATTTGGTAGAACTGCTAACAACTCAAACATCAATAACATGATGAGGAGCCACAACTACACACAGGGGTTACAAGCCAAAAAGTTTGGAAACTACTGGTTTAATCTTTAACAATTTATAGTATTTTATAAAATCATCATGTATTATTTAATGTAAAATTTGTAAAAGTTTGAAAAGTAACTACATCTGTCAAATAAAAATAGTGGAGTAAAAAGTAGAACATTTCCTTCTGAATTGTAGTGGAGTAGAAGTACAAAAATAATCAAGTGAAAGTCAATCAATCAAGTAAAAAGTTTTTTTTTTTTTTAAAAGGAAGTAAAAGTACCTAAAAATTGTACTGAAGTATTTGAGTAAATGTGCTTTACGTTCCACCACCGGATGTGATGATTCATTGCTGTAATCTGACATTTTAAAAAAATCTTCCATACAGTTATAAACATTTAAGTCACCTGATTGTGAAAAATCCCTTTTGGCTGGTCAAACTGTTCACAGCTAAAGAGGGATTTCACAACCTGCATGGCAACCAAAAGCTTTACTTTAATAACTGATCTTTAAGCATTAGTAAATTATTCATTAACCCTTAAACATACTAGTTACAGCTCATAAACTCTTTATAAATGGCACCTTATTAGAAAGTAATACCATAAGTTTTAGATTTATGACAGCATGAAATGTAATGAGAGTTTGAGTTTCATAGCTTACCCAAAAGTAGGAATAAATTTTAAGCATTTATTACACAATTATTAGCTGTGTAGACCTACATTTTATTGTTACTATAGGTCAATAGCAGATTGGGCCACAGGTGTAAGTAAACTGTGGCCTGTTTATAAGCCTGTATTTCTTTTATATTTTTTTGTTTTACTTATTAATGTTGTTTTGTGTTTTCTCCTCAATTTAGTATTCAATGCTTCTTATTCTTTTTCCGCACAAAAAGATTTAGCTCGCTCAGGGAAAAGCATGGTGTCATTAAATATTTTAACAGGGAAGTAAGTAAGGAGGCCAAAACTTTTAACCAAGTGTTAAGTATTCACAGAATTCTTTCCTTCAAGGAGAAAAAAACAATAACAGACTGATAATGATGACTTGTTTGAAACAGACTGCGTGACTTTATCTGTTATCCCACTGAAATTGAACCAGTCATACAGTGAAATTGTTATTGACTATCATGACCACTAGGAAGCAGCCTTTTTCCTTATTAGTGTGACTGCTGTAAGCAATTGGCAATTTGGTGTCTATCTCCTATCGGCACCATTTGGTGTAGAAACTTCGTTTAAACATCAAAACGTGCATCTTCTTCTTACTTACTGCTTCTTCTTACTTCTTACTTTTTTGTTGGAATGGATTCTGTCTTTGAGCAGAGGAGACAGCAGTGCTAGATGGGAAAAAAACACATTCATCTTATGCTTTTACTGAAAGCACACAGTGGAAAGAAAGAATGAGAAAGGGACTCTACATACTACAAAGCAGGTGGACATGTGCAGTGAAATGTATTGGATTCAGCTGACTGTAATTACTGTATGTCTGAGGCTCAGAGAGAGAAACTGGTCACAAAACTAAATTCTTCAGGAATTACCCTGAGCCTATAGGCCTGAAACCACAGTGTCATCTTTGACTCTCTCCTTTTTAACTGTTAGTACATTCAAACCTTCAGTGGCTTCAGGTTTCATTCACAATTCAAAACTGCTTCAGTCTCACACACACACACGCACCCCACGGTAACCCCCGGTAATGTTCAGCTTTCCATGTTAGATTGCAAGGTTGTGGGTTCAATACCGGCTCATGGCTGCACTCTTCATAACATTACTCTCATGAAGAAAGGTGCTTTATATCATGTTTATCATGTATCACCGTTCAATACAACTCCAGGGCCCTGTAATGTTATAGGAATGTCAGAGCTGCATTCCTTATTTTTTATGTAATTAAAAGTCTAAATATGCTTACTGTTTGCTGAGTCACATGTTAGCTCAGTGCATTGTGTTGCTGTCTTACTAACACGAATTCATAGGTTCAGTCCCACCTGCAGTCAGTGTTGTCTTGGTAGAATTTAAACACCATTCAGCTTCCAACAATTCAACACAATCAATTTCAGCTTTCAGCAATCACACACAATTTCTTCAGAAATTGCTTTTACTAGTTTTTGCCTGTAGCTCTCCAATTTCACATTTCATATTTGTAGAGTGTCCCTCCTCTAAACAAATCCATTCTCTTTCTCTCTCATTATATTACCTTTGTGTGCGTGTTTGTTTGTGTGTGTGGGTGTGAAATACAAAGTGAGTTTCAATGTGAGAAAGACAGGGCAGAGAGATTATGACTGTAAGAACTTGAAAAAGTGTGACCATGTGTTCTCCCCGGCTTGTAAATCTGTCTGTGGACCAGTGCCAACTCCTATATCTCCCTCTCTCTTTCACTCTTTCTCTCAGTAAATACAACTCTGCTGTACTTTTCCACCATTTTCTATCTCAACAACATTCACCTGCACAGTGTTTTAAACTAACACTGACTTTAGATGCCTGTGCACTCGGCTGCAATCAACAGGGAACTAATGTGAAGAGAAGAAAGTCAGATAGACAGGGAAAGGTAGAGAGAGCTGAGAGGAGGGGTTAGATACAGGAAGAATGTAAAAAATAGATGACTCAAATGAAAGGAAAAAGTAAAGACCCCTGAAGAGGGGTGTAAGAAGAGTACACCCTCACAGGAGCCAGTGAGACAAAGAGTAAAAGGTATCTGGCAACAAGGAGGAGAAGAAGAAGAGCAGTAACAAGGGAATAACAAGGAAATAAAGGAGCAACAGGGGTAAGTTTTTTTTTCAATGAAAATGACTTGTTAGACTGTAATAACTTCCTCAACTGAAAGCTGAATTTCCTCTCTGTGTAATCCAACCCACTGTTTCCTCTGTGATGGAAACTGATTGGTTTTTTTTGAGACTCAATGAGCTTCATTGTTTTCTACTACATTATTGTAATGACTGGAAATAGAGTAATAGTCAGTAAATGACACCACAGGAGCGAGAGGAAAAATGAGAAAAATGCATCTATTAATGGATCTGGGTAAACTGATAGTCCAACAGTGCAATTTGATTTTCGGATTTTAACTCAAATGTAACTGTTATCAGGAAATGTAAAGGCAGGGGGATGCTGCTGCTGGAAATAAGTTCAAATATGTATGATTTTTTTCAGTCTATATATCCTGCAGAGTTAGTCAGCAACAGCTACGTTTGCAAGGTCAGAGTGATTATTTCAATGTTTTCCCTTTACTGGAAATTTTCTCTTGTAGCCAACTGGATGTCTCAGCCATGAACCCAAGCTTGACCTTTGCCTTGTTTCTACTGCTGAGTCTTCACACTTGCACAGCCACAGTGAGTCTAACTTTGTCTGTAGCTTATAAAGTTGAAGGATTTATAGTAGTACTAGTAGTACTAGTAGTAGTAGTAGTAGTAGTATAGTATAAATATAGAGTATATCCCTGGATATACAGTATATATGAGTATATATGAGAACAATAACATAGAAGATTAGTTAAAACTACAAACAAGTTGGGCACAAACCCTGATACAAATAATCATAACAATCATATTTATGTTTTATTAACTAATTATTAGTCATAACCAGGGTTGCAGGGTTGATATTAGGATAAATTCACACAATCTCTCTTCACCTGTGTGCTGTTCCGGTGATCAGGATTGCTTTGAGATAAGTGTTTAAGTATTTTGGGTCAGCATTGCACCTGTTTCTCATCTGATGTGGGACGACTTTTGCAGATGGCAGATGTGGACCTGGCGCTGACTACAAAGTTTCTAGAAGTATTACCATAGTTTGGAACCAGGACGTATAAAAGGGTGATGGATGTAGAACGCACACCATCTTCATTGTGGTTTCATGCAATGGTTCCTATTATCTACAGGACACTGACCTAGAGAAGTTAATATTTTTTGGTGATTTAGAGTAAAGGCTCATAATGAATCTCTTCACCTCAACAGAGATTGTTGTCATGGTTCCTGTTTTATAGTTTAAGACAATGGGTGAAAGAAGAAACATGAAAGAAACGTTTATACCTGTTCTTAGTGTTTGCTTCCATCATGAAATAGAAAAAGCATATGATCCTATGATGTGTGATCCTGCGTCCTGTGTGTGTGTGTGTGTGTGTGTGTGTGTGTGTGTGGGTTGGTGGATCAGAGAGGCAGAGCCCAGCACAGACAGAGACGAGCTGAGGAGAGCCTGAGACCATATATTGGCAGAGTAAAGCCAGGTAAGACTTTTAAATACTGCCAAGGAAAGCCGTTGTCTGACTCCATGCCAGTTATACTGTATATCACTTATAGACAGAATACGTGTCAGTGAAGCATATTGGCTCATCTTCCAAAGTCCAAGAAAAATAAGCACTATGAGCTGCATGCAGCAGATAATTTTATATTAGATCAAGTGATGAAAAATATATTTTAAATTGTTTACGTAGCTGGTTAACAAATGAGTGACATCCAAAATTGGCGTAGACGAGTCAAGAAAGTAGTTCAAACAAACTGCTGGATACTTTACATTGTTCATTCAAAACTTACTTTTGTTAGATACTAACAATAAAAAATACAAATAATTTGAATTAACATGTATAATGAAAAGACTGTGCAGACAATGATATATATGGTTCTTATGCTTAATTACATTTAAATTTGCAATTAAAAATATATTTAGAATATGTGACTAAACAACAAATCCATTTTATAGTTTACAGAGAGAGAGAACTTGTCCATAATGTTAATGCTTATTTGAACCAATTATTAACAATTCAAACAAAATATACTGATCACTAACACATTCTGTGCTAAGGATGTGATCAGTAATGTATCAAAAAACAAAGATCTACAGTATCCTGTAGTGTATTCTTTCCTTTTTGAGTCACATATATTCACAGTATGGTATTTTGGACCAAAACTTGAATGTATAGCAATGATTCAAATAAGATGGTTGTCAAATCATTCATTTTCCTGCCATCGTTCATTTACTTTCCTTTTCTTCCTCCAACTTCCTTTTTTCATCCATCACTTTATGACATTTCATTATCTTAAATAGACCCTTATGAGACATTTCATCTGATGTTCCCATCCAAAACACCTTAAATTTGCAGGCTACTGAAATTAATACGTGGTTATAAGGAGAGGCCTATAATCAGTGCAAGGACATGTATGTAAACTAGAAAATAGAAAAAAATATACAGCAACACAGTGTTTTTTTTTTTTTTTTTTTTTCACGTTGCAGAAAAGCTTTGTGAGCTCCTGAAGTGTCACAGTCCAGTGGGATCTTGGTGCCAAGTGGTTCAGGAAAATGGACTTCTCATCCCAAAGTGTGTATGTCCTCAGTCTTGTCCAAGGTAAATAAGGCACATCATTTCAACCAACCAACCAATTTTCTGTTTTATAGTAACAACGCATATTTTATCTTTATCCAAATGTAATTATTTGCTATCGTTGGATTTAAAAATGCTTCAAGATCACAAAATATAATCATAAATAATTCAGCTGTGCATACTAGTATGATCCATCCTCTCATTTGGGCATTGGCTCATGCAATCAGGCAGAGGGCACCAGTGTGCAGTGTTCTGGGAAAGACCTATGGGAATGAATGTTTTCTGCATAAAGAAGCCTGCAGAAAGAGACGCCACACTGGACTGGCTCACACAGGACCCTGTCTGGGTAAACACTCTCTCACACACACACACGCACACACACACACACACACACACACACACACACACACACAGACAGCATTAGATTAATTAGTTATGAGATATTAAACACATTTTCCACTGTGTACTGCAGCCCTCCCAATTAGCACTGTTATTTCTCTTGGTCAGTCCCCAAGGCCAAATGCACTGAGGAGGAGTTAGACCAGTTTCCATACCGTCTCCTGGACTGGTTTCTGCTCCTGAGTCGAATGGGACAGTCCTACACACCTGCCGCCCCGCCCCAGAGCTGCCTCAGCCACACCCAGAGGACGCAGCTCGCACAGGTAGATGAAACGTCACTTTTGAAGCAAGGGAAACTGAGCTGAAGCCTGAGGAGAAAATCCGACACCATCCAAGGAGAGAAGATGATTGTAAAGTAGTACACATGATTTATGATCTATGATGACCTCAGTTAATGATGATGCAAATAAAATCAATACCTATCACAAATGCAACAGCAGAGAAACTATAGCTGGAAGAAAAATATACCAAGGGATCGCTTTCACTCCCAGTGTAACTTAAGACCGAACATGAACATGTTTTTGACACCAGACACCGCCATCGTGCTAGTGTACAAACTGGATTATCAAGCAAGAAATCGATGTTAACAACCTACTGTAAGTGGCGAGTTTTTGTGTTGCTTGTGGTGTGGCCGTCCACAGAATGCGCTCTCAAGAACACCACGTATAAATAGGATTTGGTCAATAATCACTAAATTATTCAATAAGAGGATGAATGGAGTCGTAACTTAAGATCCTCCCGCCAGCCACCTTGACCTCCTGGCCTCAAATGAATTAAACGAAAGCTCATGTATTCTTTTGATGATATGAAAAATGATATATGGTGTTTTTGAAAATGGTTATTTTTTTGATACTTCATACATTTCCAATACCCATCTACATTCTTCCTAGATTAAGCAAGATGGGTGAAAATGGACATTATTACCTCTCCCCTCTCTCTCTGTTTTTAGAAAAGGTTTGCCTTACTGGACAAGAACAAAGATGGGAAGTTGAGCCGCAGGGACCTGAGGAAGCTACGTTACAAGAGGATGCCTCTGGAGCACTGTGCTACACAATTTTTTCAGTCAGTCCCACAAAACAGTCACCTCCAGCAGCCAATGCTACAGGGCTGCTTCCAGGTTTTTAACTCTGGGATAACACAAGCAAATTATCTCATGAATGGTTGACACAAATTTTAATTACCTCAGTACTGTTATGTGTTTTCTGGAAAGTTATGAGCATATCTCATCATAGCCTTCACAGCCTTCATGAATATAAACGTATCCTTCTATTTCTAATTAACACTTCATTTAAAGTCATTTTTTTGTGTCGCATACAGAAAGCCACATGCATGAGAGGTAAAGAAGCTATGATAACATGGCCTTTTTGATAAGTAGATGGAATCCTGTTTACCATAAGGTGACTGTCTGGTATGATAAGGACAGTGTTGCTCATGATGTCCGTATCACCGTGACATCATGTCACACAAAGGTTCACAATGTGAACCTTCTGTCTCTTGCAATATGTTCTTTTTTTAGCTAATTACTGAAACACCAAGGGTTAAAAATGTCACACCATGATGCATTTCGCCCCCGCTCTGTGACCAAGTTGCACCTCCCACCATGCTGTTCTCTCTGCACGCCATCCATCCATTCATCCGCCATGCCAACCCCTGCTTCCTGTGTCCTCCTCCCCTCCGATTTCATGACCCCACCATCTCTCTATCATCTTACTCCTCCTCCATGTTGAAGCACTTCCTCTCCTCTTCTGTGCTCCCTACTTCCCTCTCCTCTTTTCTACAAATAGACTCATCCTCAACGTCCCTCTCTGTCAATCTCTCCGTCATTTTCGCTCTTGTTTCATCCTTCCATCTCTTCCCCATTCTCTAACAGCCCTTCTCCCACCCAACCCCCTTTTCCATTTTTCCTCTGCCAGTCTGCAGTGACAGGTTTTGTGGCTGTGTCAATGTCAAGCCATTCCCAGCAATGATAATGTTTATTACCCACTGTGTCTCCCGCTGCCCATGGATTAACACAAATTGAAGGAGTACCCTTCAGAGATAACACCGCAGGGTGAACTGAAAGACATTGGCTGTTGAAAAGCCCCACTGCAGTTGTTTCCATACATATGGATACATGTTTATATGGTGCCTGTGTGTATCAATACAAAACTGTCATTTCATGTGACAAGAGCATGAGCTTACAGTACTTAATTATGAAAAATGACTGTGTTTGACCATGCTGTGTAATGTGCTGTGTTTGCAGGTCATGTGACCACAACAAGAACAGGAAAGTGACCCTGAGAGAGTGGACGACCTGTCTGGTGGATCGCTCTGAGGCCTGGTTCTACCATTTCATGTGTTAGTCATATCTTTTTGCTCAATGTTGCTGTAATTCCTCATAATCACAGACAGATGTTGATAAAGCTCATGAAACATTTAAAGCCCCTTTTCTGTAATCGAAAGCTCAGATAAAAATAGATTACTGTATTTTATGTAGTTGAAGAAGAGCAAAGATTCTAACTTAACAGGATATTTATATATATATAACTGCACCATGCGGTAAGTTTTAGTACAAGTTTAGATTTAAAATGTGACACCTTTCTTTAGGAAAATAATTTTCTGGATGATGATTACACTGATTCATTAAAGGGGAAATTTAATATTGCACTTCCACAAAGTTGGTGGACTTGTGAGAGGACGATTTAAAAAAATATCCTGACTTTTACCGACTAAATTAAATAACCCTTATGGCATCTCAGACTTTAGAAAATTCCCTCCAGAGGACATACAACAGTTTGCACAGGAATAATGGTGCTCTCATGATGGTTAAAATGATATTCATGTGAAAAATCAAAGGCCCTTTAATATTATGGATATTTTCCATAAACCATTACCCACAAGAAACATTTGAATTCTATATTTTTTAAAGATTCTGTTAAAAACAAGCTTTTTTAACTAAGAAGGTAAAGTCTACAGTACATTCCTTTTGTCTGCAGGGCTGCAGGCACGGTCACAGTCATAGTCCCCCCAAGTAAACAGAATCTCAAATAACTGTGAACCTTCTTTTTATTTTACCAATAATTACTGTTGTACCAGATTACACCGTTCTTTCAAGGAAACTATTTCCCAACATAAGATTCTGTTAGAGAAATACTGAATCCTTTATTTATGTTTATCCAAAAGTTGTTTAGCTCCGAAAAGCTCCGAAACTACTGGAATCAGCCTTAAAAATACACAGGCCTTCCCAAACCAAGATAATTTGTTTTTTGTTTTATCCGCAGCAATGCGAATGGGATCCCGCAAGCTGTGTCCTACAATCAAAGAGAACTACCTTTGAGATGAAAAATGGTTATTGACTCCTGCTTCTCTTTTGTACTGTGAAGACAATCTACCATCATCACAGGATGGCATCTCCACACACTGCTCACTCATCTGTTTTACTCAGTATTGCGGCTGGTAATATATTAGTGATTTATCACATCATCAAATCTGAAAGTCTGCTGTTTGTCTGTGTGTGGACAAATGGCACAAATAAATGTCTGGACAAGCTGCCCGCCAGTATTGTTAATTAGAGTCGCTGACATTTGTACATTTGTGTTGTAAAAGAGCAGAGACAGTTGCTAAAATGTTAAATACAAAATTACATGGCACGCTTGAATAACCAATTAAAAAGGAGGATGAAAGTGGCATAGTCAGACAGCTTAATGTACAGAGAACGATAAAGTAGATGGGAAATAAAGATCAGGAGAAAAGGAATGCTTAGTGTGAGATGACGTGACTAGAGAAGAGACAAAGAGATAATGAAAGGGGGTGAAGGGGAGAATTAGATGAAAGTGTCATAATGTACTGGAGGAGAGTGAGGAGGGAGGCAAAGTGACTGAAGGAAGGAGAGAGAAGTACAAAGTGTGTTTGTGAAAGATGGGAAGAGGTAATGCACTGTAAATGGGAGTTGAGAGTAATGGAGTAATGCATAAAAAATGGATCAGAAATGAGGGAAAGACTGAGAACAGAGAGTGAGAGGGGGAAGGGTTGGCTGAGAAAGTGGGAGGAAGTGAGGAGAAAGGAAATGCAGGAAAAAAGGTTTCGATGCCGCAAAACATTTCTTTTACAGCGCGCTCTGTAAATAGCATCTCAGAGCATGATGCAGAATGTCTGAAACACTTGACCTCTGTCAAGGTCAGAAAACTTGTATAATGCAAGCTTGCTGACTTTTTGTCTGTATCTACCATCCACAATACATGCTGCTCTAAAAACTCTTGTTGCATCTTGTTTGTTTGCCTCTGTTTTGTGCACGAATTTGTGTTTGGTTGTGCTTGTGTTGGTGCGCCAAGATCAATAGGAGGATGTGTGTGGCCTGGGGTGGGTTCTTTGGTATGACTGGTTTCTCTGGACTAATTAGCCTTCAAATTAACCATGCCTGAAGGATGAGTGGAGGGGGGGGGGGACAAAAAGACAATGGATAGAACATAAAGAAAAGGAGAGAGATTTCAGAATTCAATATGAGATGCAGATTCACTGCAGACGTGAGGCAAACAAGGACTGAGGACTGCTTGCTCTACATGTCGTGCAAAAAGAAAGTGCATCATCATAAATATCAAAACAAGATGTTTTCATTCCATCAGATTTTCACTGAGAACTTTTGATGAAGTGGAGTGGACCACTGGAGGGCTGCAGCTCGTCTTGGTGTGCTCAGTGAAAAACAAGACTATACTGGCGATGAGGGAGGGAAAAACAGGCTTAAAGAAAGCGAAAGCAAGGAAAATAAGTGTACTGAGCTGACATGAAACTGTCTTTGCTAATGATAAGTGACCTGTGGAACGGTTAGCTGTTGGTCCTGTCTCTCCACTGTGTGTAAAAAAAAAAAAAAAAACGCTCTACCCCCCACTACCTCCATAAACAAACATCTCTCCACAATCGCTCCCTTCTTCCCCAGGGACTAGTCCCTTTATCTGGAAAAAAAATAAAATGAGTTGTTGGGGCCACCCCTGGAGGTCCAGCAAGGCCTACCCACCTCTTCCTCCTCCTCCTCCTCCTCCCTCTCCTCCTCACCACTGCTATTTCTTTGTGTGTCTTCATACCCCCCACCTCTCTTCTAATAGATTCCCTCTCATTACCTATGGACCACCGTTTCTACCTCATACCATCCCCCCATCCAAACGCAGAAAGGGCAGTTGTAGATTGATCCACCTAATCCTACTTTACCTCCCTGTCACACACACACACACACACACACACCGTTCACCTCCATCCCCACTGTCCTCACACCCCTCCTGTCACACCCCATTTGGATATAAGAAGAGAGAGATACAGTGTCTGTGTGCCACCCACCTCTCTAACCTTGTCCTCCCTCCCTTCTCCTTTGGGTGCTGATCAGTGATCTGATCTGTGATGGGTTGCTTGCATCTTTCTCTTTCTCTCTCTCTCTCTCTCACACACACATTTACACACACGCACTCTCAAGGGACTCTGACAGCACAGGAGCAGATGGGCGGCTGGTGATGACATGTTGTTAAAAATAAAGATTCCTGTTAACCCGTTGTCAGCTAGCACACCCTCCCTCCCTCCCTCACGTCCCCCTATATCATTTGCAAATTCTCTCATTGTCAATCTTTCTCTCTTTGCCTCTGCAGTTCATCCCATGTAGGCTATTACTCAGTACAAAGCCAACTAACTGTGGCACTGAAAGCATGCAGTCTGAGACCCCCCGACCCCCAGAACATGATATTTAATACATGGTTGTCATAAGACGGCCCCGTGCATTATGCATGGCTTGTAAGCACACATCAATAATAGATGAAAAGGCCAGTTTTGCAGTTTCTTTTCATGGAATTATGCCAAATGAAATTTTTACTCTCGCTTTCTGTCGCTTTCTCTGCGGATGGAGTTTGTCCGGTGACTGTATGTCGATAAATTATTAAACGGCAACACAAGAAGGGGGGTGGGAGCTGTGGGATCAAAAGAAATATTCAGGCCAGTCATGATGGCAGTGAAAGAGAGAGATGATGTGAGTGAGAGCTTGCGAGTGTGTGTCACCCCAAGCTTGTGCATAAATTCCATGTCCAAAGTGTTAATAAAACAGTGTACAGTGTGCAGAATGCGCAGATTCTCAAATCAAATTCTCCTAAAAAACAGCATTAAAGTTGCTAGAACACAGCTCATACACAAAGCTGCATGCGTGCAGTAATCTCTCTAAGGTTAATCACCATCCAATCTTCAAAAGCAGCTGCCGTATCGTGCTCTGCCAGATTGCCGACTTTCAGAACTTCTTAGGGACTGTAAAGTGGGCCAGCGAATGTGGAGGGATACAGAGAGGAGGACTGGTGGCTTTGAAAGAGAGTCCAGCCGCAGCAAAGGGTCCTCACTTAAAAAGAAGACCAGTTGTGGCCACAGAAGTGATACATATATTAATAGCGCTCATGTGCCACATTTTTTATTCTTCTTTGAAGTGATGCAGGCAGAGACGGGCAGACAGAGACGGAGAGGAAGGCAGAGAGGGGGTCTCTCAGATTTTAGCCTGCGGTCAGACAATATTCCCTCTGGGTGGAGTGGGTCCCATTCAGAGTGACCTCAATAGCCCTACACTGAAGTACCTGGTGAATGAGTGAGAAAAGGACCCATCACTGAATGGAAAAGGGGGAGTTAGCACACAATGTGGCAGGCCTCTTTCTATTTTCCTGACGATATTGATTAAAGAGCTCAGGAGAGAGAGCACGGTACATGAGGCCCACCATTGTGTGGAGATGTGAGGGCTGGGTGGGGTTGGAGAGCCACTCATATGAATGCCCCCACAGTCCCCTGAGACCTACACTTGACCGATAGGTGGAGGGCATAAAGCCTGCAATATGGCTGTCCTGTATACAGACTTTTTAGCTCGCTGCCTGGTAGATTTCCAGTTCATTACATTGTGCCCTGACACACTGTAACATGCAGGGTTTGTATTTCAACTCCATACAAAGGCTTTGATGAGAAAAGCATGCAGAGAGAGATTTATCGTTAACTTGCATAAAATTAACCTTGTATGCATTAATTAAAAGAATAAAATGTGATCTAATTTACTGTCAAATTATGTGTATCTATATGCAAGTATATCTCAAATGCATGTGGATGCACTTTTACAGCAGTCTGACATGTCCAGCAATTGAGAGAGAGAGTTTAACACAAAAGAGCATTTATTTTATTATATATATTATGTAATTTGTTTTTTTTTCTTTGAAACATGATACTTTGGGCCTCAAAGCCATCTAAAAGTGAACCTCAAGTTCAGTACTACATTCACATTTTCTGAATTTTAGTCCAATCAACACCTGAAAAACCACTGAAATCCAACAGTGATCCACATTTGAAAACTAAATGACAGACATACTGTGATTTTTAAATGGTAAATAATATTCTAAAACTGTAGCCAAACCCTATACAGTACCACTTAAACGTTTGGACACAAGATGTGTCCAAACTTTTGACTGATACTGTATATGAGTGGTGTAATATATAAAAAGTTGATCACATTATTTATCTGAGTGTTATAACTTCATAAAAACAAATATAATTTTCTCTTAATGCATAATGGGAAAAATGTAGAAGTCAAACAAAAAACAAACAAACTTCTTCAGCTCTGCTACAAAACAAGTGAACATGGTGCAGTTTTTAATTTGTTTTAAAGCAGACAAGCACACAAGATATTTGCATAAATCCATGAAGTGTTTGATAGGCTGTTCTTGCATTTAATGTTCATTTAGAGGCAGTCTAAGCACCTGATCGAACAAGCGATAAGGGGACAAAGACATTCTGTCTGCAGCCCTCTCCTAATACAGATGTTATCCGACCAGCTAGAGAATGGTTAATGTATTTAACTTTTACATCACCTCCCCTTCCCCTAACGCTGCTCTTGACAACACATACACACATACACACACACACACTCTCTCTCTCTCTTTTCTCATTACCACCCCCATTCAGCGACCTCACCGTCAGCCCCCTCACGCTCACCCACTCGCTCCCTCACTCTCAGATTGCACATACAGATACACAAACACACAATCACACATGAGCCCATTTGAATTGCAAGTGAGCTCTGTTCACCACCAGAGGAGGTAAACACAGGGAACAAGGGAAAAGAACAGGAGAGAGGGGGGGGGGAAGAGTGACAGAGGGAAAAACGAGAAGAGAGGGATACAGGCTTCACTGACCGGATGACATTCACACAGTGTTTAGCAGGACGAGCTTCCACGTGTGCAGGACTGAGAGACAGAGAGAAAGAGTAAGGAGAGTGCCTGGGGAACCTTGCACCACACCAAGCCACACCGGAGCTGGGACAGCCCTGAAGGGACACCTGAGCCCTGAAGAGACACCTCCTGAAGTAGGGAGTGAGCAGCAGCCCATGGGAGACAGAGTCAGTGGAACACCCGACAACAACCTGCTGTCGCTCCTCCTCTCCTTGCGACCGGCTCTCATCCCCTTCTCCTCCTCCTCCATCCTCGCTCCCCCTCTCATTTGATCCCATCCCTCACTCCCTGCGCCGGAGAGGGAGAGCTTGCACTGAGAGAAGGTAAGGAGGATGCATGCATGCATGTTGTTGTCCTTGCAGGGCATGTGTGTGTGTGTGTGTGTGTGTGTGTGCGTCAGCATCTCAAATTTCAACTGGATGTGTAAGTCAGCAACTTGTTTCTTTGGATCAGTTCTTTTTACCGTCTGTGTGTGTGAGTGTAAGTGTGAGTGTGGTCTCTGGAGGGCTTTTAAAAGAGCTGAGACAGATGCAGGGCACTTTTCATTTGTTGCAGGATTGTTTTCATCTTCACAGCATCACGGGTTTTGCATGTTTAAAGGCTGTGCTCATCTGACGTCTATGCAATTTATTGCTCACTGCGCCTGTCTTTTCTCCTTGACTACAAATAATTCTCCTGTCACTTGTAAAGAAAAGTATGACTGTGGAGTGGGACAGTGATCACAGAGAAAGAGCAGGCATAAAAGTGTGTATCAAGAAAGGGAATGGTACTGTAATGCATGGAAGAAAATATGAGACAAGGAGAAAGAGAGA
This sequence comes from Scomberomorus guttatus, assembly GCA_038419695.1. NCBI lineage: Eukaryota > Metazoa > Chordata > Actinopteri > Scombriformes > Scombridae > Scomberomorus > Scomberomorus guttatus. The sequence continues at coordinate 10,388,554 of CM076458.1, forward strand.
GAGAGGCAGGCACAAATGGACAATGAAAGTAAGGAAGACAGGAGAAGGGCTAATACATTCAAACGTACATGCAGCGAGGTAGAAAATCAGCCGTAAAATCCTATCAAGTTCCATGGTCAGTGCATGTTACCCCACCATCATCTCGTCAACCCCCACCATGAGCCACATGCCAGTTCTTTGCCTGCAGTAGTTAGGGGGGACAACAGATCCTGCAGGGACCACCCCATGCCATTTAATCTGTCCCTGCCCACAGATAACAGAAGGCAGATGGTCCTGCCAGAGCACAGGGAGATAGAAGATAGCTAATACAATGTGCGGACAGATAGCACACAGCACTCAACCTGTCCCTCTGAAACTGAGCCTGCACCAACTTCTAAATAAGGGGGAACGAATAAAGTGAAAAGCAGGCAGAAAAAGAAGGGCAGAGAGAGAAAGAAAGAGAAACAGAACAGAGTTGGAGTATCTTTAATTAAAACCCAAACAGTATCCAGAGTAAATTCAGTCAGTTGACAGTCTGGGATAAACATAATGGAAAGAGGAAACTCATCTAAAAGAAAAAAAAAAAAAAAAAAAAAAGCAACTGAGCACAGAGTGAGCGGGACCATCAAAGTCATGAGCTCCTGTGTTTAAAGGGGAGTGTGTATTTATTTATAGAGGGCGGTAGTTAAGTTCACTAAGCTCCCTCTCTCTGTAAGACCCAGCCTTTTTTGCCTTATGAAAATTCAATTGGCCATAATTTGCTGAGGAGCCGTATGCATATTTTATCAGCGGGTGCGTTTTGAAGAAAATAGCCCGTCAAGCTTTTTTGTGTCTTCATCTTTATCAAGATTGAATGAGGGGTGGTGTGAGAGGGGCTGTGAGGTTGTGCAGCTGTCTGGTAATATGTGACACATTTGAACCCATTCGACATGGGAGCTAAAGTAAACACCAATCAACTGTCTGGCTAAAACACCGAAACAAATTCATTGCAACCTTGTTGCATGGCAATAAGGTGTTTTTTTCTCTCTCTCTGACTTCAGCCTTCTCTTCTTCAGTTGCACTTTCTCCTCTTTTCCTCTCTCTGTCTCCTTCTCCCTAATTACTCCAGAATCCAACATCCTCCTCTTCTTGCTCTCCATTTCCACAGCCCTCCCTTCCTCTCCTCCCTCCCTCCCATTTCAATCTGCCTCTCTCCCACTGCATGTCTCTCAGTTAAAGCTTTATGGGTCGTTCACTCCCCTTCTTTCTGTGCAAGGATAATGAGCAAGCGCCTCTGCACTACTTTGTAGCTGTGCGATGGTTTGTGAGTTTGGATCGGAGCGTCCCGGGGCCCAAAAGACTCAGATGTACCTTCTGTAGCCGCCTCCATGGTTCCACTGTGATTGTCATCTGATCTATAGGGCACAGCACTGACATAATACACCTTGTTAGAGGAAGGCGGGAGTGCGTTTGTGAAGACTGTGTGACTTTGAACAAATGTGTTTTTTCTCTGGGGAGAAAAAGAACACTGAGACCTGTAATCACCCTATCTACCAACAATAAATCACAGCTACACACACAATCACACACCTGTATACAGATACAAAAAGACAGGAAAAAGACAGTGAAACACTAATAGAGTGTGAAAGAAATAAAAGTAAAGACCGAAAGATGGAGAAAGATGCAGAAAAATCTGATCCAAGTTCCTCAGCCATTGCATTATTGTTTGCTGATTGGATTTGACTGTATCGGAACACCTCCAGGTGCACTGCACATCAGCATGGCGTCACTCTCTCCTGATAAAATGGCTGCTAATACCCATGATGAAAGATATTTGGATAACAGACCCATTTGAACTCCCCAACTAACTAAATATAGAAATGTAGATGTAAAGGCAGAGTGATATTAGCAACCCACTTCACACTTTGAAAAGCAGTGCGATGGGTGATTTTTTTTTTACAGTGAGCGTCTAGCTGTGCTACACACACATCCCAGAGTAATATAGCATGGCCATTTCTTTTCCCCTGCATGAATAATTCTGTCTGAATAGGATAGGATGTTTCTTCATATCAATGAATCATCAGCCGCTACAGCTCTTTAGTGTCTGTGTGAATGGTACAGTAGAAATTTAACTGTGTGAAAAGTGTGTTTGAGTGCGTTACTGTGCGTTAGTGTGTGTTGCTGATGGGGTTAGATTGATGTTGTTGACCTTTCCTCCATGCGTTTTCAGAGCCTGGGAGATATCCAAGACGTGGTGACTGAGTGAAAGAGTGAAAGAGACAGAGAGCAAAAAGGAGTGATGGCACTCGTGTCCCTGTCCTGGTGTCTCAGTGCAGCCTTGGCGCTGTTTTGGAGCACTTCGTGGCCCCAGGCGCAGTCAGCCTTGGCACCTGAGAATGAGGTGCCACTTCGCCCCACTACATGGTTACCAGAGGGGAAGATCACCTCTATAACTCTCCCCAAAGGACGAACTCGCAGGTAGGGGAACAGATGGGATGAGGGAAAGGTATGAAGCAATACGCTGTCATGTAGTCTTGTTGTTGGTTTCTATTAAAGCTGCAACTATGAACTAAATAAACTTTTTATTTTATTATATTATTAGTATTTTCTTATAATCTGTTGATTATTTTTTTGTTCTTTTTAAATAGTTCAGTGATTCCCAACCAGGGAGATTTGCACCTGGTGTGTCTCCTGCAGTATATACAATATATATATCCAGATATTTGTGTTTAGGAGGAAGATAAACTCACAAATATGATCTGCCACTACAACAGTGTGAATATCTAACCAAACATGCTAAAAACAAGACAAGAAAAGAACGAGATTGCACCTGAACATGGACAAAATTGCTCGTGTTGTCCAACTAACAGCCCCAAATCCAAAGACATTTAATAACAGTCACATAAACCAGAGAAAATCAGCAAATCCTCCATTTGAGAAAGTGAAGTCAGCAAATGTTTGACATTTTTACTTAGTGGATTATCAAAACTGTATTTGAATTTGATTATTGTTAAACAATTATAGATGTAAATGTGTATGTACTGTACATTTTAACAATTATTCTAAGAGTGAAATTAAGTTGAAATGTCAGTGTCAATAAATAATTAATTTGGAATATAAAGTGGATCGTCCCAACAGAATAATCTGGAAACATTTTTTTTTGCATTGGAAACAAGTTGAATTCTCACCCTCAAGTGGCAGATTGTTTCATCTTGTGTAAAAGTGATTACATTTTTAAAACTCAACACCAGACTAAATGACTTCTTGATGGTGACAAACTGAAGATTTGTGCTCATTTGCAGTTCATTATATACCCATAAATAAATCTTGATGCCTGCTCGTCTTCAGATCCGGCCTTGTTTTCACTTCAGTAACAAGTCACCAGCCATCCCCCAGACCATCTTTTTAGAGACAGTGGTTGATTCCAACACCACTGTAGAGCGACCGAGAGGAAGTGAAGCCCATTTGGCCTGAACCCTACAGAACAGTGCCAGTGCTTGCTTTCTGAAGCTGGGAGCTGAAAATTGCGAAATGCATCTCCCTGTGTGCTGCAGTCTGTCCACCAGTGCAGTCATGCAGAACCGCACGGCAAATAATGGAGAGAAAACACTGATTCAGAAATTAATCACTCTATTAAATAAGCAGCAAAGCGCCCTTGAGAATGACAGTGTCGCACATCTGTTTGGAAACAACCACCATCTGCACAATATCAAGAATAATGGTGTGTGTAAGGGAGGAGAACAAATATTTATTAACAAATAACCATGCAGTTATTTAATTTTCATGAAGGGTAACTGGCTGTGAAGAAATGATATGTTACAGAAAAGGTTGCGTTTAAAAGAGATCTTTGAGGTGAACAGCTTAACATTGACTTAAGAGTTAAAGAAAAGTGGTTGTTTGAATTAAAAAAGTGGTTGCGTGAATATCGGATGTCCTTTAGCTGCCACTGAAACTCCATCTAATATGCAAAGTGGTTGCGTGAATATCAGATGTCCTTTAACTGCCACCAAAACTCCATCTAATATGCAAATCCATATCCCAACATGCACTAACACTGTCCTCAAAACATCTGATCACAATAAGGGACATAACTGTTTCTATGCTAAGCACGATCCCAGGTAGTTACAGCAAACAGGCAGATATCCATCTGAAACTGTCAATGCAGCCTTATCATCTGATTCCCAGGTCACCTCTCCTGATCTGCTATCAAACGACGGATCAGCATGTAGGCAAATGGAAAGACAGTGACTGGCAAATGTTTGAAACAGCTGCCATGTTGAAATCTTAAAGCTTCAGGAAAGAAAATTATAACCAGTCTACAGTATCTTTAAATCAACCATAAAATGAAAGAATGTTGCACGGTATGCACTGAAAGATATCTTGTCTTCTCATCCATCACCGTACCGCTGAATGGAAACAGGATGTTATCTTTTTGACATTCCCTGTGAGGAATCAAACAACTTCTTCCCATTATCTTTGGTGCTCCTCCACAGGCTATACTTCACACTGAAGAAGAAGGCTCCGGCGATGTCGGTGACTGTCAGCCCATGTGACCTCCCCATCGAGTGGAGCTTGGCTGCCCGCACCCTGAAGGACAAACCCCTCAAGAACCTGCAGTGTGAGTGGACAGTAAGATCACAATCTGCACCTTTAGACACTCACTTTACCCTGAAGATCATCACAAAAATTAGGAAAGCCAAGATGATCCATTTGATATTATCATCACCATCACGCGCAGGGATTTAGTGGAGCAAAGACTCTTAATCTCACTTAACTTTGTACTTGCAGAAGACAGTTTCCTTAACTTTATGGAACAACTTTATGACCAGAAATTGTAGTACGTCATGGTGAGGATGATCAAACTATTTCTACTATAAACGATTCCTAAACTGATCCCTATTGACCACTCATACAGGAAAAGACACGGGAATGGGATCGTATCTGGTTGTCACATTGTCATAAATTTTATATGAGACTTTGGATTTAGATTTTAGTGTCATAAAACACACACGCATACACACGCAAAGTCAACATAACAGATCAAATGCTGAATGAGAAATCATATAAAATGTGTTGATAGTCTGCATTTTTTGTGTGCCTAGTATGTCAAACAAATCAAATAAACTCAGAAGATTAAACATACCATTTGTAGCACATTTACAAGATGGCATAAGACTAAAGTCAGGGCAATATATGCTCCAAGTAATCTAAGAGAATCAAATTCTCAAACTAGAAAGATTTCTGGACTCAAAATATGCCTCAGAGCCCTCCATGAGTACTTTTGCAGGTTAACTAAACAAGCTTCTCCACATGGTAAAATAACAGTATGGAGTTATAAAATGACACATGAATCATTCAGATCCTGAGCTCATGGGTCCCCATCGTCAGCCTGAATTATTCACTTTGATTCTGTAACATTTGGTCTCATTTGAGGAGCGATTTCTCATTTCAAGTAGAGATGAACAGTGCATACAAGTGGTGACAGGTTTTTTTTTATTTGGCAGTTTCGTCATTCAAGTGAAGAGTGCGTACTTCAAAACGAAAACACTTTAGGTATGAATGGAAATACTGACAACCATTTTTGAAGTGGCAGTTGACATTTTATATATTTATTTGTTCATTTATTTGGAGATCAGGATTTTCTGTATATGCACCAGGGTCTGTGCACTCGATAATTTGTTGTTTGCGTATGCCCTTTATGCAATTTGCAATGCTTCTGTGTCCTGGAACAGTGAGTACTTATACACATGTATGATGGTGTTCACATAAAACAGTATGATAATCTTCTAACTTGTAAGAGAGTAGTCAGATTTCCATCAACATTGTGCTGAAACAACACTTGTGTGTTAACAAGTAAAGGTATAAGAATTTGTCATCGTGGTGTTTAAGGAACGCCCTTTCTAGGGATTATGTTACACTCAGAAAATGTGGCTTGTATTTTTTGTTGATGAAGTTTGAATTTCTGTAGTTACTGTTTTTTTTTTCTTGTTGTTGAATCATGGTGGCCATAGCAGCTCATACTAAATTGTGATGCTTTATTCAACTTCATTCTAAATAAACTGTTGTTGATGCTGCCGGAAACATAAAAATATTACTTCCTGTGGACATCAGGATTCTTTGGCTATCCAAACAAAATGAATACTTATAGGAAATATTCTTATTTCACATTCTAGCGGAAAGTTAGATGAGAAAATTGATACCACTCTCATGTCAAGCATGGAGCTGGGTGGTAATTAGCTTAGCTTAGCACAAAGACTGGAAGCAGGAGAAAACAGCTAGCCTGACTCTGTCAAAAGTTAAAAAATACACCTACTAGCACCTCTTAAGCTCACTAATTAACAAATAGTTTAATCCATTCATAAAAATAAATATAAAATGTTGTGGTTTGTGGTATGTGCTGGACTATTTCTTGATTTCTTAGGGTTTTTCAAGAAAACTATAAAAGAAGGAAGGGTCATTACATCACTGTGTAGCATGTGAACGCACATTGGTGCCACACTTGAAAGCTCTCGGTGCAGTTAGCGCAGTGGTGAATGGGCAGACTACTCCTTTATCTCCCCCCTCTCAGTTACACAGGTTATCAATCTGGGTGATAGAGGCACCGGCATTTTGGTGTGTTGTTATTTAGCTTATGTTTTATGTGTTTTAAAGGTACCTTTCCTTTAATTTGTATGTTAATTCAATCATTTATCTGCATGCAAGTTACATTAAATTTTACATTAATGTTATGCTAGATTTATATGTGATTGAGGTTAGTAACAGACTAATGTTAGTAAGTTAGCTAAACTGTGATAACAGCCTAACTAATTAACTCTGAACCCGTTAGCTAACGTTATGGAACGTAATCTACAGTTTTTGGTATGGTGACCAGTTGTTAGATTGATTAGCCAAAGCAGGGCACCAGACAAATGGGATTACAGCCAAGGTGATTTTATCTTGGCAGAGATTGTTTCATTTATAATCACGATGCATCATTTTCTGATGATCAAGTTTGTTGTTAAGGTTTTTCTAAAATTTTCTGATAGCCATGAAATGTATGCATTTGTTGCTTTACAGCTAAGGGTTAGTTTATAGCTTATTAATGCACAATTAATAATCATTTTATTACATGATATTCCCATAACATTAGCTATTAGCTGTGGCTCAGGAGGTAGAGCAGGTCGTCCACTAATCAGAAGATTGGCGGTTCGATTCCTTCAGTCCACATGTCGAAGTGTCCTTGAGCAAGATACTGAACCCCAAATTGCTCTCGATGGCTGTGCCAGCACCCTGCGTGGTAGCTTGCCGCCATTGGTGTATGAGTGTGTGTGTGAATGGGTGAATGTGGCTTGTAGTGTAAAAGCACTTTGAGTGGTTGGAAGACTAGAAAAGCGCTATGTAAGTGCGGTCCATTTACCATTTATTAGCCCTGTCAATCATCGTAAAGCAGCCTCTGGATCGAAATAAAAGGAAGAGAGAAGAAATGAAGAATACAGATTTTGTTAACAATATTTATTTGTCCTAAACTCAATATTTTTCAAAGGAAACATCACTTGCAACTTTTTTTTTTATTTGCCATGGTGAACATTTTAATTTGAGCCCTGTAAAGTATGCCTATAATCATCTTTGGATACTATTTGGAGATCAAGAGCAAATAAACGAATGCACACATTTGGAAAAAATCAGTCTATTCCCTAAAGTGTGTTCTTTCATTTGGTAGAGGCATTTCTTCATCAAAGATCATATGACATAGATATGTTGGGTTTTAGTGTGCTTCTACATGTTTCCCCAATAGGCTTCAATAGAACTGGCACCAAAGTCTGGCACCAAGCAGATCTTAGAACATTGGTATCATGATGTAATGACCCTTCCTTCTTTTATAGTTTCCTTGGAGTTTTTGCTTGTTGCCTGGCAACGTCATGGTGGCACAAAATTCCAAGTCCAGTTATGCTAAGCTAAGCTATCTCCATACTTGGCACACAGACCTGAGTGTGGCATTGATCTTCTCATCTAACCCTCAGCAAGATAATGGATAAGCAGTTCTTCTAATATGTTGAACTATAAGAATGCGAGAATGTAAGAATATGTTGAACTTTAAGAACAACAATTTACAGCCTCATGTAAGATAATTTGCTGTTTGTTATAGCTATTATTGATCATTTATATGTAGAAAAACATGTGCTAAACTTTTTTCTTTCCTCACAGGGAGCACCAAAAAAAGCATGCCCGAGATGTGGTGGAGAGGTCCTGGGACTGAGGAGAAAATACACAGCTTTACTGGCAATGTAGTGAACACATACAGAGGTCCTTCCTATCCCCATGCCTCCATCTACATCCTGAGGCTGCGGTCCAAACAGCAGAACACCAGAGCTACAGTGTACCTCCATGAAGGCCTGGGGACCTCAGGCGCCTTCCCTCTGGTCCCAACTGACCCTCGAGTTCACACATTAGGTGTAGGAATGACAAGCGTCACCCTCAGCTGGGCGCCCAGTGCCTCGCTAACCAGCCTCCCACACACACAGAAAAACTATGATTACTGTGTCCTTGTCAACTCTCAGCAAAACTTCCCCAGCCTTTGCGCTGCCCGGGAGAGCATGAGGAAAGAGAAAGACCAGAACCAAGAAAAGAAGGAGAGGGGGAGGAGAGTCACAGTGTGGCCAATTTTGAAAGAATGGTGGTGGCAGCAGTGGGACACCTATCCTGAGCCCCAAAGTCCACCTTCTTCTCTCACCGATGAGTATGCTGATCTCCAATGTGTGTGTCAGGGTACAGAGAGTGTTTGCACTGTCTCTGAGCTCCTGCCTGACACCCAGTATTACTTTGACGTCTTCGTGATTGACAGGCTGAATGGGACCAGCATGGCCTACAAAGGGGCAGTTGCTCGGACACATGAGGAGGCTCAGCCAGCGATCACTACACTCAGAGAGGGGGAGCTGAGGTGGGTGACCTTCCACGACAGAGGGTCCAACTCGGAGCAGTTCTTCAGTTTCCATCCGCGGGGCTGGCAGCAGAGTGGCCTCCTCACCCTGCAGAGCTGCGGTGGAGGCGAAAAAGTCAAGGTCACAGTGTCCAGTAAGGGTCAAGTTTTGACCTGCCAGGAGGTGGGAGGTGATTTGGTGCAGATTTGGCTCCAGGGAAGTCCTTCTTATCTCATCCACTTGGAGAGAGAAGGAACCGACACAGGGAAGATCTCTGCTTCTGCAGATCCAGGTCTACCAGGAGGTCTGATGGCTTCAGTCAAAATTCAGACCTCCTCAGCCTACCACCGCAGAGGGGTCCCGTCACTGCCACCCACCTTGCAGATAAAATCCTTCAACCGGTTGCGTGGATGCAACAGTGTCACCTTGGCGTGGATGGGCACAGAGGAAAGAAGCCTATACTGTGTGTACCGCCGTAAGCTGGGAAAAAGTGAAGCAGATGCTGGGGGAGTATCAGCTCTAACTGCGCCCTGTCTGGGGCCAGAGTCCCGCTCTGACACCGAGAGAGTTCTCTGCAAGTATTTCCAGGAGCTGAATCCTCGGCGGGCCGTCACTACAGCTGTGATCGGAGGCCTGGAGCCAGGGATGGCCTATGTGTTTGATGTCTATCTAATGAGACGCTGGGGGATCCCTATCAAGTACGCCAGCAAGATGGTGAAGACCAGAAAGGAATGCTGAGCTGCCGCCCCCTACAGGAGGTTTTAAGACTGTCCCTGTTCAGGGGAAAATGCATCGGCCATGGACATGCTATAGAGACTGACCATGAGAACAAAGCCATTTGACTGTTTTGGAGAGACTGTTACCATAACAAGGAAGTATTCCCTCTGGAGGAGCAATGGTTATATTCAAACTCCACTTGCACTCCATGCAAGTGGATGGAAAGCATATGAGAAGGATCTGCACACCAGCAAAAGTTCATTACATTTACAATACAACTCTCGTGCTTTTGTCATTTTGTTTTTCATTGTTGATCATGATAATGATGTGCCAGTTGTCCAAGTGCTTATTTTGTGTGTGAGTACAAAGGACAGATGAGGTTTGTGATGACAGAAAGTCAATAAAAAACAACAACAGAGACTGTGCCAAATATGCAACAGAAACAGATGGGGCAATAATTGGATAACATCTAAGACAGGGGGATTTGCAGTGTATATCTCCAGTGCTGCATATTGTACAGGCTTATAAACACAGATGGGTGCAATCTACAGATGCTTAGTTCAAAGTCAGTGTGTATCTTTGTGTTCTGCTTTCGCATGAAGCAGTGAAAAATACTTAGTGACTTGCCTCATTGTCTTTGATGTATTCTTGTGCTGCTTCAAACGCACCAATAAATACTAGGGTATCTGTACTTTCTCGACTGAGTGATGCATGTATGTCAAATGGATACCAAAATTAGATTTTCATGTAAGTAAATTGTTTTCAGGTAACTTCAACTATCATTGTACCAAATGAGGCATTGTTCAGTTCAGTGCAAAACTGAATTTCAACTTTAATTCTAGGAGGCTAAATGAGAATAAGTATAAGAGTGTAAGTATTTTGGTAACTAGATGACGAGACTAGACTGAAGTATTACAAAGATGCTTAGATTGTATTTCAAATGGGATGGCAATGGCCACAGCAATGGCCATGCCCTTTGAGAGTAATATATTTGTTAAGAAGAAATCTGTCCTTTGGCTGACAAGTAACAAGTAACAAACTATTTTGACAGTGTAATTTTGATAATGTACTCCAAGTGTCAGTAAGAAGCCTACAGTGCAAGAAGTCATTTATACATATTAAAGGTGCAGTGTGTAGGATTCAGTGGCATCAAGTTCAGTTTTGGTAGCCTTATTATAGCCTACAATGAAATAGCCTCTTCAAATTGTTATTTTCATGATACATAATACATAATAACCAATAAAAAACACAAGCACAACCATTAGAATGCACGCATATTACATTGTACCTAGCTTGATTGAAAATTATATACATTTCATGGTATTGTATACATGTAGGTTTTTAAAATGCTTACCTATTTGTTTTCTGGCCAGATGACTGACACCATTTCCCTGAGGTCAGTCCATTGATGTCTGGCTTTAGGTCTTGTGTGGTAGCAATCCGTAAAACAGCGTGGAGCTTGTCATTGCTGATGCATGATCTGTGCTTAGTCTTGTTCAGATGAAAACGTCTGTTCGCACAGGTTGATGCTTCCAAACATGGACAGGACACGGGCATCTTGAAGTCTAAGCTGTGGCTTCAAAGCAGGGGGGAGAAGATGGTAAAAGTCCCCAAATGCAGCATCCTGGAACTTTGCTCTCGGGCTACTGTTGCATTGCAGCTCTGTTGAATCCATCTGAAGGTGATATGATGCACTGTCGACATCAGTGGTGAAAAGATTGGCAAAGGTGACAAAGGTTGAGTGCTGTACTTTGAAGTCAGAGAAGCGCCGATCAAATTCATTAAACACCAGGTTCAGGTTCAGGTTGGTAGCCTATCAAGCGCATGAAAAAGCACCTTAGACTGAGATTGAGACTTCCATAGGTGCAGTATCAGCTGGAAAGCTGTGATTGCGTCGTACATCCATCAATACATAAGACATGTTTGCAGCCCTGCAGCTTCTGGTTCAGTTGAGCGAGATGCTCTGTTATGTTGCACAACATGGTAAAATCACACAGCCAGTTTGGATCTGACGGTTCATGCAAGGGTTTTCCTTTACTTTGCATGAAAAGAGCAATTTCTTCCCGAAGCGCACATAAATTGCTTGAGGACTGCACTCCGACTCAACCGCCTTACTGCTGTATGGTATGGCACATCTCCATGTTCCATGCCCACCTCCTTCAAAAATAGTTGGAACTGACAATGGTTCAAGCCCCATGCCCGAATGAAGTTCACCGTTTTCGTGACTGTGGTCATTACGTTATCCAGTTCCAGGATCTTGTCATACAGAGCTTCTTGGTGTATAATGCAATGGTAAGCTATCAGGGGTGTGGGGCAGGTACTTTTTTTGCATTTTCTCTTTCAGCAGTCCAACCAAGGACTTGGCAGAGCCCTATCCAGCTCTTATAATACATCAATGGTTTGTTTACGTAGCCTCCGGAGCCAGAGGAAGCTTCCTGACGCTGGCCAATAAGAACAGAGTGGACTTTTAGGGAGGGGGGCAGAGAGAGTGAAGGGGAACAGTTTGTTTCAGACAGAGGCTGAACTGATGGGTTGCATAAAGTGCCAGTATGAGATAAATAAGGATTTTTTGGAACTGTAAATCATGCAAATCTACTTTAGTGGAGTCCCAGAATACAAATGTAGAGCTGGAAATGAGCATAATAGGTCTCCTTTAAATAAAAAGCCATAACAAGCCCTGATTAAATAGTCTGACAATGGGATAAATGCAACCAATAAGAGAGCGCGTATGTTTAATACGTAATCGCGTCGCTGTACATGCGGAAGTGCGTGACAGGCCAGCGCGCCAATTTAGTTTAGCTAACAAAGAGGAGGCAGCAAACAGGATCTGTGCTGCTAGCTACAAAACATAGCTTTGAAAACCCGCTTAAACGTACTCGGTGAAAGCAGAGAGGTGTCAGGATGGGTTTGCTCGACCGCTGCAAGGAGCTTTTCAAGACGTCAAACCTGTACGAGGTGCTAGGCATCAACAAGGAGGCAACAGAGGCGGAGATCCGGAGGAGCTACTACAAAGTGTCCCTCAAAGTGCATCCAGACCGGGCCCCTGAAGACCCGCTAGCCACGGAGAAATTTCAGGTAAACTCTTCTAGTCGTTAGCTGTCAGAAGAAGTTGGTAATCTCCTTCTTCCCCTTGTGCAATCACTAATTATTCCACTGATGTTAACAGGGACTTTGTCATGCATCTGTTTGTAGAAATGCATATATTTGAACATCGTTTTCCCACTTTTACACTGACAAAAACTCCCCATTTACGTGTTTTTAAGATATGTCTAGCTAAAGCAATTTTTAAAGACTTTGCTCCTTCGTTTTGCTGATGATATTTTCCAGTTGTATTAGATACTTCTTAGAAATAAAGATAACTAAAATGTCAAGTCTGCAATGAACCAAACATCAGCACTAAAAGTAATATTGATCAGAGGAAGGCGATATGGATAAATCTTTCGTCCTTTTTTATGTAATGTCATATTGCTAGATAGATACTGTGAATATAGTGATATACTACATTTTCTAGAAACTCAATTTGTGTATAGGTTAAATAACCAGATGGGAATGTCGGTATTTTAGTGCATCCAGTTGACAAATTATGATACCTCATCATGTTGATGTTATTCAGATATTGCCACATAAATACAGTAGCTGTTCACTGATTGTAACATTGCCCATAATGTGCTAATACAACGATCAATCTATTAGTCGATCAGAAAGAAAACTAAATTAATCAATTAATTGTTTTGGTCATTTATTAAGCAAAAATGCCAAATATTTGCTGGTTGCAGCTTCTCAAATGTGATGATTTGAAGCTTTTCTGTGTCATACATGATGATAGTAAACTAAATATCTTTGTGAATATTGATCAGACAAAACAACACATTTGATGTCATCACCACATAAGTTATAACGGGGATTTTCCGCTATTTTCTGGGATTTTGTTAGTTGCAGCCCTAAATATAACCAAAGATAGATAAAGATAAAAGGCAAAATCTCTCATGGTTACGAAACTTACATTGTTTTATGGTATATATCACAAAATCTCCTAAACCTTATATCGATTGGAGCTGCAACGATTAGTCAAAATATTCCATTAGTCAATCGACAGAAAATTAACCAGCAACTATTTTGGTAATCGATCAATCGGTTTGAGTCATTTTTTAAAGAAAAAATACAATTCTCTCATTCCATATTCTTAAAAAATTAGTTGTTAGTTGCAGTCCTAATATAGATGTTGCTTTTTAAAGCTTCTCCACAGTATGTCAATATATCAGTTAATCTCCACATCATAGTTTTATAATACTCGTATAAAGTGTATAACAGTATATCATACTACACTCTTTTAAGGGCTGCAGATGTGTGTAAAATTGAGTCTTACCTGATTTTGTTGGGGTTTTGTTTCTCCAGGTGTTAGGAAAGCTGTATGCGGTGCTGAGCGATAAAGAGCAGAGGGTTGTTTATGACGAGCAGGGAGTGGTGGATGAAGAGTCTGACGTCCTGAGTGAAGACCGCTGCTGGGAAGACTACTGGAGGCTGCTTTTCCCCAAGGTACTGGAGCACAGCAGGGTTTTTTGTTTTTTGTTTTTTGTTTTATTAACGTGACTCATCAATGAGTCACATACATTGTTTATTCTTTGTTGTGCGGGTCATACATGTGATGATGTGACCCCTGAAGTGAGTCACTTGTATACCAGGAATTTTGTGTTTAGTGACATACAGTAGATGATCAAGGTTATTGTGTCATTGTACAAGCTATGGTACAACAAAAAAAGCTACATGTACCCAGAGATAATGGTGGATTAATGCAAACAACATATTTACCACAGGATTATAAAATTACCTTAATTAAGTAAACAGCAACCATCATGCATTTTGTCTTGACAGCCTGCTCTGTCTCTCTGTCCATCTCCTAGATTACTGTGCAGGACATCCTTGAATTTGAGAAGAAATACAAGGGCTCCGACGAGGAGCGGCAGGATTTGATCCAGCTGTATACGCAGCATGAGGGAGATATGGACGCCATCACGGCCTCGGCCCTGTGCTGCTCCCAGGAAGACGAACCCAGGCTCTGCAGCATCATCCAAGCTGCGATCCAGAGCGGGGAAGTCACAGAATTCCCAGCTTTCACTCGGGAGAGTGAAAAGAAGAAGAGGGCTCGCAGGAAGAGGGTGAGAAATGTGTGGATGCCAGAAAATCCTCACAGCTTATGTTTTATTTCTTTTCCAAGTAAGTATCTTATTATATAACTTCCTCCAGTCTCAGTAACATGATTGCAATTGACCTTCCAGGCTGACAGAGAACGAAAAGAAGCAGAAGAAATGCAGAAAGAGATGGGGCTCGGTGATGAGGATGACAGTCTTGTGATGATGCTTCAGGTAAAAAATGCATGTTCACATGTATGAAAGTGATAGGGTTTTTTTTGTTTTTTTTCTCTCTCAATAACCTTCATATCTTTCTTACTTTCCAGCAAAGACAGAAGTCCAGAGAGCAGAACTTTAACAGTTTCCTGTCTGACCTGGAAGCAAAATACTCCAAAACAAGTGGAAAATCCCAAAAAGCAAAAAGAGGAAAAAAGTAAAAAGGGTGCAAGCTCTGGTTATAGCAGATAAAACGTGTACATAATTCCAAACACCTTTTTAAGATGAGTAAGAGCATTCGAGTACACGTATGAGCTGCTGTCTGACTACTCCCTTCTGTATGTGGCTTCAGTGTATGAATATGTAGTAGCTTTTTGTGTGACGCTCATCAAAATGTAAATGCATCTTTTATTTCTCTTTTATGTTGTAAAAGTCTTCATAGATAACAAATAAATTCATATTTATATACATAATCCGGTCACATTTTTTAAATTTTGTATAAAATAGAAAATGCATTGAAGAACTTTGATTTTCAAGCTTTGTCACCTTTATAGCATGGCTGTCTGATAGATTATTTAAACAACAGATGAAGGGAAAACCACCCTTTGTGCAGTTACCCTGATGCTACCTGACAAAGCATTCCCATTTGGCTTTGCACAGGTAATACTGCAAAAAAAAACTTACATCAAATACAGTATTTTGTACAGACATGACGAATAAATTATTTACAAACATAGTTTTCTATAACTACCTCTTGTATTTCTACATTATCTTAGTAACGAGGTACAGTAGTAAAAGCATGTGGGCTGTACAGATGTTCTCTTAAGTGCTCTTCTGATTCATATGGTTTTAACTGAGATGTAATGCTGAGAAAGGCAAAAAGTTTCAGGGTGGCATCTCATTCTTTTTTTCTGTGTGCAACGATATGCAATGAAAAGCTCTGGGTCCATTTAGTTTTTTTTTTCCCACAGGCCCGTTGAAAATTGTGTCCTTATAAAAGATACAGTACCAAACTCTGATGTTGTATCAGAGGAGAAAAAGTGCTTTTTATCCTCTCTGTCCCTGTCTGGGTGGATGTGTTGTTCCCTGCATAGTCATTTACCAGTACAACACACTGTGGAGGAGAATATACAGTACATTCACATATAAATAGATATATACACATTCAGATCATACATACCAAGTACAAATATCCACACATACATCTCTTACTGTACATGAAGATGGATAGTTCCTGTCAACAGTTATTTGTGTTTGGCAGCCACATAAGCTGATTTCTGAGATACAAAAATAGGCCTCTAACAAAAACTTTGTAAATAAATTCAGTAAAGCAGCATAATATGAAATCTGCTACTTCTGTCAAAACAAAACTTGTTAAGTGGGCACAGATGCTGCAGATTGTTGCACTTCATTGTGCTGTATGAAGATAAATGGCTGAAGGGTGCGGAGACCGCGGGGGGAAACTACAAGCCAGGTCTGCTGGCTCTGGATGAGATGCCTCCCCGCGTGTAAGACCGAGGTGGGACCGAAACAGGCACCAGCGGAGCTATGGGGAAGAGGAAGGATAAAAAAAATTACTGAACATAGACTTAAAACATCTTACCAGCAGGTAAATCTTACTTGAAGCTAGCTGCTGCAACCTCTTACATTCATAGTTTATCTGAGAACGAAGCCTGGAAGAGTTTCATCAGCTGGTATAATCTACTGACCTGGGATAGGGGCTTGTGGGTCTGGCTCCTCTTCATCTTTGATGGGCGAGTGGCCCAGGGGGTGGTGGGAAAACGAGTCCAAGAAAGATGAGCTGCTGATGCCAAGACTGATGCCGGTCACACCGATTCCAAGAGAGTCTGGTGGAGTTAAGGAATAAATTGATGCCTAAGTGATTAATTGATGTACAGTGTAAGTGCAAGCTTTAAAGTAACACAGAACAGGCAGATGAATAGCAAGGGTCTCTTTCCAGCAGAATATGTTTATGTGGTTTAATTAACAATTCAAGCTGAATTTCTGACCTGTGCCCACAGAGGCTCTGCCTGGCCTCCCCTGCCCGATGTTGTCCAATACTGTGAAGGAGCGGCGGTAAGGGGTGTCCGACTGAGAGGAAAGCCAGCGGTCAAACATGCTGTCATGCATACTGATCATACAAGTGCTAACTAATTACTTGGAATTATGACAGCAACACTGCTTTAAAAAAAGCAACTTGATAGTGTCTCTTTATAGTGTAGAATATTATTATTATAACTGCTCCACTTGTGATAGTATTCTGAGATGATAGCGAGCATCTTACCCTGTATGTGTGAGTGGTGTTGGGGCGAGAGAAGACGTCCAGTAGGTATGGACGATCCCTTGGTATTGAACTGCCAGCTTCATCATTTATAGCGCTGTGGGCACGGCTGGACGGGCCTTTCTGACGCTGGTTGGATGGGGGGAAAAAATGGACAAATACAAAGGTTTTAGTAGTGGGTCACAGGTGGTTTACTACACTAGGAAAACTTGACCAAGACTTTTAATAAATGCTACAATACCACTGTTTTCCAGGCTGTACACTATGGGGTTACTGGTATGTTGTACAACCTATTGTCTATTTAGAAAGCCTTCATTTATCTCTGTTTATGTTCAAGTGCTGTAAAGAGTTAATCATTGTCAGTGTAGTTGTGTTTCAGTGGTGTTATACCTGTGCAGGTTTGGACTGCTGCCCTGAGTGGGACGACTCTGGGTCTCCGGTGCCGATGGGGGGAAGGAGTGTGTTCCTGCTCAGAGGCAACAGTGGAGACGTCAGGCGGTCGCTGGCCGTGGGTCTGTGGAAGAAGACGCACACATACAGTTAGATTTACTTCTCTCTGAAAAGATGACTGTGGGAGTTGTGACAATTCACAGATAAGGTGTAAGGATGAAAGTCAAAGTTAGAATTTTACCTCTTTGTATAACTGCGAAACAAGAAAAGATGTGATTTGTGGATAATGTTTCTTATTGAGTGCTGTAATAAATTATTTCACCACAGCGCTATCAAAGGTTATCTCTCCACACGGTCACAGAACTGTGTATATTAAAGGAATAGGTTGACATTTTGGGAAATGCACTTATTCACTTTCTTGCCGAGTTAGATGAGAAGATTGATACTCTATCTCATATCTGTCCATTAAATATGACGCTTCAGCCAGGAGACAGTTAGCTTAGCTTAGCATAAAGACTGGAGGCAGGGGGAAACAGCTAGCCTGGCTCCATCCAACAGTAACACGTTATATCATTTATTTGATCCCTACAAAAACTAAAGTTAAAAAAAAAAACATGTAGTTTTACGGGCAGTTGTGTGCAGAACTATTTCTTGGCAGGGCGCAGTGACTCTGTGGAGTAGACATGAACATGAACACGAGTCTACCATTAGATGCTAAGACATTGTAGTTGCTGAATTTTGCAGATGAACTGACATACCCCATGAAAGGAAAGTTAAGACACGCTTTACCCCATTACTTTTTTACCCGCAGTTCATGATAAGTTCATCTGTTAAGTTGGTTTCACACATGAAACTTCTATCACCTCCCGCCCCCATTATTCTACTGCACAGAGCCGTAAGGCACAAGTTAAAAGGGAGTCTGCTTTCAAAGTAATCTCTCTCTGCTTCTGCACAACTTCAGAGACTGCAGCGGAGAATGAGAGAGTAAAAAGCAAGATAGGAGTTTGGGTGGGGTTGGGGGTTCCCATGATGCCAAAACTCACAGACGCGTCCCGCGGATGACCTCATCCATGGATACCGCTGCACTGGACTGACTCAGGCTGGGAACCAGTGGCAGGAGGGTTCGGGGAGGAGGGTTTCTGCGTCGAGCTGACTGGGCTGGGCGGGACAGTGAGGAAGAGCTCTGCTCCAGGGTTCGGCGAGGGCGAGGCTTGCTGGAGGGGACCACGCTGGAGCCTGGTCTGTGGGACACCCGCTCTTCTGGCTCCCTGCACGGGAAGGAGAAGGTGGGACACAATCGATGAATGGAGCATTTCCACCTGCTGCCAACTGGCCAACTACTCTGCCAAACAATGTGTTAGGACCAGGGACAGAAACATGGCATGAGTGAGGCAATGCCACCCTTTTTAAAAAAAAAATTGAATCTGAAAACAAGATCTATAAGACATTAAAGGTTAAAATCACATATTACGAATATACAAATGTGTGGTAAATGTGTGATTTTGCTTTTTTTTTCTATTTTTGGCACAAATGCTCATTGGTTAGACAAATAAAACGTGTCCATACTGGGTTCTATCCAGAACACCCAGGTTTCTCTGCTGCAGGGGGATGCTGTGGATTACGATGAGGTCGTTCAGGTTGTGCTGGGTCGCTGCTGCTCCTACTGGGACCCGTCCAGCCTGGGGAATGGTGTGAAATATACAGAAGGAAGGTGGGGAGGGGGGAGGTTAAAGGAGAAAGATGCAAGGATGGGAATGATTAAGGAGTCAAGGACAGAGAGGTAAGAGGAGAGAAGAGGGATATAAAGGAGGAAAGGCAGGTTAGATACAAGTAACTTATTTTATGACAGTGGTATAATGGTTAGTTATTTTCATACAGTGTGTACAATACAGTATATTCTTAAAGAAACTGTTATTTCTCATGCAATAATATCAGCTGGACCCCATATCTGCTATGCCACCAACCAAAAATAACATTCACAACACTTAAAATGCAACAAAAACAATAACTAGTAAAACGAAGCATTCCAACATTCTTGTGAAAGAAAAGAAGAATCTAAAGAAAGTAGTTCATGTTGAAAAGAAGTTGCAGTTAATTAAAAAGTAAAACGGTGTTGATGCTTTCGTGTTAATCAACAGGCACAAGCACATTTATTCTAGAGATAAAGATAATGAGCCGCTATGGACGGCGTGCACACGACACGCCACCATTTTGGCTCTAAGTGAGGGAGTTACATACAGTGGACGGCCTTTTCTGCTTTTTGGATTTCCGTCTGGACTTGTGCTTTGAGCCCCTTGACTTTGTGTTCTTTAAGGGGAAAAAGGCATGACCAAAGGAAGATAGTGGATATAGAGGAAAGGAAGGAAGAACAGAAAAAGGAGGAGGGAAATGACAGAAAGAAAAATGAATGAAAGAAGGAAAGGAAGATAAAAGGAAAACAGACAAAACACATTGGCAAGGTGAAGGGCAGAGAGTAAAGAGGGAAGGAAAGAAAACAGTGATACAAGTTAATGAACTGGAAGCATTGAAAGACTGAAAGAGCAACAGGCAGGAGTGAAAAACAGGTGACAGGATTCCAGCTGAAGACAATGAATTTTTTTGTTGATCTGCACAGGTATTGTATTCATAAAATGCTCTACTTGCCAACTTAGTTCATCATGTTAATATTTTCTTTCCATGGGATATACTGCATTCATTAATATTGTGAAGAAAACTATGTGAAATGTTAAGATTTTCCTGAAATAGATGTAGTATAACAAAGCTGCTGAAACTGAACTGCTGACAGTGATGAAAGCGAAATAAGGCTCCCAATCTACTCTCTCAGATGCACCCTGCTGCCTCTCATTCCCTCTCAGACCACTGACCTGGAACTGCAGGCCAGCTGTGAGCGGGGGCACCCTGCTCTGGCCGAGTTTGGGCAGCATGGTGGGCAGTGTGGAGAACAGCATGAAGGGATTCTGGGAGTCTTGCTGCACGGGGCTCAAGTTCCCAGAAATCTTTTCATCGTCTGCCAATCACACACGTACAATCACTTCCAAATATTGTTCAATACATAAGAATAGACATTTGTTAATGTAATTGAGGTCTAATAAATGCAAATTAGCCCTACTGGAGGTGCAGCATTCCCAGTGGCGTTGGACCAGCTCTTTCATCCAGCCAACCAGCTGCCGCCACACATCATCGAACAACAGGTCGAGGACAGCTTGACGGCGACACCGGTATGGCGAGACAGGGGGCATGCAGTGATGCCTCCGACCCGACTCCGAACAATCCTGCTCCCACTCATCCTCCCTGTGCAAGACGGAAACAGTAAATCATTCTAACCAACCTGAACAACACACGGACAGCAGCTGAGGTTCAGATTTTGTTTCTGGTATAAGAAGAATATCGTAGCATGAGAAAAGTAACTCACAGGTCCCTGCTATCAAAAGCCAGGTATTCCTCCATTAGACCTTCTACTTCAATCATTCTGGGCTTGTTATGACTGCTGGAGCCACTGGAGGTGCCAGGAGGCCCGTCCAACTCTGGTGAGAAGGACTTGATCAGCGGCGCTCTCCTGCCCTGCACATTCAACCTTTACCACAAGACAAGGGCACACATAGTTATGCTCACTGACACAAGTCCACACATGCCGCATGTTTTCTATAAATGTGAACTCAAACCGAGCTGACTACGCCCCCTCCCAAAAAAAAAGAAAGAAAATCCTGCCACAAACAGAACACATATTGTTTTGTCCTATTTTATGTTCCATTATGTCAACTCATTTCTGAGCAGAACTAGCCAGACAGTGACACTGCCTCATGCCTATCAGTTATCACAGATATCCCACATCACTGACTTTGGCCAACAAACTGGCTAACAAGCCGGAGTATCTGGGTCACAAAACCTCAGTAAGCCAGGCCTCCTCTATAATTGATGCACTAACAGCAGTCATCTGAACACCCAGCCGTTTCTTGCGAATTTCATGAACTAATTAAGCAGTATATAGCTATTATTCACATTTTCTATCAAACATTCTCAATGGCTCCAGGTTTCTTTCAGTAGCTCTCATGAAACTTGACCTAAGCTGTTTCCTCGCAATGCAATTCCAATAAACTGGATTATACATGTTCTGTTTCAGTAAGTCAGTACACACTGAGAATGATTTGACATTACCACAAAAATGTATCCTGCTTAGTTTCTTCCTTGACTGAGTTTTATAACAGTCAAATAATGTTGTTAGTGATCTAGTTTTAAAAATTTAAGGTAAATGTATCTAATATGTGAACTTTGACCTTATGTGTCCTTCTAGCAGTCAGTCAACCAGTGAGTCAGTAAAGTAAAGACTTACTCTGTGCAGCCCTGGTCCTTCTCCTGGGACTTCACACTGCTCTCTTTGCCTGCTGATGGGCTGCTGGTCGAGCTGCCCTTCCCTGAGGTAGCATACCATTGGAAGCCCTCATCACTGGGACAGACCAGCTGACTCCCCAGGATCCTGAGTGACACACAACAATGTTTTTTTTCAGGTTTGTCTCCACATTCATCTTTAATCTTTGATCTCACTGCTGCACTGTTTCACTCAGCGCTAAAAGGTCAGGTGGTTGATAGGAAGCGGTGGATAACATACCGAAGATGTGGGAACCGTGTGGCCCACTGCTGACATTCATCCTGCAGTCCCTGGAGTATCCCTCCCCCGCTGCCTTTCCCCTCATACAGCTCTTTGTCGATCTCCTCAAACATTTGCTGCACCTGCCGTGACGCCGCCTTGTCGAACTCCTATGGGACAGAAAAATCCAGAGCCAGAAACACAGGAATGAAGGCTAGTTATTCCTCTGTTCTCATACACCAGCACTATGATTGAAAGCTGCTGCTTTTGGGTCTGTTCATCAGTTATTGGCGGCACATCGCCATTCTTTGTGTATCCCACAGCAAGCTTCAACATGCATAATAATTAGCTCCTGCAGCCCCTTGAGATGTGTGTAAGTATTTGTGGTCAAACTGGATTGTTTATGTGCTATAACAAAATAAGGACAGAGAGAAAAAGATCATGGTGAGTTAGGACTGAGTTACTTTGTGTAACTGAGGGTTTTTTTTCTTCTTGGAAGCAGCTTGAGGACAGCGAACTAAATAAATCATTGAGTCCTGGAAAAGTTTTGTTGAACCAGCTGAGGCTAGAAAGTACAGCATAATAACAAACCAGTGGAATCAAGCCTTGCATACACAAAGTAGCAGGCAAACAAAGCATCTAACACTCTATACAGTTACTGGTTGTATCTTGTTATCTTATCTTATCTCAGGTTTGCCAAAATGGTAATTAATGTTCATAAAGAGGCATAAAAGTTCAGATAAAATGCATGATAGTAAACCAAAATCTGACATTAAAATTGCATGACAATATATTCGAGGAGGCTTTTTGCCTTTGTAACAGAATAACAGAAAGGATGGAAAAATGCCAGAGGAAAAACAATGTCCTGTTTGTGTGCACGCTTGAGCGCTTCTCTTGTGTTAGAGAGCGCCAGGCTGGCATCATCACATCACATTATGATTGTTTTCTCAGGAGTAGACTTACATCGTAGCCCCAGGAAAAAACAGAGCTCCTCTCTGTGGAGATGCCAGTGCCTGTGGAGCTGTGGATACCTGACCAGGACTGATTGGAGTCTACTGAGATGACGGTGGGACAGTCAGAGTGGCCTGAAGCAGCAGACGTCTCTGAACTAAATCGAAAGGACAGGGAAGATTTATGGCTTATGTACAGCTTGAGAAGTTTCACCACATTTACACAATATCTTCTATTTTACCCATTGATTATTTGCCTTCTTTCTACTCAAATCCATTCAAACACTTTGACTCTCTGTTATCTAGCTGAGAAAATCTTACTGGTGTGATTGTTGTGGGAATAATCACAGGCAAGGTTTCAAAGTGGATAATAAAGGGCAAATGTCAAAGTAATTGAATATTCTAACAGGCTGCCTCATTATTTATTCTTTTAACTGCACATCTGAAGGAGGCAATATGATATCAATTAATCCACTGCGTCTGGGTATCTTGTTTCACATATCAAGAGTCCTGAGAATCAACTGTCCACTCACGAAGGTGTAACATAACAAAACGCACAGGCATAGAAGAGTATGTGTGTGTACTAGTTGCCAGTAGTTTCATCTTGTCCTTACTCTAGCGTTGCCAAAGTTTGTCTCCCTGCAGAACAATCTGTGCCTGTCTGTCTGTAGAACAACCCAGTTACCTGTTGTGAATGGAGACAGCTTCCTGCAGGTCATGGAGGTAGCGATGAGGCGTTTGGTTATCGTCTGCTTCCTCCGGGAGAGGGTGGTGGTCCAGACTGCTTCGAGACAACCCACGACTGCACAAAAAAACAAACAAAAAAAAAAACAGATTGATAATGTTAATTAAAAGAAAAAGCTCATTAAAAAGTGAGTGTGCAGTCACATTTTGGAGAAGACATCAGTGGTTTGTTTAATGTCAGTGAGTCACAGGAACCTGACACGATATCATGCAAATAAGATGAAGAGTTTCTTCTAATTACAGCAGCAGATTATCTTCCCAAGTGGTTGAATTCAGACAACAGTGAAAACATCAGTGAGATGTCCAAATGATATAAAAGACACATTGATGATATTGTATATTGTTTATCTTTATCATACTTCTTGTTGATGTGTCTGTTTAAAGGACTATAATGGTAGTTTTGCATGTATGTCTTAACCCTTTAAATACATCACGTATACTTCACTTTTTTGCCAACCCCTTAAGCATGACATCATGAAAATAAGGAGATTGTGTATCCTCAAAAAAAGGGTGACATGGCAGTTTTTTTTTTTTAAAAAAAGGCTTTTCCATCGTGTGTGTCTAAACCAGGCGACAGCACTTGTGTGACAGATGATCAATAGAAATATAATTTTACACTGTCATCTCACTTTATCACAGTATAAAAACACAACATTCACTCCTTGAGACCTGGGAGAACATTGTTATGAGCGCTAAGTGCAAATTCTTATGTTCGCTACTCACATCTCTAATTTGTGTGATACAGGTCTTCTGTTGTATCGTGAAATCATCCTCCTTTGTCTCCGTTTTTTATAGGCTCAAGCCCTCGTCTCTCATTCTTGCCTCCAAGTCCTGAACACGTAGTTTAAACAGGAGTCTGACATTTCCTCCGATCCGCAGAAAAGCACCCGGTGTACAAGATTACTGGACAGGCAGCAGATGCTAACGCCGTTTCTGACTGTTGCAGCTAAAAATAGGTTACATGAACGGACAGATAAAGTATAAAGAAGGCACAAACAGCACTGTATATTTCCTCAAAACACATCCCCTGCTATTATAACCTTGCTACGGTCAACTGACATCTTGTGTCGTCGAGAAGCTGCCTACTGACCCGGTTAATATCTTAAAATAACTGAGTGTGTAACGTTAGCGTAGCCGCTTCAGAGGATTTTCACCACCAACAACAATAACACGGCTGTCATGGTTACGCAGCCTCGTTTCCGCATGGCCTCACGGGAAATAGATTTCGGACTACCACAGAAGAGCCGTTACATTATTGGCTATTTGACTACTATTCCCAGATTCCATTGCGACAACGTGGTTGCGTTTCTAAAATGTATCCGCTTGTCTTTTGTGGATTGTGGCGAGGACTGTACTCGTAATAAATTGTTGAAATTTATATGAATGAAATTCAGTAGCTTTACTTTCAGCTAACTAACTGAGTTTTGTATAATTTAGGCAATTTTTCAGTCGATGAACAGCGAAATTTGGTTGACCTAATATACAGTGTAGGAACTATTAGTTACTCGAGTGAGGCAGTCGGGTAGAAGTCACAGTCGGACCTAAACAGCGAGAAATGGCGTGACAGAAACGTACATTTAAATAAGAAAAGTTAATTTTTTTCTCGTATTTAAAGCTCTTCGTTTTGTATCGACATAACGCCTCACATTTTTATAACAACACCAGGTAAGGTTGACTGACATTACTATGAGAATTTCCTGGATATCGACAGTAATAAATTGTTAGCTTCACTTTAATACTTCAATCTTGCTGTCAAATGGAGACAATACAAACGCAGACCATCATTTAGGCCTGTTGTCTGTTTATTAGGTCTTCTCTAAAACTGCAACAATGGACGCCCTGCAGAGGAGAGTGGTTCAGGAGGACGTGGTCCAGTATCAACTCTTCTTGATCCAGCCGGACGGTTCAACTTTACAACACACTGAGGAACATCTCTCACATCTCGTAGAGGAGATTTTGGCCAAGGTTGCCCCGATGCTGATGCAGTACATCTGGCAGAATCAGTCATTCAATCTCAAGTACCATCCTGAGAAAGGTATAGCCTTGTCAACACATCTCAGATTAGTTAATGTAAATATTAGTATAGTTAGGCTTTTGTTGGTGTTGTTATACAGACTTGGGATTGATGTATCTTCTTTTAATTGTCAGGAGGTGTTCCTGCTCACATTGGAGGCAGCACTCAGTTTGGGGACAATGTGGAGGACGAGTGGTTTATTGTTTACCTCTTAAAGCAAATCACAGAGGCCTTCTCAGAGCTCGCAGCCAGGTGAGGAAAAATGTGCTCTGTGTCCACATTTTTTGACGATTCAATTGTCCTATTATAGTGCCTTAACATGGATCAGTCTCAGTGGTTTTTCAGTTACGCAATTTGTTTGTGTATGCAGAGTTGAGGACAACGATGGGGAATTTCTCCTGATTGAAGCAGCAGATTATCTTCCCAAGTGGCTGAATCCAGACACCAGTGAGAACAGGGTGAGAGGTTCAGATGAGATGGCAGGTTTAACTGTTTAAAGAGTGATACTGGTGGTTTTTGCATGTCGTTGCCCTTTTAAATACAAATCATATATGCTTCACTTCTCTGCATACCTTTTCCCAAAGCATACCATAAATGTTTCCAGTTCATTTCAGTATGGAATGAAAATCAATTCTGCACAACTAGAACATTTTCATGACACCCATCATAATCTATCACAGTAAACATTTCTTTACATTTATTTTTTTGTCAAATTTACATTACTCTTCATCTGACAATGCAGTTGAGACCAGGGACAATTTCCTAAAATGTTTCTCACTGATGTGGACAGTTAAACACCAAAGAAAGCAGAATTGGCTTTTAAAAAGTCACATTTTCACTGGAAGAAACAACCAATGTCACTTAATACCTTTCACAACACCCAAGCTTACTTTTGTCTTCTGGGTTTGGCTGGGTAGTGCAAAGCCTTTCATTTGTCAACTCAAATCTGTTTATTAAGCTTACTAACAACAATAGTTTTCCAAAAAATATTGGTTTCTAGTCTCTGCAAGTTGATGTTCATACCTTAGTGGCATGAACCAATGTAGAAATTGTATGTAAAAACTTATGGCATGTGATGGAAATGCATGGTTACCAGTAGTATTAAGTTATCACAAAAAAACATACAAATCTTCCTCTTGTTATTGTGTGTATCTAAGTACGAGCCTTCATTGTTCCACTTATTCTCCTTTTCTTGTCAGGTGTTCCTCTGTAGGGGAGAGTTGCACATCCTACCCTGCCCCTCCCATTCCAGTCCAGTGGGGGTCTCAAGGGATGTGGTACCCAGTGTGGCACAGGCTGTAGCGCTGCTCTCCTCCCACCCAGAGGCCTGTCAGGCAAGCCCCAAGATTTGTTCAGCCCTGAGGAAGCGACTAGAGGGGTGAGAGGACACGATAAATGGCTGTTTTTCATAGGCAATCGGTCTGAGCCTAAACACTGAATCAAATATTGGGAAAAAAGGCCAGGCTGAACCTGCATGTCCTGCCCAAATGAGACAGTCTAGCCTCACACAGACCAAAATTATTAGTGTGTTCAGGTGGCCCCTGTCAACATGTAGTTGTTTAAATACAAATGGTAAACTGGCAAGTTTTATGCTTCCTGAGTTAAGTTGTGACATTAATGTCAACACATGATGGACAACTGGCAAATAGTGCACTATGTTAATGGTAAATACACCCATATAACTTTTATTATTTACATCATTTAGCTGTACGGTGGTCTGTTACAGGTGATATATTTACCAGTGATGGATCACTACCTGACCACAAGCACCTGGTAAATACAATGCAGCCATGTGATATTTCCAGATTTTATGAGTTGAAGAGAATTGCCTGAATGCTGTATAAAACCATTTCAAGTTTATTTATGGGATGCTGAAAGCTGTAAAGGATACAGCAGATTGTGTCCTTCACATTGAGGCAAAACAAGGCTGCATTTCCCTCCCGCAGTTTGAGGAGCCATTGAAATGAGACAGAGCTCGTCAGACTGTTATGAAACATTTGGTTTATGAATGCAGACTTCAGAGGATTCAGCCCCAGAATTGGGACACGACAAGTTGCAACACATCACGTTATAACAGCCCCAACTTAGCTGCCTGTGTATATGGCAAAGTGAAAAACTGCACTGTGAGTGTTTCAAGATGTTTATTTAGCATTCAAAGCTTCTACAACCACAAACTTGTTAAACATGTGCACAAGCGCATGAATTGCTCATTAACAGCTTAGTAGATATTTAAGAGTGAAAACAGATATTCAGTGCTGTGGTGTCAATATGAAATGGGAAAGTCATATTTAGCCATCTGTACTTTCCTTTTAGGTACCCAGAGAAGATCAGAACTGGCCTGCATCGTGCCCACTGCCTCATACCTGCAGGCATTGCCATGGTATTGGCACAACGACCAGACCTGGTCGCCCCTGCTGTTTCAGCTTTTTACCTGCGGGATCCAGTGGATCTCCAGGCGTGTCGAAGCTTCAAGACCTTTCCTCCTGATACAAGAGTCTTAACCTCGGTACACACACTTAAAGATTCATGACAGTTATGTTATAGGGAAGAGAAGAAGTTGGCCTATTTTAAAGAAAATAATCTTATTTCAAAACATTGGCCTTATGTTGTTTTACAAAATGTTACTGTGTGATTACAGATTTATGTGAAATGTCTAGAATCATTAGACCGCCATAACTTTGTACTAATGTATGATCTTCCAGGTGACATTCACCCGTTGCCTGTACGCCCAGCTGCAGCAGCAACAGTTCACGCCAGACCGGAGGAGCGGCTTCATCTTGCCTCCTCGCTCTCACCCCCAGTACAAAGCCCATGAGCTTGGCATGAAGCTGGTGAGCAGACACTTGTGTTTCCTCATCATTCTGATGAATGAACGAATAATGAATGAATGAATGAATGAATGCGTCTGTTGAGCATTTGGTAGGATGGTTGGTGTTTTCAGTGATGTATTTGATTATATGTCCAACCCTATCTGTGTGTGTGGTTGTGTGCCCTTCTCAGGCCCACGGCTTTGAGATCCTGTGCTCTAAGTGCAGATTGCCATCTTCAGAGCCTGATGCCCCAGTCAGTTGTAACCCTCAGTGGAAAGGCTTCATGGACAGTCTGAAAAAGAACGGCTACTTCCGGGTTAGTCACACTTTTTCAATGATGAGGTCAAGAGCACACATTATTAAAGATACTATATACTAGCCATTTTTCTACTGTAGAATTTTAAAGTTTAAAATGTTATTGTTTTCAAATGCAGGGTGAACTGGAAGGTTCGGCATGTTACAGAGAGCTGACGAAATCAGCAGAAAACTTCTTTAAACAGTCTGTCGCCTCAAAATCCAGGTGAGAACTGTGGTTGTGTGTTTGTGCATGTAACTAATAACACTGTGAGTATTTGTCTGAATGTAGATATTGTGTGTGTCGGCAGTGACATGTCCACGGGTGAGGAGGTTCTCCAGCTGCTGCACAGCTGCGTTCCCTTCAACTTGGAGGAGCTGAAGAAACAAGAGTCACAGCTCCCTCAAGAGGACAGTGAGTGAAAGTGAACCTCAATCTAAAAGCTTTTACCTGTAAAACACTCATCATTTGTAGGCCTGAAAGGCATTTGGAAAAGAACTTTGAAGAGCACGTCAGATGTTGTCAACTTGAATTTGTCTCAGTTACAATTTGATCAAATAGTGATCAGTCTTGACCACAGAAAAGAAGCAACAAAATGTCTAAACTACTCCTGCAGCATAAGAAATGTTTGTGTCTACATTGTTAGTATTTCCTGTCTGTGGCGATCTGTATTTTACTGTTATATGCTTACTATAAAGTAAATATTGCAAGGTTTTCATGACCTTGGTAGATAGTAAACCCTGCCTTTGTCTGTGTCTGCCATCTGGGAGTTTCTGCTGCCTGCCAATTTCTTTCACTTTCTATCATTTTTAGTATGCATTCTTCATTCTCTACCCTTCTCTCTGTCAATCATTTCCTGTAATTAGTTTCTCTTTGTGTCGATCTCTAGGTGACAGCTGGCTGGATATCACAGCTCAGGATTTGGAGCGTATGTTGCAGGAGAGAAGTGGGGGGAGAGCTGATGTCGGCAGCCAAAACGCAGGTTCCACCAAACACACACAGCACGTCGGGGTGACAGAGGAGAGGAGAAAGGAGACGGAGGACGACAAGGAGGAAGAGGAGGCCGGATACAGTCTGGTAGCAGTCAGTCAGGGGATGAAGAACTTCCTCAATGCCATGTCATCGCATGAGGGTGCCGAACTGCCCTGGTGAGACCTGATTGATGTTAACAATATGTAGCAAAGATCTTCAAAAGCACATTTGGGTCAGTGAACAAAGTAATTTAGGATAACATTTACAGGGTTTTTAGCTGAAAAAAACACCACATACACTGGTGTGTAGTAAATCTGACCAAGATCTGTTGCTCAACATTGCTCAGAATAAATTATATGATTTTAATATGCAAGTGGAAAAGGTGCACACATTTTCTCTTCTCATGTGCTGCAAATGCTAATGCTATTATTCACTCTCGCCTTTTTAGCTAAGTAAATTAAATGTGCGTGGTCACACCAGCGGTCTTTCAGTTCATATTTCACTTTTTTTTCTGTATTCCAGGACGAGTTCAACTCAGCCTTTTAGTTTTGACCCGAACTCCATGTCCAACGCACTGGACCGACTACTAGGTATGTAGACCGTTAATATGTAGAATGATCAAAATTGACTGTTGCAGAAATTTGCCATATTTTCATCAATTTACCGAATCTCTCTGTCATTTAATTGTTTCAGGAAGCAAAGAAGAAGAGCTTGATTCAGATGATCTTGATGATGATGATGATGATGATGAAGATGATGAAGATGAAGAAAAAGAAGAGGGGTCTTCTGGTCCTGCAGAGATGAACGGGACAGAGACTTTGGACAGTCTCAGAAAATATATGGACCAAATGGATCAGGAGCTCTTGAGCACTAATATTGGACAAAGCTTTAATCTGACGGTAAGATGATGATTGTACTCACACCCTCTACATATCAAACAAAAATCCTGGCATCCTTTTAGCCTTTTCTCTCTCTGCTCAACCTCAACGTGTTATTAATCCAAAAACATATGCACTCAATTTAGGTAAAATAATGTATCACCCTGAATCTACTTATGAAACAGTTTTACTTCATTTGTTCTTTCTGCAGAATTACAACAAGGCAGGTTTGGACGTCGGGTCCCTCCAACCCTCTGCCACAGACGGCCTCCCGAGGGAGGGAGGGGTAGAAGAGACAGAGGAGGAGATTCAGCCTCTTGACGTGGACCTCAACCTGGTCACCAACCTGCTGGAGTCCCTCAGCTGCCAGGCCGGGCTGGCCGGACCGGCTTCCAACCTGCTGCAGAGTCTGGGCATACACCTCCCACCCAACTCTGATCCCGCATAAAGGACAAGAAGTAGCTAATCAGTGAGGCAACATTTGGCAGATTTCTCTTCTGTATGTAAGTTGCTAATGATAACCAGAAAGGACAGTTGATGAGACAGCCCTTAAAGTTGTCAGCAGAATACTTTTATTACATTGACTGAACTTCTGTTGCCAAAGCATTCACAGATGTTGAAGGCATCCTGTGGAGCTTACATTGTAAACAAACATGGTTTTGTACGTTCAGTGTTTCTCACCAAAACACAGTGTGTTCTGTAAAATTAGAAATGCATTTATCTTCCATGTGGAAACCAGCTCTCCCTGATAGTCTTGTTTCATGAGAGTACAAATACTTTGGAGGAAGCAAAGTATCCTTTAAAGTCCAAGGCAGGATGAGGGAAGAATTGTGCACTGAATACAGAACGCAGAAAAAGTGGTCTCACTCCATGAACTCCGTGTTTATTTGAAATCATGGTAAACTGAAAGTGAAATATTGTGCAGTTTTAAACAGGTTTACAGTAGGTTTTTAATAAATGCTGTTTTGTGTAATGTGTGACTGTGTGTCCTGATAACAGATGATTTAACAGCGCTTAGATTTGGTTATTAGAAACAAATAAATATTTTTGGAAATAAAGTCTCTACTACTGTACTTATTCACACTTTGAGAAAGCATAATAATAATAGCATATTTTTATATTAAGACATACAGGAGTTTAGTTTATGATAATAACTTATAACAGTAGACTTCAATACAGCAGCCTCAACAGAGAAATTTGTGTGAACATCAATGAAGTATTTCCCCTCTCATCTGACAAACAGTCAAATTCATTCAAGGGCAACTTCTACAAACCTCTGGTCAAAAATTCATTAAGTTAACGATCTGAGTTTAAATATTTTAAACACTGCAAAGTAAACATGTACAGTAATAAAGTAGGTTCAACAGTGTCCACTATATAAACTTTTTCCTCATCATCATCCCTTCTCATCTGAAAAAGCTGTCAGAATCATTCAAGGACGACTTCCACCAAGCTCTGGTTGAAAATTCATGCAGTGAAAGATGGAGTTTAAATCTTTTGTTTAGTAAATTATATCATGTTTACAGGAGAGTCCAAAAGCCTGTGTTTACTATCAATATTCTTAGTTTCATTGTTTATCAGAAACTTTTTCTACAAATATACATAAAAAAAAATATATGCTTTGTTACTACGATATGACCTCCAGCTCTAAAAGAAAACTGGTAATGTTTGACTCAATACTGCTGATTTGTCCTTGTTTTTGAAACTGCTCCTCTCCTGTTAAGGCCACGCTCTGTCTATCATTGTTTTAAAAAGGTACCTAATGTACTTTGACTAACTGGAACAAGGTGATCTTTGTTTGCTTGGTTTGGTCATCGGGTGTTTTTTGCCACACGGCGTCCTGTCCTGCACACATGCTGCTGCTCTATTGCTTCACTAAACTCTTCGGACATTGTGGCATGTATTTTTCAACAAAAATCAGTTCGACAAACACTTGCACTAAACACTAGCAGCAGTGACAATACTGCAGAAACAGACATATTATATATTAGGGACATATGCAGTACATGTTAGTATTTACAATAAATATATAATGCAAAAACTATGTGAGTAATCTAAAAGTCTGCATGTGTATTAGAACCAAATGACCTTGAATAAGTAGACCTATCCACTGAGTACTGGTTAACATGAAACTCTATGTTTTTACATAATACAGTCAGCTCAGATAAAATACATAAGCAACACAGCATTACTTGAAGTAATAATTAATGTATGTTGGTCACTGTAACCATGATAGCATATTGCAAAACTAGCTAATGATTTAAACTGTATAAAGAGACAAAGTGCCTGAGTGACACAGGTCATGTGAAGGGAAGAAAGAAAGTGATGTAATTTGATTAAATTACTGTGTGTTTATGTCTTGTTGGTATCAAACAAAACAGTCAGGAATATATATTTGTCCTTTAGAGTGAAACTACAGAAGCTGGATAAACGGCTGCACCAGCTCTCTTGCTGAGTGGAGCAGCGCAGCAGCGAGCGGTGAGACACACAGAGCCGATATACCGACCATGAAGTTCAGGATCATCCCCAGCAGGAGAATGGCGAGCAGGTAACCGTGGAAGAGCAGGCTGTGCCAGCTGCCCTTACTCAACACCTGCCAGGGATTATCCGGGTGCAGCAGCCACAGGACGCCTAGCACCCAGCTCTGGTTGACCAGCTGGGTGTAGTAGATGTCAAAAATGGAGGCTTGGGCATCAGGGGAGTGTTGGCGCTCAGCCTCAGACACTTTAGCCAGCCAAGTCAGAGAAAGACTGTGGAGGATTAAAGCCAGAGGAGCATACATGTATTCCAGGGGCTCAATACTGGAAACACCCTGGGAGGCTGCGAGAACAGAGAGGAAGGGTTTATTTCTGAGGTGAAAAACCATCAACTTAAATACTTCCCAATAACATCTAAAAGTTTACCTGTGATGACAATAGATGACCCACTCAGGATAGAAAACAGAACAGAGTTGTGGATAGATGGTGGTGATGCCAGCTTCAGGGCGAAACTCAAGCCCACAGTTAACAGGGGCAGCAGAGGCATTGTGAGGGGGATGAGGCCGGCATATGAGCTGCTGGCTTTAGCCCACATGGCCAGCACAGCATGGATGCTGTTACAGATAGCAGGCACCAGCAACCGCTCACCCAGAGACCTGGAGTACTGCTTCAGAGGCACCAGATCCAGGACATGGAGGAGATTTAAGAATAACAAAGAAACCAGAACCTGGAAAAGATCAGATAATATTGACAATTCAGTGGTGGAAAGTAAGAACGTTTACTCAAATAGTGTACTTCAATTCTGTGGTACCTGCACTTCATTCATTCATTCTTCCTATTTTATGCTAATCTAAATATTTTAAATATTGTACTTTTTACCCCACACTTATTTGGCAGCTACTGGTACCTATGAAACATATGATCATGATTATATGCCATTCTGCATAATGAGTACTTTTGAACATATTTCTGTATTTTTACTTAAATAAACTTTAAAATGCAGGTTTTTTACTTGTAATAACTGATTTTACATAGGGGTGTTGCTGCTTTACCTAAGGATCTGAATATTTCTAATACTAGTCGAAATTAATTAATACTTTATATAGTACGTATAAAAACACTAGTGTCTAAGTGTACAACTATGCAGTAAAGACTCAAAGTACAAATATTTTCATCATACTGGTGATCTCACCAACCAACTGATGTGAGGACAGTGATCTGATGATTAACGGGAGTTCAACAAACAAACTATATCAGTCACTGGTGGAAACTGCTATATCCCTATCTCTTGGTCCATTTCTTGGTTAGTTATTTACAGAGATTAGTCAGATGACTTTAATCTGCAACAATTTTGATAATCAATCAATTATTTATGTAATTTATCGAGCAAAACTGACAAACATTTGCAGGTTCCAGCCTTTCTTTTACTGCAGGTTTTGTTGGACAAAACAAGCAATTTGATGAAGTCACTTTGTGCTCTGGGAAACAGTGATGGACATTTTGTACCTTACTTTACATTTTATAGACTAAATGATGCATCAGTTAAAGTCCCCTCCAGTCAAAAAGGTGTTTTTCTTTCTCACCTAACTGTGATGTTTGAGCTTCACTGTGCAGAATGATGTGGCATTTGACACTAGAAAACTGTTTTCAAATTAATCTGCTGAAGCAGAAAAAGTTTCTCTGTGCTCACTGAAAATAAGTTTAAGGTGTGTATCTATGAGCCGATTTTGTGGCATCACAACCGGAGCCAATCATGGTCCAGTATGCGACTTATACAGGTGTGATGTGGAAACTTGAAGCCTCCTGTGCACGAACACTGAGAATGGACTTTACAGTGAAGTAGAAGACATCTTGTGTCCAGCAGTTAAACTGCTGAACAGAGTAGATGTAAATTTAAGATTTTTTAACAGGTTAACCAATTTTATCAGTTTTATCAATTTTACCATATCAGACACAAATTATTATTCAAAGCAGAGTATTTTTATATATCTTAAAACATGTCTGGAGGGGATCTTTAATCATAAAAAAATAATCATCAGTTGAATTGATAATGAAAATAATTGTTGGTTGCAAACCGAATCTATTTTATTGTACTCTTAATTTATGTTAATTTATTAATTGCAGTTTATTTTATGTTGTTATATTAAGATTTAACCACCTTGTGAAGCAGCAGGCAAATATGCTTTTCTATGCAGCTGTTTTCTAATATAATAAATTAGAAAATCGCTACTTCCAGAAGATTTTTGTCATAGTTAAAATGACCTGCCACACATCCATTTATGTCCTATTCATCTGACACGTGTATGTTTTATGATCAGAAATAAACACAGAGGTGAAGAACAAGGATATAGGATGTTTGGATATGAAGTTGAATATAATAATTAGGAGCAATAAGCCATGTGGATAAATGCAGTTGTAACCTATGGACTAATGTTATTCAGTATACCAGCCCCAGCCAGAGTCTCCTCTACAGAACTTATAAATCACAGGTTTGTGTCTTACTCAGTGAAAGCAGCACTTCAACGTTTTGTTTATCACAGTTCAATGTCAAAACTATGATATGTCAGAAATCATGTTGGTTTGTTGAAGCTTATTTTTTCCATGCATTTATATTACATCCACAATAAATGGATGTAAACACTCAATCTCATTAGCTAGCTTCAACCTTTGGATGGGGTCACATTTACATGTCAGTCCCTTGGTTAAACATCTATCCTGCACAAGCAATCAGCACAGAACCCCTTCTGTCACTCTCCACCACCACCACCATCGCTCGCTAACACTACCACATGCCCTGTCCTTCAAACCAGCACACACACAGCACATACTGATAGAGTTATAATAGCCTGCACCTATACACTTCATCGTACAGGTATGAAGTTAACTGCACCAATGATTAACAACAAAAAAAGAATGACTGACAAACATTCAGTATTCTTTACATAAACATACCTCCAGATATGTGAGGATTATTATAAATATATATGGTACTTTAGTATCACCATACAAGCCTATGTGTTGGTAGAGATACTGTAAAGGTGCATGTAATTGCAGCTAAAGCAAATACCTGCTATCAGGACACACATTACTCTATGTAAACAAAACAGCCATCCTCAACTGTATGCACTGTTGTCACTCTTTTCACATACTCTACACAGTTAGCGAATTTCACAGGTGCTGGTTGCAAGCAAAGCATTGTATTTGATCGCTTTATTTTGTTCAAAGACTATAGAAACAAGCCAGGCAAAAGGCACCAACCTGGGCAAAGCAGAGAGCCACCGCATATGGGTAGTGGTACTGAGGGATGAAGATGCCGGCCACAAAGTTTCGGAGTTTGTCAGCCAGACCATAAATCACCACGACCACCAAACAGAGGGTGTGCACAAGGGGCTTCAGTGCACACCATCCCCTCTTCCACCTCCCTGGACTGCCCCGCACATACAGGAAAGGAGAGTCATGCATTCATGAATCACAAAATAGCAATGACATTTCTCCGTTTGTACGACATTTATACAGCCTTGAATTTAGTTTGTAATATGAATTAAATTGTATTTTTAGTTAAAATAACAAAAGCCAAAACCAGCTTGTCCTTTAACCTACGTTAACTATTTTGGGCAAGCTTTATCTTTTACAGTGCTCACTGACTGGAGAAGGTTCCTGCATTTGGCTGAAAGATAACCTCTTGAAAATAGCCTTCGGGAATGACAAGTTCACATGTTTGCTACAGTAAATTTAACAGCAGTATATACTGTATGTATGCAGGTTTAGAGGTCTGGACATATAAATACAATTGGCTTATTCATTCGCCTGGTTCCTAGAATAAAAATAACAAGAATATAAAACTTGTAAAAGTAGGATTACCTTTTACCCAAAAGACATGCTGTCATTCTGTGTGGAGTTTGCTGCTGGGAGTGTATGGATCTGTTCTCTGGAGTCACAGAGGGGAGAAATTCAGATAGTAAAGAACAACATAAAGACGTCTCAGGGTCAACCATGAGCAGTCACAACATCCTCAGCTGATACTGCTATGTTAAACGCTACTTACAGGTGATATATGAAACAATTTTAACATTAATTCCAGCACTATTAAATTGCACCCTAGTTAACAGCAAGAAAGACTAACTGCTTCTTGTTCTCATTTGGTTGTACATATTCCAATTTGTTAATGTTATTCATTATTTTTACTGCTAGTGTTTTTCGAATTAATGTTTCTTTCTTAGTCTGTTATAGATTGAGGAGTCTGTTTCTGCCAACTAAACTTTGTTATAATGAGTCTGGAAATGTTTCGTATTATTTTAAAGCCATTATCTAAATAAAATACTTAAATAGTCTTTGGTAAACAGAATAATGCAGATCTTTATTGAAATTTACACAAATTAAATTGGTATGATAATTGTAAGATTGTAAAATAACCATCTAATTTTTAAACTTTTAACTACATTGTTTTTAGAAATTACACAAAAATCACCAGCAAAAGGACAAATATTTAAAAGTTACATAATAGACTCACTTAATATATGCCAATAAAAAATGATCTTAAAAGCATCAGAAAAACCATTTATATTACTGTAACTTATAAAAGAGCGACTTAACCACTGTTCACAGAAAAACAACATATGTTAAATCATGCAGCTGTTTCTTTTCAGACGAAAGCAAAGAAAAACATGAAAAAGCAAGAAAGAAAAATAAACTTTACTCACCACCTGGAATTCCTCATAAAGTCATATTTCATCTTCAAACTCCATTGTGCAATAATTCTCTGAAGAACCCCCCAGTGTCTGTCAATGCCAGTGCACACCTATTAATACAAATAGCAGGCATTAATCATATTAATAAATCATCTTGTTTTAACAAACGTGTCTCTCCGTACCATTCTGCTGAGTGTGCCGCTGTGTTAACCTACGCTCGCCGCTGCACCTCATTTGTTTTTTTCACAATGTCCAGATGGACTTTGGTCTTAGTGTGTTTGTCTTCCCATAATTAAAGAAGCAGTCTAGGATGACAGTTATTAAATGTTTCTCAGCAGATACAGAGAAACAGCACACCATCTGTGGATTCCATTAAGATGATCTGTAGCCTAATGTGTGTGTGTGTGTATGTGTGTGTGTTTGCTGACACATTTTATTACACTGATATGAGAGTCAGTCATAAGAGGAGTTTGAGCTGTTATTCTGCTATCTAAAATTGATTATGACTTACTTTATTGGTACACTGCTGCTGGGGAGAATGAGAGTAAAACCCTGATTCTTTCCAGCTTTGACACCTGTTTGTGACATTCCTGACAGTCCTTCCCCAGGTTTGTGTTCTTTAGCCCCCCTCTGTCTGATCCCTCTTGGCCACCATGGCATCATGGAGTCCAGCAGCCACATGGCTGCATGAGTGAGGTTCTGTTTAAGTAAACAGACTTATCTGACTCAGAGGATGGGGGTCTGTGCACTACGGAGCTCAGACAAACACAGTAGCAGCACGAGGGCCTCTCTCTGATTGATCCAGATACTATAGCAACAAGCCTGCAAGCTGTAAGCTTTCTTTCATGGCTCTGGTGTGATTTAGGTTGGCTGAGCATGAAAAAAAAACTCCAACAATAAAATGGAGGACTTCTCTGAAGATTCTAGTGTAATTTTACCCAGTTTGACAATATAGCACCAATACAACACGCAGTAGCGACCTGTTGTTTTGACCCAGGCTATAGAAACACAGCAGGCTATAGCTAAAAACTGTCACAAATTCATTGTTTCTTGTACAAAACTATGTGCATGTGACATTCAAAAGATACACAAGATATTAACAATCAATAACAAACCATCACATGACAGTTTAAAAAGATCAGAATTGATTATAACAAGCTTTAGTTTAGGTAAACAACCCAACAGTAAAATAAAAAATAACACTAAACAACCCCTTGTCTTGAGTGGCTTTCTGGGTAACATTAACCCAGTATTGTGTTGGTGCTATATTGACCCAAACTGGGTAAAATTTTTACCCATGTAAGAATGTCCACTGATATGATTGATATACATTGTGTGTACTAATATGTGTGTACATGTCGCTGGCCTTTCACCAAGTGTAGACCAGGTTGTTTGCAATGAAATCAGGGGGCAGTCATACTCT
This sequence comes from Scomberomorus guttatus, assembly GCA_038419695.1. Lineage (NCBI taxonomy): Eukaryota > Metazoa > Chordata > Actinopteri > Scombriformes > Scombridae > Scomberomorus > Scomberomorus guttatus. The sequence goes on from CM076458.1 coordinate 10,427,978, forward strand.
GTTTTGATTTCTCTCAATGAGCTTTGAACAGGAATAAAAGACATCAAGAAAATAAAAATGAGGACAACTGGTATTTTGAATATCACCTTTTTCCATATTTTTTTCCTCAATCCTTCCTTATACATACATTTTACTCCTTATCTACCTCTTTGAGTGTCCTGATGATGTCTATCTATCTGTACAAGTGGTAGCAGTGGTAGTTTAAAAGTGGAACAGAGTGGAAAACTGAAACAGAAATAACTCAAACAAGCACCCGGCAATGGAAACATACATCAACATAAGATATGCATTGTGTAGTCTGGATCATGGCGAGAGGCATTAGGACACTGGCAGCAGCAGTATAATGTACCAAACCAGCTGCATTGAGTTTAATCAAGCTTGTTTGGTTGTCATATGCACATACAGATGAAAGACTGTTGACACAAACTGTAAGTAAAACCAGTTCTGCATGCAGACAGTGGCCGGGTTCAACAGCAGGTGATGGGGAGTCATTAGTCATAAGCCGCGAGTTGAGTGGGTGCTGTGAGGAAGATGGGGAGAAGGTGGAGGTAGTTCTGGAGGAGGGCAGCAGGGTAAAAGGGTGTAGAGGCTGTGACTAAGGGAAAGTGAGGAATAAGTGATGTGAAGGTGGAGGAGAGGCGATGACATGGCTGAGAGTGACAACTGAGGGGCACAGCAAAAGATACAGTAAGATTCAAGCCTTTAATATTTCAGCAAGCTGATAAAGATCTTTTGCATTGGTGTGGAGGATACCTGTCATAGTGGGAGAGAATCATACCACTTTTACTTTTATATATATTTACAAGTTATTGCTTAATTGACTGTTAATACGTCATTTACTATGCATATGAGACAATATTAAGCTGTTTTATGCCAGATTGTGGAGTCAAATGTAAGTATATTTTCTGCCGACACAGCTGGTTTCGTCTTTTTTAGCTGTATTACTCTTCTGTCTGTAAGAATGTGGCAACCCAAACTTTTTTTGTTCATTCAAGGCATTGATCTTTTAAAAAAAGTGTTCTTTTTTTACTACTAATAAAAAAATTGTGACAACTTAGACTTTTAATACCCTAACATGTATACTTAAAGTAAATCAAAAAAGTAATGTATACTTAAAGGTTTTTCCTTTATTCTTTCTTTCTTTCTGTTTTCGCAATCCTGCCCTATCTCTCTACGGTTTTAAGGGCAACTTGAATCCTGGTCCTGACCAAATTATCGTGCACACTGCAACTACTGGGAGTTAATTTGGGTGAAGTAGGACTTCTATCCAGTTCTCTCCCCCGTCACCTGTCACAGCCAGCTACCATGTGGCCCTCTAGAGCACTTAACCGTTATTGTGTTTCCAAGACCACCAGCTAAATTAAGGGCAAGGCTGAAGCGGGGCTGAGTGAGAATCACAGCAACAACATAGTTGGTTTTTTCAAATCTTTTTGTCTGTCTATGGGGGTTTTGAGAGAATAGTTTTCAACGTTTTTACGTTATCTGTTTCTTGATGTAGCATGTTCTTCTAATGAAGGGCTGGTGGGAACAGCTGATGCATCTGCCACATGACTTATACGAGATGGGCGTAGTACTGTCCAGGTAAAGAGTTCTGCTGTTTGTTTGTTTTTTTTACTTATAAAAATCTTATAGTAGTGCATTTGTGAGTCGTCATAGAGTGGTGTTGTGTTTAGTCCCCTATAATGTCGCTGTAATACTGTGTTGAGATTGCACTTCTGTGTGTGTGTGTCTGTGTGTACGTGTCAGAGTGAATAACAGTTGTAGAGCGGCCTCCAGACAGCCTGTCAACACATTGCAAATAATGAGAAGCATCTCTGACAGAGAGGTCAATAGTACTGACAGTGACCATTCCTCCATCATACCTATCCAGATCAAAGGTAATGGGTGTATTTTTACTTCTCTCTCTCGTCTTCACACGCTAAAATATCTGCAAACACAGCCGCACACGTGCAAACACACTGTGCTCTTTGCATTTTTTCTGCCTGCAAGCAGTGTGTGAGCCAGAGGAGGTGCTGGTTCCTGCTCTCCCAGAGACAACCTGTGTCGAGCGAGGCTACATCACCCCACAACAAGTTTACAATCTGCTGAACGCAGAGGACGGCCAACCCGCCCTGTATGACCCTTATTATATTCTCATCCTGGACTGTCGCAGTGCAGAGAGGTGGGTGTTGGATGGATATTCCAGAGTTAAGAATGGACATAATAAAAGCAACAGCTGTACAGTGTAATATTATCCATCAAACGCGCAATCTGACCTCTGAAGGTACCAGCTTTAATTCAACAACAAAAACTCACCATAATACATTTTTTGAAAAACTTTTTAGCCATAAAGGGGCCTCAAAAATGATTTAGGAAATTGTTAACTAAGGCACAAGTTTTGGGACAATTTACAATCTCATTAAAAGATGAAAACCAATAATGAATTCAAGTATTATCTGTGTAGCCAAAGCCTAATAGCTTACTTTTCTAATTTATCTGTGCCATAAACCGAAATTGCCCAAAAACTATTGAAAACACATCAATGATCCACACTGCTGCACTGTGACATGTTCCTTCATTATGATGAACATGAGTCAATCCCTCATTCACCATTCTGCTGTCGTAAATGTTCACCAGCACACAAAATCTGTGAAAATAGTCCCCAACAAATACATGACTCCTGTTTCAGTGGCCAGTTTTTTATAAATGAAATTATATATTTGTGAATATTTATGTCTTCAGTAGGAACAAATGGACCACAGACAGGACGGGGAAGTCGGAAAGTACTGAGAGATGAACAAATGGAATTTGTTGCCAATAAAAATATAGAATGTTGTCAGCCTTCTCTTTTAGGAAATCTGTTATACTAAAGAAAAACACTGTGTAGAGTGGCTGTAGCAGTTATGATACATTATCTATATGTGTGCATATTATGAATAAATGTGTGTGTTAGGTACAAGGATAGCCACGTGGTGACAGCGCGGGCCAGTGTGACGGTGATCCACCCTGAGCTGGGTTGTCTAATCAGCTGTATAGAGCTGCAGAAGTACTCTATAATACTGCTGTATGCAGAGGAGGGATGCAGCCCAGGTCAGCAATCCACACTGATACACAATGACATACTTTTTAAATCTACCAGACTGTCTGATTGTATTAAATTGTTTTCACTCTCTGTGTTCTCTCCCTGTGATTGTTTCTACATTTCTATGTGTGTATTTTAGTGGGCAGCGTGAAGGCCAGGGCAGACTCTCCTGCTCTCCAGCGCTGTTTCTTCCAGCTCAGTGCTCTGGGAATGGACCCTGTCATCCTGCTGGGAGGATTCTCAGCCTTTCATGCCCTTTACCCTTTCCTCTGCACACCACGTATGGTCCTGCTGGAGCCTGAGCGGCACACCCTCACCATCTACCCCTCAGAGATCCTTGAAGGTGCTCTCTATCAGGGCTCTGCCTCCCAGGCTTCTGACTACCGCATCATCAAGAATCTGCATATCACCCATGTGGTCAATGCAACTGCCAATTGCCCTGATGCTTTCCCAAACACGCTGTGCTACCTGAGGCTGCGTCTAAGCGATGACGCCCAGCAGGACCTGGTGGAGGCACTGCCGCTGGCATCCAGGTTCATCAACACGGCACTGAAGGCTGAGCCTGCCGGCCACGTTCTGGTCCACTGTAGTATGGGCAGGAGTCGCAGTTCAGCACTAACGCTGGCCTTCCTCATGGAGCATCGGCGCTGGTCACTGCTTCATGCCCTGCGTTGGCTGAAGGAGAGGAGAGCATGCACAGCACCCAACGTGAACTTCCTGCGTCAGCTGCTGACCTATGAGGAGCAGCTGTTTGGGAGCAGACTCACCTCCCTGGATGACATCCGCCGATGACTGGAGTAAGAATGGGAATGGATACACTGGATGTTTTTTTTTCCTACAATTCACATTGAGAGAAAGTGTATTATATTTTTTTCTACATTTCACATTGAGAAAAAGTGTAAAATAAGCTGAGACTAAACAAAAAGAGGTGGACTTTATACCGAAAGAAAGACTCTCACAGACTGGATAGGAGTATTTCCCCCAGTAACAACAGTAATCATACAGATGTTTCATTTTGTGACTTCTGTATGATTTGATATATTATAATCCCTGTTATGACATTTTGCTTGGTAGGATATGATAGAAAATGTACATTAATAAAGTATATTTATTACATTTAGAATATAGAATAGAAAGGTTTCTTCTTTGCCTCATTTTTACTCCAGGAAGTGATGATAATCTGACACTCTGGGCCATGCAGTCTGTTCAACAATATTCATGTAGAAAAGTGTTTACAGAGAGATATAAACATCACAGATGTATACAAGTGTGGTGTTTACACAGGGCGTGCCATTGAGGTGCAGATAGTTAAGATTTGTTGCATCTGGCATCTAAGATATATTTCAGTTAAACAGTTTGCACTCTCTCTCTCACACACACACACACACACACACACACACACACACACACACAAACACACACACACACACACTTAGCTCCACCCTGTTGAACTCAGTAGTATGCAGCAGGAATTCCCTCCCTCCAGTCACACGTTTTGGTTGGGAATTTTCTGGAATGTGGGAGAAATGGGAAGAAAAGACTAGGTGAAAATGGTGAAAAATAGTTTGTTTGTCCAAGTTAAACATTAAACAAACAACATAAAACTACACAGAACATTAGCTTGAATTAGACTGTTAAGCCATAGGTTACACATAGTTTGTCAGAGCTTTGTCTCAATGATAAAAATATAGATAGTACTTTAGTGGACGTAAAATAAGAAATCAAGAAAGCATAGGCTATTTTAAGTTCTGTGGCATAATTTGAACACGTGGCAGTCTTAAGTCTGACGTTGACTCTCGCAATTTCTACATTAAAACCCAAAATACTCATCCATCGCTGCCTCACTACGGGTCAAGACAACCAAACGCCTCCCCTTGCAATTTACAAACGACGACAGCCCCTCAGGTCTCTAGTAGCAGGAGGCTGTATGCATGTGAGAGTCTGCACGTAGCATTCAGACTCCGTTTTTTAGAAATCCAGCCCTTACCAGCAGATGGCCAACAGTGCACCGAAACATCACAGATAGGACGAAGCAACACAGTCGGTGCTCATCTTCCTCCCGTGAACTGCATCGGAGTCCGTTTGACTGTAGACTTCAGAGGACCCAACTGCCTGGGACGCATTTCTGCTACAAGATGCTCTCCTTTAGGTAAATATTGACGCCCGAGTCAGGTAAAGATGGCACCAGCTAGCATGTGTAAAAACTTTGTAGTATTTTCAGGTATCTGTCACGTCACCGTGCAGTTGTGGACTTGTCTTTTTCACCGTATTTTCTTGTTTTCAACAGCGACCGTTAATTTCCGTTAAACTATTCCATTAAAGTTAGGTTAGCTAGCTAGCTAGCTGAGGAACTAGCTAAACTGGATTAAACTTTCACATTTTTGATAGTTTTTAAGCTGCAGTAAAGAATAATGTAAGAATGAAGCGATTAATAGGGAGTAAAAACAGCAAAATACGGTTAGTCCAAGTCGAAAATAGCGAGACGAGACAGGATTTGACTGTGAAACTAACAGTTAACTTAGTCATTAATGGCATTCCAGTGCAGTGCAGCGTGGGATGCTACTGCCTTACAGTGCATGCATTCATTTAGCAGCAGTTATCTGGGTTTTATTTGTTAATACGCCACATTTTTGGACGTTAAAATTTATACAGCCTGACATATTACACACTTCAGTGGCGCACGGTATTCGGCTATTTGTGGGTACAAGCTAATTCTCACTGGAAACTTCATTATTGTTATGTTCTTGCAGGCGAATTACTCTCAACTTAGATTGGGAGTAAACGAGCAACATCAGATACTTTGCAGCAATTAAAAGTCCCTCCTCCCCCTGCTTTCAGTCGATTTGCAGGGGTTATTGACGGGTTACAGCAGGTAAAATCAGACTCAGTGTGCTGTCCTCGCATGAGTTTTCCCGGCGGGGAGGGGCGAAGACGTGGCAGTCCTCTTCCATCCATATCCTGTTATCTGACTCCACAGCCTCAATCCCTGTAAAACTTGGAGGAGACAAGTTGGGATGAAGGGAATTTCTCAATGAAGAAGCTACTAAAGTGCAATGCAGACTCAGAGAAGTATTCTTATATTTGTGCAAAAGTGTAGTGCGAAGCTTGCAAAAAATATATTCATTAAATCCACTATAATATCCCTGTAATATTTAAAAGGTCTTTAATGTGTGAATGGGACTCAGTATATTAGCTCTGTAGGGATATATACTTTTAATATGAGCAAGGATCCTTTTTATCTAGAAGATTTCATACAATACTGATGTAAAATATAATAAACACATGTTAAACCATACATTAATAATTTTGTTTTACTAATATTGATTATTTTTCAATGGCTCCCCTGATTTTTTTACCAACTGGAGGCTAGGTTTTAGCCTAATACTGTTGAGAAATGTTTATGACATGGCAACAGTTGGGTTATTCATGGTTTCTCAGGTTTTGGTGTCATTACTTTAGAATTAAAAAAGCAGGGCCTCTTCAGACATTTTGCAGATATTTTTTTGAATACAAATAATCACACAAGGAAAAATAATTTGCTGAAGAGGTAGAAATATCATTCTATGCACTGACAGCAGCCTCAGTAGTTCCTAATAAATTGCAGCTTTGTTGGGTTTAGCTTTTTCTCTGATTTAAAAAAAAACAAAAAAAAAAAAAAAACTCTCACTCTCTACTCCAGTATGTCTTTTGCTATTGCTTCTACATTTAAAATCCACAACTGAAAGTAACATGTTTACTCCAGATATCTGTGGTTTGTTGAAAGTTATTCTAGGAAAAGCAGGAAATAGTAGTGGTGTCAAGGCAGACCTCAGTCTGCTCACAAGATAACTCCTGCAATACAATGAACATCACAATTCATAATCTGTCGTTGCAGGAGTTTGTGAGGGTGGATACCTCCTTGCTAATGAGAGCATTGTGATATGCCCAATTTCCCCACAATTAACATAAGGCTGTGGGGTAAAATAGTCTCCTAATATACATGTCTAAACAGAATATAGCCCAATTTGCACATAGTTAGAAAGGTCAGAGAAAATAACTTTCAGGCAGATATTATGTACGAAATGTTTCTGTAACCTGTCTAAAATTGCCTCGCACTTGTCTGGCAAGTTAAATGTTAAATGGGCCATCAAGAATGTTTTGTAGAGTTTTCGCATGTCTCGTACAAGCATGTATGCACACAAACACTCTCACTGTCGTGTGGCATGACACATGGATCTAAATTATAACGGTTAAACTTTCAGCTTTAATCTTGAGATTAGACATTATTGCAAGTAACTCAGTAGCTGTCACCATGTCATTACAATAATTACATTGTGCTGACTTTTTATTCTGGAAATCTAAGTGGAAGAGGCGTGTTTATGGTATTTTGGACTGAGTGGCACCACTTTTTTGTGGAAATACAATAGTAGCAGTTAGGGATCATGATAAATTGCATCTTTCTTTTCATTTTCTTCTTTAATTGAATATGAAAAGGTATGACAGATCTGTTTTCCTTCTTCTCTAACTGCTGACCTAAATTGAAATCCCTTATGAAATAATAACTTTATTTTCACTGGAGACTTGTCCTTGTGGCAGTCAGAACCTGCCTGAGCCTGTACACTCCTTCCAGTGAAATGCAGAACAGATTTGCCTGGGTGCACCTCTTATGCATGACCTTTACTTTGGCACCAGGTGTAAGTGTGTACACAGGTATGTGTGTGTGTTCTAGCATGAATGTATACTGTATGTGGATATTTGCATGGGTTCCTGTGTCTGCATTTGTGTATGTAATAGGTCTTTGCAGTGGTATTGCTATTGATAGTGCCTGATAGTACCTGTGTTTATGTTATATTTCATGCCATATTCTGCTATGGAACAGTCCAAGATTTTAGATTTTAGATATCAAACCTCACAAGATGAAACACGAGCAGCTCACTTTTAGATGTAAGTACAACGCAACCAAGGTGGGATGTCAGCAAGCAACAGAAGTTTGAGGTTTTCACCACTAAATTATAGGCTGGTGTTATAGATTTTTAGAATATTTGTCCATGTTTACAGCCAAATGAGCTACATGTTGTTGCATTGCTTACAGTTACAAACCAGTAAATGTATATTTATCATCATTAGTACCTTTTTAAATAAGGCTCACAATCAAAGGCAGCAGACCAGGGTGAGAATGTATCTGTTAATGACTTTATCAAAAGTCTTTCTTGTGCCTGACCCAAGAGGAGTCTTGCTTAGCTTTAGGGCACAAAATTAGCGCCAGCCACCAGACAAATGCTGGTAAAATATGCAAGTGGCTGGTAGATTTGCTTCACTCACCAGTCAAAAAAACAATGGTAATCTGTTGAGTGGCAGGTAAAATTTGAACATTCACTAGCCATTCGGCCGGTAGACATAAAAGTTAATTTTGCACCCTGCTTAGCTTGTTATCTTACATGTTGTATATAAACCATATAATGTATTATAATACCCAAAACTAATAGTTTACTAATCTTTATTGCATTGGTAAAAAACCTGGTATTTGCCACTTGGATATATTTTCCACCCCTTTTCTCCAAGTACTACTTCCTTTGTCATTTTTTTATGGAAGTACGAGGTTAAGCATTAGGTATATCTTAAAAATGATAGTACAATCGTCAATAATGTTGATAATGATTCGTTTTTGGAGCAGATCAGGATAAAGGTGTGTGTATTCACAAATTTTTTAAAAGTCTGACACATAAATGATGTCTGTTGTTATGTGGTTTTTGATGCAGATCCATATGCAGATATAGAAAATCTTAACATTTTCTATTTATACAATAATGAAGATGTCATTGTCAAAACAAGTCTGCCGCTGCTGCCCACTTTCAACTAAACGTGTGCATACTCTTAAGACAGACATACACACCTTTCTATTTGCATCCACATTGCTTCCTGCCTGTCTGCCTGGGTTGTCTTGTAATTTCTGTCTGTATGGGTAGAAAGATCAAAGTGCCACTCCTCACAGGCCAGAAGCCCTGTAGTAGTTATGGCTATGCCAACTCCAAAGCCAAACAAACTGACCGCAACCATACCAAGTTATATTTGGTTTTGTGTGGTGGGTGGAAGACTGCAGTTCTTGAAGGATTAAAAAGAAGTTTGGGATTTGTTTTTCACTTCACGCATTTGATTACTTTTTTATTTTACCCTTTTTGAATTTATACATATGTTTGTTTCTATTTCTACGTTCCCCAAATGGTGAGTTCACTCAAATCACAATCATTTTCTAAAATCCTGAGGAATAGTTAACAATGTAAATACTTTTGCCTTTTATTTGCCCAAGCTTTAAGATACCAGCAGCAGAGAGTTCTGTTCGCTCAACAGAAAACTCAACAGCATTGTGCCTTTCTTGGAATAAGTTATCCACTAATCCACAGACCTTGCTGGCAACAGTTTTCATTGGGAACTATTTTCTTCAGAAGGTTATAAAAACTGTCCAGATGGTGCAGTGAGGTTTAGGACAACAGGGGAAGTGGTGCATTGGATGAGTTTTAAGGCCTGGAATGTTTTTTGTGGCCCACTAGAAGTGGCCTGAAAATAATCAAGACAGGAGATGAGTAAATTTTTCTTCTAACAACTGTCTGATTTGAGGGATGTTAGAGTGTGACAGCAATATTTAGGTCACAATGGTTTGTCAATAGTGATGGAGAGGTCATTTGGAGGGCAGGGTTTGCCAGGGAAACAAGGCAGCTCACTTTTGTCAGCAATACATTTGATGTGGTTACCTGACGTCCAGCTGGAACTGTGAGGTTATCAGAGATCATGATGTCAGCAGATAGAAAAAATATATACAGCTGGGTGTCATACCTTATGTGCCAGTAGGACACAAAGCCAAATTTTGTGATTAGCCTTAATGCCATTATTTGTAATATGCATGTTTCAATATCTTTCTTCAGGGTGGACCTACCGTGTTGGTGTTTCCTGTTGCTGAGCTGCCTGCAGTCACTCTCAGCCCACAATGACTTCTTCACCTCCATAGGTTAAACCATCTACTAATATTTAACACTCATGTTGTAAATAATTGGTCTTTTCTGACTTCACTGATTATTTCTTCTTATTGTTACTGCACATATGGAAGTTAAAAACCCATAATTTCATTAAATGTTGATCTCATAGGATTAGTGATGTCTGGTACACAGTATACATTGCAGTATTGATGATGTAGTGTTTCTGATTTATATTCCCCAGGCCAGATGACAGATCTGTTATACACAGAAAAAGACCTTGTCACCTCTCTAAAGGACTATATCAGAGCAGAGGAGACCAAGCTAGAACGGGTCAAAAGGTGAGTTTGTGGACATAAAGCCCTGCACATAAGTCTTATATTCACTGGTTGTAGTCCAATGCACTTAACTTTATATTACTATCGCTGTGATAGGTGGGCTGATAAATTGGATTCGCTGACAGCCACCGCCGTTCAAGACCCAGAGGGCTTCCTGGGGCACCCTGTCAATGCCTTCAAACTAATGAAGAGGCTAAACACAGAGTGGGGGGACCTGGAGAGCCTTGTACTTAGTGACACCACTGATGGTACAAACAAAGACCACCTGGTTCAAACAGTAACTCAGAAATAATTGAGTATGTAGGCTAGATAGTATCATATACTGTATATTGGATTTGCCAGATGTAACAGTAAGTGTCAAAAGTTTAGAAAATCATTGGAAAGTATATGACTTTGGCCAGTAAACTTTTGCAACTGAGCTTACTTTGTACTCTGAATTCCATCATAGTGAACTCCAAGAAGATGATGACAAACACAAAGCTGATTTTCCAGTACTATTTGATTCTGTTCTGGTCCAGTACTTCTCTTTTAATTTCCTGTAGCTGTCTTCTTGTTTGTTGCGGGTAGAGCAGACTAAAACAAAAGTCTTTTTAAAGTGACTTTGTAAAAAGTTATCTATTCTGGGAAAGCTGTGTACTATATAATTGCTTGTCAATACTGTGCTGCACATTCATACTTTTTTAGTAGCAATCAAGTGCTCACTCAGCCTTTAACAAGAGTTATTGAGGTAGAAGCAAAAATTACTCATTCATCTTTGCGTCATGTCTGGCTTAATATCATTTTTATTCTCTCACTCAAGATCAAAGTCACTCTAACCAGTCTCACTGATGATTAACTGAGGTTATTTACTGCCCACTTGCCTGGTTGTTATGTATCCCATACTGAGCCATTACTGCTACATCTTTATCTGTCCTCTCCTGTTTGTCTCCATCAGGATTTATTTCCAACCTGACCATCCAGAGACAATATTTCCCCACGGATGAGGACCAGACTGGGGCTGCCAAAGCTCTCCTTCGGTTACAAGACACATACAGACTGGATGCCAACACTATCTCTACAGGAGACCTACCTGGTAAGGACCTTAAATCAGGGCATGTCTACCTGACATGTGGTATGCATTGATATTAGACTGTTGGCCATGAAAGTCACAGTACATGGGCCATGTGGAAGTACATGGCTTTTCTTGTTTTTATATTATTGACATTACAAAGGAGATAGTTGTATTCTCTTCTATACTATGCCAATGTTTTCCTGCATGCTAGGAGTAAAACACAAAAGCCCCATGACAGTGGAGGACTGCTACGAGCTGGGAAAGATCGCCTACTCTGATGTTGACTACTACCACACAGAGCTGTGGATGACCCAGGCCCTGAGACAGCTCGATCAGGGAGAGGAGTCCACTTTAGATAAGGTGACAGTACTCGACTACCTCAGCTACGCCATCTACCAGCAGGGGGAGATAGAGCGAGCCCTGGAGTATACCAAGAGGCTGCTTGAACTGGGTGAGCCCCCCTTTCACACTATGAAGAAATTAATTGGCATAAAATGCTTTTCCACTTATGAAGGTGATATTATCACTTTGGATTGTAAAATGTCTCCTCAGAGTAAATGATGTCACATGCACCTCAGTAGATTAAGAAATGAGCAAACTTTTCTCATCAGTGGTTGTCTAGACTTGTACAGATACCAGACTTTATCTTGTTTATTTAGATAGGATTTTAGAAAATTCCTTAATTTTGCCAACTTAAAAGATACAAACAAAGACATTACAAAGAAAGAAAAGTGAATCAATATTGATTATCTAAATTAAGTCAGTCAGTAAGTTGGATAAATTAAGCAGCGAGCAAAAACAAATGAGACATTGACTTTGGTTTGAACTGACAGACATACTAAAGAGGTAAACCAGAGGCCAACATTTCCAAACCTCGCAAACATAAACAGTGCAGACTGTTACCATGGTTTGACCAAAACATCCATGTCTCTTCTCTGAAGTTTTGTCTAGAAACAATATGCTGTCAGACATTGGTCTGATTTAAACTTTAAACACTGAAATTTGTAGTGGCTGTGTGTAGATTTGGCATAAAACAAATCATTCTTCTGTGACAGGGGCACTAAGAGATGTGTGGATACAACTTCTAAGATAGAACAGTTTGTACAGACTTGTTAGCAGTAATCATTTATTTAATGTAATAAGAGAAGATTTAGTTTATGTGTTTTATTCAATTATCCTGCAGCCAGTTAAGTTATATCACAATAATTTGGATCACAGGTAAGGTGATCCTGAGAGAATTGAGATGAGAATTTCAGTAGAAGACGATTGTCCAGCTTTATTGCTTTTTGGAATCACAGTGATTTGTATAAAGTCAATACTAGACTGTACTCTATAGGGAGACCGTCTCGTACACTGGGGATAGGAAAGGATGTGATTAACAGGATTGGTGGATTTGACAAGTCGTTGATTGGTGTATGAAATTTGACACTTTCTACATTTGTGTTCTAAAAAGTCTATCAGTTGCATTTGCTCTTAATTGATACTGTGATCTAGATCAGTGGTTCCCAACCTGGGGGTCGGGACCCCCACAAGGGGTCGCTGGATTAATCAAAGGCATTACGAGATGATAGGACAGGATAAGATATAGAAAAAAACATTTTTGACACAAAATTGGGATTTTTTTTATCGTTTTCTTCTAATTTTTGCTTTACTTATTGTAGTCTTTTTTCTAGAGCTGCAATGTTAATCAATTCATCGATTACTTGATCGACAGAAGATAAATCAGCAACTATTTTGATATTTGAATAATCATTTTAGTCATTTTTTCAAGCTTTTTTCAGCTTCTCAAATGTGAATATTTATTGCTTTTCTTTGTCGAACATGATAAACTGAATGTCTTTGGGTTTTGGGCTGTTAGTCAGACAAAACTAAACATTTGAGGATGTATCATTGGACTGTGGGGAACTTAAACGGATATTTTTCATTATTTTCTGACATTTTAAGGACAAAACAATTAACCCATGAATCATGACAATAAAATTAAAAAATGTTATGATGGAGTCTTGATGTGACCTTGTTACCCCCACATTTTCTTTCTAAAACAGCTCCTGAATTATTTTGTGCATCTTGATTCTGAGAACTGGATAAGCTGGCACTAAATAAATCGCATATAATTATGTCATGTTGGAAGCTCAGTTATTTTGATTGCAGGCGGTGTGATATTCTTAGGTGACATTGCTGCAGTCATTACTATTTGTAACCACTACTATTATTTCTGTTGCTCTTTAATATCTCCATTTTCAGACCCAGAGCACCAGCGCGCCAATGGCAACCTGAAATACTTTAAGTTCCAGTTAGAGAAGCAGAAGAAGGCTGCAGAAGATGATGCTGAGAAACAGAAGGAGCGTGGGAAAAGAGAAACAACTGAAAAGAAGAAGAAGCCCAAAAAGAAGGTCTCCAATCAGTTGATCCCTGAGAGGACGAAGTATGAGATGCTGTGTCGTGGAGAGGGCATCAGAATGGTGAGAAAGACATATGAGAAATACAAAAAAAATGCAATCACCAACTTGTAAAGGACACCTCAGTTTGAACTCCCTGCTCCCTGTTTTTCCTTTTCTCGCAATCAGACCCCCCGCAGGCAGAGCCGACTGTTCTGTCGTTACTATGACAACAATCACAATCCCCAGTATGTGCTGGCACCTGTCAAACAACAAGATGAGTGGGACCGCCCCTACATTGTCCGCTACATTGACATCATCTCTGACAAAGAAATCGAGAGGGTCAAGCAGCTGGCAAAGCCAAGAGTAAGCCATGTGTTTTTCTTAATCTTGATGCTGCAGCCATGAACAAAATAAAGTGTTTTCAGTGCTCCTATTATGCTGCATATATAAAGCTATATTGGTCACTTTTCAGTTCACTGTGATCTAGCAGGAAAACCTGTGAAGCATTTTCAGTTTCTGTTATGTGGTTCAGTGTGTTGGGGGGGAGGGAGGTCAAAGCTGTGAGGCTGGTTGATGTGATGTTGCTACTTAGGCAAGCACACAGGCACACACATCTGTATGTGTGTGTCTATGTATGGGTAAATCATGTCCCTGGCTTCACAGCTACGCAGGGCCACCATCTCCAACCCCATCACAGGAGTGCTGGAGACAGCTTCATACCGGATCAGCAAAAGGTAAGGCACAGCCAGGAGCCGCCAAGAACAGAGGAAAGAGCAGAGAGGGAGAAAGTGAGATTCTCTCCTCCTTTTTCCCCCCAATAATCAAATTTCTCCTCTGTTCTCCCGTCGGTCCAGCACTCCATTTCTCCGCTCTTTCCGTAGCGTAATGGCTCTTGAGCTGAAGCAAAGGATCCAGCTGAGAATGATCTAAGCTACATAATACATAAATATTATTGGTTTATAAATCATGTTTAATGCAAATATATCTCAGGGTGCTTTTACAAATGACATGGAAATGTAAGAAAGAAAAGAAAGCATTCTTGGAGGTGATAGATTTGGAGAAAGACATTTTCAATTGAAAATAGTTAGATTACACTGCTACTTTTGGAGGATCTGTTATGGATAAGTTTCTGCTCAGGAGTCTGCTACAGAAAGGTAACACAAGAAGACAGAGGAGGTGTCAAAATGTGTTACTTTTTCTACTGTTAACATAGTTGCTTTTTGTGAGCCAGGAGGTGTATTAGAGGCAGTTATTTATTCCTTAAAGGTACATTTTTAACTGGAAATTTGGTTTCTAGCATTGCCTCATGGAACACTCTCTTGGCCCTTCTTAAGAATAACATTGACAACTAGTGACTGGATCTGCTTTCTTTTTTCTCCCTCTTTCCTCCTCTTTTATCTTACTTTCCACTCGTCCTGTTGTGTGTATCACGTTCCAATTTTTCCTTCCTTTTTTATCTTCTTTTCCTACACCTCGGTGTCCTTGTGCTGCGGGAACTACTGTAGTTAAGGCGAGCCACGGTGCATGACCCCCAAACTGGGAAACTTACCACGGCCCAGTACAGAGTCTCCAAGAGGTAAGGGGTTTACAGGTCAGCAGGAGGGCCGCAACGCCTTCCCCCCCTCATCCAACTCTTTACCTTCATCTCTGTGCCCTGGCTGAAACACTCATTCAGCCCTGCACCAGCCAAACACTGTGGAAAAAAAGGAAAATGTTTAGCCACACCTGGAAAACAAACACTAGAGGATGTTTTGATTTGGTTAAAATTGAAGAATTTTATCATTATTGCACTTTTTAGATTTCTGCCTGAACACCAAACAGAGCTGAGATCCAACAAAAGTAAACAATCCTCTCTTGTTGTTTTTTTGGTGTAGCTGTTTTTTCTTTATTTCTGTCCACACAGAGATTTAGGCATTTTCATGGCACTGCAGAGTTGCGACAGACTGTTATCTTTCCCCCAGCCATCCTTCTCAGGTCATTTGGGATCCAGACCTCTGAATCTCTATTCCCGATTGCGCTTTCCAGGAATGCATCTGTATCACATTCTCATATGAGCTCATTACAGCTGTTGCGGTTCTACTAAGCTTCTTCAACTTCCATATCAGCAAGAGAGTTACAGAAACTTCTGAGGCCTGAGTCTGGATCCACATGCTCCGGAAAACAGATAGATGTATTCTGCAAACATGTGGGAAGAGTTTGTATTTTTTCATCCATTCTTGATGTAAAGAAAGTGTCACCTTGTAGTTTAAATGACTGTTCCACTTTGATAGATACTAAAAATAGCTGGCTAGCAGCCCACCAAACCCCCACATTTCTTTGGTTTTACCGTTGTTGGTAATTAATGTGTGTGTGGGTGTAAGGGTGTGGTGTTCTTTTGATTTTTATGTATGTGTACGTGCGAGCCTGCGCGTATTTCCAAATTCAGTGAACATGTAGTGATAGAACAGATGAATTTGGAGGAGTTTCACCTCTGTCTGACCTGGCTGCAGGGCACATGAGGAATGTGTTGGCTGACATTTGGTCCAGTATTCCTTTAAAAATATAACTTGTTCTCAACACAAATTCTGAATAAATACAATGACTCATCTCTCTCTGACATACACATGCATGACAGAGTAGTTCTGCAGGAATTCTCAGAAATACTTCCATGAGGCAGTGGGGGTGGGAGTCATCATAGATGGCGTGGTATCTATAAAAAACCCCTAAATTGTCCCCTAAAAAGTGTCTGTCTCTCACGCCACATACTGCATGCTATGGTAACATCATATAAATTGTCTGTTTCACAGTACTCTGTGTGGTTGGACAGTTTTTTTATGTGGATCATTGTGGCATTTTAGTGGATTAGCCAGAAAATTTTTTATTATTGTATGATGTGGTTTGCAGAACCAGAGTTGTACTATGTCTTAGTAGTTTATAAGAAAGAGCTCTGTCATGCCCAGTCAAGAGCTTATTTTATCAGAGGCCTTCTCTTAGACTGGGGTGTGAGAATGAGTATGAAAGGCAGGTTATGTTGGGAAAGCTGAATCCATGAAAATATTTTGTCGTAGTCCTCAACCAGACTCTTGTGCGAATAAGTCACAGACTCAAGTGCACACATAGTTTGAAATCACAACAACCTTGTATCCTAAGCTGATTGGAGATTCTGTATGCGTTTACTTATTTTTCATTTCTTCATACCTCCCCTCCCCTTTCCCTTTCTAACATCTGATTGTAATGCACGATTTCACTTTATGTTTGAGCTTTTCTTAGCATGTTTTCAGCATGATTGTCTCGTATGTCGTCTGATGGCAGTAAAGAAATCTTTACTACCATCTAGTGGGCAAATATGTGTCTCTCTGACATACTGAAAAAGCATATTCCTCTTCTTTCCCTCCTGTTATTCCAGTGCTTGGCTCACTGGCTATGAAGATCCAATGATTGAAAAGATCAACCAGAGAATTGAGGATCTCACAGGGCTGGAAATGGATACTGCAGAAGAGCTGCAGGTAAAGTGTTCACATGTTTAAAGTGTTGATGTCTATTTCATGTTCTTTTTTTGTTATATATTCCTAAATCCTTATAAAATGAAGAGTTGTTGTACACATGTAAAATATTTTGAACAATCTCCCTTACTGTGCATACAATTTTATTTGTCTCTCTAGGTTGCAAATTATGGCGTTGGAGGTCAATACGAACCTCACTTTGACTTTGGAAGGGTACGACTTCTGCAACTTAACTGAATTTCAGTGTCAGAGAGTAGTGTTTGTATGCCAGGACACTAAACCCTATTCTTACTGTTTCTCCACAGAAAGATGAGCCAGATGCCTTTAAAGAGCTCGGCACTGGGAACCGCATAGCAACGTGGCTCTTCTATGTGAGTCAAGTCTTGATCATTGCACTCGAAGACTAAAGCTGATAACGGATAAATTAAATCTGTACTGTGGCCAAACTATCATTTGCACACTATCATTGCAATGTTTCCAAAAATAGATAATATATTATTGCTGAACTATGGGGGAAATGTGTATAAAATCATGTATAATGTGGTATCATGTGTTTTAATATTTCACTCAATATAATCACCATGTGCTATAGATTTACAGGTGCTTTAGAACAAGCAGACAAACAGTAAATACATATTGTGGAATTAGTTATTTGTGTCGTCTTTAAATCTGTTTTAAAGCTGCTGGAAAATCAGGGTCAAAAATGCAAAATAATTTCAGTAAAAACACCCACCAGTAAAGAATTTGGGTTTCACAGCACTATCTTTTTCAGGGTTTTTACAACACTTAGTAACTGTGGCTCTGTATAATTCTGTACAATTAACAGCTGGTCAAACACGGGCGACCATTAATTATGTCTATTTTAAACAGGGCTGGACATGTACTGTATAACAAGGAGACATACAGCCATTATTAATCTGAAAGCTAACATTACCAATACAAAACCAGTGTCTTCTTGCAGATCATTACTTTTTAAAATGTAAATTAGCTGAAGCTGAATCCCTTTAGGTTTTAACTTAACTAAGCTAACGATAGGTTTAACAAAACAAGGCCTTAAACAGGCGGACACATGAACTCTCACCCCACATGGTGCTGAGTAAAATTTAGTCCTTGTGGTAAGAAAAACTGCAAATAAACTGAGCAGTCTCGTACTTGCCAATGGCAAGGAAATGGCAAAGCCATACTTTTTCATCTGTGGTTTTGTTCAGGGTAACACCCTGGCATTATACATCAAGGGCTATCTGTCATATTTGATTATGGGCTTTGCCAGTATGCAAAATCACTGCCCCAAAAGTAACATCTAACTTAAAGCAGGACTTAATATGCTGATGCAATAAGGAGGATGTTGCATTTGCTGGAACTAGGAAAGATAAGGTTGTAGAAAAGTACAACCAGTGATAGTTTTGTATTGTGAAAACAGTGTCACAGAACACAATTTCAATATTTATTTGAACCAGTTATAATATCAAATGGATCATAACCATGCAGAAAGCAGTAAAATTATACTTTAACTTGGAATGAATATTAAAATACATCTAACCACTAAAGTAATATGATCCCTGGCCTTCCAACAATTTCACTTAATTAGGACTACAGAATTATTTGATTCAACAGTTAAACACTAAATTCTCTTTGCCTCTTTGTCTGTGTTGTAGATGAGTGATGTTTCAGCAGGTGGAGCCACAGTATTTCCAGATGTTGGTGCTGCAGTTTGGCCCCAAAAGGTACCTGGTTATGCTACATCACTTATTACCATCCATTATTACTGACTCAGTAGCTGCGTCAGTAATAAACATATATACTACAGTGAGTTTACATCATAAACTTGATGCAAACAAAAGTCTCTTTCACACATAGTTCCTGGTAAATTACTGGGATAACCTTTCAAGCACTGCTAGTGATTTTCACTGTTCACACATGCAGCTACATTCAGGAACATTTCCATCTTGCGCCTCTTCACACATGCCATGCCAGTGCTGGAATAGGGACAGTCCAGCAGATGGCGGTAATGTAACACTTATGGATGCCAACTGCCATAAGACTCAGCAGAAGAAGTAGAAGATGGGGCCAAGGCCGGATGTACGTGTACGCGACGGAAGACTTATTATTTTCAGGAACATGGCGGGCAAGGAGCTGTTTTTGTCCAGTGCCAGTGTTCTTGTAATGTATTTCATATTCAACAAGTCTGCGAGACAAATCACCCACAAAAGCATGGGCAAGGCAACCAAGTTGCAGATTTAAATATGTCATCAGCGGAGACTTGTGATTGGTTCGCTCGCTCCACGTGAAAGTGTCTTTCATCAGACGGACATAACCCTTTACGTGCAATGTTACTGCTTTCACTCACCACACAGCTGTGTACCTGCATTTTCCCAGAAATGTTACTAGGTCTTGAGGTGGGAAATTAGCAGTACAGATTTCCCTGAATATTGATTTCTGCTCACATTCTCACATGACCCCATGCAGGAAATATTTCTGAACATTTCAGGGATAGATTGCATGTGTGAAAGGAACTTAAGTGTAACTAATTCCAGTTTTTGTTTCCTGGCTTCGAGGTATAGTTCACACTAAAAATGCTAAAAATGAAAATGAATGAAGTAAAATTGTGGCAGTGAAGTATTATGTTTGGAGACTGACACTGGCTCTGAGACTCCTGGCCCTGGAACGTTTGCAACACCACTAACCTCTGTTGCCTGTTTTGTGTGTGTATTTCAGGGTACTGCAGTGTTCTGGTACAATCTCTTTGCCAGCGGGGAGGGAGACTACAGCACCAGACATGCAGCTTGCCCTGTGTTGGTGGGCAACAAGTGGGGTGAGTTCCTCTTTGTCTGTTTCCCTATAAAACCATATATAAAGGTCTAAGTAAATATTTTTTATGGGACCAAAGTATTTGCTGAAGAGAATCTTAATTTTAAAAGTAATTTGATCCAGTGTCATAGCCAAGAGACAGTTATAAAACAAGTACTGTAAACAAACTGTAATCAACGGGCTAGATTAAGGTTATAATTATTATCTTTTTTTCTTTCTGTCTTTAGTATCAAACAAATGGATTCATGAACGAGGCCAGGAGTGGCGGCGACCTTGTGGCCTAAACGAAACTGAATGATGGAAACAGAAAACCTCCTATTTACACCCCCCTCCCCTTCTCTCCCCTTCCTTGTGAACCACCCAGGACCAAAGAACACTGCTGCAGATCACAGATGATACACATGGATACATGGGGTCCAAATGGCTCACTCCCCCCTGCCCAAACTCCCTTTTTTCCCAACTGTTGTGCTCTGAGCCCAGAGATTGTTTGGGTTAATTTCGAGCCCCTGGACAGTATTAGCATTGCTGTGACAGATAACATGTTCTTCAGGTTGTTGGATGGTTGTGAGAAACACTCTTGCCCTTTTCACTCCCATGTGTCTGTGTTTGCACTCTGTTTGAACTCTAGCTCTGTGGTGAGGTTATCCTTCAGTAGTGACTGTAGGGACCAGCTTCCTTCCTGCCGGTTTGAACCTTAAAGGAACAGACTTTTTTTAAGAGGCTTGTCTTATTCATTGTATTCCTCTAAATCCATTAAGTTAGCACTTGGACTTGTGGTTGTTGAGACAATGAAAATAATTTTTTATAGCATTTTAACAATGCAAATTCTCCTGGGCTGTAAACTATATTTTAGTAAAATTACATGCGCCATCTTCAAAACAGCAAACAGCTTGCCATTCAGAGGTACTTTTCCTTGCTTGTGACGTTACAAAGAAACTGACATAAAGTAGGTTCACTGGATTTCTCAGTCATTATTTACATAAGGTTGCAATCTCTGCTTTCAGTAACTCAACTTCAGAAAAAACAAAGTAAGTGCCAATTGCAGCACATTACAAAATGACCAGACTTCCAAAAAAGTGGAAAATCTGACGACAGTCCAGGTTCATGTTTTGGGGGAAAATCACTTTATTCCTGTTAGGTTGTGTAACTAATAGGAAGAAGTTAAAGTTTTATGATTAAGTCTACATCTATGCAGTACATTGTTACACATATCACACATCTTGTTTGCCTCTAAGCTATAGTGTTTTTTTAAAAACTCATCTGAAAGGTCACATATTGTTTCATAGTATTAAATTTATTGTACTTGAACAAACTGTGCACACAGATGCATGGGCACACATACACCCGAACACATAAATACAATCACATATATTCCATAGCTGCATTGAATTTAGTGTTATATTTCACAAATTTAAATTGGTATTTGTTCTTCTTGTTCGTCCCAGTATTGTGTAAGGACCTAAATGGCCATCAGCTGTTATTCAGTGAGCAAGAGAAACAAATGAACAGTAGCATATGGAAGAGTGAACTAGATACACTGCATTGTACCATAACAGGTTTAAATCTGCTGTTCATGATAAAGTCAGTGATTTATCAAAGAATCTCCTGGTAGGTTTGTAACGGCACCCGGGGTGATCAGTGCTTTTCAGTGTGAGAATATATGGGTTTCCCGAGGAAGAAGCATTTTATTTATATCTCCCAAGCCCATGCTTGTGTTGTTTTTTTGTCTTAAATAAAAAGTCTGAAATTGTTTTTTTCTACAATAAAGGCTATTTTATTGATCTCAAGGTAATAAACTGTCCTGCTGCAGTCTGTGTGGGTGGGTGGTGTTGTGTGATGGGGATTTTAGGGGAAGGTATGAAGGCGTCACGTGACTGTCCAG
Source organism: Scomberomorus guttatus (assembly GCA_038419695.1). NCBI lineage: Eukaryota > Metazoa > Chordata > Actinopteri > Scombriformes > Scombridae > Scomberomorus > Scomberomorus guttatus. Next base: position 10,449,928 of record CM076458.1, read on the forward strand.
TACTAATGATACCGTCGCTTGTTCATCTGTGGCAACCGGGGGCCAGACGCCTATCAGGTCGGGAGGACAAGGGCAAGCGTGAGAGAGTCAGAACGAGAAAACACAGCAGCTGAGAGAGCGGAAAGTCAGAAAACTATACAGTGCTTAACAGTTCAGTTAGTCCAAGCTGTCCGTCCTGAAGGATAACACGCAGTTCAGTTTTGGGGGAACAGAAAGCAACGGCACGATGATGATGATGACCCAGGTGGAGACCACGGTGACCTATGATAACGGCTACGAGGATGAGTACATGCTCCAGGAGGACGAATGGGACAGGGACATGCTGCTGGACCCTGCCTGGGAGCAGCAGCAGAGAAAGGTAAGTCATAAAGTCACCAAAAAACAATAAAACTGAACTGAATCCGAATAAACTGACCTACATTTACTCACTCTGTGGAAGCTACAGTAAGTGGAGAGAAGAAGCTCATGCCAGTGCGGTTGCTAAAAATTTACAGAATTTCATTTTGAAAGTTCAAAGGTTTATTTAATATATCCATATAACTTTAATACTCTGCTAGCAATGTAACCACATTATCGGGCAAAATAGTTTTAAACAGCTCTGTTGAGTCTAACGTTTCAAAATGAAACACCTGTTGGCGAACCTAACGTTTAAAACGTAGCAAATAAAAATAAAAATATTTCTTTTATCATAGACGCCATGTTAATGAAGCGTTGGTCTTCTATAAAGCTGGTTTGCGTGTGTGTGCGCGCGCGTGTAAATATACAAAGGGTCATGTCTTCAGCAACCGTTAATAACTTAGTAACCAATAACCGTTATGATTTGTTAGCACTAATGCTAGTTTACTAGCAAAAACAAAAATGTGAAATAAATAATTAAGGAAATGGCACTGGCATGTAAAGTTATTAGCTAATAGGTGCCAGAGACTGGTCTATACTTCTAATTTTCAGATATAGAGTGTTATCTGAAATAGAAGTCGAAAGTTAAAAGAGAGCCGGTGTTACACCGTATTTGGTGACCCATCAGATTCTGTGAACTGCAGTGTTGGAAGAAGTACTCTGATCCTTTACTTAAGTAAAAGTATCATTACCACAATGTAAAAATACTTCATTACAAATAAAAAAACCCAGGCTGATTTAAGGTAGGTCGCTCGACAGGAATGACGTATTTTCGACAGAAAAATTACAGAATGTGTCGCTCGACACTTTCACGACGCTCACCTGGAGAATTTCATGTCGCGGACACCGTCATATTTTGTCACGCAATGTGATTGGGTAGTGATAAAGTCGCCATGGAAGATGAAGTTTTCACTGAACTAACGTTACTTGTTGATATTTTGGTCTGTAACTTTGGATAACATGCAACGTCCTTGTTTAATTAGTTTAGTTAGTTTAGCTAGCTTGCCGAAGCATAAACGTGACTCGCGACTCTTTCATTTCTGTCGTGCGACACTTGTCAAAAGTGTCGAGCGAGCTACCATAATTCAGCTTTAAGATGTCATACTTTACAAAGGACTTGGGGATTACATGGTGTTTTAGTTTGACACCCATTTGAAGTTTCTCATGCTGGTCAAGGGGAAGATCACAAAACTTCCGGTGTGAATCTTGTTTACTTGACGCAGCCGGGGTCCAGGCAGGCAAGCAGGCAGGCAGGGAGGGGAGGCTTGACGGACGGATGCGGTGGGTACCAGCTAACAATAGCTCTGCCTTCCAGCGGCTCTCCAGACTGCTGCCTCTCCACTGATACGCGCGGAATGCGAGCTGTCAACAGATGCTCCTAACACATGATGACGCTCTTGGGATTAGAATGGACGCTACATCTAATTTTAACCTCGGGACCAAAAGGCATTATAGTAGGGTTAATCCAGTGTCCTTGGTGCGGAATTCTTTTGTTTATAGAAACCACGCAGAAATATTGTACCAGCACCAGCCGCCTGAATATAGCCTCGGCCTCCCACAACGTCAGTTGATTTTAAGGCTTTATGAGTTGGCCTGGGCATTAAACTGCAGCTCTTTGCACAACTGGAGACCATCAGCTCCAACTCCATAGACTCCTGTTGTCCCCACAGGGATGACAAAACTGTTTATTTTTGGTAACGCAAAGCAGCAACACCATAATCAAGTTCCTGGTTCATATACATAGCTATTTTTCCAATGTTTATCTTTTTTACTGATACTAATTTGACAAGTGCTATTTGGAGAGTTGTTTGGTTCTGTGAGCAGCTGTTTAAAATGATCAGAATTGATAAAATATCACTGATGGTTGCATATAGAAACACTGGTTTAGTGTTTCTATTTGGCACTGTGGGAGGTGATGATGTTACTCTGTGCCCGACCACTTTTGTTACCCTACTCCTGCCTGACATTCACTGTGAGCAGTGACACAAGGCTTTTGTTGACTCTGTTAGGGGCCACTTTTAGTCGCTTTTTCCAAATAATTTATCTCCCGTAGCCTTACACCTCTTATCTAGTTCAAGCCATGGTGCAGAGGGCTTATTTCAGACCTTACTTGCAGCTGTTGTATTTCAGTCGACAGTGCTTATGTAGGCTATTTGAAACTATTACCTGACTCAGACAGGTTTATCAAGCTGATTGTTAAAGCCATTTGTGCCCATTTATGTAACAGAGACCGATACTTAGTTTAGATTTTAGACTTGGGCCATGTCTGCCCTGCCCGGATGCGGATGATTAAAAGTCTAAGGTACAAAAGTGTAATGGCAAAAATAACATTCTCATGTAAGTTAAATCAGAATGAAATAAATCAGAGAAAACACAATGATCCATTCATAAGGGTCTGTCTTTTTGGTCAAACATTCGCTTCTCGTTTATTTTCGTTTATTTTCCATCCTCCTGGACACAGCCTCTGGCCTAGTGGGGCCCCAAAGGCGTCAGCTAGTTCAGTGACAGGGTTGGTCCTCGCTGAATGTGATTCATAAATATTTTTAGCTATAATCGTCACTGGTCAGTAGTGCTGGAGAGGGAGGCGGGGGGCTTGGAAAGTGGGCAGCAGGGTTATGCGACTGTGGCCGAGTCAAATTTGGAGGACCAGCAGGCCACGTTTTTTAACAAGAAGGGCAGCAGTTCAAAGTCACATACACCCTGGGGACTCTAATGGCCTTAACTCTAAAGCCTGTAATATTCTGTTTTTGCACAGGCACCCAGAGATGAAGCCTGAGTGGCTGGCTGGAAGGATTTTTAAGAACAGAGGGTGGAAAAAGTGTCTCAATTAATGTCACATTGCACAATTTATAAGCCAAAGTAAAACTACAAGTGTAAAATCATTTTAAAAAGCTTATTTGTAATGTGCCAGAGTAAAAAGTACTGAGTAATTATTTAGAAAAATTAAAAATTTGACCTGATTGTTTTTAATCCATTTTCAAACTTCAATACAGAGGCTTGTCAAAATTGTTAATTGAAGTAAAACTTTAAATATGCAGTATGTAAAGCCAGACTACTCTTCCATTAATTTCTGAATGTACTTAATCGCTAAATGCTCTGTTAAAAATGCATTTTAAAATGTACAGTACCTAAATACTGTATCATAATTGGGTTAAAACTTATTTGAATATAAATGAAATGACTGACTTTAATAGAACTACAAAAAAAATTGTAAGAAAAGTTGTAAGAAAAAAAAGTTTGTTTTTGTGAAGGTGAAGAGTAAAAGATCAAAATGTCATCAGCATTCTTTCAACTTACATTAAAGTATATTTACACATAATATATGGGCTGCAGTATCTGTTGATACCGCCCATTGTTTCAAGCACCTATAAAGATGGAAATACTAATTAATGTCTTTTATAAAGTTAACATTTTTACACTATCACAGATCCATTTATTTATCTACTGTATGTGGGATATCCTTAAAATTATTAAATTTTGAATTTTGGGCTATTCTCCCATCCTTTAAACACACCTGCCTGTCTTCATACATCAGCAATGATGTATGATCAGCAGTAATGAATGTGACCTGGAAGAATAGCCTACATGTATGGTGATAAAGCTATCTCCTTGCAGCTGTAACAAATCACACTGTAAGTGGGAAAATAGTGACAGAAAGTGACGTGAAGGGAAAACTTGCTCTGTATCCACGTGACATTTTCACTCATGTTGACACGGTGAGACGTTTTGACGTTTTTCCTGCCGGTCTCTTATCATGAAGCACACCAGAGCAGTCTAAATTTAACACCTTATATCGGTCGGAATGTGCTCTGTGGTCGGCTCCCAGCTTTCATCTGCAAAGTGCTGAGTGCCCGTGAACTCTGCTGCTGGCTATTGAGAGACTTTATAAAAATAGGAGGAGAAAGACAATGATCCTGTCTTAACTTGATTTACAGTATTTCAGTGCACCACATGCAGCACATTTGTTCTAATGACTGTTAGCTATGAAACTACTTTAGGAAAAAGTTGAAATTGGACACTAATGGGCCACTAAAGGTTAATCATAACGTGTGGCATTGGTCAAATAGGTCAACACTGATTTATAGTCTTGTAGTGAAGACTTGTTAAGCTGTTAGCTGCACTGTTTGTTCAGGTTGACCACAGAGAGGAATATCTGTTCTGTAAGGGATATTTAGACTTAAATCACAAATTACTTATAAGACTTGTTTTTCAAACTGTACTACATGCAGTCATATCAGCACTATTTCCTTGTTTTTCATATGATGCATTTGTATGCTGACGGCATTTTATCAAATCCTGCTGTAATTGACCTGGGTCTCCTTCTCCTGGTAGACCTTCACAGCCTGGTGTAACTCCCACCTGAGGAAAGCTGGTACTCAAATTGAAAATATTGAGGAGGACTTCAGGAACGGACTAAAACTCATGCTGCTTCTGGAAGTCATCTCAGGTCAGATCACAGAAGGGAGACATCTCTATTATAAATTTATGCTTTCTCAGTCCATCAATGATTTATTCTTTGCCACACCAGTAGGAAACTATGCACATTTTTATTCACCTGTAGCATTATTTTTATCCTTATAGTATTATTTTCTGTGTTTTGTTTAATACGTTGGCACACATAAGTGACTCTGTCACATAATGGTCCGTTTGCAGGAGAGAGGTTACCCAAGCCAGACAGAGGGAAGATGCGGTTTCATAAGATTGCTAATGTCAACAAAGCACTGGACTTCATCACAAGCAAAGGAGTAAAACTGGTCTCCATTGGAGCAGAAGGTACCTGATCCCTTCCTGGATATTTGAATATACTACAAGTCATCAGGTGTCCAATATGGACTCACAAATATAATATATAATGTGTGATAATAATATTTTATTATTCACTCCAGTGCAAACGGATTGTAACAGGTTGTTGGTTTTTCAGAGATTGTGGACGGGAATGTAAAGATGACTCTTGGAATGATCTGGACTATCATCCTCCGCTTCGCCATTCAGGACATTTCTGTTGAAGGTAAGATAATAAAATCCAAAGTTGCCAAATCTAGTACATTTTCTATAGACATTGGGCCTCATTCACTAATATGTGTGTAGAAATGTTCTTACCACCGTGCGTATGTTGGTGAATCAGAATCATTTTAAATTCACAGGTAATTAGCATACTACCACGCGCCCATTTATCTATGTAAGGAACGCTCTGTTGGAGCAGTGCAGCAGTGGAGAGAGCTGTCACTCATTGCAAAGAGGGCTGTGATAGTAAAAATCTAGAAAAACTTTACTGCTAGTGAAATGCAAACAATAGTTTCAGAAGTAGAAGCCAGAAAAGGCAGATTTGGCTGGTAAACATGTCATCGGCACAACCATTTGGAGCCCGATTGTGAATCCTGTACACAGCCTGCATACCTGTTACACCACTACCACGCAGTACGTCCACAACAAAATAAAAAATTGGTAAATGTGTAGATCTGTGGAATTGATCTTGGTGTCACATTCCAATATGGAAATTCCAATATATAACATTTATGATGATTTATGGATTACAATCTTAGCTATTAATTATAAAGCAATCTGTGACCTGTATTAAACTGAAGTATACAATGTAACCACGACCCCATGTTTAAATTTCTGTGAATTCACTTTCTCCTCAGAAACATCTGCCAAGGAAGGCCTCCTTCTGTGGTGTCAGAGAAAGACTGCCCCCTACAGGAATGTCAACGTCCAAAACTTCCATGTCAGGTAAATGTTTCACATATTAAATACTGTTTATTGAGTCTTAAATGCTGTTTGATTATAATGTTAGTTTATGTGATTGATAGCTGATTCAGGGTTTTGTCTCATTCTACACATGGCATATTCAAAGCAAAGGAATAATAAATGTAAACACATATTGAAGAATTTCTTTTACTTTTCAACATAAAAACAACCTACTGTGTTATGACAGCACATATAACAGTAATATTGAGTTTGCTTTGTAATCTGTCACAAATTACAGGTACCTAATCACATTTTATTGCAATAAACTTTTACAAAAAAAAAAGAAAAAATCTGGCACCAGTGTACCAGTTCTCAGTTCCTCCTGAAAGTAACTTTCACAAAATACGAGGACTTGAGCCTGGAATCAGGAAGTTGTCGACACTGCTGTTGTTGCACCTTTAACAGTAGTGTTTAATGCTAAAACTGGACTTGAGGAAGCTTTTTCTATCTGCTCTCCTGCAAAAGAGTTTAAGTGCTATGGTGCCTCTCTGAACTGACATGTTGGTTCTCTCTGCTTGTCGGCTGGTGAAGCTGGAAGGATGGCCTGGCCTTCTGCGCCCTGATTCATAGACACAGACCCGACCTCCTCGACTACTCTAAGCTCAACAAGGTGTCGTGTGGCCTCACTTGTAACCAGGATGCTGTGTATTAGCCTCAAACACTAACAGTCCACAAAATTAACATTTATGTCACGGTGTGAACTGATAAGAACAAACGCAGTGAAAGCAGAATAATGGCAGTTTATGCTGCTTTTTAGGTACTGTTGACCTATGTTGTGAGGAAAACTAGTTTATATCTAGGAATGGAGGTGTATGCCATCTTTCTACACATTCCCTATTTCCTCTGCTAATGACTTACTTGCGCTGCTAATGTGGTTGCCTATTTTGATTGAGTTATCTGGGCACATGAAAGTGTTTGATCCAGAGACAATCACAAAGCTGTCTATGTGAAGTCCACTTGGTTGTCATAGAAGCAGAAGCAACGTATGCACTAGTGTTTGCTGTACAGCGTGTTATTTGGATAATGGATATAATGCTAGTTTAATCTGTCGATGATTGTTAACAACAGAATGTTTTTGTCCGAAGTGCATTCACTTAGTCCCACCTCATGCATTATTATTCTTATGCTTCATTATTCTTTAATAAACCGGTGTACTTGGCGCATAATTTCAGCATAATTAAAAGGAATTATGCCTTTGCTTCTGTTTTTAAGTCAGTTTTTATGTGCACCCCACTGTGCCATTTACAACATTGGGTTTAATGGTAGGGATTTTCCACCTCTTGAGTAACACAAACACAAAGTCATAAATATGCAAAGACAATCCAACTTTAAATTATGACAAATAGATACAGAGTTTGTCTTGTCTTTGCTCATTCATTTAACATGTCTGTGTCTAGCATATTGGTTTCATGGTGTAAAAAGTGCAAACTACTGTGTAAGTTAAACAAATCCACAGCTTATTTAAATGTTCTGGGTTTAATGTATGCCCAGGATTCTCAGTGTTTTCGTATAAACAAGCGAGGGCCTCAGTGAGCTGCTCTGCTTATTTGCAGAGCAGAGAACACAGCTGACAGACCTCCTGTGTTCATCAACTAACAATAATCCACAACTAATGCACCCTTTCCCTCCTGGAAGTAGGTGCTGTCTAAACCACACATGGTGGCCAAAGCTGCTGTGGGAATATTTGAGGTTTCTGTTTTTCACTGCCAGGTCTGTTTTGATATAAAACAGTATTTAGACACGTGTTAGAGGCTGTATATTAATATCAGCTATGTATGTATTTCACTTGATAGCTTTACCTACTATACTGTAGGCAAAATTTGACCCAGTACTGCATATTTATAGTAGGGGAACACCGTGGCTGGTTACGAGGTGTGACATTTTCATTTGTTTTGGAAACAGAAGCACTCTCTTTTCAGCACGCAACTTACTGACCTGACTTGGTGTTGACCCTGAATAGTCACAGAAACATGAGCCTAGTCCCTGCAGAGCACAGGCTTAGCTTTACCTCGGCTATTGTCCATGCTGTCCCCTAGTGTGCCCCAGTGAGAGGCTGCTGGTCGTCATGAAAGAAGAATAGGAAGAATACATAGATGTCTATAAAAAATATAAATTGATATTTATTGGTCAAAGCTAATGTATCACTGCAAGGCTTGTGTCGATTTTCATACTTGGAAAGGGCACTCAAGGTAAATATGAGTGATGAGGCACACATGGATCTATTTCTCTCTGCTTTATCTCACTCTTTCAGTCTCTTTGACTTACGTATTCACACACTTTCAGTTCTGCTTACGCTGCCAGGTGACAGTTGCATCATGTGCCAGGCAGCTGTTAAATCTGGCTCCAGGTGAATGTGTTTGTTAAGTGTTACAGCCTACTGGGACAGCTCTGGTCAGGGAGGGATGAGGGTGCGGACGCACACACACACACACACACACACACAGATACACACGCACAAACACACACACACACACACACACACAAAGGCCTTGGGGCATCCTTCTATCCTTCCATCCATCCCTCCATCCCGTCATCATTTTACCACTCTATCCATCTGTCTGTCCTGCACTGGATCTGTGAGCAGCTGGCCCTGTCGTGTAGTGTGGCAGCCCCCACCCCGCTACCTTTATGGAACAGTGGTACAGAGACAGGGACAATAGCAGCAGCATGATAGCATGATCCCTTTACCCCAATGCACTCTCACTGACTGTCCCATTAGCAGGGAAGGGTTCACTGTCAGCTGTTGGATTAATGCACCACTCCCTGTCTGTCCAAACACTTGGTTTCTCCTGTCAGTCACTTGTGTGAGAAAATAAAAATTTAGTTGATTAAGTTTCAATAAATATATGATATATATTGTTTTGAAATGTTAACTAGAGTAATCTATTAGCTGATTCATTTACTAGCTGATCATTTTATGAAAATTTCTCATAATAGAATGAAAATTTATCAAGTAAAAAACAAAGACAGGTTACAGATGTGAAAATGAAAATATTTGCTTACTTTTGTCATTGTCTAACATCTCAAAGATATCACTTTGACATGTTACAGATCAGTAAAGATCAATTGCTTAATGGAAAGAAACAATCATTAATAGTAATAATCATTAGGTGCAATCTGTAGTTGTTGTCAGATGAAAGCCAAAAAAGTCAATAATGGATTTGAGACAATTGTAACAATTGATTTTCCAGTTGAGACTGGTTTCATGAGACTGGACAAACTACAATCATCAAAATGTGAGGGACCTAATCAACATCCAGCTCATGTAAAAACTAGAAAACATATAACGTCAGTTGTAGTTTTCTAGCAGGTCTATCAAATATAGATTTAAGTCCTATTAAATTAATGTGCATGCACAGTAGGTGATCAGGGAGTATAATGTGTCCACCATAGCATGAAGGTCAGCGCAGTGGCATTTTAAGTCCGGCATTGCTGTTCAGTGATGTAGAATTGTGTTTCTTTATTTAGGATGATCCTCTGGGGAACCTGAACCTGGCTTTTGACATAGCCGAGAAACACCTGGACATTCCCAAAATGCTGGACGCTGAAGGTAATCTTTTATGGAACAGAAGGACCCTAACTTTACTGTTCTACTGTATGAAACATGTCTTTGCAATATGAACTTCACTGTGTGTGTATGAAGATATTATGTCTGTTGGATGTCTATTTTTGCACTAGTCTCCTTTGCACAGATGCAACTAGCAAATGTATCCTGACATATAATGCGTCCAGTTAACATTCATTGTGGGGTGAAAGATTGAGAAGTATTTGTTTGGGGAAAAGTCTTATATGACTACATCAGACTCACTTTCAGTGCACATGAAAGGATGTAGTAAAGCACACAAATATGTCAGTCTTGATCATTCGGATTATGTGATTATCTCCATATACAATAAACACATTTGCATGCACTAATATTTTTCTAAACAATTGAAACTATTACAAACAAAAAGTAGTTTAGAAGAATACTGGATTTGCTGTTTCTGTCTGTTTCTTCTTTTCACCGGTCGTTATTTTTCTGCTTTTTTTCTTCCTTTCTGCCACCTTGACTTTTCCTCCCTCTCAATGCCATAGATATCATCAACACCCCCAAGCCTGATGAAAGAGCTATCATGACCTATGTGTCCTGCTTTTACCATGCTTTTGCTGGAGCAGAGCAGGTATAGAGATTGAACCTCTCACCTTAAGTTACAACTTTTATTTTTAGATGAGGTAGCTATCACTGTCTCTCTTATTTGCAGTCTCTCTATTGGCAGTTTGATTTCGATCCGTCATTTTGAGCAACAAATGTATTTTGAGGATGATGTTATTAGAAATAGTGATAGTGAAGTGAAGCGTGGGCCACTGTGTTACTTTACTCATGTAAATATATTATTTTTCACTCCCTGTGCTCTTAGGCAGAGACGGCTGCCAACAGGATCTGTAAGGTGCTGGGTGTAAACCAGGAGAATGAGAAACTGATGGAGGAGTATGAGAGACTGGCCAGTGAGGTAAATCATGATTTGAAATTTCATATCAAAATATACTCTTATATGATGATGATGACCCTTTGTGTAATGAAAAGAGAAATGAACCTGTTGAACCTTGGATAATGGTACATACATAATACACTAAAGTTGTCCCTCTGACTCTAACATGAAGCTAGTTCAAGGTAAAAGAACAGACTTAAGTTTAGCTTTAAAAACATCTTTCTTTCCCCCACTTGTGGATCCCATTGCTGCCATACGCTTAGACCCATCTGCTGAAAAAAATTAATAATTCATCACAGTCTTCTTGACACACTGCTATCATAACGTGGAGCTCTCTTGACTCTCCACTTATTCCCATGTCTTCCTTGTGTTTCCCAGCTGCTGGAGTGGATCCGCCGCACCACTCCCTGGCTGGAGAACCGTACCCCGGAGAAGACCATGGCAGAAATGCAGCGGAAGCTGGAGGACTTCAGGGACTACAGACGCCAGCACAAGCCCCCTAAGGTGCAGGAGAAGTGCCAGCTGGAAATTAACTTCAACACCCTGCAGACCAAGTTGCGCATCAGCAATCGCCCTGCCTTCATGCCCTCTGAGGGGAAGATGGTATCTGTAAGTTACGACTCCACATTCTTCCATCACTTATAATTCAACAGTGAAAGAAGTGTTCGTCATTATTTGCACAACTGTTTATGTTTAAGTCTTATGGCAAAAGCTTTAGGGGTGAAATCTTACATGGGACTGATGAGTAACAGGCACTGGCATTCTACCAGTAGGCTCCTTATTTACCAGGGTAGAATTAAATCAAAACATGTTCAGTGATTTATCATTTTTATTGTGTCTACAGGACATAACCAGTGCATGGCAGGGACTAGAGCAGGCAGAGAAGGGCTACGAGGAGTGGCTTCTTACAGAGATCCGCAGGTTGGAGAGGTTGGACCACTTGGCTGAAAAGTTTCGTCAAAAAGCCACCAATCATGAGAACTGGGCCAGCGGTCAGTTGTAGATAAACATTTGACTTTTTAACTATCTGCGTGCTTGCTTTTCTATCTATCGCTCACTTTTATATCTATAGATCTGCATGTTTATCTGTTTATCCTGAGTTGTTAGCTCAATGTTTATCTGTAAGGATCTTTATTCCTGCTTCTCTACCTGCTTTTCAATTCTCAAGTGTTTCCTTTAACCTTGGGATTTGTTTAGACTTGCTCCTAATGAGATTTGATTGAAGGTTTTAAGAGTCTTTCCAATGCAATCAGCCTGTAGTGCACTCCAACAGGTCGTTTTCTCCATGTGCAATGACCAAATAAGGCATGTGTTTAGATCAAAACTACTAATCATCTAATCGTTTCATCCTTCTCTCTCTTCATATGCGTGATATCCAGGTAAAGAACTGATCCTCTCCCAGAAGGACTATGAAACAGCCACCCTGACAGAAATCAAAGCATTGCTTCGAAAACATGAGGCCTTTGAGAGTGACTTGGCAGCCCACCAGGACAGAGTGGAGCAGATTGCCGCCATTGCACAGGAACTAAAGTACGCACTCCCTATAGCAGACGTTTGCAGTCATGTGTCATGGAGGCCCAGGAGTATGTTTTCACTCCAGCCAAACACAACATCAGGGGACTAATGGCGAAATCAACTAGTGCAGCTTTGTTTTCTATTTCTCTCTTAGTAGTATTTTGGCTCTAGATGGTGTATAACATACAGTAGAGATTGCCTGGATAGATTAAGAATGACAAGCAACAACAAACGTGCCAGATTGGCAACATTGACAACACTGCCTTCACAATGGTCCAAAAAAAACATCTGTTCTCATTGTTCACATTTGAGACAGAGAAAGATGAAAAAAATTAGAAAACAAAGCAGTGCAAAAATAATTTGGAACAATAAGAACTCAATACAACTCAAGTGGAGTTCCGATTAAGATGGTTTTGAACCACTTTGGGAAATGTATTAATGAAAATTATATAAACCCTTTTTCTTAGTTAAGGGAATGTCACTATATCTCAACAGAAGGGTGAAGGGTGTGGTTCACAGGTTGACAAGCATGCTGACATTTTCAATCAACACTCAATGACGACCACCTGTTGATCATTACCTTCTCAGTCTGAGAATGGCCACAGAGTACTTCCTTTTTTCATGTTTAACTGGTGCTCTGTGAGATGAAGATTACCAACATTTCAGCTTACCAGCAAAATGGCTACATGGTTCTCTCCAAGGTATGTTATTGTTAAATTACCACAATAAGTTGTTTATTTTCTGTTTATGGCATGTTTGTTTTAATCAGATTTTTGACCAAGCTGTTTCCTTTTACAGTCACCTGCTCCTTGTTGCACTGCTAAGCTGGAATGTCCATTGCTATCCTGCTAAAAAAGGTAAGAGTATCATTTCAGAGACTGTAAATGTACTAAGATGCTTAAAGTATTGCAAACTTTAGTAATTAAAATTCATCACACACTTGACTTGCTCAATTGACTAAATTTTTACCATAAATACCCCCCCCCCCCCCCCCCCCCCTCCCCGTTCAGGCTGGAGCCAGAGTGATCCTTATGAGGGCAGTTTCTCTAACATGGAGGTGCCTTCTGGCCTCAGTTATAGCTCATTCCAAGGTGCTCCTGCTCAGCCTTCCAGTGTGAGTTACCCTGTTTCAACAAGTTACAGCCCTACCCCAGACATGCCCAGTGTGGCTACATGGTATTCTGCCCCTGCCTGGGATCCTGTGGAAGAATCTACAACAACCTACACTGCCTCCAAAACATCTAAACCAGGACCTAACATCGGCCTCCTTCCACTTCCACCTCTGTATCAGGCTGGTGAGCTTGAGCACTATGAAGAGAACTTTGAGCATGGTAATTTGGAAAGTGAAACTGAGGACCTAGGCTTTCTGGCACCGCCACCTGCATATCCAGGACCTGGCTTCCAGGCGGGTGAGTTGAACCATTATGAGTCAACCTATGAGCATGGAAATGAAGAGAGGGAAACAGAAGAACAAGGTTTCATCCCAGTGCCTCCATATGCCTCAGCTCTGCTGGGAGCTGAGGAGCTGTCGGCTCATTCCACATCTAAAGGCGCCAAGGAACTAACCTCTCAAGACTTGAGACCAGTTGGACCAAACTATTACTACCTCTTCTTGACTGGTCAGCTTCCTCCTGGTACATACTCGCACTTCCAGTCAGCCTATGAGACTGGCACAGACCACTGGAATGAAGACCATTATGAGAGATACCACTTTCCTGACGCTCAAAATCCAATCATCCCCACTCAGACCAAGGAGGTTCCCAGTGATATCCTCATGCAACAGCCCCAGGACTACATCAAAGCTTAACCAGGCCTGTAGAGCTTTCCATCAACTTGAAGCAGACCATAGTAAAGGCAGCTCCATTAGTCCCTGCTGTTTACTCTAAAATGTGTATTCTATGTTCAAGTTGCTTGTGAATTTTTTTTTTTTTAATTAAAAAGCCAAATGAATATAAAATCATGTCTTCTGTGTGGGTTGATTAGGCTTTTACACTTGGTGACTTGAGGTTTTAATCAAAGTGATGTGTCCAAGCACACCAAATTTCAAGTGCTGGGATAAAAACTTTAATCCAATGTGAGAGTGCTATAGTGGCCTCAGAACACTAAATCCAGTGGCCAACTGAACAAAACATGTGTTCAAACTGAATAGATAGGTTCATAATTACTCAAATCTGTCCTAAAAGTCAGTTACCCAAATGAAGAGGCATGTTTTTCTTGCTGTAATCATTCATACTGGACCCAAGAGATCCATTCATACTGCACTTTCAATATGGAGGTCAAAATCCAGTCCTCTGGTGCAAAATGTATAATTGAGGCCACTTTCCCTCTTATGATCCTTCCACTGCAGCTGAACAGGAAAATGCTGTCCATTAAAGTCAAAGAGGAGGAAACTTTTACTACACAAACTGGAAGATATCCGCTTTGACTAACTCGGATGGCTGAAGCCTCATTATCTTCAGAAACTCTTACATTTTGCTTAAAATGAGGACTGTGGATTTTGTCCTGCATCACTTACAATGTAAACACATTTGAAGATCTCCTGAGGGTCAGTATGAACAGGAATGATTACAGTAAGTTCTTTATTTGGTGGCACCCATGAGCTGGCTGCCGTGTCTAAATCTTAAGACAACAAAGCCTTAAGCTAAATGCATGGATGAAGGAGTTTACTTTCAGGGGCAAGGCCTTGTTCTCATACCAAAACATTTTCAGGGCTGACAATTTAAATGTGGAGGTTGACCCTTTTTGTAGTTGGGGCTCATAAGATTTCATGTGGCTTTTCTGAAAAAAACATCTTAATGCTTAGAACAAAACACTGTAGAGCTCTGTTCCACAACTGAAACAAATAGTACATGTTTGTTTGTTTTTGTTTTTTGTTTTCCAGTGAGCTGGACTACCATGATGTGGCTGCTGTGAACCAGCGTTGCCAGAGCATCTGTGACTTGTGGGACAGGCTGGGTACCCTGACGCAGAAGAGGAGAGAGGCACTGGAGGTGAGGGCAATATTTAAGGCTGGTATCAATAAAATTATATATGACATAAGTTGACAGAAAGCAGATGGAAATCATTTATATCCTGTTGAACATGGCCTTTTTTCATAGGCTGAAAGTGTTTAATTATCTACTGAGTTACTAAAACTTGAATGATTGAATTTCTTTGCATGTTAGGATATGTTAATAAATCCCCACAAGAGTGTGCTAATGTTCCACCCTGACCACAATAGTTGCATACATGACCAGCTTAATCAAAATGTCAATGTAAGCATATTCAATGACATCTGAAAAGTGAAGACATAACTGACTGATGAGGAGAGAAAATTGGATCCCCTCTAAAATCCCTGACCCAGATAGGGGGATAAAATGGGGGCGAGTCAGGGGGGTGGGGGATAAAGGACAAATATATGTAAGGGTCCTGTCCAGGAAGTGACTGGCTCAAAGCCCAATAGCCACTTCTTCTGATCCATGCTGGCCATTTCAGACCTGCAAATGTGTGAGGGCCTGGGAAAAGTGCCAAGGATTATGTCTGAATGACAGGGACAGGAGTCTGTTGTCGGTCCATCTCCCACTCCCCGCCATCCCCTCCTGAGGGGTGGGACCCTGTTGGGAACAACCAAACCAAAGTTGGGGTTAACAAGGCCATGCAAATGTTATGCACGCTGGGATTAGTTATCAAAACAGGTGAGGGAATGTTTGTTTTAGGATTTGTATGTGAGATATGAGGATAATGACTCCTTGTTAGGCCATGGTGAAGCATACAGTGAGCTATAGGTTGGATGTTGGGGGGGGGGGGGGGGTTGTTCTGGATTTAAAATTAGTATGATATCTTGTAATCCTCCCAGCGGACAGATAAACTGCTGGAGACTATTGATCAGTTGTTCCTGGAGTTTGCCAAGAGGTCAGCTCCTTTCAACAACTGGATGGAAGGAGCCATGGAGGATCTGCAGGACATGTTCATGGTGCATACTATTGAAGAAGTCCAGGTATGCTTACTCACAGCACAGTAGACTCTTGCTATTTGTGAGATTCCAGTTGCATTTGACAGCATTGCTGCTGTTAAAAAGTCCAGGTCAGATCAGCCTGCTCACAATTTTTACAATGATTTATGATTCATGTTTGGGTTATTATGAAGCCCATAAACAGTTGCTTTTTATGGTAAATATCTGTGCAGTGTTACATGTATTATTAGTAAATCTGTCACACCCAAATGAAAACCACATAATGTTATTGCACCTTTTTAAAATGGAAATTTTAATAACATTTCAAGACTTCCCTTCTTCCACTCTCGCTTCCAGAGTCTAATCGCAGCTCATGAGCAGTTCAAAGCTACTCTACCTGAGGCAGATGCAGAGAGACAGGCCATCTTGGGAATTCACAATGAGGTGCAGAAAATTTCCCAGAGCTACGGGATCAAGGCCAACATTATCAACCCCTACAGCACCCTCACTACTGAGGAGCTCCTCAACAAATGGGATAAGGTAGCTATAGCTTCAAAACTAATTTACAGACTCATATATCGAGGAATAAAGTAATTTTTCCTCATATTAGGAGTAAGGAGAGCAGTCTTTACATTCCACTGATAAAAAACTGCTGCTCTAAGGTTTTATCACTGAATTGAAGGACTCAGCACCCAGTTAGGTTAAGTGTAATCCTAGCATATTTCTGTTTAATGTGAATGGATCTTTTCAGGAGGAGTCAGCGTCTCATAATACCAAGTAAGCCATCTACTGTATGTGTGCATGTGTGTGTTTTCTAGGTGAAAAAGTTGGTTCCTCAGAGAGATGGTGCCCTCCAGGAGGAGATGGCACGCCAGCATGCCCATGAAAGGCTGAGACGGCAGTTTGCTGCCCAGGCTAATCTCATTGGACCTTGGATACAGGCCAGAATGGAGGTTAGACATACAGCCTTCATAAGCAATTTGACAGTTATCTCCATCTAATCAAATAAAGACCAAAAATGGAAGACAATTATATTCAAATGTATTATACAAATGGGAGGTACAATGATGGTGGCTTTCCTGATAATCATGATGGTTGAGTAATGCCAAGTAAAATGACTATTACACACGTACAATTTCTCCTCATGACATGTTGTATGTCTTGACAGAATTTACTCTTAGACGTAAATTACTCCCTGTAGTATGAGTAAGCAAACTATGAGATCTTTAGATCATAATAATAATATAATCTAAATTGGTCCAAAAATTAAATTGACCCTGCCGCATGTATTTTTCCAACAGGAAATTGGGCGTTGCTCCCTGGAGATAGGAGGCACCCTGGAAGACCAGATGACCCAGCTGAAGCAATTTGAGCATGTCATTGTCGCTTACAAGCCCAACGTCGACAAGTTGGAGGGAGACCACCAGTTAATCCAAGAGTCGCTGGTGTTTGATAACAAACACACCAACTACACTATGGAGGTACAGGAGACAACACTGTTACAAATATATGCATATGCATTGACATCAACAGTAGGTGCAAACATTCACACACAAATACACACTCTTAAGATACTTATTGCAGATACTGAAATTCCCAAATGTGCAATTATGTATGTAAACAAACATTTCGATTTGCACTTCTTTTGTAAATATTTAATATTCATTGAACTGCTCAAGGTGTGTTTTCTCTGTGTTAACATGCTTGCTCTGTCATCACATCAACAGCACATCCGTGTTGGTTGGGAGCTGCTCCTCACAACCATCGCCCGAACCATCAATGAGATTGAGACCCAGATCCTTACCCGGGATGCCAAGGGCATCAGCCAGCAGCAGATGAATGAATTCAGATCTTCTTTCAACCACTTTGACCGGGTACAGCTCTCTAACATCTTAGATCACTGGAGTCTTTCTTTCGTCCACTTGAGGGATTGCTTCAGAGTGATCTGAGTGATTCAGAAGCCCAGCAGGGGGTGGTGGTAGCCCTGTGTTTTAGAGATGGTCCTGTAACTGGGAGCACCATGACCC
Organism: Scomberomorus guttatus; assembly: GCA_038419695.1. Taxonomy (NCBI): domain Eukaryota; kingdom Metazoa; phylum Chordata; class Actinopteri; order Scombriformes; family Scombridae; genus Scomberomorus; species Scomberomorus guttatus. Next base: position 10,468,014 of record CM076458.1, read on the forward strand.
AAATATCTTCCCTAGAGAGGCATTTTCATGCTGAATTCTTGCCAGAACCAGGAGCAGTGTTAAGAAGCTGACCCTACATTTGACCCAAAGTTTGACTCCTGGTAGAGAGGGTGGATGAAAATAAAATATTTCTCCCTTGGGCATTACAAATTACAACAGAAAAAAAAATCCACTGTGGAAGGTCAAGCCACATTTTATGCATTTTTAGTCAGATTCTTGTAGTTTTGATGAAATTGCAACAATGAATGACTTATCCAGTCATTTTTCATTTATTCAAGCTACATTTTTAAGAATTCCACAGACTTAATATGTCTCACCATGCCTGAATTCAGTGAGCTCTCAAACCTATCATGAAATCTTTTCTGTCTTTAATGTCTTATCACAAAAGCCAAAATATTAGGTGCTTAAAGTTGAAAGCATTCCCCCTCAGTGTTATTTATATCATAGTCCTACACATCTAATTCTCATTGTCAGATATGGAAAAAAGTTTGAAAACACTGCATATTGCACATGCCTTTAGGATTTACTTTTATTACATTGCTGTCATGGTTAATGGAATATTGACAAGCACAGTGTATTTGTTGGATCTTTACATATTGCCTCACTTCACTTCTTCTTTCTCTGCATTGCCTTGTAATATTCGTCAACTGGTAACTGGTCTCTGTCATGATTCGACCTTTTCTGTAATCTGTTCTGACTTTACTTTCCTCCTATTATCTTGAACTTCATCTGAAATTTGGCCTTCAACTGTAGAAGAAGAATGGAGCGATGGAAACGGATGACTTCAGAGCCTGCCTCATCTCTATGGGTTATGACTTGGTATGGTGTTATAAATGCGGGTGGATAGATGGGGTTACATTATCAGTTACTGACAGAATTGCTCATGTCTGCTATATTTTACATCTTCTCATTCTCTCTCTGTCCATCCATACCCTGCTCAGGGAGAGGTGGAGTTTGCTCGTATAATGATGTTGGTGGATCCCAATGGTACTGGAATTGTCTCCTTCCAGTCTTTCATTGACTTTATGACCAGAGAGACCGCTGATACGGACACTGCCGAGCAGGTTGTGGCATCCTTCCGGATCCTGGCAGCCGATAAGGTATGTGTGTGTGTGTGTGTGTGAGTCAGTGTAGCTTACTGGCATATGGGCAGATATTCTTAGGTGACACTAATCTATTCTATTAGAGTCATTATTACCAAGTATTTTCCATGCCAAGCTGATTTAGGATCTACAATTTTGTTCATGATCTCAAAATGGAAAAGGGGGTATTAGCATGAATCTTTCTGGAAACATGTCTGAAACGCATGTTCTTTCCATCATCACAGCCTTACATACTAGTGGAGGAGCTGAGGAGAGAACTTCCTCCTGAACAGGCAGAATACTGCATCGTGAGGATGCCGCCTTACGGCGGGCCTGGAGCACCAGCGGGGGCACTGGACTACACTGCCTTCTCCACTGCCCTCTATGGAGAGAGTGACCTTTAACCTGACTAGAAAACCCTTCATCTACTGACCTTTTACCTAACCAACTCCTCCCCCTCCGCCTTCCATCTCTTGATGAATTTAAGGAATCTAAAATGAAAGGAGGATCAAATATGTTGAATGAAATGTGTTTGTGACCATACCAAGTTTTTGTTGATTAGTTATGATGCATTAGTCTGTCTGCAATCATGCTGAGCATTGTCATGTGTCATGGTCCTCTCCTTTTGTCCTCTTGGATAAAAGATGTCCCCTAAACAAATAGAAATTTCCATGTTCAAATTATATTGTGAGAAACAACACATTGTTTTATCTTGTGTGGTATGGTGAGGTATATCTGTATCAAAAATACAGATCACTTGGAAGTACTTGTACAACAAAAAGATCATGGTGATTGAGCATTTTATCAGTTCAAAATATATACATTAAAGTCCTGTTTCATCTAGCACTGTCATGTTTTGTTTTCTCATGTTTCCTTGGAGTGCATTTGTTTAGGGAATACAATCTTCTCATAAGGGATTTTGAGACGCATAAATTGAATTACAGTTCTGCCATCCAACGATAAAGTGTAGGAAATTGATTCCCAAAAGGCCAAAAATATACAGTACCAACAGAAGAAAAGTGGGAAACCACATTAATGCAAAAGCAAATGTTTACAATTGCTTAGTGCTTTAAAGGCATAAAGCACAGAAGACTAAATATGTAGTATTCATGAGTTGTGTGATAAAAATACTCAGTTTACTATCATATATGACATAAAAGCAGCAAATACTCACATTGGATAAGCTGGAATCAGAGGATATTTGGCATTTTTGCTTGAAAAATAGTTAACACAATTCACTGATGATCAAAATAGCTGGAGAATTATTTTCTGTCAGGTGATTAATCAATTACTCTGCTAATTGTTTCAGTCCTACCAATTTTCTTTTCTGTTTTTTCTGTGGGCTGCCACAGTCATTGTGCTGATACTCATCTGTCTTTCCTGTAACTATTTCTAGAGACGTACAGTAAGCAATTGGTTGTTAGTGCTTGCTTTTGTAGTCATGTGATTTCCCAATTTTCCTTTGTTGGTGCATGTTAAGACCTACTGCTAGTAGAGATTGACATTATCCAGATTTTTCAGATTTGTCCATTTTACACAGCTGAATTGGCCACATGTTACTTTTCATTGTACTCATGTTGTATGCTGTTTGAAGAATAAAATGAAAAAATGGTATTAAAAGAGTTTATTATTTAAGATATACAGTAGTGGCAGTTATGCAACCAAAATGTACTTGAGATGTGCCTAATCAAAACACTTGATAATAATTCTATATCAAGTTACTTTCTGCTAAAACAACCTTTATGTTACACTCAATGAACAAGAATGAAAAATCCAATATTTTGTGTTCTTGGTTTCACAGCCGTTGCCAATTTGTGAATCATTCAAGAGAGCTAAAATATTGTGTGAGTTATTAAAGTACTGGAATTTTCTGTTAAGAGGATCATTGGCTGCTTCACACTGACTGAGCCCAAGGCACTGGAGCACACGATTAATTTAATACTCTATTTAGATGCAAGCAATCCCCTTTAAAAGAAAGGTTTATTTTTACTGTAATGCAAATGAAAATTGCCTTAGACATCACTGACCTCTACAGATGTTCTCATTTCTGGTGAAAGCCTTGATTTGTTCTATTTTGGTACGGAAAAAAAGACACTCAGGCAGCACAGACACCTTGAAGAAATTTACTGGCTCAGTTGTCAATTCAGTAAGTTTAACTTTGTACTTTAACATATGGATTAATAATCAATAAACTGTTGAAACATATATTTCAACCTGATAAATCAATTCCATGTATATGTCTTTAATTTGCAATTTGTCACCATATTGGAAAATATTTAAAGCCTTAATTTCCAATATTGGAACCTGTTGTCAGTAGTGGTTATATAGATAGCAGCACAACAGTCATATATTTTAATTTATGACAATTTTTACCTTTCTGTCAAACTTTTTATATATTATAAGAGATTTTGATTAACATATACGTGGTCAAAAAGGTTGTATGGGTTGTATTGGCAGTGCTGGGAAAGCTACATTTTACAGTTATATATTTATATATATTAGTTTATTGCTAAGCTAAGACTTTATTGCAAAATGTCCTCAATTTCTTTCCCTATACAGTGCCTCCTTGCTAAGCTACAGTGGGGGGATAGTGACACAAAGAGGAAATATTGTACTCAAAACACAGTTACTGTAGAAGATACTCATTTGATTTGACAAAGTCAGGCTGCTGAAGCACCCTAATGACTTTGACTTTGAAATGCATTTTTGCAGATTTTGTTCCCCATCTCTTACATTGAAATTGTGTTAGGAAGAGATCTTTCACAGCCAATATGGAAAAGCCGACCAGTAAGAACGTGTGTATTTGAATTTTGTTATAAGACAGACTTGAAAATTCATGAGCCTTTCCTTTTAAGTAGTTCACACTTTTGTAGAAAACTGACATCTGCAATATCATCTTCAGAGGCTGCAATTATTGCTTCACCCCACTATATGAAATTGACAGAATGAACAATGTGTTAATGATTTAGCTTTTCACAGAGCCTTGCCTCTCAGGGCTAAAAATATAGAACTCAGGATGACACTGCAGAACAGGTCAGTGAATCACAAAATTCAAAAGGCTTCTCCCTTTGAGGAGCATGAATGTGGTCAGCAAATGTCACAGCAATCAGCCTATTAAATTATGCAATATCTGCTGTGGAAGTGGAATTTTGGCACAATGGTGGCATAAAGGAAAGGTCATGTAATCAAAATGGACATGGGATCCTCTGGGGAGAAATGAAAGCCGGTTAGATTTTTATATACTTTGTGAACAAGTTGAACTTTTGCCCTGTAGTGGTGCTAGAGAAAACATTAGGATTTGTCCTCAGGGCACCAAGAATATCTGAAGCAAACTTCTTGGAAAATTCATCAACTCTTAGTTTTCCAGATAGGCTACCACTTGGACAAAGGAGTTGACAGTTTTTTTTACCAATCAACTAGAACTATTCCCATCTTGAATGTCAAATTTCATGGCAGTCTTGGATGTATTTCAACCCTTTTCACAGCAGACAAAAAAAAAAGTCAAAGTAGGAAAGACACAGCTGTAAATAATGACATTAACAATGGCTCCATTCCATTAGTTGTCCAAATAAGCAGTGGTGGAAGTATCCAGATCATTTACTTAGATAAAAGTACCAATACAGCAATGTACTGTAAAAATACTCCATTAAAAGTCCTGCATGAAAAATCCTGCTTAAGTAAAAGTACATATGTATTAGTAACAAAATGTACTCAAAGTATTAAAGTAAAGGTACTCATTTTATCCCTCTGACGGATATATTATTATATATGACATCATTAGATTATTAAAACTGAAGCATCAGTGTGTAAGCACCATGTTACTGTTGTAGCTGCTGGAGGTGGAGCTAGTTTCAACTACTTTATATACAGTTAGCTAGTTTAGCCAGTGGTTCCCAACCTAGGATTTGGACCCCTCCAAAGGGTCACCACATAAATCTGAGGGGTCGTGAGATGATTAATGGGAGAGGAAAGAAGAAAAAACAAAAAAAAGTTCTGATACACAAATCTGTTTTCGGTTTTGGAATTTTTCTCTAATCTTTGATTTTTGGGGAAATATTGGATCATTTGAACATTTATTGAAATGAAACCATGTGAGAAGTTTAAAGGGAAAAATCACTTTTTGGTGGAGCTGTTAAAGAAAGAAAGAAACCACTGGTTTAATCTTTAACAGTATGTTGTGTTTTAAAAGCTTGTTATATTATCCATTGTGTCAAATCTTCATCTGAAAAGTAACTAAAGCTGTCAGATAAATGTAGTGGAGGAGAAAGTACAATCTTTCCCTCTTTAATGTAGTAGAGTGGAAGTATAAAGTAGCATAAAATGGAAATACTCAAGTAAAATACAAGTACCTCAAATATGTACACTTGAGTAAAGGTACTTAGTTACTTTCCACCACTGCCGATAAGCTATGTTAGAGAGTGAGCATGAACAATACCAATGCCCTGGAACTTGCTAAGCTAAATGTAATCCAGCCATCATTAATGCAATTAATTCCACCTGTGCAGTTCCTGCTTTGACAAAGTGAAAATATTGTATGTATGAAAAGGGTCTATTTGGTTGTTTTGGAGTATGCTGAGGATTGAAAATGAAAATAATAAAAAAATTAACATTTTTATGTCATGGACACCGTCAAATTTTGTCGTGCAATGTTTGGGTAGTGGGTAGTGTTATTAACGTTGCCATGGAGATTGTAGTTTTCACTGAACTTCCTTATTGATATTTTGGTCTGTAACTTTAGATAACTTGTAACGTACTTGTTTAATTAGTGTAATTAGTTTAGCTAGCTTGCTGAACCATAAATTGAAAACGTTGCACGACTCTTTAATTTCTGTCAAGTGACACTTATCAAAAGTGTAGAGTGACCTACCATAAATCAGCCTTTACAACGTAACATCACTAGAAGACAAAACTTGTTGTAGCTAAGTTAGCATACCTATTATGCTGTAAAATGCTGAATGTTAGCTAATATGAAGAAACTTGCCCTTCCATTTAAAAGAAAGGACTTTAAAAAAAACTCCAAAGTTGAATATTCCTCACAATATGCACATATTGTCCATTATCCACCACAAATTTAGACCTTTTCAGCTCTTTCAATAAGTTAAAAAAACACTCTTGGAGCATGAGAGTGATATTTACAGGTAAAGCTAAATGCCCTTTGATCTAAAGTGTACTGTGAGCTTCTATGGAATGAAATGGATGGTAGCTAGCATCTCAAATTTTTCCCTCACTTGATTTTTACACAATTCCCGCCAAAATAACGTTGTAACTAAAAGCAGTCACGCGATGCTGGGACGTTAACAGCAGACTCCACCCACACATTTACGGCAGTACACCTTGTTGTGGCTGCTCCTGCTGCACTTCTCCTCTGTCTCCTAACTTACTGTGCCACCAGCACTGCTCCAGCCTGTCTCATGAAGCTAATTTGGCTGAAATAATGTCAGACGCTGGCGAGGGTGAAGATGAATTTCAGTTTCTACGAACGGTGAGTCAGCAATTTACCAAACTAACTTGTTAATGCTAATGTTAGGTCACCATTTGCAGTTAACCTCCGGCCAGCAAAGTTGCAGAGGTGTCAACAATTAAAACTATTAACCCAGCAGTAGCTCTCAGGAAGAGAGCCAGTGAGTCAAGATCTTATGTTTTTGTTTTTAACTGCTCAATTCACATTTAAAACGTAACTTAGCTAACACTTAACCTAAGTTACTCAACTTTTCAGAAGACAAAAAGTTACTGGCTCCTTGTTTCTTGCATCTTAACAGACTTTCTCCAACTCTTACTATTTTTGAAAAAGAGTAACCCTCACCTGAGTAGCAACAGGATATTTCCTCGTTTTTAATATTGCCTGCTCTTTCTTATTGAAGTAACTTCTGATTAAAAATAGCTAGGTTCATAACAGGCTCTATGAAAATGAATTGTGACCTTTTGATGCATACCCAAGGCTGTTAAAAGTTGTGCATTCCTTCTTTTATTATTAAAGTGATGATGTTTTAATAATGTGTGAAAGTAACATAACAGTTATAAAGTAAATAAATAACATTTAATTGCTTTGCTTTTAGTGCACAGTTCTCAGCAGCAGTTTTGCTATCTTTGTCACTTTGTTTTGTTTAGTCACTGTCAGGCACAGCAAAGGAAGACCACAAATGGCTTTTTTCATCTTCACAGCAAGATGCTATCATTATTCCCTAGTTGTAAGTTGTCCTCTCACAGCTTGTTATCTTTGCCCTCTGATAAGAGCATGTCACAGGGAGAGTGTTTGGTGTGGATGTGAGACCCGTACACGTGCTCACATTGGCAGTGATGGAGGTTTCTGTCATTTAATAATAATTAATAATACATTTAACTTGTACCACACTTTGCATTTGTAGTGAATCTCAAAGTGCTGCAGCATTTAAAAACATACAACACATAACATAAATTTGGACCAAACATTTGATTGATCCACTATACTACACGAAATTACGCAGCAGATATCCATCCCATACATTACTACATTAAATGTACAAATGGAAATCCAAATTGAGATTTTTGAAAGCCTGTACATGCATCTCCACTTGCCAGGGCTCTCAACATTTAGATTAAATCTTGTGGTGTTGTGAAATTTCATTTGCCAAATGTACTGTGCCTCAAAAAAAGAGTCCTCTAGCCATCTCAGTGTCCCACAGTACCTCAGCATTGGGCAGTGTGTTTGACTGATTGCAGAGTACTGCTGATATGAAGAGTGGAACGAAGGGTGAATGAGGGGTCAGACAGTGTAGTATCTTCCCAATATGGAGGTATGCAGCCTGTTGATAGTCTTGGTTGGACCAGTCGTCTGTTGTCTCTCTCTAAAGTTCCTTAAATAGACGTGGAGGCCTAGTTCCCTTGACGTTTTCCATTTGGCATTTAAATGAAGATAAGATACAATTTTGGTGACAGGGATATCTACTGTACATGCATTTACAGTATGGCTAGATCATGTTTAGCTGATATACACTTAAATAAAAATAGTGTGTAAAACCTGCAGTGAAATTTTGTCTTCTTTCTGTAGATACTCTATATTTTCAGTGTTTCTGTCAGTTATTACTTAGATATTTGTGGATTGGTTTACAGGATTCCTGAACACCAAATCTATGCCAGTATTTCCCTTAGCACTGAATGGATATGTTGAGTCGTGATCACTGTGCCTTATTAATATGAGATTCATCAGAGAGATGTAGAGTCCCTCAGCCTAAATGCGGCTTCAGAGCGATTTTCAAAATCGACAAGAGTACATTTCAGAAGGAGCACTGAGTACATGCATTTTGAAGAAATGATCCATATCACATTTGGCCTTCACAGCCATCTCAGTTGAATCTTAATATGTGCTCATACTGTGAATGTGCTCTGTTTTTATGATTAATGTGAATCTATAGCACTTACTGCTATCATCTGTGTGTGTGTGTGTGTGTGTGTGTTTGTATGTGTATGTTTACTCAGGGTGATGAGGTCGTTTTGCAGAGTACCTTCACCTCCCAGGAGGAACATGTGAAACTCTGTCTTGCTGCTGAGGGATTTGGCAGTAGACTTTGCAGGCTCGAGCCCACCTCTAACTGCAAGGTAAAGAGCTCCACTTGAAAAGTTGGACACAAAGTTATTAGACAGGACTTCTTTCTACCTGTCTTTCTACATAAAGTTTTAATGAATGTCCACTAATCGTGACAATATGTTATTCAGAGGTATGTAAAAGTTTTCTACAGTTTTCTACTACTGATTCACCTCTAAATTAATAACTTCAGGTTTCAGGTTTAGTATGTTGATGACTAATTTATTGTCTATTTATAGTTTATGATTTTCCCTCTTTTTCTCCCAATTTTGACTACCTAGTTTCCAATTCTCTGTGGTCCTTGTCAATGCTAGCTCCACTGATGGGGACTATTGGGGGGAGTAGACAGATGTGAAGCTATGTCAATGACACTTCTTGTACTGTCTTTCTATTTCTAACAGAATGTCCCACCAGACTTGTCTGTATGTGGCTTTGTCCTGGCCCAGTGTCTCTCTGTCCGAGCCCTGCAGGAGATGCTGGCCCACAGCAAAAACCTGGCTGCAGAGGTGAGAGTCTCTTCTCTTCTCTTCTCTTCTCTTGTCTTCTTTTCTCTTCTCTTCTCTTCTCGTTTGCTCATTTCTACTAGCTATCAAGGACTAATACATCTGGCAAGTTAAGAACCATTCTTTGCTTTCGCATGCATGTTATTGTTCCAACTGAAATTAAATTTCTGTTACAGCATATATACATATCTGCTCTGTAAAACACAGTCTGTGTTCTCCTTTGAGAAACAAATGGAAACCAGAAAGGAGAAAATTATATTTTATATTGTTTATATTGTTTCATTATAGCACCCCCTACCTTTGCCTTAATTTGTTGGAATACCTTTAGTTCTCCGTCTATGTAGATGGAGAACTTGTTTCCATACAGCCAATCAAGTCACTTCACTTTTAAACAATATTTGCATAAAGCAGTAACTCACCATTCTATCATAAGCAGTCAGTCACACTGAGTTGGACGGCAGCCTCCTATGCAAGAGCCACAGACTGAACAACAGCCCACATTAGCTTTCCTGCTAAGGTCTCCCTCTTATCTAATTTACAAAAATGAAATAGTAGTTACCTGGATGTAACTCCAGTTCTATGTGAGTGGTCTTCTAGCGGGCTTCGCTATTGGTTTACCCCTATAAGGGTGGTTGTGGGGTGTATTGGTTTAACCCCCCACAACCAGTGAGTGGAGGGTATTGGCGAGCTGTGTAGGCCCTGGAGGTGGACGGGGCATGTGCATTCTGAATCATAGAGACCAACTCGGATGGGTGACCCAAGCCGCTCAGTCTCACGGTGCAGGAGTTGGTCCCAGCCTGATGCCGCCAACCCAGGCAGAGAAAGCAGGATTCATGAGAGTCTGCTGGCGGCATAGGTGAGGCACAGGAGATGCAGGACTTCAGTGCAAAGAATTTTTTTTTCTCAGGTGCTGAAGCAGAACCTCGTAGGGGTAAACCAATAGTGAAGCCCATTAGAGAGCGGAGCACGTATGACATAGAATGAGTTGTTGTTGAACGAGCCACCAAACAAATGGGAAATTGGGAAAAGTGCACTGCTGTCAGTTTGCAGGCTTGATAGCTAAACAGCTGCTCAGCTGCAGCACATTAAACAGCATGCAAACATATGTCACTTTGCTCCATTTAGGTGCTGCTGAGGTCCTTACTCTTCAGTACTGCTGCTTACATAACACTGTCTGCCCATAATTTGTAAGCTACAGTGCGAGTTTGTTTAGTTTGTCTTTTGTTCCCCTGCTGGGAATCGGCTTGCCAGCTGCTGTCAATCAAACATGGACACGCCCCTCAAGCAGCTAAGACAAAAAGAAGCATCTCTAATATTTTCCCAAAGACCTTTTTATCTTTCTTTTAATAATAAAAACCATTAACAATAAATTTAAAAAAAAACAACTTACAGTACTGTTACTTTTGACTGCAAAAAAAGGGGGGGCTGATTGTGATTTCAGTTGTACTTTACTGTACTACTCGGCATTATTTGCTACAATAGAGACTAGGATTTTATTTGAGACTTTTTTTGAGAGGGATTTGGACTGTATTTATTCATCTGGAACCACACAGTTTTATAACACTGACAAATTATCATCATTATTTCTCTGTTCTTCTCAGTTACTATTTGCCTTTATTTAAATCGATAGTTGTTTGTATTTTTTTTTCAATTAGCTGTATTTATCACAGTTTTTGTTGTGTTTTCTCATACTCATTGTATGAGTCATTGTATTCTGTGTGATTGTTCTTTACAGGTGGGAGCTGGAGGTAGCCATCGCACGCTTCTGTATGGCCAGGCAGTGTTGTTCCTACACTCATACAGTGGCATGGTGAGTCATCGTGGTATAATGCAGAAGATTGCAGTCTTACTTTTTCTCAAAGTTTCGTTAACTTTTTTAATATGTTTATATGTTCACGAACTATTGTTCTACTTTTGTTCACTTACTCCCAGTATCTCAGCTGCTTGTCTTCATCTCAGTCTTCGACTGACAAGCTGGCTTTTGATGTTGGTCTGCAAGAGGATAAAGCAGGTATTTGGTGTAGGACCGTTTTAAACAGAAGATTGTAATATGAGTATATCTTTGCTTTTTCATTGCTTTTTTAAGATATTTGCAATTTGTAGCATATTATCTTGTGTTTCCATAATTATAATAAAATTTGTTTTTTTCTTGTATATTCTCTTTACGTGTGTCTCAGGTGAGGCATGTTGGTGGACCGTCCACCCGGCATCCAGACAGAGGTCAGAGGGTGAGAAAGTGCGTGTTGGAGATGACCTCATACTGGTCAATGTGTCCTCAGAGAGATATCTGGTAAATCAGGAAAATATAGGGATTTGTTCTTAGATGGCAAAGAATTTGGTGTATGGCATGGTATTTCAGACCATATTAAATGTCAAACACCCTAACGTATTTAATGAAAAAACTAAATACTACTAATTTAAGATTTAAAGTGGTTAAATGGAATGTGTGTTCTTTTCCACTACATTTCTTCTCCGTCTTTCTCCTGAGCTTTGCAGAATCAGAAGAAACTGGTTTCATCTCCTTTCAGTTCATTCTGTAGTGGGCAAAAATGTTTATGATAACAGCTATTGTGGTAGAAAAAAACAGAGGTTGGATTTATGTTGATGAGCCCATTTTTGCTATTACCATTTTGTTTCTTCCCAGCACCTGTCCTTTGGCACTGTATTTGACAACAAAAGCTTGAGTGACAGTCTGATTGTTAATGCAGCCTTCCAGCAGACTCTCTGGAGCGTTGCTCCTATCTGCTCTGGCGGTGGAGTTGCTCAAGGCAAGTTTGATTTATTATATTCATTCATGTATTCATCTGTAAAATTATATAATCCAAGTGATCAAGCAATATGATTGGTCAAAGAGGCATTCCAGCTATATGTAGTGATCCTCTGTTTTTGCAAACTGTACAAAGCTGTGCCTTCAATTAAAAGAGAAAGGTCTATTTTAGTGGAGATCACATCTGGTCTCTGTTGTGCTACCTCTAGGATTCCTGAAGGGGGGCGACACATTGCGGCTACTCCACAGCCACAGTGACGCATGTCTGACTATTCCCTCCACAGAGCAGGGAGAGGAGCTGCAAAGGTCAGTTGAAAAGACTAATCCCCTCTCATGTCTGCTAGACAAAATGTCCTTTTCTTCTGTGGTCATGTCGTCTTTCTTAATCTAGGATAATGCATTATGAGATTGGATCAGTCTCCAGCCATGCCCGCTCTCTCTGGAGGCTGGAGATTCTGCGTGTTGTGTAAGTATGTGATGATCAGCTCGCTTGCAGTTTCAAGTAATATTTAGCCAAATATAATAGAACTGTATTCAGTTTTAAACTTATTAGAAAACACCATCAAAAACATTTTTAATGTCCTAAAGAACATTTGCAGAAGAAAGAAAAAATGCACACACACACACGGTAATTGAATGTTATTGAGACTGCAAAAGGAGTCAATATCAAATGCTGCAAACACACTGCTTCTGGTCAGTGCCAGAGCAGGGCCCAAAATTTCTGTTTCTGCTGTTTTTGTCCACACAACTGTGCAGAGTTGTTGTTACTATTAAATATCGCCGGCCCAGAATTAGGGTTGTATGCCACTTGCTTGCTCCCCTGCCATTTCAACAATAAAGAGGAACAGCTAAATGTAGCGGATAGTTTAGTTTCTTTCAAAGGCAAATAAAAACAACAAAAACACAATGCTCTTGATGTTTCTCAGCTGGAGTGGTAGGCATACATGCTGGGGGCAGACTTTCCGTCTCTGCCATGTAACCACTGGGAGGTACCTAGGTCTTACAGAGGAGAAAGGCCTACATCTGGTTGATCGGGACAAGGCTGACATCAACACAACGTCCTTCTGCTTCCGATCATCGAAGGTCAGGAGTCAGGAGAAATACACCACTTTTTTAAGGCTGTTGTGATCAATTTGTAATGTGAAAGTTTCCATAGACTGGAGTTTTTGAGGTCATTACTATGTAAAGGTACAAAACAATTTACGATCAGATCAGTTTATTATGAAAGAAACACATCTATTTGTGATGTGTTTAACAAAAGATTTTTGCCTTTAGGAGAAGCTTGACACTGGAACAAAGACTAATGTCGATGGCATGGGGACCCCTGAGATCAAGTATGGAGACTCCATTTGTTATGTTCAGCATGTAGATTCTGGGCTGTGGCTCACATACCAGGCAACTGATGCCAAATCTACACGCATGGGAGGAGCTCAGCGAAAGGTAAACCTAGAAATTCAAAAGCACTTTTAGGAGAGAATTATTCTTGATTAACCAAAAGTATAGACTCATTTTATGCACTGTTCTGATTACCCCGTGAAAATGTTGAAAATTAAAATTTTTTAAATCACAGTTGAACGTACTGAAAGACTCAGGAGGAAATGATTGCAAATGTGTTTCTAGGCCATTTTGCACAGCGAGGGTCACATGGATGATGGGCTGACGCTGTCTCGGTCTCAGAGGGAAGAATCTCACACTGCGAGACTCATCCGGACTGCTATTCTCCTTTTCACTCGCTTTATCAGGTACTGGATCTAGACCCTGGGCCAACTCTGAATAACTCACAGATAGAGATGTGGTCACACTGACGCAGTGAAAGTTTTAGTTTCCAGCTGCAGTTGCTAAATGTTGTACTAAATGTTCAGCTTACAGTGAGTTTATACCACAAGCTTGGTACATGACTGTGTGGTATATGTGCGGTACTTGATTTAGGTATCACAGAACATCCAAATTCTAACTATAGCTATGTATGAGACATCCCAGTATTGTACTCTCGATGTTGAATACACATACACACGATACCCAGTTACATTACCACAGACTTTGGTTGTCCTGGAATACCTGGAAAAAAAATCTTGTGGTATACCATAGCAATAAAAGAGGAACATTTCAAAATACCATTGGAGTTGCATAACATGTTCTGCTTTCCCTCTTTAAAAAAACAAAATAACATAGTTCATTTTATTCATGTAGCCCTAAATAACACATTTGCTTTAAAGGACTTTACAATCTGTACAACATACGACACCCTCTGTCCTTAATGGGAATCCACATCAGAAGTGACACATAGATTATATCGTGGCATTGAAGTGTTATGTCTGTTCAGTCCATGCCTACTCTGACCTACATTCAGGTTCACTGTCCTCAGAACCAGCTGTCTTGTCGGCAGCAGAGTTCCTTAGGAGGTGAAAGGACAGTGGCTGCTGAAACTGTTTTCACCAGGCTGACTGACAGTAGAAATTTACTAAACAAAAATAGTTTTCAAGTAGGCTCCACAGGAAGAAATCGTCATCCGTTCATTTCTGGAATCTGGGTACACCTGCACATAGTGTAACTGGAAAGCACATAGTGACACTGGGGGCCTTGAACAATTATTAGATACTGTTAAAAGGTTCACAAAATACAGAAACTAATCTTCTCTATGAGGTATTGTTGCATTCTTAATCCACCTTTTCTTTAGGAAACTTGATGGTTTTAGTCGACAAGGAAACCTCCCCTCTGTCACTTTGCCAATGGAGACAGTGACATGCAGTCTGCAGGATCTAATAAACTATTTCCAACCTCCACCGGAAGGGCTAGGCCATGAAGCTAAACAGAACAGCATGGCAGCACTAAAGAATCGGCAGAACATGTTTCAAGAGGAGGTAAATATATATGTGTGAATGAATAAATTGGTCCTAAATTTTGATATATTTGTCTGTGTTCCATTAATATACCCCCTTCTCTTCTCAGGGTGTGATAGATTTGGTTCTAGACTGTATTGACCGTCTACAACAATACAGTAGTGCTTCGCAGTTTGCTGAAGCTGCTCAGGGTGACACAGGAGAAGAGTGGGAAACCATTCTCAACCGTTTCTATGAGCTACTGGGTAAGACCTCTTCTGAGTAAAGATGGCCATTCATATGCATGTTGATTAAATATGATAAATAAATTACCAAAAACAGTTTAAATTCTACCATTTTGAATAACTTAACGGGTTATGTTTATGTTAGTGCTTAAGTGTTGTGAAGCGTGAACACTCTCCTAAGGTTTCCTTCTTTTTTTCCCCTTCAGCTGCTCTGATCCGGGGAAACCGTGTAAACTGTGCACATTTCTCAGGTTCACTTGACTGGCTGATTAGCAGGCTAGACCGGCTGGAGGCCTCTTCTGGTCAGTTGGATTTATAGGCATTTTTTTATTATTTGCAAAAAAGTTGATGATATATTTTGGTACAGCTGTTCAAGTTGTTTTACATCATTGATTACGCAGTAAAATATTCTACTTGTACACATATAAGTACACATATATATTACTTATCATATTTTATTTCATCATTACAGCAAAATATAGGCATATAAGCAGTAAACATAGGATATCGTCCATACAGTATTGAGTAATTGATAACTGTCATGTACAGGAGTTTTGGAGGTTCTGCACTGTGTCCTAGTGGAAAGTCCTGAAGCACTCAATGTCATCAAAGAGGGACACATTCATTCTATCATCTCTTTTCTAGACAAGCATGGATGCAACCACAAGGTAGTGTTTTCAGGGTTTTTATGTGTTTGTGAAATAAATACTGGAAACAAAATGACCAATTGTTGTTGCATTGGTTGATCTAAATTTAGCTTTTTATGGAAAGAAAAATCACATTGGTTAAATATGTCATCCCAGACTTTACCTTTTAGATTGTAAATGTATGTGCAAAATCTATTGAAATGTGTTAATGTCAATGTTTAACTAATGACAAGACTATAGAAACAAGTATTGCAGCTATAACAGTAGTTTTGGATGTTTCCCTAATGTGGGATAATATCTATATATGTGTTAATGAAGCTTTTGCTGGATGAAGTGCTGACAGGCTGTGTTCCAGGTGCTGGAGTTGCTGTGCTCTCTGTGTGTGTGCCATGGTGTCGCGGTGCGGTCCAATCAGAACCTCATCTGTGACAATCTGCTGCCAGAGAGAGACTTGCTGCTCCAAACACGTCTGGTTAATCAGGTCACCAGGTACAATTTAGAATGTTTTCTCTAAATGGGGCAACTTTGTTTTGTCTCTGACTCATTCTCTCTTCTATTCTCTCCTTTTTTTTGTTCAGTGCTTTTCTTAATTTCTTTGTATTAATTTTTTGTATTTGTGGCTTTCAGTGTACAAAAACTGTGCTGCCAACTGTGCACTGAGCTTGACGTTGGTTTCAGTACATTCAGCTTAACAAATAGATGCAGACAGAAACTAAACCAAAATACTTCAGGGATGAGGGTTGTCATTCATTCTCCATCGCAGAGTCCCTTCTGCAGCACGCCACTATCATGCATTCAAATCTCTACTCTCTCTTCTTCTGGCATCAGCCTTCTGACAAACTCATTTAAGATAATTATTGGAGTTTGGCAACTAATCAGTGACAAATGACAGCCTGTGACCATGACAATAACAAAAGTGCACATTTAAAAATTGTGTTGCATGGAGTGTGTCTTCCCAAATTTTATATATATATATATATATATATATATATATATGGCTTTCTCATGAATTTGTTTAGCTGAGTGCCACTTGTCAGCTGTAGAGATGTCATTGTTGTGGGCCTTTGTATCCTTGAAGTTTTCCATGTGTAATGATGTCTGCATCCTTGACACAAGAAATACTTCAGATGTCTCTATAGTACAGCACTCATCTTTTCTCGGTTTGGACTTGAGTTAATTGAAGAATTACTTGTCTCCTTCAGTGTCGTCTCTTCATTTGCTCTACCATGTCTTTTTGTCTGAATAGATCAGACCAATAATGCTGATGTCGGGGCACGGATGTTTTCATTTCATCCTCTTCCAATGAGACTTGTTTAACGGGCAGTGGACAAAGTTGCCCACTGCCTGAGGTGGTCTGGCTTAACAGAGTTAATCTTCTGACATGTTTTAGCCAGTTTCATCATATTTCATATTCTCCTTCTCTCTGTCAATATTTTGGCCCACTGTGCCAGTTTGATGTTGTAGGCAGCCTCCATTTCCCTGTTCCTTTGAACTTGTTTTTTTTTTTTTTTTTTTTACTCCATCCGCCCTTTCTTCCTCAGCGGCTGCTTTCTTTATCATGCTTTTCTCTATCAGCAGCCAATTTTGTTCCTCAGCTTTTATAGCTTATTTTGTTTCATATTCTTTACACCTGTTCAGTCCATTTCCCAGCTTTCCCCATCTCTTTTCCTCCTCAAGCCATTTCTCGTTCTATCACTTTTACTTCTTGATCAACTAAATGCCTCGTTGGTGCATTTGCTTTCATCCTCCTTTCCTTTATCTCATCAATTTTCTTTTTCTTTTTCATCTTCTTGTCTTCACTCAACACATTTTTTCAACACTGTGTTTTCGTCCACATTCCTCTCCATCTCACTGTCTCTCATAAAGCTCCCAAATTATCTCTGGTAATTTTGTTTCAGCAGTGATATTAGGAGGTCAAAAGCAGAACCGCTTCAAGAGCCTTTTTCTGTGTTTGTTGTTTGTTCAATCATTGTTATATTTATGCAACAATGCAATGTGCTGTGTCTATGGGAGTTGAGTTATGCTTTGTGTGGGCTGCACAGAGAAATAAATTTGTGTGGTCCTACAGAGGATCGTTTGATTAAATTCAAACAAATATTTTCCAGAGACTGTCTACACATAATTTAGATAATCTGTTAAATGATTCACTTTGGTGCAACAAACAAAGTCAGTGTAGTTTAACTCACTCCAGTCATAGGCACTCCAGAAGATTTAAAAAAAACTGCATTTAATTGTCCACTTTTTTAATGATTCATTTGTTTATCGTTCATTCATCTTTTTAAATCATGTACAGTAGTCCGTAGTAGTTATGATCATATTTCTGTTCAGTTTTGTAACATTTCTTTAAACTTACTTTACTTACATATAACATTATAATCAGACCAAATATAGCTAAATATTAGCAAAGAAATGCACCATTATCTTCTGTCTGTTTTTTGCCCCTTTTTTCTGTCTCCTGCGCTCTCTGCACCTCATTCTACCAAAGCATGAGACCAAACATCTTTCTGGCCATGGGGGACGATTCAGCTCAGCATCGGAGGTGGTACTATGAGCTGGTCGTGGATCATGTAGACCCCTTCCTTACATCTGAGCCCACCCATCTGCGTGTCGGCTGGGCTTGCACTGAGGGCTACCAGCCCAGGCCTACAGGAGGTGAAGGCTGGGGGGGCAACGGGGTGGGAGATGACCTTTGCTCCTATGGCTTTGATGGGCTTCACCTCTGGTCAGGTGAGGATGAGATCAAATTGTATGTATTGTATAAGTACTACAGGGGAATTGGCTCACTGAATTATGATTGTGTGTGTAACCATATTTCAGTCTTGTACTCTTGAATCTTTTAACAAACTAAAGTAGAGAGAATGCTTAATCAAATTACAAGAAAACTGTACACTCAAGTATATTGCTCCACATATTCCAGGGTACATTTTTTAGACTAACATCAGTATCTAGATATGGTACAAAATGGTACAAAGTCAGTGCATTTGATTTAGTGCCATGGAGTTAGTTTATGGAAGATTTACCATGGTTAATTAAAATGACAAAGAAAGTCAATAAAATGGATGCTTTATAATTTGCCTGTTTAGAAAACTTGACATCTCAGCAGCTATTGAAATTACATCAGCGACTGCAATGTTCAGCAACACTTAATTATCCAGAGAGAGATAGTAACATATTACTGTTTGCTCTTTTAAGGCTGCACAGAATGAGATTTGGAGTGATGATAATAAATCAGAAGCAGCAGTAGTGGTGCAACAGCAATACTTTTGATTATGACAAATATTTGTTTATACCACATGAAGATCAATTCAGAAAACAGGAAGACTTGCAAAATTGCATTTTAGTCACGTACAGTATGGGGAAGTATTTACTGTAACAACACTGAATGTGAAAGTCATCCCATATTAAGAATTAATCAGATTTAATAATGGCTGTATTTAATAATGTCCTTTCATGTTATACTGTTATCAAAATGAAATACAGTCACATGTGAATCGTAGTGTGGCAGTTGGCCCTGAAGCATGTTCCAAAAATGTATGTCTCCATAATGTAAGCTACAACCTTTACAGTATGTTACATTCATTAATGGTACAGAGATGCATAGATCTTATGGAAATGGTACAAAAACATGCATTTTGTTCTAGTTCAGGCTTTCATTTAATAAAACATGGTAAATTTTTCAATCTTAGTGACGTGTTGCTGTGCTTAACAAATGTTGTCTCATTTTGAGTTGAGAAGAAACTAAGAATGACCAACCAAAAAAAAAAAAAAATCTGAACATGGATGACTTTAAAGGCCGTGTCTCCTGATTCTTAGGCTGTGTGGCTCGCAGAGTGAGCTCTCCCTTCCCTCACCTGCTGAAAAATGACGACATTGTCAGCTGCTGCCTTGACCTCAGTGCTCCCTGCATCTCATTCCGGGTTAACGGTCTGCCTGTGCAGGGCATGCTGGAGAACTTCAGTGCTAATGGACTTCTTTATCCTGTGGTCAGCTTCTCTGCTGGAGTCAAGTCAGTAGTTGAAATACGCTTGTGTTTAACTGTCGTTAACTATCTACCTTTTAGTTTCTCTCAATAGTTAAAGTTGACTTAAAATACTGTATTCAGTGCTGTATTTAAAGAATTATTTTTATTGTTTTTCAGTAGGCTGTTTCTTATCTATTGTAAAAACTAATGGATTTTGAAGATTAATCACAAGTGTACTGAAACATCATCCCTAAACATTTTATTTTTGTCTCTATTAAAGCCTCTCTACATACAGTTGAATGCTTTTCTTGTCCTGTTTCTGGAAACAAGGGTTCGTTTTCTGCTTGGGGGAACACATGGAGAGTTTCGATTCCTGCCCCCGCCAGGTTTTGCTCCCTGCTCTGAGGCTCTGCTTCCTAGAGTCAAGCTGAAGGTAGAGCCATGTCATAGATACATCTTGGATCATAAAGATGGGAAACAAGAGCTCATTGGTCCCTTAGTACCCGTCACTCCAGTTACCTTCACTCCCACACCAGTAGACATCAGCAAGGTAAAACTCAGCATAGGCAAACCGTTTATTTATGTTTCTTACTTACTATGTTTTTTTTTAGAGATTCTAGATTTCTTTTAGATATTCAATTATGTTTATATCTAATTTGAGGTTGTTCCTTTGTCCTCACAATATGTATTACTGTCATAGGTGGTATTGCCCCCACAAATTGAGGATATCCAAGAAAAAATGGCTGAGAATATCCATGAACTGTGGGCAATGGACAAGATTGATCTTGGATGGACATATGGACCTGTAAGAAGAGAGAAAACATCATTAAAACATAATTAAAGTACATTGCATAAATTAAATAACAAATAATAGTTTAAACACCTTTTCACATACTGAGGTATGTAAGAAATTAGTACCATTAGTACAGCTTGCTTCAGTTTTACTTGCAGTGTGAAAAAATATTAGCTTTTGTCAAACAGGTGAGAGATGAGGGGAAGAGGTTTGAGCCTTGTCTGGTGGAGTTCTCCAAGCTGCCAGAGCAGGACAGGAACCACAACCTTCAGGTGGCTCAGGACACCCTCAGGTGAGCTCTATCACCTGTGTCATATGATAGACAAAAAAATCATAATTTTGCTTGATGTTTTTGATTTTTTTTTTTGTGGGATTTATCGATATGATTTCAATTTTGGAATAAAAACCATATTATGACACACAGATGCATGCCAACAGTCCTCTCCATTCAAGTTTTACACTAAAAAAGTAAAAACTGTAGTAACTTTCAGGGCTTTTATTTGAATCATAGTGAATTTTTTCTCTTTTTTTCCATTGGAGGACACTCCTTGCCCTTGGTGTCCACATTGGTTTGGCTGATGACCACGCTGAGGAGAAAGTCAAATACACAAGGCTTTCCACCAAGTATGTATTAATCACATGATTAAGATTATCTTTGATTGCATTTTGTTTGAAGCCCTTTTTAATAGAAAAAAAATTGGGGGGATCAATTTCTCAGCATGGGACATTGTTGTTGTAGCCTTACATGTCTAATTTTAGAGTTTGCCTAGGGCAGCAATATGTCTGATGTCTGATCTTATTTGTAAATACTGTAAAAGCACAACTACATTATAACCCTTTATTTTACAATAATTTTTGAATGTCAGCTGTGATCTTGACACACTCAAGTCCAATTTTTATTCACTTTTTTTCAGGTATGAGCAGCCCAGTGGTTACAGGCCTGCCCCAGTAGACTTAAGCCAAGTTTTTCTGAGCCCAGCCCATGAAGAAGTGATTACCTTGTTGGCAGAGGATGGTCACAATGTATGGGCCAGAGAGCGTATCAAGCAGGGATGGACCTATGGAGCCCAACAGGTTTATTTTCTGTGATGTATTACTACATTGGTCAGGCACTGCTGAGGTGGAAGTCTTCAAGTAGAAAAAAAATTCCTGTATATTGTCTCTCAGTCACAACATGGACATGCAGACAACAGCAACATGCTCTGGCTACCAATGATACTGTTTCTTATTTTTTCTCTTTGCATCTGTATTTTTAGGATGTGAAAGCCAAGCGGAGCCCGTACCTTGTGCCTTACAGCCTTCTTGATGAAAAGAGTAGGAGAGTGGGCAGGGAGGGTGTCAGAGACACTGTTTGCACCCTGCTTGCCTACGGTTACAGCCTGGAGCTCCTTAACCAGGAACAGAGTATGTGATTACTCTCATGAGTTTCAGCTCAGTTCATTAACTGTTACTTATAGTAGTAACCAGCATGAATTTAATTAGCTAATGAATTTCAGTAGAATTTAGTTACAGTACTGATTCCAAGTAAAAATAAAATTTAGTTGCTCTATTTAACATTTAAAATACAGTAAAGAGTTATCAAAATAATATTGCAAAGATACACTCTGTTTAATGAAAATTAAGTTTTTTATTTTAGTGGATAACATTTTCTTTGTTTCTTGGCTTTGCAGCCACACTATCAAACCCATGTCTCTTCTCTGCTGAGAAATACCGAGTGTTCAGACCAGATAAATCATACGCTGTGACCCGGGGGAAGTGGTACTTTGAATTTGAAATAGTGACAGCAGGGAATATGAGAGTTGGCTGGGCCCGGCCAGGGTGTACCCCAGATAAAGAACTCGGCTCAGATGACCAGGCATATGTCTTTGATGGATTTGAGGTGAGATATTAAAATTTTACAGTTCTTAATATGAACAATTTATCAGTGTTGAACCTAAATCACAGTGTGTTAAAGCCCCAATGTGGATTTTTTCTTACTTTAACATTCCTCAAGTATACTGAAAAAACAGGGCTCTGTTTCCCCACAGTTCTTAGACATTTACTTTCACAATATACAGAATTACAATATCTGGATCTAATAAGCAGCTAAAATCTGTTTACAAACTGGTGTATTCTAGCTCTGTGATCATTATTGGTGCCAGAGGATGTTTTGGAGAGCAGACGAGGAGGCAGAGAGCAGGCCCTGTGCTCCTCTTCGAAATAACCATCAAATGAGAAGAACTGAAATGAAACATTAGAATATTCCAAGAAATACTGTAGCTTACTGCAACACATTGCTTATGCAAGTTGCATGTCCAGGCAATATCATCTGAATTCAACCCAGTACTTGACCAACAACACAGCTGTCACGATTACAGCTGTTATTAAGATGTGTAACCCTGATTAATCAGTGGGTGCGATCAAACAGCCAATTTTTGCTGGACTGTTTCCAAACCATTTTAAATCAGTAATATACTTGCCACTATTTAACCTTTAATCTAATTCCTTCTCTTCCTGTTGCTTTCAGGCTCAGTGGTACCATCAGGGAGGCGAGCCCCTGGGACGTCCATGGCAGAGAGGCGATGTGGTGGGTTGCTTGGTGGACATAGCTGAATGCACCATGATGATCACGCTCAATGGGGAAGTGCTGTTTAATGACAGAGGATCAGAGTTGGCTGCCAAGGACTTTGATATCAGAGACGGTCTGGAGAGTTTTTGACTTTATTCAGTGCATTGCAAAGACTTACTTGTCTGTTAAACTGAAACATAATAAATCAAGACACTGATTTTAATTTGACAGTACAATCCGATTCTTGAAAAAGTCTTAATCATATTTAGTCTGATTTTTTTTTTCTTTCTCTTTTTTTACATCTTCCTATGTTTCCCAGGCATGTTGCCTGTGGTCAGTGTTGGGGTGAACCAGGTGGGGAGGTTGAACTTGGGCCGCCAAGTGGGCTCTCTGCAGTACTTTAAAGTTTGTGGCCTGCAGGAGGGCTATGAGCCTTTTGCTGTCAACATGACCAGAGATCCAGCCCTGTGGATGAGTTGGAAACAGCCTCAGTTTACCTCCATACTGCCTGATGATCACAACTTACAGGTTAGGTTATGCAGTTGATAGGCTTTGTTGTACCTAGTAGCTTGGTTAATATGTCTTTTCAAGCATGTAGTATGGTGCAAATACTGTAGGTACAAAAATACTGTAGGGTTTTTTATAGCACTGGTTAATTGACAACACTGATCCTTGATGTCTTGTTCAAATCTTAGGTCACTAGAGTCAGTGGCTCAACTGATTCTTTATCCAGCCTGAGGATCTCTCAGTGGTTGTTTGCACACCACAGTGGAGGCAGTGAAATGGGCTTTTACCGTCTCAGCATGTCCATTGAATGTGCTGCTATCCTTACCAGACCTGTGGGGGGCGTGCCTCCAGTGGCTTCCAACTCTTTCTCTCCAGGTTCAGATGATGTTACGTCATTTAAATGATAGTATGTTCAGGTTAGCCACAGAGAGGACTCAAGAAGACTTAACAAAGGACCACAATAAGGATTCATTTGGTTTGCCAAGCTTAGACAGCAAATGAAAGTACCCCTGATGCAGCGTTTAAAAATACAGAGCCATTACTAGATGAAAATTGAGTGAAATAATTAGTGTGTGAGATCTGGGTAGCTGTTCTTTGCAGTTATCCAGATTATCCACTATCCAGATTACTGATATTTTACCATTATGACCTTGATGAGTTGTTCTATTTAAGCTCCCCAGGGCCCTGCTGTAATTAATTCCCGTTGTCCTTCTAGGAAGGAAAGAGCAGGAGGAGTTGGACTCTGACTTTGAAGTGCTGATGAAGTCAGCTCACAGCTTTGCTGGCTCAAGAGATGAGCTCAACCATAAGGATCATAACCAAGACAAAACATCAAGATTGAAACAACGGTAGGTTGTTGCAAAATAGGGAGAATATGTAATGAAATGCAGTTATTTGGAATATGGAAGAGTGAGCAGTTACTTTAGTTAAGATAATAATTTACCACTTATTTAGAAACATTATGTTTTGTATGTTCCTCCCTGTCTGCCAGGTGATTAAAATGACAAGAGCATTGTTATGAATGTTTCTTCAGATGAAATTACAGAAAACAGAAGAAATTAAGATTGTAAAAAGAAACAAAGATAGCAATTTATGCAATTTCATTTTAAACACACGCACTTATGTGTGTTTCTGTTCGGTAAGGTTCATGCTGAAGAGGACTAAACCAGACCTTGTCAGCAGCAACTCATCTGCACGGCTTCTAGAAGATGTTGTAGTTGACAAAGACAACAATGATCACCTTATCCAGAGCTCCAGAGTAAGACTTTCATTTTCCTCATCATTTCATCTCTTCAAAAGATCAATGCTAATAAGAAAACCATATATTTTTGTTCTGCTATTTCTAAATTACTTATGAATACCTGTAAATAATGACAGATAAGACAAAATGTGTTTGGGCACAAATGGTACTGCAGGGCTTATACACGTGCATTGTGCTTCAGCTCTTTGCTGGTAGATGTAATCACCAGCCACAGTGAAAACATTGCATGCAAAATGCAAATGACAATGACACCAACTGACCTCTCTGTTTCAGTATTACTACTCAGTGAGGGTTCTTCCAGGTCAGGAGCCGTTCAATGTGTGGGTAGGCTGGGTGACCTCTGATTTTCATCAGCATGACATGACTTTTGACCCTGACAATATCCACACTGTGACTGTCACCCTCGGAGATGACACTGGTAAAGTCCAGGAAAGGTTAGTGCACACCATGGCAGTTATATTGTCAGTATGGGTAAATTTAAATACTAATTGCAGTCAGAAATGTCATTGATTGTTGCCATGATTATACTTATTACACCATAATCCCAAACTATGTTATGAAATTGCATCTACTGTATTACTGAAGAACTTGTGAAAAATGATTCCTTTGTGCCTTAAATTCACTGGTGCTTCTTTTGAGTTTCATTATCAATTAGCAACAAACTGCCTAATAATCATATTCTTATCCTCTTGCACAGTGTGAAGCGATGTAACTGTTACATGGTGTGTGCCGGAGAGGCCACTGGCCTGTCTCAGAGTCGGAGAAGTTCAGGATTGGAAATTGGCTGTTTGATCGACACGGCCACTGGGCTGCTCACCTTTACCTCCAGTGGAGTGGAGATGGCCACCTTCTACCAAGTAGGTCACACAGGAAACTCTGGGGAAAAAAGTATTTCTTCTTCTCTATTCAGTATTTATTTTCTCTCAATCATAATAGAATTGTACTAATCTAGATTTAATATACATGAGAACTAATTGAGTCACACTTGGGAGAATAAATGTTTCAAGTAATCATAGTGAGTAATAAGTAATATGTTGCATTGCATTATTAAACTGAGGTAGTACTGTTTCACCACAAATCAGGTGGAGGCCAGTACAAAGCTGTTTCCTGCTGTTTTTGTCAAGCCCACCACTAGCAACATGTTTCAGTTTGAACTGGGGCGCATTAAGGTAAAGGAACCTTTCATTTCATTTTAATCATGCTAAAGAAGACAAGAACCTTGTGCTTTCAGTGCTGTCTGTTGTGTTTGTCAACATACTAATAAAAAAGACCACACATTCAAGAAATTTGGACAAATTGTTGTAGACAGATTGGATTAGTAATTAATTAGGCTGCAGTTTGGCAAATTAGTGAACTATTAAGTGTTGGGAGGTTTCTGTTCTGTGGAGTACTCATTATTTTGTCTTTCTTTTAATTCAGTGTTTCAACTTGTTTTACTGTTTTAAAATGTTTGATGGTCTGTGGTGCAAGTCCCTGTATTTGTCATCCTCTCGATCCAGAATGTGATGCCACTGTCAGCTGGTTTGCTTCGCAGCCAAAGAAGGAATGCCACGCCTCAGTGCCCCCCAAGGTTTCAGGTCCAGCATCTGAGCCTGGTTTCATGGACCCGAGTACCGAGCAATACATTAAAGCTGTCCGTAGATCGGCCAGATGAACACCATGGCTGGAGGGTCCAATGCTTGGAGTCCCTTCAAGTCATGATCCTTCAGATCCCTGATGAAAACAGGTCAGACAGCAGAAAAAAAATATTATTGGTATTATAGGAATTGGGCTTTCAGATTTAAATGCACAGCTAGTGATGCATGTTTTGTTCATAATGTTGCTATCATCCCACATTTTTCTTGTTTCACTTGATCTGCAAACACCAGGCAACACACACTTGTTTGTACTTGTATAGCATCATGAAAAATACAACATCAGACTGTAGTTGCAAAGTCTGACCTTTATTCAATTTTATTGTGCCAGGTTATCAACTAGAGCTTTAATTTGTTCTTGAGCAAGCAACAACGCTGACATTAACCAAGTCTTTACTTTTTGATGACGTGTTGACATCGCAGGTGTGTTGACATTTTGGAGCTGTCGGAACTTGATGACCTCTTGACCTTTCACCACCACACCCTCCTCCTCTACTACTCTTTATGCACCCTTGGCAACACCAGAGTTTGCCATGCCATCTGCAGTCACGTGGATCAGTCCCAGGTCCTTCATGCCATTCAGAATCCCCATCTTCCTGGCCCACTCCGCTCTGCATATTACCAATTGCTTATTCAGGTGATTGCTTGTTGGAGTTCATGTTTTTCTTTGGGTTACATTCATCGCCTTTGGTCTTTGGAGGATAAATAAATTAATATTCTTGTTCTTGGTCTTTAGGTTCACCTCAGCAGCCACACCACTGCGTGTCTCATGATGAACCATGAATACATTGTACCTATGACAGACCAGACCAGAGATATCACTCTTTATCCCAGTCCTGTACATGGTGGTAATGGGAGGAATGGTCAACCTCCAGAGGGCTTTCCCAGCAGTAGTCTTAGCACATCCCTTAAACCACCGATGCGTTTCTCCTGCCCTTGTTTTGTCAGGAGTGATAGGATGGAAGGCGATGTTGCAGTTGAAATAGTCTGTACAGACAGCCCAGAAATCCCTCTGGACATACTGAAGAACCTGACAGTGGAGATGCTGACTGCAGGAGTATGGGCTGTGGGTCAGGGTGTGAGGGACCCTGTAGGAGGCAGCACTGAGCTTCTGCTGGTTCCCCTAATTAGATTGTTTTATACCCTATTAGTAATGGGGGCACTGGGGGATGAGGAACTGGGGAAGGTTCTGAAACTGATAGAACCTGGAGTCTTCTCCACCAATGCTGAAACCCCTGAGGAGGAAGAGGAAGAAGAGGCTAGTGATGATGAAATAGAAGGGCAAAGGGGCAGCAAAGAGGAAGATGACATTCCTAAACAAGGACTTCTTCAAATGAAGCTTCCAGAAGCTGTCAAACTTGAGGTGAACAAATAAGCAGATTTCTCTTTTTCTTCCATGTGGTATAATTTCAGATTAGTTTCAGATGCTGTGTTTCTATATTTCTATGAGCAGTGATAAAATAAATCATAATTGAAGATTTAATATTAATATATTTCTCTCTCTAGCTCTGCCGTCTGCTGTCCTACCTGTGTGATTGCCAGGTGCGCCACAGGGTAGAAGCTGTGGTTGCCTTCTCTGACAACTTTGTGGGTCAGCTACAGGAGAACCAACGCTTTCGCTACAATCAGGTCATGCAGGCACTCAACATGTCTGCCGCCCTCACTGCCCGCAAGACCAAGGAGTTCCGGTCACCTCCACAGGAGCAGGTTGAATGGCTGGAATTAAATTATGAATGTTATTTAAGTAAAAATACTACTGTGGTTGTGTTGTGTGGTTTCTACTGTGTTTCAGAAGCTGTGTGCTCTAGCAATTATGTGTCATGCATGATTTTTATTTTTTAAAATTTAAAATACAGTGAACAGTGGCATTTTTTTAAAATATTGTCTATACTATCATATATGGCCTATCTTTAGATCAACATGCTGCTGAGCTTCAGAGAGGATACGCAGCAGGAGAGCTGTCCATGTCCAGTGGAAATTCAAAAGCCCCTGCAAGACTTCCATCACCTCCTCAGCACACACTGTGGTTGGAACATTATTTATCTTTGTCTGATTCATTATCCTAGCTGAGCCAGGGAACAATGAAAAACCTCTGAGAACGCACTTACTATGATTACCACTGAGGACATCTCATCTTATTTTGCTTGTTATTGTGCAGGCATCGAACTGGACAGTGACTCAGAGGATGAAGAGGATGCTGAGAAGTCTGTAAAAGATCGACTTCTCAGTCTCGTGGCAAGAGTTCTTGGACTGAAGATGACACCCATAGAAGTGGAGGAGTCTAAACCACAGAGTCCCAGTAAGTGCATCTACAGTATGGTGCAAAATCCTTTCTTTATATATTTTGGATACAGTGCTTTTGAAAACTGTTGCATTCTATCACTATTGCAGGCCCACTAGTTTACCTGTACATGGGATCAGATGCAACCAATTTTTGGTTCAGGATCAATATTATTAAGAAACATAGCTTGGTTGTTATATGAAAAAAGTTTAGTTAATATGTGTATTGACCCCTTCCACCACGTTTCACCTCCTGGTACTTCTTCAGAGTCCCTCAAAAAGCTGATCTCCAAGACAATGGTGCGCTGGGCTCAAGAGACTGAGATGGAGGACCCTGAACTGGTTAGAGCTATCTTCTCGTTGCTGCACCGCCAGTATCAAGGCCTTGGTGGCCGAATGGCAGCGCCCCTCTGCAGAGCCTATACAATCAGCCAAGCTTCGGTGGAGGACACCATGGCTCTCTTGTCCTCCCTGGGTCAAATACGCTCCCTCCTCAGTGTCCGCATGGGGAAAGAAGAGGAAAGACTGATGATCAGAAGACTGGGGTAATTTGCAATGCAACGTGGGGGTTGCTTTTTTGGACACATCTGGATTATTGTGAGCTTATCATAATGTCTTTGTGGTGTGGAAAGTATTCTTACATTTCTGTCTTTTTTTTTTTTGGATTTACTGCTTCTACACAGAGATATTATGAACAATAAAGTTTTCTACCAGCACCCCAACCTAATGAGGGCATTGGGGATACACGAGACAGTGATGGAGGTGATGGTCAATGTTCTTGGGGAAGGGGAATCAAAGGTGAGATTAATAAAACTTGTAAACGAATTAATATTGATAATTTTATTTTATTTTTCTAACCAAGAAAGTAGGTCATTAGCTGTTGCTCAAGTGAGTCCGTTAATTAGTCACTTGAACTATGCTGATGGTAATTCATAAGCCACATGTCAAAGGTAAAGATTTAAAAAAAAAAAAAAAAAAAAAAAAGGCAAAGGTGAAATTGTATGTTCATACTGATATGCACCATTAATTTGTCAATACTTGCACAGTACACTTATTATTTTGTAACAGATTTGCATTGCCTCCTTACATTTAGCTTTTCTTTGTATGCACGCATTAACTTGCTAGGAGATTTCCTTTCCAAAGATGGTGGCCAGTTGCTGTCGATTCCTGTGTTATTTTTGCCGCATCAGCCGTCACAATCAGGGAGCCCTGTTTGACCACCTCAGCTACCTTTTGGAAAACAGCAGTGTTGGACTAGGTAAAGTAAATCTTATTCTTTAACATCTCTTTTTTAATGTCTAAGTGGTTTACCAAGTAACAGAAACTCTTATAGATATACTGTATTGCATCACAATACAACAGCCCTTCATTACACAGATTTCTCAAATTCTAACTAAATTCTAACATAACTTTATAACTTTTTTGAGTGTTTAATCAACTCTGGCAATTTTTGAGGTCATAGTTTGA
Organism: Scomberomorus guttatus; assembly: GCA_038419695.1. Classification (NCBI taxonomy): domain Eukaryota; kingdom Metazoa; phylum Chordata; class Actinopteri; order Scombriformes; family Scombridae; genus Scomberomorus; species Scomberomorus guttatus. Next base: position 10,498,089 of record CM076458.1, read on the forward strand.
AGTGCTGTTGCAAGGATTACATCAAATTTCAAACATGTAACACTGAAAGTTTCACAAAAGTATTTTACTTAGTAAGAATTTATTGCTGGATTGTTGTATTGAATTACACATATGCCTGTTATTATGTCTGACCATTTTAACCTTTGCTAGGACAATATCTTGCCCATAAGGAAATAGAGGAAAAAAGTTATTTGACCTGTTCTTGCTGTGAAATGTAATTTTAGGTCTGCAAATAACCTCGTGGCGGTGGTAGGATCCTGTCCCCATGATAACAAACCCCAACAACCTGACATTATATAGTTTATGAGTTGGTGCTCTGTTTTATGCCTTTGTCCCTTAGCTTCACCGTCCATGCGTGGGGCCACTCCTCTGGATGTGGCAGCAGCCTCTGTTATGGATAATAATGAACTGGCCCTAGCGCTGAGGGAACCCGACCTAGAGAAGGCGAGTTAATATTGAGTGCATTCCTCCACAGCTCTGCTGTTATTAGTCTCCATGATGTAATTTATACTTTAATAAGTGCTCTGCTCTGTAATTAATATGCTCTGCCACTGCATATCATTTTTCAGTGTCACTCTCATTCTACTCATCTCATTGTTTACGTCTTTAGTGTCTTAATTTTGTGTATATATGTGTTAACTATATGGTCTATGAAATCAAAATTTTGTCTTTACTCTCTGTGTACTCCCTACCTCTGCTACAAATGTATGTAATTGACTATAGATTTGGGAGAAAGCAATCTGTGCATTTGAATAGCTTTCTTTGTGTGAAGAATATATTGACAGTATCAGTCAGGGCACAGGTAACCATCCAGCAGTACATGCAGTATCTGTAGTGTCTGATAACGCCAACAGTATATTGAGCAATATACTGCATAATAAGTGTCACCACTTGCATGACTACAAGTACTTGCCTGAAATCCAAATAGGGCAAAACAGATATTATATTATTGGTTCAGGTTCTAAGAAAGGCATAATGTTAAGACAATGCAGGTTTAACCTGAGGAATGCTTTCTCTTTGCTGTACCTATTATTTGTAGCTGCAATAACCCAGTTTCTGATAAGCTAATCTACTATCCAGGTGGTGCAGTACCTTGCTGGCTGTGGTCTCCAGAGCTGCCCAATGCTAGTGGCAAAAGGCTATCCTGATATTGGGTGGAACCCTGTGGAGGGCGAACGTTACGTGGATTTTCTACGTTTTGCTGTCTTCTGCAATGGTAATCTGTTAGTTCTACCCATTAAAGTTATCTCATTCAGAAGATATCCTGTGATAGCTGAAATAACAAAGTATCAAAACACTGGTGTACAAATGCCAGTTTAACACGCTGTAGAAATGCATGTTAATTTGATGATTCCAGTCAGTTTGACTTTAATATGTAAACTTTACGGTCCTATTGCAAATTTGATTGTCTTGTTGTTTATTGTGTTATTTTATTTGACTGCTATTCTTTGTGAGTTTTCATTTTTCGGCTCCCCACTTAAACTAAATGTGCGGCCTTTAATTTTTAATAATCAGTTATTTAATTTACTTTTATTTATTTATGTATGTATTCAGTTACACTTTTGACTTATAACCTATTCATGGCATTTATCACTTTCGTGGACTCCTTAAATATTTGCTACAGAGCAAAATGCTCAAAGAGAAAAAGATCTCAATAACTTTGTAATTTTAAAGGACCAGTGTGTAGGATTTAGTGTCATATCGCAGTGAGGTTGCAGATTGCAACCAACTTAATACCCCTCCCCTCACCCCCCCCTGTTAAAAAAACCAATAAATAACGAAAAAAAAGAGTTATGAAGGCAGAATAGGGTGCATTATTTCATGCTCCCAATTAACTAATCTATTTGCAAGAGAGGTAATTAACTCTGTGGTTTTTCTACTATTGATTTCCTTACTTTGTAGCAGTGCCCAGAAGGCATCAGTTCAAATTGTCCTTGAGGGTGTTGACAGTTCAGCCAAATGGTGTTGGCTTTCTATACCACATGCCTCTTAGTGATTTCAGCTGGACCTCTTTTATATACAGCCTATGAGCTCTATAGATGTTAAACTGATATCATTATTCTATTGATTCCCTTAATCTGTTTTCATTTTATTAATTTCCTGACCTATGAATCCAAAGCGAATCTCTGCCATGGATAAAATGGGTTATAAAACAAAAATGTGTCTGTCCAGTGCTCTCTCACACACAGTCCACACTTTCACCACCTCCACCGATGGCTTGTCTTAATCTTCTGTGCATTCCTTAACCACAGGTGAGAGTGTAGAGGAGAATGCTTACGTGGTGCTGAGGTTGCTGATTCGTCGGCCTGAGTGTTTTGGTCCTGCCCTACGAGGTGATGGGGGAAATGGTCTCCTAGCAGCCATGGAGGAAGCCATCAGGATCTCAGAGGACACGTCAATGGACGGACCATGCACCACCTACCAGTCCAACAGAACACTGTCAGTCAGAATTGATTTATATGTTGAGCACTTTGAAGAGTTTTTGTGCATGTGCATGTATTTGTGGCTGACGCATAGTATAATGTCTTAGAAATTGATTCAATTCACCAATTTGATGCTGCTGCATAGACAATGACTTTGATTTTGCAGTTTGAAATTGTATTTGCCCTTCTCTCTCTCGACACATCTCTTACATGACAAGACCATAGTGGCAGCACATTGCAAAAGCCTGTGCATGAAAAGCGGTCTAATGGATACTGTACTACTTTTTTGCTCTGCGGCAGGTCAGACTATAGATTGCAAGATTACAAACGATTCAGTGGTCAGCGCATAATATTTGTTAAATTGGTGCAATTAGTGCTAGTAGACTCAAAAAATGTATGATTTTCAATGTCTCCTCTGTTTCTGTTGTATCTCATTCTCACAGCAGTCTGTAAGCTCATTGTTTGTGTATTGAAAGTTCACTAGCAAATGGGATCAAAGTTCATAATGATTAAACTTGCCATGTTTGCCATTTGGAGAAAGATTTAGTATAAATGCTACGTTTTCTGTGCACAGCATTTATTAACTTCTTTTCAATTGTTTGTTTTAAATACAGACACAGGGAAGTCACCTATATGTAAAAAAACATTGTATTGCTGTAGGTGTAAGCCTGTTCAGGAGTTTTTTATGTTTTATCAAAAACTGAGTAATAGGCTGTTTTTATTTAGGGATACACAATCATTAAATTCGTCTCAGTTCATAACAAGCTTTTAATTGTTATGATTGTTTTGTGTAACAGAGATCTTGTCCAGGACAATGATGATGACCTCATTCACATGGGGCACGCTATCATGACCTTCTACTCAGCCCTTATCGATTTGCTGGGGCGCTGTGCTCCAGAGATGCATGTGAGTGTTTTCCCAGCCTTCAGCATCCCTTCCACAATATCAATATCCACTGATGTCTCCAACAATAAAGCCTAATGGATAAAGTCTGCAACATCTTTTTATAGAATGAGCCAGAATAAGTATGAGATGTCCATCAAAAGTCTACCCTCTTGGATGCTATTTACTGGATATTGAAAGAGTAATTGGCTGAATCCTGTCAGAAGTTGCCCTGCAGTGCCTACATATATCAGTATGTACAAAACCTCAGAATAGCCCAGACTGGGGAGTGGGCATGTGTACCAGACTATCAGCATAAAGGTCTAAGGACATTTGCCTTTTAAAGGATGCTTTTTTTTGCCTATTACAGTGACACTGAGGTAGAAAGACAAGACAATGGGCCTCATTCAAGAACATTTTTATATTTTTAATCCTAAAACTTTTTTCTGATGTTTGCTCATACGAGTGTTCTGAGTCAGATTCAACAAACTCTCCTAACTGCCTGAACTTTTCATAAATCGCTAGTTTCAGCCTGATGAATGCCACCTTGTTCATGTGGAGGTGCATGTTTGTCAGATGGTCATTAGCAAAATTCACGCCCCTAAAATGGCCATATAAGGCTCCATGTTCCGCTCCGTTTATGGTCGAATTTCATTCACAAAACAGTTCCCAAAGAGTAAAAACACAGCACATCTTCAAGTCCTTCTTCCAGAAATCGGTAGACAAAAACATAACAAATTTTAGGAGTGTTAGTAGAAGAGGATCCAAAACAATTTGAAAATATGAATCCAGCTGCCAACGACGTGTCATCAGAGCAGCGCTGTAGGCTACTGTGACAAATAAAGAGGGAATGCTTTGACATGAAGTTAGATGCGCCAAAATATGGTAATAAAAATAAAATCTAAAAAACCTTTCAGTAAATTGGTAGCCATGATGATGAAAATATGGTAAACAGAATATTATTATCATATTTAAACTCCAAATTAATTCAGGGCATTAATTAGGGCATTATAATTATAAGTCAAACAAGTGTTTCTCCCCTGTGAAGAAAGGCAGAGATAATCTATTCATGACACGTACGACAGGTCTGGACCACTTCGTTTGTACCTAAGAGAAAATTCTCAGTTTGAGAAAACTGGTAAATGCCAAGAATGTTCTTAAATCACTCGTATGTGCATCTTAAAGTTAGAGTTAATACACAGTTTTGGAAAAAAAACATCAACTCTCAACTCTGCTTCTCTGTTTCTTTGAGACAAATTAGACTTGGATTATGCAACATGGGCTATAACCCTACATTTGGAAAATTGAAATCAGTGCCCATCCTAACAATTATATGACTGTATCATTATGTATGATTATGTATGAAGTTGTATATCACTGATCAATATTTTTCTCTGAATTGTTGCAGTTGATTCAAGGAGGCAAAGGAGAAGCTATCCGCATCCGGGCCATTTTGAGGTCGCTCATCCCTATTCAGGATCTTGAGGGAGTCATCAGCATCTCCTTTCAAATCCCTTCAGTGTCAAAAGGTCAAAACAGCCTATAGTGTCTTATCACTTATTCAAGCCATTGCACAAACACCTGGATTGCCTATTAAATTCAGATTTATTAAGATCACATTACTCATTGGGTATTAGAGGCCCTGTCTGTGATTCTGTGCAGCCACAGTGTCCCTTTGACTCTACTGTCAAAGTTCTTGTTCCTGTTGATGATGGTGAAAATGGCTGAGTTGGAGTTACTGTAGCTGTCATGTGTAGCTGCATGCAGCTTGATACTGTTTCTAAGAATGTGGCCCGAGGTTCATTGCTAGACCCAATTTTAGTCTCCATCTATGTCAACAACCCATGGCATAATATACAAAATGCTTTGTAAAGGCTATTGCTTTTCTGCAGACTAATTTTAATTTTGTGCAGTCCCAATTGCTTTTTTTTAATGTTAAATGAGGACAAACCCAAATGTTATTTTCTAGCTCTAGTGAGTTTCCCTTAAATATTGGAGGGTTTTAACTGCACAGAGCATTCATACTGCATTATTACAATATATAATTCCAGTTATTTTGTATTATTGATATCCAGAACATTTTGTGTAAACTAGTTTACCAACTGAACAAGACAGATAACCTGAGGAAACCTTGGTGCAACATGAAAACAAGACTCCCTTCTTACCAGCTGCCAAGAACAACCAGCAAAACAAACAAGAGGATTCTACCCTTCGCACAGAGAGGGATCCACAACATGTAAATGTTCAATGCACAATATGCCAATATGACTTTTAGTTGTAACATCTAATCTTTTTGTTTGTTTGTCAAGATGGTATGGTGGTTGAGCCTGACCTATCTACAGTGTTCTGCCCAGACCACAAGGCAGCTATGGTTCTCTTCCTGGACCGGGTTTATGGCATCGAGAACCAGAGTTTTCTTCTTCACCTGCTAGAAGTTGGCTTTCTACCCGACCTTCAGGCAGCCGTCTCTCTTGACACTGTAAGGAGAGAAAATGTTTTGTTGCCCGTGGTCACCTACTGGAAAATTTAGTGTAACATTGTAGGAGTGACCTGTGACCTACTGTAGTATTGATCCAAGCTGTACTCGTCAACAATGACAAATATCCGCTTCTGCCCACCCTGCCCCTAGAATTGATTCGACCACACTCGACAGTGATTGTATTGTTACAGTGTGTGTATATACATTTATTTTATTCTCCCAAATTTAAAAAAAACTTGTTTGAATTCTTCTTCATGGTCCGCTTCACCTTGCTGCCAGCTTGCTCCTTGTCTTCTTAGTTCAACTTAGTTAATTGGACTCTGTGTAAGTAACCTTCCTTCTCATCACAGGCTGACTTAGGATCCACTGACATGGCCTTGGCCCTCAACAGATACTTGTGTACAGCTGTGCTTCCCCTGCTCACCAAATGTTCAGCTCTCTTGTCTGGTTTAGAGGACCATGCCTCGCCGCTGGATTCTCTCATCCAGGCAATCTACTGCCTCTCCAGGGCTCTAAGCTTGACCAAGGCTCAGAGAGACACTATTGAAGATTGTTTGTTGGCTGTGTGCAGGTGGGATTTTAGCTGATATGGTAGAACAACCTACAGAATTAGGTCTCTGTCTCCACTAGGGTATTATTGCCAAGAATTGTTGTGGTCTTTAGATAAGGTATTGATTTTTCAGCAAGCCGCTGACAGGTTATATACGTTATGGTACAATATTATTTTTGGTAGCTGCATCCTCTGTGGTCTGCTGTTATTTATTAATTATTGCACCATTAGCTTCCATTGTCCTCACTGTCATTTTGGTGTTTGACCAAATCCTACATTGAGAAGAAGAATGAGAAATTGCAACAAACTATCGTTAACTGATGCAGACACATCAGTCCACTTACGATATTGAATGAATCACTATAAAGCCTGTTTTTACCCAATTTAGATATAATTGACCAAATTCAATCACAGTGTTAACAAGTCAATTAACATCTTGCCCAAGGTATCTTCTTAATTATGTGTGTCATTCTTTTGAGACTCAATGATCAGTCATTGATTCATTGTGTGCGTATGTGTGTGTGTGTGTTGGTGGATTTGGTGTCTATCTGCCCGTGTGACTAACGCTGCACTCGTTGGTGTCCTCAGTAAACTCCAACCATCTATGATGCAGCCTCTTCTTCGACGTCTTGTCTTCGATGTTCCCAATCTCACAGACCACAGCAAGATGCCACTAAAGGTACCTACAGAGATTACAGTTTTACGTTTTATGTGAAAATATATCAATAAAATGGATAATTTTAACTTTGTTTACTGACTTTGATCACTACTTTTGTATACCAGCTCTTGACCAGTCACTATGAGCAGAGGTGGAAGTACTACTCGCTAACTGGAGGGCAGGGGGACCAGGGCTGTGCCTCTGATGAAGAGCTCCAACTGTCTCGAAAGTTGTTCTGGGGGGTGTTTAAGGCCTTGGCAAAGAAGGTAAAACATAGTGAACATCTGCATAAATTTCCACATTACATTCAAATTATTTTAAATTAGTATAATATTTTCCTAGCGCACCAAAAAAGTTGCAGAAAGTGAATAAATGTTTCATATTTTGACAATTTGATAACCGTGTAATCCTATCATTGATTCATTGCCTCCTTTTTCCATCCTCATCAAAATCTATTTCAGGAGCAACAGTGACCTGAGTTTTCCTTAAGTGTAATTGTAGAAGGAACTGAGTGGAAGATGTCACACACTTGAGATTAAGAATTTTTTTTATCCTGGTTTGAAACCTCCCATCCTCAAACAGACGTAATCAATAACTGAATCTATTTGGAGTTCACTGTAAGCATGCACCATTAATATTTCTGACAGACTCTTGAAAACATCAAAGAACTAGGTTCATGCGGTCATTCCAGTCCCACATCAAACGGCTGGAGAAGCCGAGCCCACAGTCAGCATTGCTTAGTCATGTAACTTCTTCAGAGAACATATTACTTAGTATAACATACTGTATATGTGCTGTAGATTAGGTATACAGTGTTTCAATTGCCCTATTTATACTACTATGTTTATCATAGATTGCTGGAAAAAAAGGAAATCATAATTTAAATCAAAAGCATCGTGTATATTGATGGCAATAGAGGAAAATTGTATAGTAAGGACAACTGGCTATGTAACAGTGGTCTATTTGTAAAATTCAGACACACATTGCAATTGCGTTACTGTTGCAAAGCACCTGAAACCAGGCTTAACTAATATACAATTGCAGAGCTTCAGTGTTGCAATTGGAAGAAGGAAGAAGTTTGATTCATGATCAGCTGTGTACAAATGCAGGTTTTAGTTTAACCAGGTTATTTCAGTGCATGTAAATGTGTTCTTCATTTCAGTTCCACTAATAACTTTTCTGTGTGCATATAAACATAATAACAGCAATTTTTTAAAATTTCAGTGGGAATGTGCATTCTGTCCAAATTGCACCAATTATGCCTAAGAAAAACACACACGGTTAGCAAAGTAATGTGTACATTCATGACGCACCATTCCTTCTTACAATCACTGTATTGTAAAATGTGGAGGGTGATGGGAAACTTTTTGTTTATTTCTCCAAGTTTCACAGATAATGGGACAGGAGGGACAGACTGGTTTAGGAGGATCAATTTAGCTTTGAAATCTCTTCAATAATTCCCAACTTTGTTTTTTTTTTGACTCTGTCTTACTGTGTCCCATGTTGTCTCTTTCTCTTGTTCCCTTCCTCCTACACTTTGTTTCCTATTCCTCCTTTCCTTCTCCAACTCTACAGCCTTATGAGCCTCAGTTATTTAGGCTGTGTGTCCAGTGCCTGGCTGCAGTGGCCAAGGCCCTACCTCCTGACCACATTGACCCAGGCTGTGTTTCCCAGACAGAGAGAAAAACCTCCATGGACACCGACAGGCACTTTGACCCCCAGCCTGTAGACACCTCCAAGTAAGACATCGACCGTGGATCTTTATTGATTATGGATAAAAAATAGTACCTGTTCTGTTCAAGGAGAAGTGCACTTTAAGCTTTAATTTGGTTGACAGAATTATTTTTGGGACAAAGAGGTGTGAATATGAACTTTTATTTTCATGCCATTGATAAAGCTTATCATTATTATTTGTATCTAAATGTGTTATTGTGTAATAGAGTTACATAATGTACAATTTTTTTCTTGCACTAGTGTGTCAGTGCCAGAGAGACTGGAGTTTGTAGTGAACAAATATGCAGAGCATACTCACGAGAAGTGGTCACTGGACAAGGTAATATCACAGTAATTATTCTTCAAATCTGAGCGTCCTGTTAAAGTTGATGAATGATATCGTGGTAGGGACTGAACTTAGAAATAAATTTCTAAGATAACTTTCCTGTTTGACAGTGTGAAAACATCTCTGTGTTATGTGGTTGAGTTTATATGTTGATGTCTGCATATTTTCCAATGTGCGATTTTTAGTGAATCTATGTGTTGTCTCTGTCAGTTCGCCAATGGCTGGGTTCATGGAGAGCAGCTATGTGAGAACACTAAGGTTCACCCTCTCCTCAAGCCATACAGGGCTCTGGCTGAGAAGGTAGACTGAGAGTTTTTATGGTGTGTGTATGTGCGTGTGAATGTACTTCAGTAAAGAAAGCAGTGAACTGATAAATGCCAGAGGCACTTGCATAGCAAATGTGGTGAATGTATTATAAAAGATTAAAATGCCTCTCTGTTCTTGGTCTTTGAATTATTACCCCATTGCCTTTCTCACAAAACTTGTGTATTGAGGGGACAAGACTCTTTTCAAGTTTTTGAAATATCAAAATAGCTCAAACATGTTTTGCTTTTTCTCTTTCTACTAATTTCGGTTATTAACGATGGCTTATCTATTTTTCTGACTTTCCCAGGACAAGGAGGCATACCGCTGGGCCATTAAAGAGACAATAAAGAGTATGCTGGCCTTTGGATGGACCATAGAGAGGACTAAAGAAAGAGATGCATTTGGCTTACATGCCTGCACTCGCAGAATCTCACAGGCCGGACAGGTATGTGTACTCCATACTGTAGGCCACATTCCCTTAGCCTCTGGTGTGAGCAGTTTATCGCGTCTCTCTCACTAATTTTTATGGAAAAGACTTGTTGTCACATTTACACATTTTACTAGATTTTACTGTGTCTGTTCCAGTCAGAGAGATCTTATTCACAGCTGAACTTCTCCCCTGCTGGGTTTTAAAGGTTCTATAGATTAAGTAATCAGTCATGTGTTTTGTGACTTAGTTGTCTTTTGAAGGAGCATCAACCTTTAGCCCCAAACCTATGGACATGAGCAGCATCACCTTATCATGGGACCAGTGTGTAAGTAATACATTTTTTGTGCTTCATACACCATTAAATTGTGTAAAATGTTGGTTCTACTTTAATCTTGGCACATGATTAGCAGATGTATTTATCCTGGCCTGTTACCATTTTTGTTTTGTGTAAAGCAAAGAAGTATTCACTTTGTCAAGCACATCTGAATAAACCAAATTAATATTCTCTTGCATGTAAACAGGATTAGTATTGGGAGTTGTCAGATTATGCATTTGTGTTTGTGTGCATTTGTGTGCAAAGTTACTGCAGTTGCAGCCTAACTGCACAGATAACTTGTCTAAAACAACTCAATCACACAAATTACAGTGTCTCCTGAAATGTGAAGTCACAATAAAAAAAACAAATCATCCGTCCTTGGTATCATATTTGGAGTTTTGTGTAAACATATTTGGGGTACTGGTTGCATGATGCATTGACAAAAGTAGTTTCCTTGTTGAAGACTCAGCTTTTAGAGGGTGTGAGGGGAGCTGATGTTACTGGCTATTATTTAAACCTTCCTTCCACCTGCGTTTCTTTTCTTGTCTTTTCTTTTCCTTTATAGGGTATGGCAGAACAGTTGGCTGAAAACTACCACAATGCCTGGGCTAAAAGGAAGAAATTAGAACTGGAGAGTAAAGGTACCATATTAACCATTCTACGACTTATTCCGCTCCTCTCCTCTCAGGTAGAACGGAGCAGTCAACAAAATTGTACTGTGTTTGACCCTTTTTTCTCCTCAGGAGGAGGTGGTCATTCAATGCTCGTGCCCTATGACACTCTGACTGCCAAGGAGAAGACCAAATTGAGAGAAAGATCCCAGGACGTCCTCAAGTTCCTTCAGATCAATGGCTACACTGTGTGGAGGTGAGTACACTCTGAGCTTATGATTGCAAAAGGACAAGGTAATACGCATGAAGTGGGTCGCAAATGAGGTGTTGCATTTTCATGCCTCAGTTGCTCTTTTCGCATCATTTGGCAGGCATCATAGCAATCAGACCTCAGTCTCTCTTTTTTTTTTCATTTGTGTTTTATTGGCCCTATTTGATTTCTTTCTCTCTAAAGGGATCGGAAGACAGTGGAGATTGACTTTCCAGCCATAGCCAACTGCTTTGGCTACACTCTCCTTCAGCGGCTGCTGTCTTACACTGAGGAAGCCCAAGAGCACATGTTGGAGCTGGGTAACATAACAGTGCTCATGAATGTTGAAAATAAAATTGGGGTAAAATGAAGCACATAAAAGAACGTGTTGAACTGTTACATTATACATCCCAAAGTTTGCATATACTTTCTACCTGATACTATAAGCTTTTGAACATGTGACTGGGCCTTGAATCTTCACAGTTCAGTTTATGAATAATGAGTAAGTCTCTTGAGTCTACATTCAGCAAGTCTGCCTCAGGGTAGTTTTGATTTGAACCATTATAAGATAGTTCAGAATAGGCCTGGGTATGTCAACCTTGGGAATTTGCACTTCCCAAGTAAAGAACACTTTAATTATTTATATTTTCCTATTTTGTCTGTAGTGTCATTGTTGTCTTTGACTGCATAGGATTCGGTATTTCATTGTGTTTTTCTTTACAGAGGTGATGCAAGCCAGAGGACAGATGTCTAAAGGAGAGAGAGCTCCAGACCATTTTTTCACCAAGGTTTGCCTGAGATCAAATGCATATCAAAACACAGTTAAAATCTACCATCTGATAAGGAATCCCTAACATAGCCCATCCAATTTCCTTTTTCCCAATGCCATTCTATTTCTTCTTAGCCTTTTTTTCTTATTTCATTTATGTCATCTAATTAGTTTTGTTAAATGGTTGCCATGGGCAACCCTTCTAAGTAAAACCCTTTGTGGCTGTGTAATTTATTTAACCATTTTGCAAATCCATGTGGGTGTGTCGATTGCCATCAGAACATTGATTAAAGCTTCCCACACAGTTCTGCCTCTAAGGAGACAGCGAATGAAAAGGGTTTATTTTTCATTGATGGGCCCCCCTGAGTCAGACCCAGTCAGCCAAGACCGTGAACAGTCATGCCTCAGATCTCTACATCCCACACCTCCCACTCAAAAACCTCAGTCACACAACCACACAAGTCTGTCTGTATGTCCATCTGTCCGTCTGTCTCTGAATTTCCGGTGCTTCATAAGAAGAGCTAATAGAGTACAAAATGTTCAACCTCTTTTCTTCATAGATCCTTGTTGGGTCCATCATTACAAACAGGCAGGCACTGCTTGTTGCCATAGAACAAAAAATCTAGTCATGATCACAAGTCATTTAAAACATTTCTGGCTGAATTAAAGGAAAATGTGTTCATGAACAAGTGGTAAACAGTGGTGCTGCCATAAAAATTGAATTAAATCTAAATGTGATATAGCTTCAATGAAGCACTGCAACAAGTAGGCACAAAATGTATTTGATGTTGGAGTGTAACAGATGTTTTATGGAACTTTGAAGCTAGCCAGAGAAAAATTAACATATGGGTTTAATTTTAAATTTAACATAATATGTGTTATATTTGGAATAATAGTCCACAAGAATGTTTTAAGAAGGCAATCTGAAACTTATTTTCATTTAAGGAAATGTACACATTGATTTAGAAAGTGACCAGTGGCCTTTACCCCTTCAACAGGTTGTCCTTCCTCTCTTGGAACAATATGTGAAAAGCCACCGTCTGTATTTCCTGTCCATTTCTCTCTGCTCAAATGTTAATAGGAGCTATGCCTCAAAAAAGGAAAAGGAGATGATTTCAAGGTATGTGCCACACCCAACAAAACATACAGTATACAGGACATACAGATAATTCAACTAGCACTATTTTTAAAATGTACTATTCTCTTGCACATCATTGTTATGGAACAATTCCTCTTGATATTTTTTGCATAACAATTGAACAGTTTTATTTTATTTAAGGGTTTTCACAGGAGATGGCTCATTCTTCTGCGCTGTCATTCTTCTGATTGTGTGTCCCTTAATTACTTTGCCACTCTCTCCTGATTACTTCACTTGTCTTTTCTCCTTACATCCAGCCTCTTTTGTAAGCTTACAGCTCTAGTAAGACACAGGATCTCACTCTTTGGTAAGAATAGTGTGGAAAGCTTATTCAGACATTTATTTGTCCCACTTGCTTGGTTATCTGTTGCTACCTTGGCTTGCACTTTCGTTGCTGAATATTATATCGGTTTTATGTAATTTTTTTTCTCTCTGCATTCCTGATATACAGCAATTGTCTGATATTCATCTATTTCTTTGAGTGTGTTTATTCCATTCTCTAGTTGCATATGTTTTTGTCTGCATGTGTGCTCATAGTTTAAATTTAATATGTGTGTGTGTGTGTGTGTGTGTTTCCCAGGAAACGAAGCCTCATCAGTTGCAAGCTGCCTCCACATTCTGGCCCAGGCTCTGGATGCCAGGTAGCTAGATGGCACTACAGTCACACTCTGCCTAAATCGATCTCCTCGCTCTGCCTGCGGTCACAACAGTGTCACACCACCATGTCTGAGGATGAGATGACTGGTGTAATTAATCCACTGATACACTGATGCTATCTAATTGTGGTTGATGTCACTTTTACTCCCTGAAGACAATGCCTCGGAAGCATGACGCTAGAAGTAGAATCTTGGCTCTGCAGAGGTTGTTGTCATTTTGAATTGTCTGCCAGATAGATTAGCAACTGATTTAGTCCATTTAACTAGTTTTGTTATAGCTAGCCAAAAGAGACACTGCATGGCAACCTCACTTCAGTGTTTTAATTTTATACACTTTTAATTAACATTGCTCCTTCTACAATATCTTTTTTTATTTAAAAAAAAAAAAAACAATTATTCATTTTTTCAATAACATATACAGTTTATCCAGACATTTCTACAAGTCGTTCTAAATAATTTTTTCATTCTTTGGCCCTAGGACATTGATGAAGTCAGCCCCAGAGTCGATCCAGGCAGCTCTGCATTCATTCTTTGAGACAGCTGCAGCTGATCTGGAGATGACCATGGAAAACCTTTCTGTGACCTTGGTCTCTTTGCCTCAGAGTAGAGGTCAACAGGCGAGAGGAGTGGGAAAGGTTCTCAGCTACACAACCTCCATCCTTCTCCCCACCCTCACCTCCCTATTCCAGCATCTTGGCAATCAAAACTATGGAGTGGACCTCTTGGGTAAGAGTTACCTCAGTATAGGCCAGTGTAGAGGGAGAATATTAATGTGGTATGCATTTGTAAATTGTTAAAGCAAGTGTCTACTGCCACTGCTCTGTTCAGAGATAAATTTGTTCCTAAATGTCATGCATATCCCCTAGAATTTCAGCCACTGAACTATGAAAATTCAGAATATAAAATGTAATATGAAGGTTGTAAAATATTATAAAATAAATATGTGACTAAAATACACAATTACAAATGTAGCCCATTTCCATACCTTCCTGTATCATCTCACAATAGTAAATACTCAACTACCACCATATGCGTTTCCAGTGGTCTTGTTTGTTTCCCTCCATATGCTAAGGAGCAGGATGAACAGCTGGTTTCCACACCCCTGAAATCACACAGGGACGCCTTCCCCTCAACTTCATACCTTCCACATCTTTGAAACTAGGTCTCATTAAGTGTCTCAGTCATGGCCACAGAGCAGCAGGAGCATATTGTCTCCCTTACTAATATGGTGACCTTCCAGGAAACATTTTCAGAAGCTAGTATGTTGCGAGTCCATTTCTTTTTGTTTGTATGCTATCAGCTTTCCCTCTCAGTGTCCTTGGCTGTTTCTGAAAGAAACCTTACAAGGATCTCAGCTCTAAGTATCTCCTTGTCATTTCAGTGGGCAGTATTCAGGTGACCTGTTACAGGATCCTCAACAGCCTCTACTCTCTTGGCACCACCGGCAGCATCTACATGGAGGGGTATTGGCTATTTTGCAAAGTGATTTGAGTTTCACAATATGTGCTGATGGCAGTCTTCTTAAAACCATGTTTTTTTCTCCATTTAACATTGATACTATTATTTTTCTAACATAAGCCTTTGATTAAAAAAAGTGGCCTCTTAAATGTTACCTTAATACTGTGTGTATATATAGTATATACAATACTTACATATTATGAAATATATGAGTTAACACTAATTAGCATTATCTTACAGCATTATACGCTACGGTAAGATAAGAAAATATTTGAACCTATGAGGTAAATAATGACTGAAGTTTTTGATAAGATTAGGACAGCAGTCAGACCCGTGCCTATGTAACAGTGAGTTTCCATTCAGGCAGAGGCCAGCAGCAGGTGCTTGTCTAGCAGCCCTGACTGGGGCTTTTCCTGTATGTTTTCTGGAGCCAGCCCTCAACCAAAACAACCCTTACTCCATCTATAACACCATGAGTGCTACTGAGAGAGAAGGTAATAAACATACAAATGCACAACTGAATAAACACTGTTTTTTTCCATCCATATTTTGTCCTTTTATTTTTTGGCTCCCTGAACATTTCACACCTGACTTATCTTATCCCTCTCTTTTCTATGTATCATTTTCCACATCTGCTTCTGCTAGACATGGAGCTGCAGGATCAGGTGGAAGACATGTGTCCCCTTCTGCCTTCTCTGGAACAAGCTTTGGGAGAAGTGGAGGAGTTGGCAGGTGCTGGAGCTGGAGCTGGAGCTGGAGCTTGCCAGGCCCACTACATCCATGTCACGGAGGTCACCTTGCCCATGCTGTGCAGCTACATTTCCCGTTGGTGGTACTTGGGCCCCGAAGGCCAGCCAGACAGCCTAATCTGTACCTCTGTCATTCCCCAGCATGGTAGTGACCTACTTGGCCACATCCTCCGTATCATCCACAACCATGTGGGTGCTAGCCATTGTGAATGGATGAAACAGCTGGCAGGTATTGTGGTCACATACAGTTCTGTTCTTGTTGTGTGTCTATACACGTATATATTTCTTTATTCCACATCAGTTATGCCTTTCATTCTCTTTTTTCCTCACTATTAACAATCATGTCAGTATGATTGTAAGTCATACAGTACCAGTCAAAAGTTTGGACACACTTTCTCATTCAAGGGAATGGGAAGGTGTGCCTAAACTTTTGACTGTTACTGTATATCTCAGTTTTTTCCCAGCCAATCATATGTAAAGCCCGTGGTGAGCTGCTAAAGAGCCACTTCCTGCCACTGATGGAGAAGTTGAGGAAGAGGGCAGAATGTGTGTTGCTAGAGGAGGAGCAGATGAAAGCCGAAAGGTGCGATGCCTCTGAAGCAGAGTTGCAAATACAGGAGAAGTTCACAGTGCTGGTGCGAGACCTCTATGCCTTCTATCCCCTCCTCATCCCATTTGTGGATTCTAATCGGTAAGTCATGCCACCGCAAGTGAAAGTGAAACTTATTTTACTAAATATTATGTTATATACTGTATATCACCCCACCAGAGGCTGGTAATCATTTGGTCCTTCACAAACCTTTTGAACATAAAATTGCCATCAATGTTAGCTCAAATGGTATAACATTTAGAAAAAATATATCTTCATGATTTACCCAAAGGCTTTTTTTCTGGCGCTAACAATGAACCAGAGACACATGTGGCATTGAGTGATTATTTTAGTTATTATTTCAGGCCTATGTTGATCTTCACAGCTGTACATTCTGTGATGATAATGTGATGTATTTTGGACTATCTGTCTCAGAGCCAGCTGGCAGAAAGAGTCAAACCCTGAGGCTGAGCAGCTGTTCAACATGGTGGCAGAGGTCTTTATATTCTGGGCCAAATCTCATGTGAGGATGACACATAATATTGTTTTTATTCTTCTTCTCATGCCAATAAGTGACTGCTTTATCCTATAAATCATGTAATTCTTTTCCATGGTTTGTGTTTGCTACAACAGAATTTCAAATGGGAGGAACAGAACTATGTGGTCCAAAATGAAATCAACAACTTGGCTTTCTTGGTCAACAATGACAAAATGTCCAAGGTCAGCCACATTCATTTGTTGACCTCATGACCTCATGCTTGCATTGATGTGTGATCTCTTTACATCATAGATATTACTAGTAGCTATATGGTAATCACAAAATGTTTTTGCAGTTGTCAGTTTAGTCTGACAAATGTTTATTTATCTTAATGGCTCTTCAATACTCAGTTTGACCATGAGAAGAGGAGGATGAAGAGAAAGGGAGATCGTTATTCCACACACACCTCTCTCATTGTTGCTTCCATGAAGAGAGTGCTCCCTGTGGGACTCAGGGTTTGTTTTCCAAGCGACCAGAGCCTTATCATGTTGGCTAAGAACAGCTTCACTCAGGTTGGTTTGAAATGTGGACAATATCATCATTAATGTAGTCTCCATGACAAAAGTTCTAAGGGTATGAATCATAGCGTGTATTTCTTTGATAATCTACTAATATCCCTGTTGTATAGATGTAATACTGGCCCTTCTTTACACTTTTTACAGAAGAACACTGAAGATGAGATTCGGGAACATGTTTTTAAAAGCCTTTTACATCTTCAAAGTCAGGTAAAGAATGTCCCTGTATTTTTTTTGTTTGCTTTAAACATTTATACAGTATAGTATTATTCGAATGTTTCATGTAAGTAAAATAATCTGTTGGATTACAACACATTTTTGGAAGAGTCATAGACAAGAATCTTCAGTCTATCCACATTCGGAGCAGAAACTAAGTGCAAATGAAAAGAAAAGCAGATATATTTTGGTTGTATGACTTCCTGTTCTGGATTATCCTTAGTTGAAGTGTAAATGAAGTGCATATTGTTTCTACGTTCTGCATATTCATTGACATGCCTGAGAACGTGACTTTTAATTAAGGCAACAAGTGTGTGGTAAATCAAATTGAAGAATGCTCTTATAGCCTCTAAAATCCAAAGCTGTGGCATGAATATGATGTACTCACAGTACTGTACAGAATATGCATCACCCAGTATTAGTAAATTCATGAGTCAGTGATAAATATGTTTATTCATAAGTCAGCGATGAAAAACACACAAATATTGATTTATCATTAGCATATCATTAACACATTTTTAAATAGAAATTTGATCATATTTTTGCACAGCTGTTGCTCCTTTCTTGTTTGCAATGAAATAGTCTGCAGTCAGTCTGTATTGTTGTTGAAAGTATGAGAATTCAAGTAAATAATATAATAATAATAGGGATAGCAAGATTAAGGATAACAACTTGATTCCTTAATGATGTTCATTACCTATTTTAGACCAGAGCTCCTTTATTCATTCTTTCGCATGTTTTGCCCTGTTAAAAGTGCTCTGAACAGCTAATTCTCTTTTCTCATTGCCATAAACCTTATTTCCCTGGATTGAGGGTCTCTTGAGCAGCACCTCTTTCTAAAAATATGTTTAATTAAATGGCTGAAATAACAGCACTTTTGAAAAAAATAAATAAATGTGCTATTCTTCTTTCTCTTTGAAGACGTCAAAGTGTTTGCAGCAGGAGACCCTTTATTCAGAACACCCAAACCAGCAAGGGACCGCCGCTGATGCCCAGAGGACTGTAGACAGGATACTGGGAATTGCTCGAGTCCTATATTACCTGGACCAGGTGAGCTTTAAAAGAGATAAAAACAAGAGATCTGCTGTATCTGATGATACATTCAGAAATGTTTTATTTCAAATCTGCCGAAAATGTATACTTACAGTATACGGATACAGTTTACTGGTGTCAGCAAAGTGACAAGAAATGTGTCAAGAAGACATTTCTTTGTGGCCAAACATTCAGTGATGAACCTTTCTTTTATAGGCATTTTTCACTGAAGACATATTGACATGTCATAGTAGGAAAGGGCAGGTGTAAATAATCAGGATAATTATGGCTAAATTCTTTTTAGCTGTTTCATTTGAAGGGTCCTGGTATTGTGGCTCACTGTCACAATGCCTTGACTTACTGGAACAGGATGGAGCCATTGTTTATGTTAATGTATATTTGTTAATTAAATTTTCAGATGGAAGCTTGCTCCCAATGAGGATGAGTGAAGATTTGAGAGTATCTATAGATTTTTTTTGTAGTTATTCTATGTTTTTAATATTTACTTTCCTTATTTTTGTAATTTTATGAGAGTTTGTGAGATTATATTTTGTCTAAACCTGCTGTGTGGAACTTTTACATATAAATGAACGTCCGTTACTTTCAAGTCCTTGTCAAACAAGTTCACACAATGCTGATTAAGCCTATCACCGCCAGGTAAATCTCACAGAGTTTTTAAATCTGGTGTCGGTGGTGACATTCCCACGCTGGCTGGATGGATGCATACTGCGCATGTCCTATGGGCAGAGCATGCGCACCAGAGACTTCCATCAGCTGAGTGGCTAACCTCTGATTAGCCCTCTGCTGACTTGAATAGGGATAAAATAATTTAATCATGCGGCTCTTCTAGACTTTCCAAATGTTATCAGACAGAATGGATCAAATTCTGATAATGAAATGAGTCATTTTGTAGGGTTTGTGTGATGCTCAAAACAATTTATCCACCGTTTTACAGCTGCAACATTAGCAAAGGAATAGGCTATGGCAGAGCCTATGACTTAAGCAGGCATCAATAGTGGTTTGTAATTACTCTCACTGGCAGAAGGGAAAGACAAAAGTCCCACACTCCAGCTTTAACATTCTGTTGTGAGTTTTGAGGGAATTTTATTAGATAGTAGAGAGACAGTAGATAGAGATGACAGGAAATGAGGTGGGAGAGATGGGGTATGACATGCAACAAAGGTCCACCGCTGGGACGTCGCTGGAACTGTGGACGTCGCGGTTATGTGGCATGCGTTATTTTGAATTTTCTGAGTGTGTCTAGCCTTCTTTAGAGCCATCTTTATGTGTAGTCCTCACTGGGAAATTGATAAAGACTCAAAATGTTTTGGTGAATGTATAGACTTTACCTTTATACATTCTATTGTATAAAGATCCATAAAGAAGACTCTGAGCAGATAAACGTGAATAGTAGTATTGCTAATTAGTGTTGCTGAATTGTCGTTCTCATCTAATTTCAACTCCACCAGCATTAATTAATTTCTAAGAGCTGTCATAGGACTATGTTAGGATTTGTTTCCTTTTCAGCTGTTGGATATTACAAGGTGTGGAGGCTAATGATAAGAAACATGTCCTCATTCCAAACACAAATTTATTTTCAGTATATTACATTCAAGAAAGTAATGCCTCCAGTGCTAATGCACGATAAATGCAAGACAAATGCACCAACATGAACGTCTGTAGTGGTTACTACTGAAACCCCCTAGGTCGCTGGAGGTTCATGTCCACTGCCTTGTTGCATTTATCTATCTCTGATTTTGGGTTCAGGTGGAACATCCACAGAGAAATAAAAAACCTGCATGGCACAAGGTCCTATCCAAGCAGAGAAAACGAGCAGTGGTGGCCTGTCTAAGGATGGCTCCCCTCTACAACTTACCCAGGTACAAAGACATGATGTATATACAGATGCTTTGCACCCACAAAATTGCTGTTAATGCTCAGGTTAATTGATTCATTTTGCACTGAATGAACCTCGTCATGGGGAGATAATGATCCAGCGATGTGCCTTGAAGGTTTTAATGTAGGTGACTGTATTGTGAGTATTCTTCTCAGTCATCTGAAATTATGAAGGATAAAAAGAGGTGGGAAAAATAAATAATGAAATTATGGTTAATCATCAAGTTAACCTTTAAGTGATACCGTTTTTAAATTGCAGTAATTTTGATGTTTGATACATTTATTTAGGCTTGATCTGCTGATAGGTACAAAATAAGTTGGGGAAAACCATAATTTCACATCACACATTAAAACTCCTTCTTCACCCAAGAAAGAACTTTTTTTGCAGTGAATATGCTGTATGAACTTATATAGTAGCACCATAAGACTACACACCTATTCAGGTATGTAAATGGCAGCTCTGCATCATATAGGAGACACTACTGTGATGAAAAGGTAATGTAAATCAGTCACAAGCATGTCAAGTCCAAAGGGAGCAAACATATTTGCATATGAAAGGCCTGTGACTGTATGTAGTTTGTAGGTGATGTAAAAACATTAATTTGGTGTGTGTTGTGAATTATAGCTGTAGTGTAGCACTGTTAAGTCTCTGGTGGATGTAACAATCATCAGCTTGGATAGACATAAGAGGCCTTGATGAATAATGGGCCTATTCGGTGCTCTTTTATAGTTTAATAGTTTTCTTCTTCTGTCTGCCTGTTTTTTAATCACTTATTTGCATTTGTGTAATGCGAATAAGATAAAATCAAATCTCTTGTTCTCTTTTCACCCTCCCATCTCCCTCCTCAGGCACAGAGCGGTCAACCTGTTCCTCCAAGGCTACAATAAATCCTGGATATCAGCTGAGGACCACAGTTTTGAGGAGAAGCTTGTGGAGGATTTAGCTGTGAGTAGAAAAGGAGGCCATGTTGAGTAAAAGTTAAAAATAATTCTGTTAAAGAAATTGCATTATTCATGTTTTTTAACATGGGAGTAAAAGAGGCCTGTATTTTGAATTATGATCAACTGAGAAACATAAAATGAATATGAATAGGACAAATATGGCCCAAAATTGCTTTTGATTAACTATTGACTGTGCCTTTAAATTTGTTTTGCATGCTATACAGTTTAACTTATTACTAGACCAAATCACACCACATTATAAGCACGACATGAGTGCTAATTTTATTTACCAGGTGGGCGGGGGGTAGTCTGCCTAAACCAGCAAGCTCATA
The DNA here is from genome assembly GCA_038419695.1 of Scomberomorus guttatus. NCBI lineage: Eukaryota > Metazoa > Chordata > Actinopteri > Scombriformes > Scombridae > Scomberomorus > Scomberomorus guttatus. Next base: position 10,519,883 of record CM076458.1, read on the forward strand.
GCCATGATGGAAAACATTCAGGCATTTTGACTGTGTGTTCATGTTGTATATGTTTGTGTATATAGTGCTGCAAGAGAGCAAACCTGCAGTGTGTAAACGTTAGACAGCCACCAGAGGCTTTGGATGGCCAGTGTGTGACAATTTTTAGGAGCACGCATTAGTGTCTTTACTCTCTCTTTGGACTGCAGAAGGGAGGAGTGATGGAGCTGTGTGGAGGTGACAGAGAGGAAGAAAGGGATGTGAAAGAAGGTGCTAAACCAATCGATCCCCTCCTACAACTCATTACACTCTTCAGTCGAAGCGCCCTGACAGAAAGGAGGTGTGTGTGTGTGTGTTCATTATAAAAGATGACATGCAATAGAAACCCCCCATTCTACTTTTATTACTGCTCAAACCCATCCTCAAGTGTGATTTTTTTTTTTTTTTTTTTTTTTTTTCTGTCCAACATCTGTGGCCATTTTTTTCTGAAACCTTTTTTCTGAAATCTTTAATATGTTTCAATTATCCCTAGGTTCACCTTGCAAAACATTTTTTTTTATTGGAAATTTTTTAATGGAAATTGTGGTAATATTCCTACAATATTCCAATAATGTTATCCTTTTTTTAGGTTATTCATCGACACTCATTGTTGTGATACCTCTTTTGACCTAATGCTGAACTGATCTATTTGTCAAACAAACTTGTGAATATGTATTCTCATACCATCATGCACCTTACATGCCGCCTGAGAGCATAACATTAAATTAACCGTGTCACTATAAAGACAACAGATTCCAGTCACACTTGTGTGACTAATAAAAATGTTCAGTGCCACATGGCAGACTGGTGAAAAATGGTCACACTGCTGTAGATCCACATGCTGCTTAAGGGTGTTTTGATGCGGTGCTGCATGTAATTGAGGGGAATCACCATCTGACCTGCTACACATTGGCCTGGATCCAGTCATTGATTAGCTGGCCGTTTTTAGAATGCTGCAACTGTCACTTATTTTACATATACTGATATTATCTCATCTGTCTTTCCTGTTTACAGTGAGCTTGGAAATGACCGTCTCTATAAGTCCTACGCTGCTATTATGGCCAAGGTAATAGAAATGTGAGAATGATCTCATTGGGAGCACCTAAATATTTGTGAATGTGTTCAACTCATGTATGAAATCATTCAAATTGTGCATTATTTTAAAGGGGTTATTTAATAATGGTCCTGGTTACATTTTGCAAACACTGCTACAAAGGTTGCTTTGGGTTGAAAGTCAGTTACCAGCATTTGACAGCAATAAACACGAAAGAGACCTTTACTGAACATACTGTACTATATTGATTTCTTTTAATATTGCTTTCATGTTTTTGCTTATATTCTTCGTGCATGCCAAAGGTAATGTATAAGAAACATCAAAAACAGTTGAGTTGAGTTCATAGGACTTGGTTTTACAATACTGTGTTGTAATTGGAAATCAAACGCTTCACTGGGGTCATCAGGTAGGCACCCTACTTCCTTGGTGTTTAATTGATAGGCCCATGACACCTCCAGAGGGCTCAACGGCGCCATCTGGCGTCCCAGGTGCACACCCCTCCTGCTGGCTGATGGTCATCATGCCACCCAGTTCTTGCCCTTTCCTTTCAGCCTCTGCCAGTTGTTGCTTCAATCGGCAGCCTCTGCCAGTGACTTGATAGCTTGTCGGAGGGCCGTCCCTTTCAGCAGCCTGGTGGTTGACATGGCCACAAAACCCCTGCAGCTGACCTCCACAGGGAGCACCTGTGTTCTCCAGCCCTTTTGTTCTGCTTCAGTTGCTAGATTGGAGTACTTCAGCTTTTTGCGTTTGTATGCCTCACCGACTGCATCTTTCCATGGCTTTGTCAGTTCTATGATGAACAGTGATTTTTGTGAGGCTGACCACAGGATCAGATTCGGCCTTAGACTGGTTGTAATTATCTCCGGTGGAAAGGTGAGCTTCTGGTCTAGATCAACCTTCATTTTCTAATCCCGGGCTGTATCCAGTAGGCTTGATTCTTTTCTTGCAGCTGACCTCTTTGGTACCTTTCTTGTTGCTACAAAGGCCGTGGTGTTTGAGAAGCCAGGAGTTGAGGGAGGGAGGGAATTTTTGTTAGTCCTCCTTTCTTCCAGCACTAATGCCAGTAGCTGAAGGACCTGGTGAAGAGATGCCTGAATTAGAAGAGATGCCTGAATTATGCCTGAACCTACAAACGTGTGTTCGTAGGTTTTGTATCGTATTGATTCATTTTCTACCCTTGACCTTGTTTGTACATTTGCTCTCGCAGAGTTGCCACACAGAGGATGATGACGATGAACAACAGGAGGTGGAAAGCTTTGAAGTGAGTGAATGAGCTTTCTTGAAATTGATGTTTAGTGCTTCTTTCTTACAGTTTTTAATTTTGATTGGATTTACTTTTTTCTTCTTAATTTTTTCCATTGCAATAATAATAATACATATAAGAATTAGTAATATGTGAGACATTTTAGTTGTATTTAATGAATAAAAAAAATTAACAACTTAGACAACTTAAACTAAGACAAATAAATAATAAAAAGCTAATAAAATATATTATTTGACACAGTGAATTGTCCTGTTTGTGGCTCAGGAGAAGGAGATTGAAAAACAGAAGTTGCTGTACCAGCAGGCCAGGCTGCATCATCGTGGAGCTTCTGAGATGGTCCTGCAAACCATCAGCGCGAGCAAAGGTAGGAAACTACTGAAATAAATGACTCATATTAAGGTTTGTCTGTGGCTTCGTTAGGGGGCATTCTCATTTAGCAAGCTGTTGTTTCTTTAGATAAGCTAGATGTAAGTGAAAGACTTCATGACTCCTGGACTGGAGTAGCTGAGATTAAAGTGAAGCTTTTCTTTGTGATTCAGTTCATGTTCAGTTTCCCTTGATGAAACAGAAGAACAGAGATTAGCCATCAGTGTGATTCGCCCCTTCCTTCAAATGTGCATCATGTAGCAGTCATGAAATATTATTTTGAGTCAGACTGTACATCCTCTGATTGTGATTAATTTCACATCCCATCAGGGGCCATGGGCTCCATGATTGCCCCTACACTGAAGCTGGGTATTGCTGTTCTCAATGGAGGGAATGCCACTGTTCAACAGGTACAATACTGCTTTGATGTCTCCCCAAAAAATTATTGGGATCCGTAAACAGTTGTGGACTGTGGAAGAAGTAGGCTGTTGCAGCAGCTACATAACAAACGGGATGATATATTAGTTTTCAAGTAATGGTGACACTGTATGTGTTGACTCACTACAGAGCCCATCATTTACAGTACATTGACGACCACAACTATTCCTACAAGACTATTTTTATTAGTTTTATTTCAATTAAGGGCCCTTTCTTCAGCATCTTGAGTGTTTCCCTATTCAGAACATATCACTTAAAACAGTAATTTGAAGCAAATCTGCTTAAGATGAGATCCTCCTCCATTTATCAGACCTTATCTTTGATGCTTTTGTGTGATAGAAAATGCTGGATTACCTGAGAGAAAAGCGAGATGTTGGCTTCTTTCAGAGCATGGCTGGACTCATGCGGTCATGTAGGTGAGTGAATATAGGAAAATTCTCTGATAAGTTCTTTCAAATGTCACTAAGGCTGACAGGCTTCACATTCTGATTGATAAAAAATGGTAAGAGCACAAAAGCTTTGCTTATCCTTTTGTATATGTGTGTGTGTGTGTGTGTGTCTATCCAGCGTTCTGGATCTGAATGCATTTGAGAGGCAGAACAAAGCAGAAGGATTAGGCATGGCCATGGACGAGAGCTCAGGTACTGTATTCATATGGAAATAAAAAAGAACAATTTCTGTGAAGCTGTGTCATAGCAGTAGAGCCAGCTGTGAGATCCTCGGCCATGAACATATACTCTAAATTCACACTCTAGATTCCTTTTTATTTCACTTTTCTCAGTCTTGAATAATATCAACTGCTGTCTCCCTTCTCTTCATTGTGGCTTGGTTTCTCTGTTCTCTTCTTATGGTCTCAATCATTCTCATACCCCTCATTAAGGTATTACTCCTTCCCTTTGGCTTTGCCCTTCATTCTTTTATTTTGTTGCCATTTTCTGCCTATTTTTTTTTCTCAGGAGAGAAGGTGATGCCTGATCAAGACCTAACCTGTGACCTATTCCGTTTTCTACAGCTGCTCTGTGAAGGACACAACTCAGGTTATTTGCCCCGTGCAGAATCCACTTACACACTGTCACAAAGTTCACCTAAAGTATATTAATGTCTCCAAAATAAAGGATCATTTGTAACACATACTTAAAGGAAAGAAAACAATTAAAACAGGCTATGTGTTTGTCACCGGTAATGAAAGCTTAGCATTGATTTGTAATTGCTGTGCAACAAATTGCTTTGGGCTCTAGTTGAAGTCCATTCTACACTTACATTGTCCACACCAGTTGAAATACATTACAAAGCTCCTTTCATGTTCTACTCAACATGCTCATACTTTTTTCTATGTGTTAGATTTCCAGAACTACTTGAGAACACAGACGGGCAACAACACGACTGTCAACATCATTATATCCACTGTGGACTATTTACTAAGAGTACAGGTGAGCCTACAATGACGGGTCTTAATCAAACCAAACTACAGTAGTACACAGCTGTTCCAGTTATTGTTTAGAAATATTTGTATGGCCATTATGGTTTGAGGATTGCTGCAAACCTTTACTGGGCTACAGTGTGGATAGAGTTAAACCTGTCATCAGATCAAATATCTAATCTGAAATTCGTCATGATGTAATCATAACATTACATTTAGTCTTTTATTGATCACAGTGATACTTTGTTGGTTTAATTAGGCCCATGAACATTCTGTGTGCAAACATTTTATTTCCTATGCAATACTGTAGGAATCAATTAGTGACTTCTACTGGTACTACTCGGGGAAGGATGTGATTGATGTACATGGCCAACACAACTTCTCCAAGGCCATCAAAGTGGCCAAGCAGGTCTTCAACACGCTCACTGAGTACATACAGGTTAGTCAGTTTCCATGCCCTCTAGGTATAACAACATCTGCCTTGTGGTTCTTACTAGTTGACATGTTTCTTGAAATGAAAAATGCAACAGTTCACATTATCAACGTTTGCATCCAGGGCCCATGTACTGGCAACCAGCAGAGTCTAGCTCACAGTCGGCTGTGGGATGCTGTGGTGGGTTTTCTTCATGTCTTTGCCCACATGCAGATGAAGCTCTCTCAGGTATAGAACATTGATTCACTGACATTTAATTAATTCTAAAACTCTGCTAAAATAGATTTGTGTTGCTAGAGGTGATAGTGTAGGGTTTCTACCTCAGCACTCCTTATTTTTGTCTGCAGCAATGTTGCAATCTTTTATTGTTAATCTGTTGTTGTTCTCATTATAAACTGCTCTGGTAATGTGCCCTGTAAATGTGTAAAATTTAAGATATGAAATGAATTGTACAATATGTAAAAAATGTAACTGTAAATACATGTTCTTAAATACAGGATTCAAGGCAAATTGAGCTCCTGAAAGAGCTCATGGATTTACAAAAGGACATGGTTGTGTTTTTGCTTTCAATGTTAGAGGGTAAGATTTCCTCATATCCAGCTGTAACATAAATCATAAATGAGTTACAACTAAATTAAATTATCATTAATCCTGAAACGTATTTCTCTGCTTGTCTCTCTTCTCTGCAGGTAATGTCGTCAATGGAACAATTGGAAAGCAGATGGTGGATATGTTGGTGGAATCATCAGGCAATGTGGAGATGATCCTCAAGTTTTTTGACATGTTTCTCAAACTTAAAGACCTCACCTCCTCAGATACCTTCAGAGAGTATGACCCTGATCGTAAGGGATACGTCTCCAGGAAGGACTTCCAGAAAGCCATGGAGAACTGCAAGCGTTTTTCCCAAGCTGAGACTCATTTTCTCCTATCTTGCATGGACACTGACGATAGTGAAATCCTGGATTATGAGGCCTTTGTGGATCGATTCCATGAGCCGGCCAAAGACATCGGTTTCAGCATCGCTGTTCTCCTCACCAATTTGTCTGAACACATGCCCAATGATTCAAGACTAAGGACATTCTTGGAACTGGCAGAGTGTATCTTGACTTACTTCCAGCCCTATCTGGGATGCATTGAGATCCTTGGCAGTGGGAAGCGGATTGAACGTGTCTATTTTGAGATCAGTGAATCCAGCCGCACACAATGGGAGAAGCCTCAGGTCAAGGAGTCCAAGAGACAGTTTATTTTTGATGTAGTTAATGAAGGTGGAGAGAAAGAAAAAATGGAGATGTTTGTCAATTTCTGTGAGGACACCATCTTTGAGATGCAGCTTGCAGCCCAGATATCTGGCTCTGATTCTGGGGAGCGATATGCTGGAAAAGGAGCAGAGGAAAAGAGTGAAGAGGAAGGTCTGGACAAAAAAGGGATGTTTTTCATGTATCATTGGTGGTTACTGCTGACATCTCTACTTTCTGTCAAGAACCTGAAGACACTAATGAAGATGACTCTGAAGGATATCCTCATGTCAGCTGTTTTCCTCCTCAGATTCATTTTAATGACTATGGTACGGTGCATTTGTGTTGTTGTTCGCAGCATCATATATGTACTGTACGTAGCCTTTGTCAATGGTGGGCTCATAGAGGGAGCCAAAAGGATGAGAGTATCGGACTTGCTCGGTGGTATCCTCGAGCCAACACTTGATGAGGTCATGGAGGTGCCAAGTGTTGTGGATCGGCTGAGGAAGTATTCTGCTAGTTTCTCTTCACAGAGAGAATTGAGGGAGATCCGGCAGGTGGCAGCTGTGACCTCCCCCAGAGAGGTGGATGCACTGACAGACATATTCGGCCTCAAAGTGAAGAAAGAGGGAGGTCGATACAGACTTATAACAGAAGATCTCACTGCGAGTCTGACTGACCTGTTCAACACAACCCCCAAAACAATTACCACCACTTTTTCTGACAAACATCAGGGGATGGTATGTATTCATTTGTATCTGTAGATACACTTATATCTACAGATATAATATTATTTGACACTCAATGTGTTGTATTTGGTTTTTGTTTTTGTTTTTTTGTTCAGTCTTATTTTCTTGATTTTGTACAGCTTCGATATTGTACTGATTCATATTAATTTTTGATTTCCTTAATTTTACTGCCTGCAGTCCAAGGCTCACATCACCACAGAAGAAAAAGCAGATGAGAAGTTGCCTGAATTAGAGAATGCAAAGTGAGTCAGTCTCTTGTGCTTTCTGGTTCTAAAACCAATAAAAAAAGTCAAATTAAGCACAGAGGTGCTGATGTCAGGATTCATCACAAAACAAACACTAAAAAATTAAAAAAGTCTGATTTCATGATCTCAGATATTCTTTTTTTCAAAATGAAGCTCTTTGACCTTCCTTCTGTTTTCAGAGGGAATGGATCTGAGAAGATAGAACAGAGAGCCAGGAGATGCTCTACTAAGTCAGAGGAACCAGGGAGCCAACATTCTGCCCTCTGGGAAATGATAAGCACTCATAACAAGAGTCTGCTGGTAATATACAAATACACTTATACATGCAAGTGCACTAATGCATACAAATGCTGACACAGATAAGGATGCACACAGTATCACAGTAAATCCACTTCAGTTTGCATGTCCAGATACAAACTTACATAGGCAGAAAACACCTTAATGTTTTTTTTCCCCTTTTTATCCAGAACTACTTTGCAAGGATTTTTTATAATATGCGCTTGCTGGCTCTATTTGTCACCTTTGCAATCAACTTCATCCTCCTCTTCTACAAGGTGAGAGTGAGCTTGTGAAATATATTCTAAATTACTAAATAGCTTACACTTGGAAAGGTTAAAAAGCCTTTATTGTAGGTTAATTGCAGAATCACAATCATGCTGCGTATAGATTCCCTTGAGACTGTATAACTATTCATAAGTATAGGTTCAACTAAAGTGAGAGTATTCCTAGATAAGAAATAAAGAACAACATCTTGAAAATTTTGTTCAAAGGTGGCATTGTTGCCTGCATCACAAGAAGAGGAAGGAGTTCTCACATCCGTTTACAGCGAAGACCGGTACTCTGCTACTGAAGACGACAACGAGGGCAGAGTTTATTTTGTGCTGGAGGAGAGCAGTGGATACATGGAGCCATCTCTCCATTTCCTGGCTGTCGCACACACACTTATCTCCTTCTGTTGTATTATCGGTTACTACTGCCTCAAGGTATACCCACTCGAACATGTAATTTTGCAGATTTGAAATAAACCCACTTACATTTTCCATTTCATCTCAGTCCATCATGTACTGTAGAGCTACTGTTTATTGACTAATTGAGAATAGAGCACACGGTGTACAAAGATGGGCTTTGACCCAACACTGGTCTGTTTATTCAAAGAGACAAATGATGTGACTGGCAGGTACCGCTGCTGATCTTCAAACGTGAGAAGGAAGTGGCCCGAAGGCTGGAGTTTGACGGGCTGTATGTGACAGAGCAGCCCCCTGAGGAGGACATCAAAGGCCAATGGGATCGACTGGTCATTAACACACCGTATGTTCATAGCCACATAATCAACTGGGCTGATGTCATATTTGAATCACCATTTTAATAAATTCACATTATGTTTTTCATACTAACATACTCATACAAGTATGTTACATACTTGTATCATGTTTTATACTTGATAAATTCGCTGCCGGCACCTATTTATAGTTGTTACACGTTGCTACAGAAGTTTTTCACTCATGTTTCTGCTTCAGTATTTTCAATGCGTATTTTGTTACTATTTTCCCTATTAATATTTTTTGACCCCATTTGTTTTTCTTTTCAGATCATTTCCAAGTAATTACTGGGATAAATTTGTGAAGAGGAAGGTAAAATCTTCTGAGATACTGTGATTCTGCACGGCAAAAATATTATACATTCTATTCTAAATGTGCTTATGCGTCTGTGTAATTGTGTGCATATTTCACTCAGTGACACCGCATGAACAAAATAACTGAAATTTAATGAACCATTTAATGGCAGGTGTAATTATTCCCCTATCAGGTACCAAAATGATTTTATTGTCTTCAGAGAGAGACAGCGCGACACTTTCAGCTTCCTCATTCAGACTGCATTAAAGGGGAATTAAATTATTTGCTTTAAGAAACTCCTTTTTGTTTAATTGTCTTTTATAAGGATGTTTTAGTTGACTAAATTTAGTTGAATTTTTAACTAAATATGAGAGAAAAAATCTAGATAATGTGCAAAAGAAAATTATAGGTTTATTAATTAATTATTTACGAGTTCAGTGATCAATAAATGAGGAGAACCAGCTATTAAAATCCTTTAGTCTTCAGGTCTTCAGAAGCAGCAACTCTCTTCTACTTCCCAAATAAAAGGCATCACAAAGCAGCACAGTATGTACCTTCATCAGAGGACACTGGCTGGAAAGAATATCAGCCAACACTTTTATTATTTTGGGACACTTTTACAACTTTCTTTTTCATTTGGATAACTTCATGCATAATGAGTAGAAATACACTGTAAATTTGTAGAGTGATGTAAAAGTGGAGTAAAATAGCTTTTTATTGCCACAAACACCCACATTAGAAGAAGTGAAAGTTGCCATTAAGCCCATAATTTCCTTTGAAAGAAATGTATTGACTTTGGAGACAATTTGGCAGAGATTTTTTTTTTTTTTGCCACAGGGGAGGCCACTTGGTCTATATAAAGTATGTCTGGCACTACTCCATTACATTTAATACTCTGATCATTCTAAGAGCTTGCAGTAAAACAGATGGTACAGTATAATGCTTTCAAGTGCTTCTGGTAATCCACTTTTGAGTTTGGAGGTTGTATAGTCGATGTTGCTTATGATAAGTTGAAGTACTTATATTTGTAACAAAGTGGGCCCTGTAATGAAACTAGACTTTTATAAAACTAGGCTCTTGTGTTAAGCTTATAAATACATTGACAAAACCACAGCAGTACAATAAAGAAAACATCTGCATTTGTTAAATAATTGATATTTTAAATATTTACTAGCCATGCTTTACTATACACAACACACATATTTTAGTTGGAAGATAAAGAGCAAAATATAAGCCTACATAAATACTAATTATTAATATAACATTCCAGTCAATGAAAATAACATGGACCAGAGTTACCATCAGTTACTGACACAGCTTCCATGCTATATGCCTCCTAAACATATCTTGGCAACACAGGTATCATAGAAAATCCCTAGCATGTCAGCAGAGCTGTGCTGCTAACTCATTATCAAAGGTTGAATTCAGCCAGTTATCTCTTTTCCTTCTTCATCCAGATGAAAAGACTCTCAAAAACTATTGTTTCAGTCAGTGTGTAAACCTGTGTGTAAACCTTTACTCTGCCAGGTGATGGACAAGTATGGTGAGTTTTATGGCTGTGAGAAGATCAGTGAACTACTTGGTCTGGACCAGGCTGCTTTAGACTTCAGCTCTGAGAGAAAAGAGAGGCTCAAGAGAGAAACTGCCTGGAGTGCTCTGTGAGTAGATAAAAGATAAAGAAAATACCGAAGTCTTTGCAATTCTGCATTCTTTAAGGTATCCATGGGAAACTGTAGATATTTAGTTATTTATTTTGCATTGAATGCTGTTTCAGACAGAAATATGGAATATTACAGGAGAGCATTTTAAATAGTTGTTTCTTGTTTTTCATACACTTAAGCTTAACACATCACACATCAAAGGACAAGACCTTCAAAAAATGATCAGTTGTTTTTTTTTTTTTATTTCAGTATGTTGATTGTGTCCAGTGATAAAAATGTGGTAGAATGTGTTTCTCTGGAAAATAGCTGCAATAATGTTTGCATACAGGAAACTTTACAAGAGAAATGTTCAAATAAGGAAATCAATACGGCACATTCTCTAATACCTTTTACTGTAGTGGTGAATGAGAATCTCACATGCCCCCCCCCCCCCCCCCCCCCCCCCCCCCCCCCCATGAACATTAACAAGATGGACTTGTCGAACAAACTCTTGCTGGGCCTTGTTAGTTACACCTTGAAATAACATTTCAGACGATTGATTCGCTGCTGTCATCATTAATAGCCTATGCCATTATTAATGGCCATTTCACTAATATGTGTATGTGTTTGTGAGGTTGTGTGTTTGTGTGTGTTACCATAGCAAGGGTGGCCAGACAAAATAAGGTCCTAGAACATTATGTTGTACTTGAGGAAGAACAGGACATTCTGCAATGAAGCCACATAACAGACAGGCTCTTTTAGAAAAGACACTGTAGCAACAAGGGTCTGATTTTACCCATGGACATTTTGACCTTATTCTCCAGGTTCTTGCTGTCATGTATCTTTGTTATAATGCTATTTTTTTTTCAGATTTAACTCCATTGACATGAAGTACCAGGTCTGGAAACTAGGAGTTGTATTCACTGATAATGTAAGTCCAATTTGCAAAATACCCTGTGTCTAATATTTTATGGCTTTTGCTTTGTTTGTTGGTGTATACCCTCATGTTCTTACAAAGCCAAGGTAAAAGTGTCACTTCTTGCAATTTATGTTAACAGATAATGTAATATGACCGGGCAGTGTGTGTAAAACATATCTAATATTTTATGACTCATCTCTCATTTGTTTGATCTCTTGTTCTGCTGTTGATTTTGTTTGATACAATTGCCCATGCTAAAGAAGTGACGATGGTAATATCCTGTGATTCTGCCTTATCTAAAATACACATTTGTCTCTCTATCTGGTCTGGTAATCTATATTGCCTGTTTTTATGTGTGTATGTGCTTGTGTGTGTGCTTGCAGTTCTTCTTGTACTTGGCCTGGTATATGGCCATGTCGGTTCTGGGTCATTATAACAACTTCTTCTTTGCTGCCCACCTTTTGGATATCGCCATGGGCTTTAAGACGCTTCGCACCATCCTTTCCTCTGTAACACATAATGGAAAACAGGTGTGTGTGTGTGTGTGTGTGTGTTTGTGTCAGTCTGTCTTTATTCCTCTATCCATCTGTCTCAATGTGTGTTCATAGGTGCAGTTTGCAAGCATGTGATATTTGCTTTTATGCTGTAGGGTTATATTGGGGGTTTTCTGAGATGAAGATGTGTATTAAAGCTCATCTGTCTCTGTCTATCCATTTGTAATTATGTGTGTCAGTTGGTCCTGACTGTGGGCCTGTTGGCGGTCGTAGTGTATCTCTACACTGTCGTTGCCTTCAACTTTTTCCGGAAGTTTTACAACAAGAGTGACGACAAGGACACCCAAGACATGAAGTGCAATGACATGCTTACTGTGAGTTAAATGAGCATCTTGGCACACAGACATATATACTCAAGCACATACACATAGTGATCTGTCTCTCCGTTTATATCTGTCCATCTCTATCTCTATCTCTTTCGTGTTTGTCTTTCTAACACAAACACAGCCACATACCTAATTTTCTCTCTCCTCGGATCGAAGGGTGGAGGATTCTGACAGTGATCCCTATTGTTGAAGTGAGAACAGCCTCTTGTCTAACCCTTCCACTCCATAAAATGATGGACACATGGATAGAAAACAGCCCCTCAATCCTCAGCATAGCTCTTTGTTTGGCCATTCACGACATTAACACCCCACTGCCAGCTCTATTCTAATGTGGACTCCACTGTCACTCACACAAGCAGGCGGATGGGCACCGATAGCATTTGAATAAAACCCTACTATTATAGGAGGCAGGGGGTATTACATTAAATCCTCAGTCACACCTCATTGTGTTATTGTTTATGCTTGACTTTGAGCAGCACTTTAGAAACAGTGATTTTCAGTACCATTTACATCATTGCAACACCACAACAACAATTTTCCAGACAAGTACAATTCAAAATGGCAAAAATATGAATCTGAAAATAACAAGAAGACAATTCAATCTCTACTGACATTTCAGTCTCCACCCAAACTTACAAAAAATAGTACCAGTTTCAAATATGGAATTTTCCTTGAAAGTTTATCGGCCAGTATAGCAGTCAATGTTTATTTTGTTTTCAAGTTTCTTGTGGAAAATATCATCCTTGGCACTTAAAAGCACAGTACAGTCCCTGCTAGCAACTTCACTTTTAATTATTCTTGCCTCATACTCTTACATAAACCTCCTTTTGGGACAATGTACTTTCTGAGGCAAAGAATATTGATTAAAAATCCCCCTACCATTCTGTGAAATTGTGTAAAAATGCTGCCTGTCTGGGACTTTTAAATTGCTCCCTCCTTCCCCAAAAAGCAGAGGCAGGCATGAATGCTTTAGATAGATTCTCATTTTGTTTTGGAGCTTGAGTTTTCAGCATACAGTGTTATCCTTGGAGTTTGGAGAAAGATACTCTAGTTTTTCTTTACTACATTACATTTTCTTTCCTTTCCATACGCTGCACCTTTGTCAAACACTGTCGGAGAGAATATCTGTCTGATATGTATAGTTTGAGTGTCTCATGAGAGAGGGTGAAATGCATGCCAGAGTCCTGCACCGGGTTGGATAATTGCGGGCGGGTAGCAGGTGAGAACAAAAAAAAGAGAAGTCAGAAATTAAAATGATTTGCAGTATTTATAACATTGAAATCAGCTCATATTATCAAGTCTAATCAGCTGCCAGGTTTTTTTTTTTATTGTGAGGTGAAGTGGAGCCTGTCAGTGGATTACTATGAAACTTCAGAGTTTGTTGCACACTGTTGAGGCGTACAAGTGAGTAGTTATTATAACATTAGTATGCAATCATTGTTAAGTGTGTGCGTGTGCGTGTGCGTGTGTGTGAGAGAGAGAGAGAGAAAGTGCTGTGGTATCTGCGACTGCGTATCTGTGTGTGCGCACTGGCATGTGTGAATGTCAGTGAATGTGCAGTACTGCCCTTCTTGCACAGACACAGATTATGATTGGGCAACAAGTAAAAAAAAAAGCACTTTAAAGTGAGTGACTGTGCAGCCTATGTGTTTAATCACGGGTCGATCACGGGTCTTATATTTATGGGTCTGGGCAGGTCTGGATTTGACATGGAGATAATTGCGGGTAACGGGTCGGTTTCAGTACTGAGCTTTGCGGGTGCAGGTTTGCAAAACTGGACCCGTGAAGGACTCTGACGCACGCTATACAATAAATTTAAAAAAAAAAAAAATTTTATATTTTATTTCAGTGCTACATGTTCCACATGTATGTGGGAGTGCGTGCAGGTGGGGGCATTGGTGATGAGATCGAAGACCCTGCTGGTGATGAGTTTGAGGTGGAACGCATCGTCTTTGACATCACGTTTTTCTTCTTTGTCATCGTCATCCTCCTGGCCATCATCCAGGGTGAGTGACACAGTACAGCTCAGCTTGAGGAAATGTGCATTCATGAAAAATACATTTAGATACATATATACCACATACATGTACGAAGACACAAATGCATACAATGTATTCACCTTGTTTGACCAGAATACATTTGATGAATTTTTCATGTGGAATTGGAAAAAGAACAAAGTATCTGTTTATCCCCCTGAGTCCTTAAGTTTCACTGACACCTGCATTCAGACACAAGCACAGCCATGCACATGCGTACGTGTGCACCAACAGATACACAGACACACATAATCGTGTTCCTTTTTTCAGGCTTGATAATTGATGCCTTTGGGGAGCTTCGTGACCAGCAGGAACAGGTGAAAGAGGATATGGAGGTGAGATTCGACGCTTTCTCTCTCACACACAAACACTCACTCTTGAATGCACACACACTTGATCCCTGACATATACCATGCAAACAATTTGAGTAAATTTCGAGTGTGTTATCAAAGTTGTACAGTATACAATGCTGCTTCAGATTTAGGTACAAAGACTATTCAAGGATAAATGTACTGTAAATATTTGATCCTCTTATCCGAAGGCATGTCATACTACAGAGCATGTTGGCTGATATGTCCGTTGCATCTCTAGGTCATTGTGATTTAGCAGCAGGTTCAGTGAGGTCAGTAGCTATATAAGCTTGAGGCTTGAGGTGTGGGTGAAGTGATGACTGTGTGTGTACAAGATTAAGTAGACTGAGATGTTATTATGGGAGCTTGTGTCACAGGAAACGATCTTACGATTGGCTTAATGAGAGGATACCATTATCTCTTTCTCCTGGATAATTTGTGGGTAATCACTATAGCATGTTTAACTTGAGAAGAACTAATTCCTGTTATTTAAAATAATTTCCGAGTGTTATTGGCACTAACAGAATATACACTTTTGATAAAATACATATCACTTGCTGCCTCTCTTTGTTACTTTCAGTCTCTCTTTTCACACAGGCTTTTATACTGACACAATTAGTGTTGTTAGAGAATACAAATTAAGAGCCATCTTCTTGATAATGATTCCAAAATTACATTGAATTGTTGAACTGGAGTTACATGTAATGCTTGTTTTGTTGGAGCCTGTGGAGTAGTTTTATTTACCAGATGCATGGATCCCTCAGTGATAAGCCTCTAAAGGCTGTAACAAGTGTGAACAGAACCCTACCAAAGCAGATTCTGCAGGTAGAACAAGTATGGTTAAAAGAGGCTGTATTGTGCGGTCAGGCAGGCTGACAACCTGCAACAGGTATGAAGTCAGAACAGAGTCCAAAGGTGCAAGAGGCAGGTGGGTAATCAAGGCTGGACTGCTGAGGAAACAAGGCAGCATAACTGATCTAACAGTGGTGAGCTACCCTCTAAATGCTGAGGGAAAGGGTACATATGTGATGTCACTGAGCACATAGTTCCTACAGTCACTCCCACTTGAGTGGCAAACACACAATAGCCAGCGACTGCCCTTGTACATATAGTTGGAAAAAAGACATCACGTGAAAAAAAATAACATGACAAATAGTAGAGCTGTTGTGCATTTGAATGTAAAACAGATTTCGAAAGAATTCAAACGAGCTGTGAAACGATTAGTAATGGTATTCTATTATCAGTATATAGTATTAGTGTTGTCATTGTTTTTTTTCTGAAATCAGTTGTGTGCTTTCATTTAGTCTCTGTATAGTCTCTTTCCCACTATGTGAGTGTGTCGCAAAAAATGAAACCACAGTGACGCAGCTTTCTCTGCTGCAGTGGTCCATTAGCAATGATAAATCAGTTTCAGCTGTTACCTCTATCCTCCCATAATTTGTACCCATAAATGGGAATGACCTAAAATACATATTGCATTAACCCCAAAACATAATTTTTTATATTGCTTCTTTTCATGTCATGTCATTTTATCAGCACAAACCTAGTAAATATGGACAAAAATAATATGACTGTTAAGCACCCAAAAAGGATGCAAATGCTCAGCAGTAAAAAAAATCTGTGTCTTATGAAAACCTGGTTAGCGAGTAATCCTGGGAAGAATTAGATTGCTGTTATTTACAGTCTTTTGCCTTTTATGGGGGTCATTTGAGTGTCTTTGTAAAAAAGAAACAACTTAGAATGTGTCATATTGTTTTACCAGCAGACTAAATACCACATTTAAGTCACAGAGCATTAAAAATGACTCTACAGTCTAGAGATCATCATGTTTGTTGAAGCCTTTTAATGAACCATTACATGTCTTACTTTTCTCCTCCTGCAGACCAAGTGTTTTATATGTGGAATGGGAAGTGAATACTTTGATACAGTCCCTCATGGCTTTGAGACTCACACTCTACAGGAGCACAACTTGGCCAACTATCTGTGAGTTGATTCATGCTCACTACTTTCATGCCTGGGTTTGAAATTGTCTCAAACTAATAATTTTGCAAATACTAAAACTCACAACTGGTTATATTGGCAGGAAATGTATTTGCTACATTACCTTTCACAGATATAGTAAAATGAATATTCGGCATGCTCCACCATCACTAAACCTTTATAAGAAACAAACGGGACACACAACTATACCTCAATCAGTGTTCTAACTGTTCTAACTTCAGTACAGTATATCATAAACCATTATTTCCAAACTTTGATACAATATGTGTTGTTCTGTTTTTTTAAGCCTGTTCTTGGTGTAAAATATTAAAGGCAGTATTATGCTTACCTCCCCTATAGCCACCTCAGCATCATTTAGACTCAAACCGCTGTCATATTTATCATTTTTTTACTAATACGTGCATCGCTTTGTAATAACAGTCAGCTAAAAAGCTGCACACCTCACAGTCGTAGCCACAAACGCTTAGGACCAACCTTGGCTAGTCTGAGAAGTCTTAGATTTTGGTCCTTAGGCTTAAAATGTCAAGAAGCTCCACCACCGTACAAATAATGGCATGAGCAAGTAAGAATCAACCAATCACAGGATGCCAACACATCTTGCAGCATCCATACCACTCACTGTCATTGATCTTTTCTGATTACAGTAGAAAATACAGGAGAATACAATCGAATCCATTTATAACATGTTGAGAAAAACATGACAATACGAACAAAAACATGGTGCAAACTAAAAATAGGCTCAAATAAGAATACCGAATTATCACAAAAGGATTAAATACTAATAAAAGTGAGAAAATGTTTGTATTAGGATTAAGGTGTTAAAGGCAGAAGAGAATTACCCACGTAAATAATCTTAAAAATGCCACAGCAAAAAATGTATTATTATATTCTTTCAAATTTAAATTTGTTTGCATATATAACATAAACCACAGAAACAGTGTACATCACCTGTGTGGATATACAGTTGATCACCAAGTTAATGAACACCTTTTCCACTATATGCATGGTTAAAAATAGTCATTTTGAAGGTGTTGGTGCATTGTGCACTGTTGCTACATCAATAATTGCCATTGGCAAGAGCTTATAGAATCTAATTAGTATGGATCCTTTTTTTTTATGTTTCTGTGTGTTTCCTGTGGTATCCTGTGACTGATGGGCTCTTCCTTGCATGTTGTGCTATGTATATATGTATAACGGTGATGCTTCTTGACATTTTAAACTTACCTGACCATCAAAACTCATAATTTAATTAAGTGAATGGTCAATGGTCAGTATTACAGTATTCTTTGCTTCAGTCATCACATATTTGCAAACATTAAAATAAATATTTAACCTGAATGTCAAAATGAAGCCGTAATCTCTGGTAGTATTTCCATTTGAAATGCCTGTTTCCATAATCACCACAATCCTAGGACTTTTGCACAGGCTCTTAGTTTAATGCTGCACCTTTCTACTCAAGTGTTTATCCCTCCACATTGAATCTGAGTGAGTGTGGGAGATATGTGAGTAGCTACATGATTCCCTCCTCTGTGTCCTTACAGATTTTTTCTGATGTACCTCATTAACAAGGATGAAACTGAACACACGGGGCAGGTATAATAGTTTTCTCTTCTGTTTTTATACATGAACCAAATCAAAGTCAGAACAAGGGGTGCTCTTTGAAAGCACTTTTCTGCACAATTCTACTGTCATTGCCAAATCTCATATTCCTTAATATATCCACGACACTTCCTGCATGTCTCAGTGACCTATTAATTCAGCATTTGTGATGGTAATGACAAAGCTATAGTGTAACCTTTTCAACTAAGACAGAATCTGCATTCACACTGTCTGTCAAAAGCCGTATCAGTCCTGGCACACACATTTTATGATAATATACATGCCAGGCATATCCTTTGTGATTACAGTTTCTCTTTTTACTCATAAACCACTGCAATATTAAAAGCTATAAATTTAAAATAAGGGCGTTCAAATTGCCAGTGGGCAAGTGCTTAAATTCTCTTGTGTTATCTTTTTACTATGACATATTTTACATGACCTGTTTCACCATAGAGCAAAGATGAGTGCTTTAAATCAGGGAAAACATGTTCACTTTTCACTGCGTTTAAAAGGCAGCCTTTTTTCTCTCTTTCTCTCTTGCCTCTCACATTTTATGTTCATAAATCTATGAAAGCAATGCGCATAAGAATAGATGACAATTAGTTTAATTCAAAATCCTGCACAGTGTTGTATAAAAATAACACATCCATTATTGTTTGAAATAATTTGAATTTATCTTTGTGGCACAGAATGCATCTTGTATGTGTTGCCGCAAATTTGATAAAAGGAAGAAAATATTACATTTTTATCAGCCTAAAACATTTTGGACAATTGGGCGCAATTTCCAAATTGAGTTCAGTCCTGGAACTCATTCCTAGATATAATGTGTGTATTCTTTCAATGTGGCATATTTCTCACTATATTCCTCAGGTGTAGATTCAATTTGGGAGCTGCGAGGTGGAATGTTTTATCAAACTTTGTGATAACTTAAAATTGAAATTGTATTCTATAGCTTTGGCATAGTAATAACTTATATATATATATTACTACTCTGTTGATTTTACTAGGAATCCTATGTGTGGAAAATGTACCAGGAGCGTTGCTGGGAATTCTTTCCTGTGGGAGACTGTTTCCGTAAGCAATATGAAGATCAACTGGGATGAAAGGAAATCTGAGAGATCTAAAGCCTCCCTAGATAATGTCATCACACAGAAGCCTCCCTGATTGATGCCCTTGGACTCACTAAATTACTTTGAATTTTGTGTGCGCACTATATTGATTTTGGATTTTGGAGTGGCTTTCCCTCAACGTGTGCATTCTATATCTTTGATGCACAGCACTCATTTTTCTAAATTATATTTATTAAATCATTTGGAAACTTAAGATGTGGACAGCTTGTTTCTTTTGCAGATACAAAATTAACATGCTGTTTGTTTTGGGTTTTCTCAATCTCAAGCAGTCAAAGCTGGCTATCCGAAATTCACTTCCACAACACTTGCTAGCTAGATGTGACACATGTGAGCTCATGTTTTGTGAATGAAGTGATTTGTCTTTCTAATCACAGCCTCTCATCCCTTTCCCCTGTGTGACATCCAGATAAGCACTCTCCCTCTGGCATTTGTTCTTTTTACCCTCCTCTACCCTGTTTCTTGAGGCCCTCTCTTCTTGCCTGTTGTGCTCATCTCTCCAGGATCCTTTTCCTCCTCTTGTCTTTGCCGCTCATTCTCTTTTTTTCCTCCCTTCTGCTGTCTGCTCATCCCTCATCTTCAGCTATTTTCCCTCCTCATTATCAGCGTTTGTGCAGCATGCCAGCAGGTCTCCCAGTGCTCAGGTCAAAATATTGCCATCGAAATGGATCACTGAGCTTAACGACGTGATTGACCGCTGTCTCCTATGGCCAAGAAAGTCTCTGGGGAATTCCTGGGTATAACTCATTGACTAAAGGAGCGTGGCAAGTTTTGTTAAACCGTTAGAAACTCGTGTGTGCATGTGTGCACAGAGCTGGATGACAGGCATGGGAGTGCCACCTACAGATATTGCCCTCATTATGCAAAGGTTGAACACTGAGCTTAAGTCTGCTACTGATGTGTATTCATGTTGCTTTTGAGTATTGACTTTATGGACCCCTGAAAGGTCAGGGTGGGTTTTTTTTTTTCCAGAGCTACTTTAGTGTTGCAATAAGTTTTCCGTCCCCTTGCAATTATTTTTTGCATTTCCCCTGTTCAATAGGGAAAATTAGTGTTTTGGGCTAGTTTCTGAGTTACAGTATAAGACACTGCAAGCTTGTAGCTTGGCTTTCGGTTGAGCTATGGTTGAAGTTGTGGTTGGGGCTGTGGCTGAGGGTATGGTTATAGTGAGGGCTATGGATGCAGTTGTGGTTGTTTCTGTGATGCTATGGATACGGCTACGGGAGCTGTACTGTGGCTACTCTTTACTGCTCCTATTAACATTAACTGAGATTACATTGCAAAGCCAGACACTCAGGATTTGAACCATATGGTTGTAAGCCAATGAAGGACCAGAAGAAATATTTTCAGGTCGGAGATAAAGAGCTCTTGCCTTTTTCTGGGAAGCTTTTGATCATACTTTTGTATAAACAAAAAGCTAAGTAAGCTTCATAGAAGCCTGATTAAATTCTGAAAATCATAGGTCTGTTTTCACTATCCTCTACTGGAATCTAAGAGGACTGTGACAGTGTTTGCTCCGCAGGGTTTGATATGTTTTCTGAGAAATTATATTCTTTAAAGGTGCAAATCAACAGAAACTCAACATTGAATCAAGAAAAGCCAAAAAAAAATACACACAAATACACAACATGTAATTTTAATTATAAAATTTTATGTCATTCATAAAACCTTTTTAGTGATTAGGGACATTAATATCATATATTGTGTGTTCTTTTTTTTTTGTTTTGTGAAGTCGCAATTACAATGTAAATCACTAAGCCAATCGTTATATTAATGATGCTACTCCAGTTCCAAATAATTTCATATAGCCTCATAGTTCCACTATGTATATTTGTGTTTCTGTGGTTCCCAAGCTTTTGGAACTCCTATACAGTATGTACATAATTAATTAGGGTCTGAGGTTTAAATACCTGTTTATTTTGACCATATTGTCTTATTTTACATGGTAGAGTATTGCCCTTTCAGGAGAAACAAGATATCATTATTACAAATTCGTGTAAGGATTTCATACTGCTACTGTCTCTAAATAAGAGCACCATAAAAACCACGACCTTGTTGTAGATTTATAAGGATCATACTGAAGACTGAAAACCTAGTTGATCAGATGCCATATCAGCCTCTGTTCAATGGTTGAGGAATGGGAGAAAACCTCTCATCAAAAACCTATTTCATTTTGAAATTAATCCCCTTCTAGTGTGTATAAAAATCAATCATACCGTCATAACATCAAACCCACAGACACCCAACCCCTCTCTGCAGTTCTCTCACACCACAGATCTGCAACAGACACTGGGTACAATTTCAGAAGCAGCCTTCTACCAGTTGATTTGCTACAACACTGTATTATTTTAAGCAAGGCACCCAACTCCCCTGAAACAACCCAAATTAAATATACTGACTGTTCAGTGGATAATTGCCACATCCGCTGGATCAAAAAAGACGGATGTTCGTTTGTATCTGCCAAGCTTTCTCCCTGGTCATCATGATCTTTCCATCCTGTGGCTGAGTAATGCTGAGGCCAGAAGGTCTGGATGTAGTTTAGGTTGAGGAACGTAACTCAGTGGTGGAAAAATGCACCTTCTGATCAAAATATGAACAGTACTGTCTAAGAAAAAAAAATGCACATGAACTTTCCTCTATAAAGCAAGGAAGGAAACCTACTGTGCACTAGCATTTCATCTGTCTCGAGCTGAGCTGCAGACAACTGCCTCTGCAGTGTCCTGTCCGCTGACGTGAGCAGGACACACACATCACCTTATTACTGTGGCTATTCATGAAGTGTGGACAGCGGCACTCTGTCTCTCTAACCACACTGTATAAGCACAGTTTAAGAGTATCAAGTTAACCACCACCTCCCTTAGTCACAACCTTCCAACACCAACTCCCAGCCTGACATACTGATGTTGAACACTTGCACATACTTTTCTGAGATTTATTTCACATGTGCAAGGGAAAAGCCATTTCCTTTCCACAGTGGTAGGTGCTAACTTGAAAGTACGAACCAAAAAAGTCCAGGCTGGAGCAGTTGTGAAGATATGTAGTATATCAATTACAATTTTTGTGACCTGATGAAGGTTGAGCAGACGAAAAACGTCAAAATTTACCAGCAGTAAGCAATTGAGTGTACAGGAGTTTTTTTCATTTTCACTGAGGTTAAAGGTTTTGTACCATAACAAACAGAATATGAGCAACTTTATACCAGCAGAGGAGATGTGTGACAGCAAGCTTATGTATATTGTTTCCCAAAGTCACTGCTACTACTGTGTACATCAATTTTTATCTATAGTCCACATTGTAGTCAACCTTGGGACTCTACCAGCCCCTTTGCAAGAGGAAACTATCCAGAATACTTGCAGATATTTATAAAGACAAAGTTTTACTCATAACTGTATGTGTCGGTGCAGGAGGGGCAGTCAAATTTGCCAATTTATCACTTGTGGGGAAACAACAAATCAGAATCAACAGCATGAACACAGTGATGCTTATAGAGTGAAGTCAAACGTTGCATTTATAACCAAACTGTGCTGCGCCATGTTGTGTATCAGACCTAATTCTGATTGACAGCTACCAAGTGCCACACTGAAAATCGTTAAAGACGTTTGCACAGGCATGGCAACCTCGGGCCCACCCGTAACGACGAGTCCGGACTCTACAGCTTTAGCTTTTTGCCATTTATCTTTATCTATACAAAATATGCAGAGCTTTACACACATGAATATGTTTACATTAGGAATCACAGAAAGCCCTATTGTCTTTTTGCAAAAGCAGATACAGTATCATACATGCCCTACTGCAGAGTTCCTTAATAGAAAGCTGACTCTAGCTGATTCTATCTTACTTAAGTTCACTGGTGTCATACAACACATTACAAAAAGCCAGTGAGCCTGTCAGTGGCATAGAAATAATATAAACTGATCTGACCTTGTGACACAAGAGCAAAATGTATGCGGTGACTAATGGCTCCAGCCATATTTCTTCAATGGGAAATCAATGAGATATGGATCCATCATCCATAGCCTTTAGGTTTACATTATTCAAAGACATTCTGACAATGTATGTGTAGCCAACAATAAGGAATCTGGGAATTATGCACGCGCGGATGGTTTTAGGTTGGCATACAACAGCTGTGTATGCATAGAGGGCTTTGTGAAATGATTATGGATATTGGAGGATGTGGCTGGATCATTCTGAATATTGCCTCAGACACTTGCTGTTGTTTGGGAGATATTGCCTCTGCACACAAATATATCATGGAAATGTAATCTCAGTTGTAAATCAATAAAAGATGACAAGAGGAAAGAAAGAGGGGGAGTGAATTTACTCTTACCTGAGGCCAAGAATCTTGAATTAAATATGAGCAGTGGCTCCTTTTTGTTACTGCCTCTGATTTCAGTTTGGCTGCCTCAAACTATGACTGTTTTGCACATCAGATCACACCCAGCTCGCTTTGAAGGGGCTCAATTCTTTAACAGTCATTTATTGATTTTATTTTAACACTTGGCAGTGTTGGGCAGTCAGTAATTTTGTCGATTTAGAGCCCTAGGACCAAATATGCTACTTTCTCTTTTAGTATAAAAGGACATATTTGGTCATATGAAACAAATTGTACAGTATGGGTGCTATATGTTTATGGGCAATCGTCCTTTTGAGATTAAACTTCCGCAATGGTCTTTTTTTCATCCACGCTATCATCCCCAGACGCTCTCTCTGAAGTCATTTTCTTTGTTCAGTCTCTTTCTTCCTCAGTTTTACTGACCTGTCAGGAAATCATTGGAAGCCTGTCTGCTGGGGGATGTGTAGCTTTGAGAGCTTCTTAGGGAGAGACATAGGGTGAGTCTTGGTCGTGCATTGACAATATTGCAAGTTCTTCAGTTTAAAGTGAGTAAGCTGTTTTAGAATTGCTTAGAATTTCTTTTGTTGCTTATATTTACAGAAGCAGAAATCTTTCAGATACACGTAATACTGGCTGAAATGATTCTCCTTTCTTACATGTTTTTCTCATCCCAATAAGATGTCTACTGACCCTATTGTGTTATTGCTACCGGTATCTGTCTTTCACAACATCTTCAGCCTGTAAGAAATACACCACCTTCAGTTGATTACATCCCTACAGCCATTTGAAGTCCTCCGGACAGGCTCTAAATTGAAAAGTGCTGCATCAAAACACGACACCATGACGCACGATGATGCTCCACTGTGGTTACATTGATTAAATCGTTGGCAACCAACACCAGGCTGCTGAACTATAATGACACAAACTAGTGTGTCCCTGTGACATCAAACCATTGGATGTTTCAGTTAAAATAATGCCGTAGTGGGGAAGCCAGTCATCTTTCTAAATAAAAGAGCCACAACATGAGAGGTTGTCAGTTTATGCAACCATGTGAATCTCTTAAAAAACACTTACAGTTTTGGCACCAGTGGCCTTATTAATCCCTTAAGCTTGTGGCCATAAAATCCTGATTGTGGCAGATTAAGTACCTGCAACAACTATTTTGTGTGTGATAAAGATTATCTCCTAAAAAGCTCACCTGCAACTCCCTTAATCCTTTGTCAGGCTTTAGAGCATTATTAAACTACCATTTGCTCATAGAATTCATTGTTAAATTGACCAATTAAAAGAAGCAACTCACAGAGATTAAAAATGGTGTGAAATGCTCAAAAATTGCAAGGTCAGAAAACAAGAAATAATAAAGCTGAGGGCATAAGAGACCAGCTGCCTGTGCCTTTGACTTCAGCACTTTAATATCAAAATGACACTGCTAATTATTTTCTCAAGAGAGAGGACATTGGACATACTTCAGTGTGTACAAGTACACTACAACTACATAAGGAAGGTGTTTATACAGCATATTCGGTGCACAAGCATGATATACCAAAAATAATCCAAAAGAGAAAGAGAACTTCTCCTGCACTTGTCATATGTTCCCCCTCATTTCCTTTTCAACACATTGATTTATTGTCCTTCTTTACTCCATTTGTCATATTTAAGTTTAAGGTGGACTGGGTGTTATCCCTGGGTGTTTGGTGGAAGGCATGGAAGTACCTCGGACAGGTCACATCCATCAGAGCTAATACAGAGAGAATGAAAAACATTTTTACCTATGGACACTTCAGAGATTCCATTACACCTGTCTTGCATGTGTTTTGAATGTGGGATAAAACCAGAACACCTGGTGGAAAACATAGTAAACAAAGGGAGAGCATACACACTCCACACAGAAAAGTTTTTATTGATAACCTAAATAAAACATAATGATAAACAATTTGATTAATTTAGACTGTATTATATGTAGTTTATTACATGAAGTGTTTTTAGGTCAGAGTCACAGTTTTGACATGTATTGTCTCATGACAGTCAGCCTTGCCTTCTCATTACAACTCTAATTTTCGTATGGAGTAACTGTCTTCTAGTAAACAAGCATTACCACCAGTGACGAGAGGAGGGCCTTCCAAATTACCATTTAGATTGGACGACTCCATGCCAAGAGAAAGCCAATTACTCAATGAGGGTTTAGTAAGGAAAATAAAGTGTGTGTGGGGAGTGAGTAGATATCCCAGCAGATGAGGTCTGTTTGCATCACTCCTTGTTGCGTCCTGTATCACACCAAATTCTTATTTCATTTCGATGGCTGTTACTTTAGAATCAGCAGACAGAGTGGATTTTGTCTCTGCAGGGCTGCTTGCACAGTGATTTGAGCCACTGGAATTTGAAAGGAGACAGGTGCTGCTTAAATAATTGAAACTGGCAAATTGGCTCACTCAAAGGTAAGCTAGACCAGTTGGGGAAATGACCCATTTTTCAGCCAAGTGGAATTATTTGCCTTTCAAAAAATCAAGTCTGAGGAGCTCTTGTTTGTTGGCAGGACTTATTTTGGAATTTTACATCAATTTGGTTGCTGCCATTGCACAGAAATAGGGATTCCAACCTGAAGCCAAGAGAGATGAATATCAATATTATTCTCAATCACCATTGTATTTAATTTCTAAAGACTTTTATCCAGAGTCTCAAGCCTGGCTTGGTTTAAAAGAAAAAGTCGTCAAAACGTTTTTGTATCCACAGCTGTGTGGACATCTGCCTGCTCAGCTATAGTCCTTTTCTTGTGTGTGTGTGTGTGTGTGTGTGTGTGTGTGAGAGAGAGAGTTTATGTACACATGTGTTGATGAAGGAATCCACTTGATAAGTAATGTGTAATTTTACTTTTACCAATTTAACAGCTCAAAAATCTGCAACTTTAAATTAAGTGTTATTTTTATTTTATTATGTATATATTAGATACATATATTTTAATCTTTATTTTCTGTATTTTATTATCGTTCTGACAAATACATAATACAGTATTGCACAATAGGTTGCTAATCCACCAATGATACAATGTTTGAAATTTATTTTCTATATCATTAATGACACAAAAATGTTTTCTTTTTTGGCATTTCATTTAACCACTATGGAGTTTAACAATTGAAAACATTGGGTACCTCTTTCAAGATGGCATGCAGCTAATGGGACTCATTCACAAGCTGCATTTAGAGTAGCTGAAAAATAAATGTAAGTGTTTTTCACATACCTATCTGCCAAGGAAAATATGAGATTATAATTGCACGTTTTGTTCCGCTGCCTGTACAGTGTGTGGGTGTGTGTGCGTATCCTTACATACTGTGTTATAGGTTTTCTCTTTGATCAGCTATTGTTCAGTCTTCTATATGTCCATTTGTTCTTCTCCACTGGTTTTAATTTAGCCTTGAGTACAAAATCATCCATGCCTAACTTCCTACCGAAGCTAATCTCATAGTGTTGGCTTTTCTCGTTACAAAAGTAACACTATTTGGAAAACAATATACTGTACTGCTGTGTTGATAAATAAGAACAACACTGCAAAAAAACTAGAACTGAAACTATTAACCTGGCTATTATTTTCTAAATTAATTATTTTGGTGTATAAAATGTAAGAATGTCACAATTTTCCTAAACTCAATTGACATCAAATTGTTTATGTTTAACCAAAGTCCAAAACCCAAAGGTATACAGTACTGAACTGAACCTTTGGCATTCGATTAATTGATTTTCAAAGTTGTTACTGATTCATTTTTTGTTGCTCAATTAATTGTTTAATCAACTAACTGTTTCAGCTCTACAGTAAATATAAAAGTCCCATTGAGAGCACAGATCAAAAATATTCTTTACTGCTTTCAAATACCAACTACAATAATAATCTCGCCAATAAAGCGAGACTTCTGAAAATCCCTCCTTTTGAGCAGAAAACATCTGTGATTGATAGCAATGAAAGAGGAGGCAAAATGATACAGATCTTAAAGTATTAAGGTCCAATCTATCAGGTTTAATAGCAGGACATAATGGGACTTAGATAATCTGAGATCATCAGTGTTTTTTCAAATGGAAATGAAGGGAGAGGATTTTTGCAGCCAATGTGATGGTAGAAGTGTTTTAAATGCAAGACGGGCTCCGACCTGATAACACACATGGATGCAGAAGTCATTCTGTTCATTAAGTCCTGAGATTCAGTTTTGCATAGAAATGTCAAAAATAGGACTGCTGGTGAAGCCATGCTTGGGATGGAGCATAGTTATTTACTCTGTCTCAATTAGTCTTAAAACAACCCCCTACTTGAAAACTTTAACTTGCAAAAGGATAATGGCGTCTTGCTAGCTAGCAGAGAAGAAGTTACTGAGCCTGGAGACGAGCTGTTCCATGAAATGTCTATTTCTAAAGACCTCCACGACTTTAAAAAAGACTATTTCTGACATTAAGGGGGATTTAAGGAAAGACTTGGAGGAAGAGCTAACAGTGCTAAAACACGAGCTTAACCAGAAGCTATCTGAGGTTGGGGCGATACTCCAAGCTCAAGGCCAGGCTATCACCGAGGCAGAGGAGCGCATTTCAAATGTGGAAGGAAGAAGCGCTGTAACCAAAGGGGCCCTGCTATGTCTGCTTAAAGAACAAGGCAAAGTGACCGATCTGGAAAGCAGATCCAGAAGAATATTGGGATGTACGGTGTGCCTGTGGACTCTGAGAGCGACTCGATGATTAAGTTGGTGGAAAACTTGCTGACTATGGAGCTCCCCTTACCTGACGGCATGTCTCTCAAAATTCAACGCGCCCATAGAGCTCTACTGACACAGAACCTGATGCTACTCCAAGGTCCATCGTTATAAACTTCCTGCAGTTTGACATTAAAGTTGGTTTGGAAGAAGAAAACATAAACAAACTGATTTTCTTCGACCATGATTATGCCTATGAGGTGATGGAGAAGCGCAGAGCCTAAGGTGGAATTAAAAAAGCGTTCAAAGAGAAAGGCATTAGTTTCCAAACTCCGTTCACAAGGATTCGAATCCACAGGAGCACCAGTCCATGGACCTATGAGGATGCGCAGGAGGGCGCACGGTAGCTGAGGGCACTGGGATTTCAGGTGGCCAACGCTAGAGAGGACCCAGACACCAGCATGGAGGAGAACATGCTGAAGGCGTTTCCATGGCAACAAACAGACGCCAAGGGCAGAGGAAAATGAATGGAGACACAAGTGAGAGAAAAGCTTCAGGAGTTCAGGAGACCACTCCAACATTAAGAATGGAAACCACACAGAACAATAACTGAACTGACTGGAAATAAGGGAGGTAACTTTGAGTCATTCTCTCCTCTTCTCTTTACAAATACTGTTAGCCACAGATTGAACAGACTCTGGGAAGTCTGTACTTTTTCTAATGTTTTTGAGTCTGTGTTACTGTTTTGTGTTAGAAGTAGGGGAGATCTGTATCTGTGGAAGGTTTTACCTTATGCAATATAGCATTCTAAACTTTGAGTATAGGCACCACATGGTTAATGTAATTTCTCTAAACATTAATGGGCTTCTCAGCCCAGTCAAACAGAACAAAATTCTTACAAAATTAAAAATGGTGAACAGAGATATTGCATTCCTGCAAGAAACCCACATGACACAAAGAACATGAAAAACTTAAAAGACAAGGATTTAAATATGTATTTTCCTCTTCGAATGGATTAAAACATACAAGAGGGGCAGTCATACTGATTTCCAGAAGATAAATGTATAAATATAGAGTATATCTACTATTAAGGATACAGAAGGTAGATTCATACTGATAAAGGGAAAAGTTGATGGAAATTTGTTCTTCTACAATATGTATATTCCTCCTAGCTCAGAGTCAGATTTTTACAAAGAAATACTGGATAGAATTGCAACAGAAGCACAAGGGACTCGTGTATGCGGGGGCGAGTTTAATACCATTCTGAACTCTCATCTTGACTCATCAGAAATGAGAATATTTCAATCCAAGATAATAACAAAGAAAATAAACTCAATAATATCAGAGATAGGACTGATTGATGTTCGGAGACACCTAAATCAAACATAAGAACTCAATAGATTCTAAGATTAAAGTAGAAATAGTGAGGAAAAGAAACCAGATTGAAGAAATATATATACAAGAAATCCAAAGGAAACTGGTATACACTAAACAAAAGGTCTATGAAGGTGGCAGCAAATATACAAAATTACTGACTTAAAAATTACGAAAACAACAGGCAGATAACACGATATATAAGATTAGGGACCCCAAAACTAAGGACACCCACCACCAAATGAGGGAAATTAAAGATTGTTTTAAGAAATATTATGAAAAATTATATTCACAACCTCACGTTGACAATGATCAGAAAATGTAGACACTATTCAAATCATTAAACTTGCCAACCCTTACAGAAGATCAAAATAAAGCACTAATCTCACGGATAACAAAAGAAGAAATGTACATGGCTATAGCCAGATTGAAAGCTAATAAATCTGAAAGATGGTCTGACACCTATTTTACTATGAACTGGGTTCTGACAAAAGGGGAAACTCCAGCTTCATGGACAGAAGTGATTATTTCAGTTGTAACTAAGGGAGGGAAAGATAAATTAGATTGTGAAAACTACAATTAGTGTGCTAAACCTTGATTATTGTTTACTTCAATCATTGCTAAAAGACTTGGATTTTTTTTTTGTACCCCAAATAATCAGTATGGACCAGATAGGATTTGTTCTGTCACTTCAGACTCATGATAACATTAGAAGATCTTTACGAATTATTAGACATATAAATCAAAATAAAATACAGGCTATGCTGATAAGTTCAGGTGCTGAAAAGGCTTTTGATTCTGTTAGATGGAAATTCCTATTTAATGTTACGAGAATTTTGGTTTAACCCATTAGAAGCCGGCCATCAGCTAGATTGAAAATCAATAACAAGCTCATTGATTCTTTTCTGTTACAGAAATCCACAAGGGCTGCCTCTTCCACTCCTAATCATGATTTTTATTGAACCATTGGCACAATAGATTAGACAGAACAACGCGATTAAAGGTATAAAAGTGGCAGCAGGGGAACAAAAACTGACCTTATTTGTGGACAATATTCTTGTGTATTTCTCAAGCCAAACAGACTCTCTACCTGCACTGATGTCAGTGCTGGATAAATATGGGTCATACTCAGGCTATAAACTAAATGAGCAAAAAACTCAGGTCAAACAAGAGTAAGATATAAAACTCTACAATTACCAAAGGAGAGAGGTGGATTATCCCTTCCATGTCTGAGGGATTATTATAGAGCTCAAATTTGGGCAGTTGGCTGCTGTAAACCCAACTATAGATCAAAATGGAAAGAGATAGAAAGCTCAATGGGGAAGGGACTATCAGTTAACATGTTAGTTGAAGACCCTTCGTTAACTAGTCATCTTTCAGACCCCAATAACCCTTGGATAACTAGCTCCCTAAACATATGGAATGATTAAAAGGCACCAATTGAAGGGCAGTTCTGAAATCTTCAAATGGTTTGCCTATGAACCGGATTTCATGCCCAGTAAAGGTTTAGAAGCTGGACTAGAAATGGTTTTACTGCGTGTTGCACACTTTTAAATCAAGGTACAGTTTTGAGACTTTGTTGGCAAGAATATCCTTGATATTTTTCAAAAAGCCTATAAAGTCGCTACTTACCAAAAGTAATATCTAAATTATATTTTGCTCTTCAAAATGTAAAAAGAGACCATACTCTGAATATTAAAGCAAAATGGGAAGCAGACGGTAATTTCACAATAACACTGGAAGAATGGGACAGGACCTGCAGATGGCAGTGGTTAATGACAAGCTCTCTCTCCTGGAGAGATTTCAGCTGGAAGAATGTGACTCGATTCTTCTGTGCTCCAGCGCAAAAGACTAACTACTCTAATCAGACTGCCTGCTGGAGGTCCTGTAGAGGCGCAATGGCAACCCACTTTCACATTTTCTGGAACTGTCCCTCTGTGGCTCCATTTTGGAGAAGTGTCCAGTTTTTAAGGCAGTTTTTAAGATGAAAATGAGCAGAAAATGGCTGAAGAAAGACATACCAACCATAAATGAGTGGATCGACTTAGTTTACGATATATAAACAATGGAGAGAATTACATTTAAACTAAGAACTCACATTGATATCTTTGATGAAAATTGATCAAAGTGGCTTACCCATTTTTCAACTATAAGGCCTGATTTTATATAGCAGTTATATGCAGTAATATACTTATGTTAAGGGCATATCTTGTTTATTTTAATTTTAACTTTCTTTTTTTTAAAGTGTGTTTTGTGTCCAGTTGGCACATTTGCATCACTTTTGTTTATGTGTTCTATAAAAGAGCACCTAATAAAAAATGAATAACAAAAATGCCTCATTGTAAATAACATAAATATATATATACAGTATATACAGTATCATATTTAACACGCTGCATAGAAAGGTTGCAGAAATTGGCATTTTAAAACAGAGGTTCCGTCATGTTCTATGAATAAATGATAAGCCTGCACCAATTTTACCATACTTGGGCACAGCAGGGTGGCAGATGGCTTTGGCTGGCTTTGATAGCAACACAGTTGAATGAGGGCAAATGTGATGTGTGAATGGCCTAACTGCAGGCAACTGGGCTTGTTTCTTGTCTCCTAAAATGACCCAGATATTGCCAAGGGGAACCCACATGTGCACACAGTCATAATTAAGCTTACCGTTACAATTAAGTACACACACACACACACACACACACAAGCATATTTGTTTTTCCTGAGATGAAACACTGTCAAGCTGTCACTGTCAAACTCTTTAGAAAAATGTAATTTCGACTACATGTACAGTACCAGTCAAGAGTTTGGACACACTTTCCCGTTCCCTTGAACAAGAAAGTGTGTCCAAACTTTTGACTGATACTGTATGTCATCTAATAGGTCAAAAAAATTATAACTTTTTGCTTTTTATTGTCTGTTTGCATTAAATGTGGCTCAAGGATATGACAGACCCTCTCCATAAACTCGAGTAATTCACAGTAAATCCTCAAAATTCACTTATGAAAATACCAAGCTGTATTGACTTATACAGCCCAGCATAGTTTCTCAGTTTGGATTTCTTTCATCGTGTAGCCGTTGGCTTCGAATACCTGCCACGCTTGATTGCTTGTAAATCTGAAAAGCAACAATCTTGCAATCTCTTGCATCCAGTCACAGAGAGGAACAGAGGAATAAAATATGTTTGCTCCTTTGTCAAGGTCATGGAGAGACCCTTTCCCTGCCAATAGAAATGCCTGGCTGGAGGTTATTGTGGCGATGTTATCACACACCACAGACAGACTCGACTCAGTTACTGACTGACATTAATCTCCAACAATTTCCTCAGGGGTCAGAGTTCAGACTGGTTGCCTTGAAGTGTTGAAGCATATTTGATTAGTGGTTGGCATTTAAAGCCTCTAATCCAGTTTATAAACAGTTTCTGTTACGTGAAAAACTGCTTCTGTTCTGTCACTCTTTGTTTTCTTTTGGTTATCTATTGTTTTCTTCAGATTTATATGAGTAATATTTCTCTCTCTCTCTATTTTATATATTTATAGGTGTGTACACACACACACACACACACACACACACACACATATATATATATATATATATATATATATATATATATATATATATAAAATCTAAATGTTGTGTAATAGGTCATTAATCACGTAAATATTTGCTTGCATTCTTTGTGTTGTGCTTTGCACAAAGTAATTATATTGTGCTCAGTGACCACAGACAAACTGGAAGGCATCAGATTGACCTCAAACTGAGATGGATGCTTCATCAGCTGCAGGCGCTCCAAATATTTGTGTCCACTTGTGTAACTACAGAACAAAAGTGTCATCACATCAGTTCAACACACTGAGCACAAGTCATCGTCACGGTCAATCTGAACTCCACACGACTGTGCGGACGTCCCTCTTGATAATCCTGCAATCAAATCTGGCTCCTGATTGAGCTCTGTGTGTGTGTGTGTGTGTGTGTGTGTGTGTGTGTGTGTGTGTGTGTGTGTGTGTGTGTGTGTGTGTGTGTGTCTGTGTGTGTGTGTGTGTGTGTGTGTGTGTGTCTGTGTGTGTGTGTCTGTGTGTGTGTGTCTGTGTGTGTGTGTGTCTGTGTGTGTGTGTCTGTGTGTGTGTGTCTGTGTGTCTGTGTGTGTGTGTCTGTGTGTGTGTGTCTGTGTGTGTCTGTGTGTGTGTGTCTGTGTGTGTCTGTGTGTGTGTGTCTGTCTGGCCTACTGAGGTTTCTGAATTTAAATGCAGACTCATTGTTTTGCCTTGTGATTTGGATAGATGGCTGCTGCTGTCTTTCCCTGTTACTTACCTTTGTCATTATATTTACATCATTAAGCTACCTTCTTCTTAGACAATGGGCAGCTTTGTACAATGTGCTTTGATCAAGTGACAGTGGTCTGCACTTTCATTTTAATTTACTTCCCTTGAGTTTAGTTTAGTCTTGTATCACTTATGGGCTGTTGCTTAGTGAATGAAGAATAATGCCAGATTTCTATCTATCCTGATCCTTGTCCGAATCTAGGACCGTCATACTATGTGTCTCGGTTATCGATGTCTGTCAGTGGGAACCTTAATATTTCAGTCTCTCAGGCTTTCGTAAAAGTTGTCACCAGAAGAATGTAGAAAATGCAAAATCAATGGAGGGAAAGCAAGCTCCGTAGTGACGTCAAGAAACTAATTATCACTGACAGGCAGATGGAAAAGGAGGTAATTAAAGTCAATACAATCCATGTGAAATCAAAGATGACGCTCATTGACTGAAGTGTGGCTCAGCAGCCTTCTGCTCAGCGCTGCTACTTGTGGCCTTAATGAATATTATAAATTAGTGACTGAAATATTTAGGCTCTCTTTAATAGCCATTCAGGACTGCGGTACATAGTATGATGGTCTGGCAAGCAACGAACTAGCCGGGATATTTTAAGTGCTGACGAGTTATGTCGAAAAACTGAGCTTTGCTTTCTCTTTCTCTTTGAAAGGTTCAGTGGTGGAACTTCTAACATCAGCACATTCAAAACAAGATCCATCAAAATCCAGTTATGCTAAAATACTTAGTCATAAAATAAATAACTGCCTTATGAAATATGTATGTACTAATGCTGCAGTTTCAGTAAAATAAAAATCTAAACTAGTGCAGTAGAAATTATTTAATAAACCTAAGGAAATGGAAAAAGAAAGTATAAAGCCACTATATCTCAAATGTTTTATGAAAAGAGTGCAGTGTCAAGTTCAAGTTTTCTGACACACAATTATAAAGAGCCTGGACAGAGACGTTGATACATCTTTTCTGCGTTTTTCATTACTTACTGTATGCGAATATTGAAGTATGGAGTACTCACCAAACTAAATGGGAAAAAGAAATTAAAAAGTTTGTCGCAAACAAAACAAAAAAAGAAGTTGCTGACACACAGCCTTAACTCTCAGTCCGCTCCTTATTTGGTGTAATGGTCAGATAATGTGTTTAATTATTATTCCTGCACTCTACTATCGGAGAATTAGTATTTTTTAACTATTTCAGTGCATTTCCTTTTTTGACTCTTCTTCTAAAAAGAAGAAGAGTCTGTCATCTGAGGCACAAATGTGCCTCAGATGACAGGCGGCTGCCCATGTTTGATGAATAACCACCATGTCTTTAGGCATGCATGAATCTGAAACAAGATGCAAAGGGTGTACTAAATTAATTTTAGTCAAAAAAAGTTGAGCGCATGTATTCTCTCACCTTCACAACTGCAGACTTTTGCCATCATAATCTGAAATCTACAGGACCGCTTTCACTTGCACCATCCTGTACCCCAAATTATAAAAAGTCCTGTCATGAGACACTGTGACATAAACTGTAGTCTACAATTTCCACCAAGCATGCACTCATATATTTTGTTGTTTAACCCAAATGCCTAAAGCGGCTCCTTTTTCAATATTTGTAGTTTTCCAAGGATTTATGGTTATAAAGGGTAAGACTTGGCAGCTCTACTGCACTAATACATTTTGGAAAGAGGCAGGAAAAAGTTTCAATATTTTTTGCCCATGGGTCCTTTTCAAGGACATTATGTGATGTTCAACTCCGAGAACATTCTGTGGCTATGATAAGAATGTCATCTTTGGACCCAGTGTTCCCAGACAACTGTAGCTGCTAGCTTCGTCTGACAGTCAGTCAAACTGTCTGTCTGTCTGTGTCTATCCACTCCCCCTGACAGATGAGGAGAGACGCCTTGCCTACAGTCAGAGAGGGGGACAGAACATGTGTCAGACATATAGACTGAGTGTAGCAGTCAGTGAATGTGTAAGGTAGAAATTCTGGGACATCGCTCCCCTGTAATCCCTTTGGCTCCATAGATTAGGAGAGACGCTGTGTAGTGCCAACTAACAAATTTGTATTCTGCTCATCTCCCTTTCTTACTGCAGGAGGTGGTTTTTGGCCATATTTAGTCCAGTAAAAAAGTCCAGTAAAACATGCTAATTTTCCCCTTTGGCTTCAAAGGAAAATCAAGCCAAAGAGGGACATAGTTTGCATTATGAACAGGTAGAGCCTAGTCCTGAATACACTTTTGACCTCTGGAGGTAGGGAGACTATCTGTCTATCTGTCTGTTAGAGAGGAAGACAGACCCCCCCCACGTCCCCCACCTGCCATGACAAACATGTATTTATTATACAAAACTGCAACTGTTTTAAAAACTGATTTTTGTCACTAACCCTAACCCTTCTCTCTATCTAATATACATGATTCTCTTGTTAAAATGTGTTCACAGAAGGGTCGTTGTCAATGTGTTTGTGAGAGAGAGCGGGGCAAGGAGGGGCTGAGCGAATCAATGCGTTGTACACAGCTCTACTATGAAATAAAATTTTACCCATTTTAGATAGTAAAAAAAATAGAAAATCAATATGTGGCGGTCAATGTCGATATTGTGGTGGGCCGCCACAAATAAATGAATGTACAGGAAACCCTGTGGACCATTACAATAATAAGATTACATCAATACGAAATAATGAAATGATCGCGTTATTGTGTTATTAACTCCACTTATGTACATCACAATGACTTGTGCATGTATAAATGTATACGTTATAATGTCATCTTTTTTTGTAAAAAAAAAAAAAGCTATACAAATTTGTATTTGGGTGAGCTATCATTTTATGTACCCCACAATGACTTGTTTATGTTGAAAAATACTGTTGTGTGGTCTGTTTTGATATGGCTGCTATCCCCAACCCTTTCAGCCATGACAGAACAGCATGTGCTAGCTAGACACTGATCTTGACACATGCTAACCATGTCACTTAGAAGTCAACAAAAACAATTATTCAAACTAAGTAAGTTTTGATAAATTCATACAAAAGGTCAGGACAGTATGATAAAAATACAGCTCATGAAAAAAATAACTTTCATACCTGCAAAACACGTTTTTTTTTTTTTTTCAAGAAATGCAGCAGCAGATGTTGAATGTGCCTTCTGTCTTCCTGGTGGGGGCAGGGTCTAACTGAGCATGTGCAGTAGGAGTGTCATCACTCTAGCATGTCCCGTGTTGTAACCGTCCCCTCTGCAGCAGTAGGTGGAAATGTCTTCAAATTCTGTTTGTGTACTTTATGAACATCCAGTATGATGTGATTCATTCATTAAAGTCCGACTGAGAAATAAGAAATAGTTTATGATTTGTCAGGAAGAGAGTATAAGTGGTTAGCTAGACTTCTGACAATGATACACATTACTGTACGTTACTGTGGCATACTGCTGTAGTTGAGTTTTATCAGTCGTACAGCCCATGAACACAATTTAGTACTGAAGAGCCCCTCCAGATATGTTTTAGATAAATACTCTGCTTGGAATAATGATAATGTCTCTAATATGTTTTTTTCCACAAAAAAAGTCCAATTACCTCATTTAAATCTTTAAAATTTCATCTACCCTCATTATAAATTCAGAATCAATGAATATGCAAATACTGTTCATTTCAAAAGTTTAACTGCTCAACAAAAGATGTCTCCTACTCCAAAGAAAAATCAATTCTCATTGTGCTGTATGTGCACTGGTGGCAGTTACATACTGGACCACGATTCGCTTCCAAACTATTTGTGATGTCACAAATCACGCTCGTAGGTACACGCTCAGATTTTCGATGAGCACGGAGAAACTTTCCCCCTTCAGCAGATGTATGTGGAAACAATCTTCTAGTGTCAAACTCTGCACATACATCACTCTTCTTAGCAAAAGTCAAACATGCAACTAAAGTAACAATAAGCAAAACACATTTTTGAGTGGAGGGCCACTTTAAATAAGACCTAGGGTAAGATTTACTGAGGCTTTTGCACCTGTTTTTCAGGCGCAGATGTATTCTGCTACAGACACATGCAGTTTATTTATAAAACAGACACACCAGACTCGAGTAGCAGTTTGTCAGTTGTGTTTGCAAGGTGCGCCGCTCTCCCCCTCGGATTGCGTAAATAATAGGAGGCGACATGTTAACAGTGGTTGATTATGTATTCTGCTGGATTTACTTAAGTCATGTAATTTACGACAGGCAGTTCTGTGGGGGAAAAGCAGGTGTACACATAGCGCAAATTGATTGCAGGAGCCACAGGCAAAGCTGTTATGGGAAAAAGAATTGTGAATTAAATACAGACATACGTGTATGTAAAGAAAAAAAACTGAGTAATGATTATTATAACAAACACAATAACATCTGATTACTGTAACAGCAAGCGAACAGTGGACAGGGTTTCTGTGGTCTGTGTTCAGTAAACTTGAACCATCAGTGAACCGTAAAATCGCTGCAGGTAAGCAGCTGAACTTTTCTTTCATTTGACATTTACAGTGTGTGTGTTTGGCTGCGTTTACCTCAATATTTACATCTTTATCAACACCATCTTCACCTCCACCTGCTCTGCTCTGAGCTGTTCTCTCTCTCTCTCTCTCTACAGGTTGTGGTGGCTTGTGTATATTTTGTGCGTCTCTGATTTGTCACTCCATCTCCTTTTCGTTTCGTTTCGTTATAAGTGATATTTCCAGTAGCCTAAGAGTAGCCTCAGGTGCATTTCAAAGCAGGAAGTGTTTTGTAAGATCACCTTCTTATTATTTATGTACTGAGTTTAGTGAGCTCATAGAAAACCAACTGCTGAACTTTGTGTATGAGCTATGGAGGGTAGTACCAGGTTCCCCACAACTGTGTTTCTGCTGGTAACATTTTGCCGCCACAGCAAAAAAAAATCTGCAACGAGGTCATAAAACTCACTCCAAGCAGTCTTAAGTCAGTCTTTTTTTCTTCTTGACGTTCCAATAAAATCAAGCAGGTTTAATATTATCAGAAGTTTCTGGCTCTCAGCTAACTGTACTCAATTTCTAACGGCAGTATGCAGTAAATGGTTGCCCTTTGTGCGTGTGTTTTTAAACTACTTTCCTAATTAAACATGATGTGCTTGATGGTGTTATTAATGACTCCTGATGAAACTTGAAAGCTCAGCATTCTCGTTGCCCTTTAGCTTCCCTTTTTATAAGTCACATTAACATTTATTCACCCCGAAAAAGCTCATATTTCTCTGTATAATATGACCTCCTTCCTGTCATCTGCTGTGTGTCTGCAGTTTATTTACTGCTTTTTTCACACATGATTTCAGGTCAGTTGGGGGAGTTAAACCTGTGACTTTCTGCCTTTGTATAATTATCCAGGCTGCTGCTGTTTCTGCTGTGTTTCATGCCGTTTTGCGGGGTTTCCAAGCAGAAATACTCCAACATCCACCAGCTGAAAGTGCTGTGTCCAGATAGTTAATGGTTGAAGGTTGTTTCTGTGGGCAGCTGTATAAACTGTGTAGCTGATTTAAAGTTGTAAAAATACAAGTACAGGACGACACCTTTTGAAATGTGATTGTCTTAGCTGATATGATTTAAGAGTTAACCCAAATACATTTTTATTTGGAAAAGAAAACGTTTTTAAATGAAAATGAGTTCAGAACAAACCACTGCACCCACAAGGGCAGCTGTGGCCAAAAGCGGCTTCTGTTTCTGTTCCATTGTTCAACAGTTTTTCTTGTAAATTTCCACCAGGAGCAGGATGGGAAATAATCTCAAAATGAATCTAGTTGTAGTCTTGCAAATAATGACCCTACAAGATCCCCAATCTTTGCAAAATCTTATAGTCTGTGACTAAACGCAGTGACTTATGACAGTCTTTTAAAGTCTCTTTAACATCTTCTTGTGTATGGTAGGCATAATCCAACACCTTGGTGACTTGCCTGGGAAGCCCTATTGCTGGGGGCTGGGAGCATGCAATTTTCCTTTTATAAATCACAATCAACTTGAGAATGTGAGCACTTGGCCTTATATCCTGACCACTATGCTCCCAGAATTAATCATAAACGGTTAATGCCAAACCCTTATGAATAATGATATACATATTGTTCCTGTGGAAAACGGAGACTGACTGCGGGCATCATATAGCACCTGTCATCTGTACAGAATTTCATGGCAATCCATCCAATG
Organism: Scomberomorus guttatus; assembly: GCA_038419695.1. Classification (NCBI taxonomy): domain Eukaryota; kingdom Metazoa; phylum Chordata; class Actinopteri; order Scombriformes; family Scombridae; genus Scomberomorus; species Scomberomorus guttatus. Next base: position 10,560,112 of record CM076458.1, read on the forward strand.
GTTGTTGAGATATTTCAGTCTGAACCAAAGTAGTGGACTGACCGACCGAGACCGAACAAGTGTGGCTAAAAAAAAATTCAAGCCACAGTTGCGCATGAATATCGGTCTATTCGCTCCAGTACACAAACGTGGTGGAGCTGCCTTTTCAAACCATGAAGAGGTGGCTGAAGAGTATAGTCGCTCGGTCTGGTTAGCTATGTGATACTTTATCTAACTGTGGATATTCCACCCAGGCATTCAGACTGTTATTGATTGCTTTATTATCTGCCCTGAACACTTGCCTTTCATTGTCAGCTTTCCATTCTAATAGGCTCTGTCCCCTTCCTGCTTCTATCACTCCTACAAACTCTCATGTACACACACACACACTTCACTATTCTTTCTAATCTAGATCCTTTGTATGGTGTAAATAAGCTTCAGAGCAGGCAGACAGACAGTTACTTTGCTATTGGAATTGTCCGGTTACCTTGATCTTGTGGCTGCTCATCTCCAATGCAATCATTCTGGATCCAATTGTGATTCCCTCAACTGTGCCTCCCTCACTACTGGTACTTTTGCTCCTCTGTCTGTGTAAGTGGATAGCGCGAGGACTCATAACACAGTGTGTGTCTGAGGTAGAGATTTATTCATTCGATTTCTCCTCTCAAAAAAAAAAAAAAAAGAAGAAGAAGAAAATTGATACACATATTATCACTGGGGGTGGAAAAGAGGGGGCTCAAACCTAGTTTCTGATTTTAGTTACTTTAATTGTCCCAGTAAATTGGACTTATTTGTCAGCTAAAATTGCATTATGATGATTGGCACAGGAGGAGATGAGAATTTTAACCGTTCTACGTAGCACTAATTGCTTCCTCACCCAGCCCAATTTAGAGTGAGCAGCAAACACGTCACAACCCTTCGTCTTTCCAATTAGGAACACAAACATTTCACCCTGCCTGTTTATGACATTTTGTTTATTTAAGGTGTATGCTACACACACACACACACACACAGGAGTGTGCACACAGAGCAGTTTGATGGTTGTTAAACTTAGTAGCTTTATATTTCTGTGTTTTTGAAACTCAGCTCAGTGTTGTTTACAGTAGTAGGGGAATATATTTTATTCTCAAGGCAAGGTCACAAATGCAATTCAAAGGACTATAGATAATTTATTAAAAACATTTAAAAAAGGAAAACTGAATGAAAATATTAAAATGCAAATAAAAAAACATTCTAAAGGAAATTCAAAAGTTAAGAAGAGAGACACAAATATAGGATGTGCATAGATGTATGAATACTTGAGATTCAGTCAAAGGCAGTGGAGAACATTCAACTTTTGAACCTGGATGTAAAGATGGTCAAATTAGCAAGTATAATTTCCTTTGAAAGTTTGTTCCAGCTCTGTGGTGCAAAGTAAATCAATCTCAGGCACATCATCTCTGTTCAGCTTCCACTCTGGAAACTGTTAGCAAACCTCTACCTGATGACCTGAGAGGCAGAGATGGTTCATATGGTAAAAAAACAGTCAGATATGTATTTTGGTCCTAAGCCTTTGAGATATTTATAGACAAGCAGCAACACTTTTATTCTCTGTCTATTCTCTGTCACATTGGAAGCCAGTTCAGACCTGAGAACTGGTGTGATGTGCTCAGTTCTCTCGGCCTTTGTTAGGACTCAAGCAGCAGCATTCTGAATTAGCTGAAGTTGCCAGAGAGTCTTTTTGTGGAGAGACCTGAGAAAAGACTATTAGCTGATCCTAACTTGCTGGAAATGAAAGCGTGGGTTGGTTTCTCTAAGTCATGCCTGGACATCAATCTTCTGATTCTTGTTGTTTTAAGATGATTTGCTGTGGCTTTTAAAGTTTAACTCTGGAGTCCAAGGTTACACCAAGATTTCTGACTTGGTTTTTGCTTTTCAGAGACAGAGAGTCGAGATGAGCGCAAACTCTCAGCCTCCCTTCTTTTCCACCAAAGACAGTTATCTCAGTTTTGTCTGCATTTATCTGAAGAAAGTCCAGACATATCCAATCATTGATTTGCCTGATGTCCTTCCAGATAGACTCTATGGATTGGATCTGACTGTAGTTGTTTGATGATCTAATTCATCTGTAGTTTTTCAAAGAGAGAAATGTTTAGATTTGATCACAGAATTCAACATTAAAAACATATAATGTTTTAAATTAACACCAGCAAAAGTGCTTCACACAAGCTTCTTCATGCACAATTCTGATACCTTGCGTGTCCACTTTTCCAAAACCGATTGGACACAATAATACGAACACCCAGACAATGTAAGGCAATCAAGCACAATCAAGGACAATAGCAGCAATTTCTGAGACCGTAATTTATGTTGGTGTTTAATGGATTTCATTGATTGTATGAAGCTGAGGAGGACTAAAATACTGTCCGTGACAAACACCATGTGTTAACAGGTGGTTCTTGAGTTCACCTCGTACCCGAATCATCTGAGGCCAACGCTCAAGTGAAGACAGCTGCCAGACAGACCTGGAAAAACCCTCCATGCAATGAGAGTGAACTGGCAATGACCCTGTCTGCAAGGTCTTTAACTCTGAGCGTCTGAGCCTTTTTTTTTTTCCTGTGTCCACGAGGAGGTTGGGGAGTGCACCATGTTAAGAGGGGATGTGGCTGCTTCGAACTGTGGCCTGATTAACTGTTGTGGTGGCAACCCAAGAACTCACTGGTGGACACCAGCAGTGATGGGAGCTAAAGAGGTGGTTAGCTCTGTCTGTTGGATTGGGAAATCCTAAATCCTAAATTAGGAGGATAAAGGACTTTTCAGTTTTGTGTGTGGCAAGAGTCTTCTTCAAAATACATCTGATACTCAGTGCTGTCACACTTCCTCCAAAATCGTGTTTTGTTTTTGCATCATTATAGTATTTTAAGTTACATCAGAAAGACAAGACAAATGTGCATGAATGTGTGGACGTCTGAGTCTATTTCTGTCTTTCCTTCTGTCTCTCTTTTCTTTACTCTCGCTCCCAGATGTTATTTGCACCTGTGCTAACATGCTGTGTCTGTCCTCTCAGTGGTGACAGCATCTTGGCAGCCTTTGATGCAGAACCAGTAATGCAGAGGTGTGATTGTGAACACATCAGGATCCTGGCACAGTGGCAAAGTGGTACTAATGTGGGCACACACACATATGCATACATGCATACACAGAATGTATTATTGCCCTCCTTTTCACTGAATTTTATTTTTTGAGGCGGCCAAGATATCGTGTTTTGCAAGGTTGTGACCATGCTGACGTGCTATGGTCCCCACTAAGTGATGAAAACAAACGCACATACACATAGGCTTTCAGGAAAATGCGTCTAAGGAGGGGCAGCCAAAGTGCAGCTTTGTTACAGTTACCTGAGAGATGTGAAAATGCTTTGCTTTAGAGTCTCAGCCTTAAAAATAGAGCCTGAGTTTCCATTCATTTATGCAGCATCATCTCACATGTGCTTTGATGTTGTTTTGTCTGCTCTTTGTACGTCTTGTTTGTCTCTTTTAATGTATGTCAGTAATGTCAACTTGCCCAGAGACTGCAGATGAAAATGAGCCTTTTGGCTAAATCTGACACATTCCATCAGACTAATATCAATTAAATTAAAGTTTAGTCATCTGACTCATTATAGTCATTCATGTGTTTATTTAATCTTTCATCCATTCAAGTTGCACTTGTTTGTATAATAGGGATCAAGCAATTATCACAACATCCGTTATTATCTGCAATTTGGTGTGATTTTAATATTTGTCTCACACTGTACTTTCTTATTGCTTTGTTATAGCCATTACAAGGGAGTTCATTTTGTGAACAAAGCAAACTTCCTTGTTCCTCTGTGTTTACTTTCCAGATTGCCGGTTTTCCTCATGTTTGAAGAAGCGGGGGATGGGATTTTGCTGTGTCACCTTATACGTTTTTTTGTGTGTTTAATCTGTATTTCTGAATTTAAAATCATATGTAAAGCAGATACTGCTTATTTTTAGTAAGAGTTGTTTGTTCAAAAGTTGCTGGAATATAGGTGATAGGCAAGGGGCTGAGTGGGGGGAGGGAGGGGCTGAGGAGAGGGGGGGGTGGGGGGGGGGGCGTGGCTGTGTTAGGCAGGAGGGCAGGAGTTGCTCAATGACATATTATAATAATAATAATAATAATAATAATGATGAGAGGAAGACAAACAGTGCAGCGACATTTAAATGAGCCAGAAATCAGAGCTGGCAGCCACTAAAACAACAAAAATCCTCCCTGGATCTCGCCCTTCAGCTCTTCAACTCTCCGGCTGTCTGTTCCTGCAGTTATCAGCTGTTAAAATCTTGTTTTAAAATGTTAAATCGCGGTAGAACCGGAGCCGTTACTGAACCTGTCTGACTGCAGCTCTATTCAGGTTCAGCTGACAGACAGTTTCAGCAGAGCTCCGGTTACACAGCGATTTAACATTTTAAAACAAGATTTTACCAGCTGATAACTGCAGGAACAGACAGCCAGAGAGTTGAAGAGCTGCAGGACGAGATCCGAGGAGAATTTCTGTTGTTTTTTGTGGCTGCCAGCAGCTCTTCCTCCTGCAGACAGTCGCAGAGGGAGAGACCCCCTCCAGCAGGCCGCTGTAGCTGGTCCTGAAGCTGAACCTCTCTCTCTCGATCAGCATATATTTGAAAAGGAGCACAGGGCTGAGGGAGGAGGAGGGCATTATCATTCTACCATTTACATAAATTTCATGACGTAGAGAACTCCCAAACGGTCGACTCTACATCTCAATTGGCCCCGCCTTTTCAGGGCTGATTTTTACCAGCAGATGACAGATTGAGCCATTTTCAACCCATGAAATGCTGATTTTTTTTTATAAATTTGGTGTCAATATGATATCAATATTAACACCAGCATTGAGTGCAGTCATATGATTTAGTTGACAGCTTGAAAAACATGTTTTAGTGTGCAGTACCTCTTTAAAACCTTGGGGAGACTACATTGGTGGATGCACTGCTGTGTTAACTGTCTGTGTTGACAAGTTTATGACGCCAGGTGGGAGATAAATGAGAATGGATAATTGAAAAATGATTGAATCTGACCTGGGACATTTGTTGCATGTTATCTCTGTCTTAATGGTATAAACATTGACTTAATTTTGCTACAAACAAATGAAAATACCACCAGTATTTTCATTCAATATTTAAGACAAAAAAGCAGTTTGGTGGAACTTACAGTATATCTACTTAGGATGTTTTTTATTTAATTCACTTTCTAAATTAACTTTGTTGGAGCTTTTTAAATCTTATATAAATCAAATTTATGTAATCTGAAGGTTGGGTGCTGTTGAGGGAATTACTTGAGGAAGGACCTGATGATAATAATAATATTTTCCGGTGTAGCTTGCTAGAAAACCGATTTTGACATATTAAAGAAAAGAGAGACTTCTTGGCCTTTGCAGTGTTCAGATTGTTCAAATGTGTGAACACTTTCCGTTGAGTGTCTTCACCATGTTAATGAGCTGTCTCATGTCATGTACAATGAACTACAAAATAGCGTCTACACATGATCTCTGCTGTAAAATGCAAAGAGGCCTGATGACATTGTAGAGCGAGAATGACTTACATTCTCTGTTGTTTTTCATCTTCCTCCCTATCTTCCCCACTCCCCTCTATCTCTGTTTATCACCCAGAGGGATATGATAAACAGACTGTCAACTTTAATAACCTGAAATTGTGAGTATGTTTATTGTGTTATCTTGTCTGTCATGGTTAACTGGAATGGAGCACTCCCTCTGCTATGAGATGGGTTTCTGCCAGAGTCATGATACATACTGGAAACATGAGTGTGCAGTATTGTATGATTTTTCAATGAAACACTGCTAGGCATCACTAGGTTTGTTAGAAAAGGTGTAAAATCTTCCTGAATAACAATGATTTAAAAAAAAAATACAATAGGCTATACAGTACAGTGTGTTTAGTGCAATGCAGAAGCTTTTTTTGGTGACATTTTTAGATGTTTCAAGAAATAAGATGAATTCCAGTATTTTTAGACACACTAGAGTTGTGGCTGAAGGGATGACAGCGGTGGTTGCTCAGTCTAACACTTTGGTCCAGGCTGATATATCTCAGCAACTATTTGATGGATTGCAGTGAAATTTGGTACAGATGTGATATGTATGGTGCCCAGAGAATGAATCCTACTGACTTTGATGATCCCCTGACTTCTTCTCACCATCAGGTTGACATTTTTGGTTCTCAGTGAAACATTTGGACAACTATTATACAGACTCAGTATTTGGTTCAGACATTCATGTTCCACAATAAGTTTGGTGATCTCTTAACTTTTCCTTCGATGCCATCACCCGGTCAAAATTTGAATTTGTCCAATGCTTTTGTTTATAACCTGCAAAACTAATGTAATTCCCATTAGCCACAACAGCTTAACTATAATGGTGAACGCAGCAAACATACCTGAAAAACATCAGCATGTTAGCATTGCTGATGTTAACATGCTGACGTCAGCATTCAGCTTCAAACACAGCTGTGCAGCCTCACAGGGCCACTGGCATGGCTGTAGACTTTCCTCAAAGGATTTCAAACGTGCTCATGAGCTATACACCTAATAACATTCTGTTATACTGTCATAGTGTTGCTGCAGCGCACTACAGCAATGTACACTTGTGCATTTGTGTCAGAAGTATCACATCTCGCCTCTTATAGATTTTGCTTTACATCAGCAGAATGCAAATCTCACGGTGTCTGCGGACGTCTCCTCATGAGTTAATGAGACGTGATGAACTGTTAGCAGAGCTCCATCTCCCAGTCCATCACAGCAGTATGATCCAACATTATCCCATAAGCTCGGCCGGGATGGCTCTGATTAGCCCTGCATGAAGAGCTAATAAGAGTCTAACAACCAAGACCAGATGTGGTCTTTCTCCAGAGTTCTGAGAAGGAGGAGGAGGAGGATATTTATCAGCACTTAACCTGATTGTATAAGTGCAAAGAGATAAACAGAGTAAATTTGGCTTCTTAAAGGTAGACATGCAGGGAGACTAGTGCTGTATGTTTGGGCAGGCAGCACACACGCACTAATTCGTTATTGCATTGCATCCCATTATTTGCCTTTGCTTATCTTGATTGTTTCTCCCATCCTTTTAAATCTCTTTGGGATTTTTAACATCTGGACATCTGGATGTCTAATTCAGAATGAGAAACCAAGCCAGGAATCTGCTCAGGAGACAAAAAGGATGAGCACCTTCATTTTGGCCTTTAGAGGTTCAACTATTATCCAGTACATATAAGGGTTTTTAAAGCTCCATTGCTATCCATCCTTCCACTCCTTGTTTTTCTATCACTTGTTTTCTCACTGTCACACTCTTTCCTTATCACACATGCACACACATGCCCCATGAGTTATTGTGTTTTGAACTGTACCCAGTAAAACCCCCGTTGGGTTTCTTTCATTTATGAATATTGGGAGATCAGCATTTGAGTAAACAGGTGCACAGTTGGTAAATCATTAGGAAAGAAGTGGAGCTGGGACTCGGGGAGGAGAGACAAAGCAGCATATGGTGAGCAAGTGGTTCACGGCATACTGATACAAATAAGTGATTCATGCACATTGGCATTGTGCTGTTGGATGTAGGGAAAGCCCTGTTTTTTTGTGGCTGGAGGAGGAATTAGTCCAACTGCGTCTGTCAAGGCTCTGAGCCATGCTGGTAAGTTATCTCAAGCATGGAAAAGCTTCAGTCTATCCCCTGTGTGTTTGCAAGACAACGAATGCCAGCAAACACGATTTGTTGCAGAATTCTGCAGTGAAATTTTGCAGCGTATTAACGTTTGACTTTCAAGTTCATGCGTGTCGTGTGTTCACTGTACACTTGCTGAGGAGCTTACTGAGGGGAAAGAGAGAGGTCATAAGATAATTAGATTCGGTTTCTTTATCTAAAGGGATGTTCCATACCACTGATAGTGATAATTAATTAGCTAATGCCTTCAGCGTAATTAAAACCCCTGACAATCTGACTTTTGTTTTTACTGAATAGCTGCTGACTAGTGACAGATGGGACAATTGAGAAACGGGGGGGAAAACAGCACAGTCTGGGGTGACTGATTGTGTTTGTCAGCTTGCCGTGTCTGCCGGTCTGTTTTGTATGCTGCTTCTCATTGATGCTGTTTTCGGAAACAGAGTTGCTGCTCACTGCACGTTAGCAGTCATTTTAACTGAATCAGATGTCATTGAGAGGAATATGTGAGATTCGATGAAGGGCACTGGGTAACGTGCATGACAATGAACTGGTGGTGACTGCTTCTTCACCTTGAGTCTGACAATAAAAGCGCGTGGTTATTAAGAAGATTTCAAATTATCTGATGGCTGTGGATCAACGTGCCGCACTGATGACAGGAGGTGGAAATTCAACAGACAAACTCAGAGTTGTTCACTTTTTAAAGGAGCAGTCCACCAATTTAATGCATGAAGATCAGTGTATTTGTCGCAAGGAGGACTGCACAGCCAGTGAAAATAGTTGCATAATGTCGGAAGAAGCTTGGAATAAACTTTAACAGAAAGCCTGTGTTACAAACTGGAGGTGTGTCCAGTTAGGCAGGGGCAGTTGCATTGTGGGAAGGTTTTTGGGGCATCACTCATCAGCCGTTGCTGCTTTGATTGCGACCATTCTGTTTTTCAATCTGTCTCTCAGAAACCCTCCAGCTTAATGGAGGCGCAATAGATCTCTGGAGTGTATGTCAGTGAAGGGTATGTAAAGACTGAAGAGGTTAAACTGCACAAGCAGGATTCATAAATGATCTGTTAAGATCAAAACACAAAAAGATATATCCATTGTCCATAAAATTCAGGTTAATTCAGATACAGATGCACATACAGTACCATGTTCCTTAAAATGTTTTTGTAATTTAAGTAATGAGTCTGTGTCTTCTCTCTCATCTGCTAACATGATTCGTCCACCATTTCTCTCTTCATTACACACACATTTTCTAAATCCAAATCTCATCTGGTGTCCCTTAAGGAGTGTCTTCCTTAGTGTGTCTATCCTTAGTTTCAATTAGAACCAAAATCCTTAAGTGAATCAGAGCTAAGTGGAAAGTTGATTTACTCCAGCCATTAGTCAGCATTTGTCACCTCTCCTGACTGAAAGAAGCACTTTATCTACACTTAATTCTATTTGATTGTGATTACTCTTTGTCACAACATGGCGCAAGTTCTAACTACAGGCTGTTGACCTCTGCGATTACCAACTGATTGCCCTCCCCATGGTTTCCCTATAGATGTAACACTGAGACTCAATACTCAAGCCAGACTTGGAACATTTTGATCCTCTGCAATGTCTGGTTGTGTTTCCAAGTGATTTCTGCTTGTCTGAATTTGTATGAAACTCACAGCTAGATATTTTATGAAGAAATCTTCACTTTAAAGAGCTTTCATGACAAAGAACTCAGAATCCTGTTGACAGGCCATATGGCAAATAAGTTCTGCAGAGAGACAGCGAGACTGGGCTTATACTCTACTAACAACTTGCTAAAGGAAAGGGATGACAGTGCAGATGACAAGTCAGGCTGTGATCAAGGTCAGCGCTAAAATGTCTACAAAAATGCAGAATTCTTTGGACACAGTGAGAGGATTAGGCTTTTTATTCATGGGAAGAGGGGAATGAAGAGATGCCTATAAAAGGGAAAAGACTGAATGTGTATGCTTGAGGTAAGAAAAACTTTGAGAATGAAAGTTGAATTTGGAGGAAGGAGAGGAAGGAGATGAGAGAGCAAAGTAGCGCCGGAATTGCTGGATAATTCAACACATCATTGGTATTCAGATGCTAATATCTCGTTGCACATGTCAAAGAAGGACACTAGACAGTCGCATACACACAGAAACCACACACAAAGAGAAATCCCCCTTAGGTTGTTAGCTTCCAATTATTTTTCAAGGAAAAAAAAAAGTGCATTCTAAATTGGAAAACCCTCCAGAAAATCAAAGACTGGTGGTTTTCAACATGTCTCAGTGTCAAAATGAGACGCGAATAGATGGCTTTAATGTTTCTCTCTGTGAGTGTTGCTTGTGTGCATATTAAGAAAAGCTTATTTAAAAATATGATGATTACTTCTTAGCGAGTGGTAGTAATTTGATAATCAGCGCTGATGTGTTTTTCCAGGAATATTTGCCAACATGAGGTTTTAAAGCTTTATAACAGTATGTCTGAGCTGTAATCATCGGTGGGAATTACTCATGCTGTAAAATCAGAAATGTAGGATCAGGCAGGCAGTATTTTCTCTGAATATAACCCCGAATAACCCCAACTGCGGTTTATAAAACATTTCATGATTTGAAGCAGTGATGCATAATGTTTACATACCATGACTTTTCTTCTTCTTTTTTCCCCCCTGAAACTTATCTTATTTTTGTTACAAATCAAAGATAAATTGTTACAATGAGAAGAGCCTATCCAGTGCTTGGGTTTGGGTTTTTTTTTTTCTGGTCAGACTAACTTTTTGTTATCTTCCCCATTAAATGCTGTCACCCATGCACAAATAAGAAATACTTTAATGATCAGCCTGAATGTAGCGTTGATGTGCAAAAAACTGAGTATACGCCACTCAGTACTCAGCTGAGACATGGCTCCAAAGAAATTAGGTTTGCTTTTATACTGGCAGCAGTGTATTAAGTTTATTCCCATTAACCACAATGCTCCTTGCAGTTATGGTCATCAGCCCTCTCCATTTGATGTACTGTAATTTTCCAAAAACACAATTAAGACTTTGTTTGCTCGCTATACAGGATGTAGTCAATGTGTATTTACAGAGGAATGTTGAATCTATATTAATGTTTTAAACATTACTCCAAATTGGATTTAAATACGTCCAGAAAAAATACATCACAAGTGTCAGAAGTAGAAAAAGAACCTTTATCATTGTATGGGATGTGTGTGCGGTCGCTACCGCAAACACGTATTTTTTCTGAACACATGCTGCTTGTTCTGCAGTACACCTTACGGGCAAATCTTTTTTTTTTCTCTGTTTTTCATTTGATTTTATTTCCTGTAGAAGAAGTCAGAAGCTTTTTTCTTAGAGGCTATCCAGCTCTGAGTTTCAGCAGAGAGCAAATATTTGCTCAGGTATTAAGTAAGTAAAAATTAATTTCAAGGTTTCCACATTATTTCTTTGTAATCAGGTATTTTGCTAATGCTCTCGAGAGAGGGAGTTGGATGGAAGAGGCCATTATGAAGTGAAAACTGTCTCTGTAGACCAGTGGGCTACGGTGACTCAGTTATCAGTGTGTTCATGCAGTTCTTGAGGAATCAGACAGTGTGAAATTGCAGGAAGGTGAATGTTGAGGCTCAGCTTAGAGTGTGTGTCCCACATAGCAGGTCTGCTGGTCCAGAACCACTGACTGGGTTTCTCTTTGCCATTTTATTACTCATGATTTGAATAAATAAATCCTGGCACCAGACTAACTGTTGATCTTACCGAATTTTATTACAGTTTTTCTTCTATTAGCATGCTGCTGACACTCCAGGTATGAAGTATATAAACTCAGTCATCACTGTGCTTTAGGTTGTCCCCAATATCCCAGATGTCATTTGCAGCCTTCATTTGCAATGTTTGCTTTATCAGCTTGGCCAACATTGAAATGAAATAAATTGGCTTTTATGTCAATATTTGTCCTTGTTCTATCTTGATTTATTTGTCTTTTGGTTCCCTGCTTTTCATCACTGCAAAATATGCTTAAAGATTAAAGATGCTTAAAGATTCTTTTAATGCAGGCGGATCAGCAAATATCCATGAAGCTATAGGAGAGTACACAACACACCCAACATGGACTCCAGAACATTAACTAACCAGATCAGCAACTGTCTTTCTCACAGCAGACACTATATTATATAAGCTTATACACACATGTACACCAGCATCCAGATGGAAAGAGCCCGTTCTCCACTCACAGGAGGCAGGCGGACACTGATGGGAAAGTAAACACACACACACACACACGGTGTCAAACAGCCTAGAAGGCATTAGGATGCTGAGAGTAGTGTAAATGATGGAGAAAGTCGGCACAATATCCTATATTTTCATAGAAATATTACTCATGCACAGGGAACAGGAAATGTGGTCGGAGGGTCTGCAGTGAGCCTGAGCCGGAAGCTCTGAGGCTTCATTCCACAAGTCCCTGCAACCAGCCGTAATTGGCTTACACATTCCTCTAAGGATTACCCCTCACTCCTTATTTGTGTTTATAAAAAATTATTAAAACATTTGCTTTGGCTCCCTGAATTACACTCAGGCAAGTGTCAAAACACACTCTGTTTCCACTTGCCTTGTTTTTTTCCCACACTGGGTGAAATAAACAATTTGACTCTTCAGCTCTGATTAAACACAATTTAATGATGTGTACGTGTATGCTGTTTAAGTGTAAGCTGTATGCTGTTGCATTTCTATTTCTTGATTTTTGTTCCTGGCTTCCTCCACCTCGTTCTCTGTTAAGTTTTATGAGAGATGCTTTAGAAATGGCAAAAAAAAAGTATTCATATTCATTCAAAAATTCATTGTCCAAGAAATGTATAGTTTGGAACTATTTTGTCTGTTTTATTGTATGCAAAACAAGATTTTTTTTTTGCTTGCAGAGAAAAACATAGTTTTGTATTATGAAACTGCAGCAGAGTCATTTCTGGAAGCAGTCTGCAATTTGAAAACAAGACGGGACATTGCTTGTGCCAAATTAAATAGCCCGGTATTTTGTGCCAAATTAAACAGCTTGAAGCTTTGTTTGTTGAGACTGTCCCATTATTAAAACGGAAAAAATAGCACAGACTATACGTACAGGGAGACAAAGATGAAATAAGGAGGATAACAAGATGTTTACCTTACACTTTATAATACTGTAGACTATGACTCCCATAGAGTTTCTCGGTTAAATCTGCCAGCGTGTTTGTTGAGCTCATAGTTTTCCAGGGCTATTATCAATGAATGAATCTTAGACTTTTTTAGACGGGTGTGCCACCTGCCGGTGCGTCACTGCCGCTCTGACCAATCCTGACGCAGTGACTCTCCGTGTGCCCATGGAGATCCCGCGGTGCTCCTCTCATTGCCGTCCAATCTACGGCTCGGTGATGGCAGAAGGTGTCGAGCCTCGTTAGCTGCGTGCCGTTAGCGCTTCAGCTGTGACTACATTGGACTGCCGTTCTGCTGCTGTGCCAAACATGGACCCGAGACAAGTTTGATTGGATTGCCCGGTTATTCCTATCTACTTGTACCTCCTTTTGACCCGCGCATCAGTGAATGTTATGAGGTAGGTGGGAATAAAACAAAAAGAAGAAAGTTTTGGAAATATTTTGTCAAAGTATTTGGTCTTCTACTCCCAGAACCGATTCACTGCTGCTTATCTTTGCCACGTTTTTTGCCGCACAACACTGCACCTTGAAGTTGCAGACAGCAAAGAATATTATTGATTTCTTGGGCATGTCTCCAAAGCGCTTATACTGTATTCAGGATATTAGTTCAAGCTTCTATTAGATGGGCTTTTGTTTAAATGCAAGTTTGGCAAACAAGTGCTGCTGCTTTTCCACCGCTGGCCGGCTCAGCATCCCTGCCCAGCCCTCTGCGCTCTGCACTCAGATGCCTCTCTTTGGAAAAGGCGACGTGGCTTCTCAAGCATACATGCTAGTCAAGTTAATTTAACAAAAAAAGAAAAAGAAAAAGCGGGAAAATAATTGCTTTTGTGCTATGATTACTAAAAGTGAACGTTAATCAAACAGAAGAAGAAAAAACTCATCACCAAAAGGGGCAGACGTCTGTGCGTATTCTCCCTCCTGTGGCACATTCATTATTATTTTAGTGATCAGATGTAATGTTATTGAATAGCTGTAGACAGAGGAGAAAATTAATTGTGGCCTTACATGGAAAGTGGAAGGCTTTTATGAATTGGGGAGACTATTTATTTATGATGCCCATAGATGGAAATGTGATGGAATTTTCCCTCTCAGTGACCTGGGGGTACTTTGACATTGTGTTGGACAATGAGTAAGAGCAGAGGGAATGGCATCTGTGCCATGGTGCAAATATTTTCCTTTTAGTCCACGGCTGCAGTTAGTCATCACAGAAGCCAGAGTGTGAGTTTGACAATACAGTAGCCGTATATGAATCACAAACTATTCCACCACGGCTGCACACCTCAATAGTTTAACATTTTAATATGTTGCATATATCAACATAACCAGCGTGTTTTCATATCAATATATCAACAAAGCCATAGTTAGTCTAGTCAAGTCCTGTGTCATGGTGAATGCACGGTCTGTTACTACTCTGTTAAAGGTGAAGCAGGAATGTGTTTAGATGATTACGACTTTCCATTGCCTGCTGTGGGGAGAGACACAGGGTGAGGACATTCAGAGGAGAGAAAGACACACGAAGGAGAGGCTGAAAGAGAAAGGTGAACAGCAATAGAGCTTTCACGGCTTGATGTATTGTTTGAGCCCCGGTCAATATTGGTTGAGTAATATTTTTTCAGGCTTTCCTATCTTGATAGATGGTTTTGTTGTGCACAACGTTACCACCGTATTGATCATGGTTATGACTTTCCTAAATGGGCTGTGGGTGGAGGATAGTATATTGTTTACTGGCCCTGGTGGCGCAGGTATAGATGGCGCCAAGCAGGATGAAAATGTCTTGGCTTTTACCCTCTGCTGTACCAGTTGTACAGCAGAGGGTGGCTGCGGTGGCTTCTGCCTTGGTGGCATGTGCACAGATGCTGACGCTTTTGGGTTTTTTTAGTCCCACGCTCTTGGATATGAACTGTTACTGCTCAATAATTGCAAGATTAGTTTACAGATAATAAGCCACTGCAGCTGCTATGTTTAGTGGAACTTCCCAATCTATTTCAATTTTTTATTTTTTAATATGCTTATTTGCATTCTTGCCGAGAGTTAGATGAGAGGAATGATACCACTCTTACGCTTCCTCTCTGTACAGTTAATATGAAGCTACCGCCAACAGCCAATTAACTGAGTTTAGCATAAACACTCCGTCCAAAGGTAAACAAATCTGCCTACCACCTCTAAAACTCGCTAATTAACATGTTTTGTTTTGTTTGTTTCATCTGTACAAAGAACAAAGTGTAGGTTTGAAAGTGTACAAAAACCAGGCTTCTCCGCTGGTTGCAACATCTGGCCAAATTCATCCCCTACCACTCACGGAGCATGGACTGTCAAACTCACATTCAGCTGCTCTACCTGTTAATCACATCCCAATCTGTCTAACACTCAGACACTGTAATTTTGTCTTCAAAGTATCCTGTTCAGTAAATTATGACAATCTTATTACCATTACACGCACTATAATTCCCTCTTCGCCTTCCCTTCCCTCCAAATTTGGTCTGCTAAATGTGTCTAATCTAAACTGTTTCTTTATCACTGAGTCATGACTTACCCCTGATGACCTCTCCCCTGTTATTGAAGCCACTCCTTCAGGCTACTCTCACTTTCATCACATGCACGAGGTGATGGGGTTGCCGTAATTCACAAAAAATGCCCTCAAGGGCTCCATTATCTCTATAGGCTCTTTTTCATCTTTTGAATTTCTGGCTTTTGTAATAGATGGCACCCCGCCTGTCTTCTGCCTACTAGTATACAGACTCCCTAAGCCCAGTATTGATTTTATCAGTGAATTCTCTGATCTCCTCTCCCACATTGCTCCGATATACGACCACATTCTCATTCTCGGGAGATTTCAACATCCACGTTTGCTGTCCCTCCGAAGCCACGACCTGTGATTTTAGAAATGTACTTGAATCCTTTGGTCTCCAACAATCTGTGAATGGTCCAACCCATGTTAAAGGCCATGCCCTGGATTTAGTTCTCTCCTCAGGTCTATCTATCTCCAACCCTATGATGGAAGATTTTCACCTATCTGACCACAAGGCAAACATTTTTGATCTTGATTCTAAATTCTTCCACTGCCGCTACGTTTGCAGAAGCCTATAGAGAGGCTCCACCACCACCAGTTTCGAGGCTGCACCATCCCAGCAAGCACAGAGGAACTTGTCTTACTATTCAACAGTACTGTTTTGGCCACCTTTGACCGGTCAAAACTAAAAATCGTAAGCTTTTGGCCTCACCGTGGCTAACATTAATGCTGTGTTCACATGGATTCAGGCAGATGGTAGACGGCACGGGAAAAACAAATTAACAGTCCAATGGAATGGCAGGAAGGCAAAACGAAACGCGCATGACGATATGTTGCTATGGTGATGTCGTATTGTTTATTCTAGTAATGCATGTAGCTATAAAATGCAGCTTTCTCTTAGTATTTTATATGTCAAACTTGAAATTCATGTTAAATTCCCTCCAAAACGTTAGGTCATTCATTCATTTCCAACATGGATAGTGAAAGGAGAACTGCACTTGGTGTATCTCTCTGTGCTGATTGTCTACCATATGTCAACCGTTCTTTTAATATCTCAGTAGGATTTCAAGCTCTGATCGTATAATTCTGGGTGTTGTTGCACCAAAATAATTAGCTTCTCGTTGTCCAGATCGCCCATGTTTTCTCCTTATCCGACGGCAAAAAGTTAAAATATTTTAACTTTTGATGGCAACACAGTCTACCATTACCGTTGCTGGTATTCTCTGCCGGCCTCACCTAGTTTTACCATCCTGCTCTTGTCCATTAAAATGATATCCGGTTTGCCGTCTACCGTCTGCCTGAATAGGAGGGCATGCAGAAGAGCAGAGTGGAGGTGGAAGTGGGATAAATTGCAGATCTCATTCCAAATTCTGAAGGATCTCTTGGATAAATACCAGCTGGCTGTCCAAAATGCCAGGGCTCAATACTTTCATACTCTTATTGACAAAAACTGCCATAATCCCAGGGTACCTTTTAGTGCGGTAAACTCTGTCACCTCCTCCACTCCCACCTCCTGCTTAGCGTGTGTCTCTAAATGTGAGGATTTCCTAAACTTCTTCAAGTACTTGACATCAGAGTAAGTATTATTCCATCTGTAAATAGATTATCCATCTCTTCTGAGAACACTGCAGTTCTAAATTCCCTTAAGTCCATCACTTTACCAGAACATCATCATATTATCTCTTCCATGAAGCTCTCCACCTGTTCCTCCACCTGTAGATCCTTCAGTCCTTAATAACTCCTCTTTCTTTCTAAAATCCTTGAAAAAGTAGTTTTTAAACCAACTGTTGTCCCACCTGGCTCAAAACTGCATTTTTTAAAAATTCCAATCTGGTTTCAGAGCTTTTCACAGTACTGAGTCTGCATTACTGAGAATAACTTATGACCTCCTTCTAGCTGCTGACTCAGGTAACTGCTCTGTCCTCTTGCCCCTAGATCTAACTGCAGCCTTTGACACAAATAATTTCATTCTCAATCACAGGTTAAACCAATGGGCGGGTGTCTCTGGTTCTGCCTTAAACTGGTTTTCTTCATATTTATCCAACAGATCTTTAAATGTCTCTATGAGCAACTCATCTTCTTCCTCAGCCCCCATCTCCTGTGGTGTCCTCCAAGGTTCTATACTTGGTCCAATCCTCTTCTCCTCCATCTATTTGCTTTCACCCTTATGCGGATGATACACAGATCTACCTCCCCCCTAGAGTCTAATAACTACAACAAACTGCCCTCAATAACTGTCTACAAGACATCAAATCCTGGATGACTGCAAACCTTCTTCAGCTCAATGAGAATAAAACTGTTATTTTATTTGGACCACAGCATTTGACCGACATTGTTTCTCCTTGTCTTGGCCCATTGCCTCCTTCTGTTGAATCACATGCAAAAAATCATGGAATCATGTTCGATTCAGGATTGAAGTTTGACAAACAAATCAATCCGGTAGTAAAATTAAGCTTCATGCAGCTCTGCATCATTTCCAAACTCAGATCAGTCCTCTGTACTTCTGACCTGGAGAAAGTCATCCATGCCTTCATATCCCCCTGTCTTGATTATTGCAACTTGATATATTTTGGTATCACTCTTGATATCACTCAGTCTTGTTTATCCCGTCTCCAACTAGTTCAGAATGCAGCAGCAAGAGTTTTGACAAGGTCAAAAAAGAGGGAGCGCATTATTCCCATTCTTGCCTCCCTACACTGGCTGCCTGTTAGCTACAGAATTAATTTTAAAATCCTGATGTTTGTCTACAAGGTGTTAAATGGTTTAGCCCCTTCTAACATTACAGAACTCCTGTCCCCATATCACACTGTCAGAGAACTGAGATCATCTGTCCTGAGATCCAGGACAAAGTGTTATGGGGACAGGGCTTTCTCTATCGCTGACCCAAAACTATGCGATTCACTTCCTCCCACCATCCGATTCTCCCCCGCTATTGAGATTTTTAAGAGTCATCCTAAAACGCACTTTTACTCATTAGCCTTTAACTGTTCCTAACTTAAGCAGCTCAGGTATTTCTCCTGAAGTCTCTGTAGGTCTGTGTTGTCAGTATGAACTCTGTGTGACCATGTGCCTTTATTATTATTAATATTATTATTATTATTATTATTATTATTATCATCAGTCTGATTTTTTCTTCCGTTCTATTGTGTTTGTTTCCTTTCTTTTCCTCTGTGTGTGCTGTAAAGCACTGTGGATTAACTGTGTTGTGTGTAAAGTGCCATATAAATAAAGCTGAGTTAAATTGAGTTGGTTGCATGTCAACCTCATGGTGACTACAAGACTGCAAAGTCACTGCTCCTGGCCAAGAAACAGTCCAGCACAAAATCCCAAGTAAAACCACAACTTGTAGTTGTTACCCGTTGTTTTTTGTAATTAGGGAGCTTTAGAGGTGCTGGTAGGTGGACTTTTTTTATACCTTTGGACAGAAGTAGGGTAGCTGTTTCCCTGTCTTTAAGCTAAACAGCTACTGGCTGTAGCTTCATGTTTACCGAGTGGTATCAATCCTCTCATCTAACTGTTGGCAAGAAAGCGAACATGCATATTTCCCAAAATGTCAAACTGTTATTTTAAAACAATAACACGAATATGGTTCATATCAGCCTCCCTTCACCGAATTATTTTTTGGTTTTCAAGGGCGGTGTGACAGATGTCTCAGGCAAAGAGTGACTGTTATCAAGACACTTAAAGAGGCTGCTTGAATAAAAATACGCACGAGATTAAGGATTAAACAGACAATTTCAGCTGCTTTATGATCCAAACTAAAGCATCAAACCCAAGGCCACAGCGTGTACTGGCTGGCACTGCTAGGCTACTTTTAGAGCAGGCAATAGGAGACAGTGAATGGTATTTTACAGGAGTCAGCTGGCCAAACAGACGGGCTAACTCCCCCATTGGGTTTCATTAGAGCTCATCTTGATGTTAAAGCCTGTTTAATCCACTTTCACAGCCATGCAGACCACAACAGAGCAAAGCACAGTGTCTATCTTTAGATAGCACATGAGCAGAAACTTTTCCATCCCAGTTCAATTATTAAAACAATAATATGAATTCACTGTAGTTGTCCTTTATATGTCTCAGTTGAAGAGTTTTTTCCCCGTGCAGCCTTTGTGCTGGTAAAAAGATGATTTCAGCATCAGATAGAAAGCTGTCAATCAGTGTGTGCTCAATAAACAGCCGTGTTTACTGTGTGCAGCCCTGCGCCTCTTCCCCCTTCTTCCATTGTTTCTCCAGTAAGTTGACATGCTGCCTGAGGGTGCGATTACAGTAAAGCCTTATGAGGTGAGTGCTTTGCCTCTTTGTCTTTGTCTCCACTTTCTGGGCAGCTACTGTTGTTGTCCCATGTTCATAGCATCTGCTTAGCTTCAGAGACACAGTGCTTGGAAAGACACTGACAGACTTCAGTGGCTTAATAAGCAGCTTGACGTCTTGGACATTTTAAGCTGAAATATATTTTATGTGGTCATTAATTTAGATACAAGACACAAGAAGGGTTTAATCATAATTATATTGGTCTCAAATGCAAATAACTTGTTATTGACTTGGTGATTTTTTGGCCGTCTTGTGATTATATTACTTGGAATAATGGTGCCCTGTGGACGTAATAGAGGCTTTTATAGCTAACATAATGTGTGTTAAACTGACACTAATCACTCACACCTTTACTAGTTGTCATAAGCTTAGCTGGAGCTGCCCCTTATTGGTGGCAATAAGGTGCTCACTTAAGGGCTGTTAACAACACTGCTCACTGTTTACCTTAGGATATTGTGTATGTTCAGCACACAGCAATCCACACACAAATCAAGATAATGCAAGTGACTTAATAGTTCAAAGGTCAGGCGTAGGGCAGGATAGGAAGGGTGATTTATAGAGGTAGAGTGGAGGTCAGCAATGCTATGTTTATAGTTGCACAGAGCTCTTTTAAGTATATAAACTCTCCAGTGGGTGCACATTTGAATCTGTCAGCTGTAACTGTAAATGTAGGACTGAGAAACGGCCCGCAGTGCCGCCATGCATACCAGTATTTCCGTACAGTTTGCAAATGTCTTGCAAGCCCTGCTACACTCCATGCACTGGTAATCTTTGTTCTGAATTATTTTTTCTTTGTGCCTTTATTTCTCTTTTAACTTTGTCTGTCGAGCACTCTGCGCCGAATTTTCTTCCCGCTGTCTGAATTTTTACTCATTCCTTCTCTTTCTCTCACGCTCTCTGTCGTTCTCCCTCTGTCATGTGTCATTTCCTTTCTCTCTCTCAAACTGTCTCACTCTCTTTACTTCTGCTCTCTTGACAAAGTAAACCTCACTTGAGGGAATTCAGATTCATGTCTAATATATGACTGCTCTGTGTCTGTTCTCAGCAAATAAATCAATAACAACTTTCCCTCTATCCAGGAATGGATTGAAGGTAAAAAAAAAGAGCTGTACTATACATGTAGGAAGGGTGAGAAAGTGAGACAGGGTGTGAGACAACAGAGACTGATAGAGCGCTGGTGAAATATATATACTTTAAGTGAAAAACCACCTACAGAGAGTGAATCCACACCAGCTCCAGTTACTGCAGAGCTGAGAGAGCAGTGAGGGCTGTAACACACAGAAAGGGAACAATGATGATGATGAATGTTTGACTTAGATTGGGCCAGCCTCACACTCTCAATATTCAGCCACATGTTTCTGTGTTCCAATTAATGTTGATGACTCATTTATTATTCTGGGTTAATGTAGTTGCACACAGTATTGATTATATTAAAGATTGATTTTTAAATGAAACTCTACCACACAGTACATTTTATTTTTCCCACTGCGACAGACTGATCTATCAAAAGATCAGCCACAGCAGCTCAGGTGCATTAAAGTTTATGTAAAACTAACAAATTTCTAGCAATAAACTATAAATAAATCATAAACAGCCGAATGTTTAGTCCGCTTATTAAACTCTGGCTTACTGCTGTAATTGTTCAGAGGGATTGGTTTATGCAAATTTTTAAGTGTTAATAAGACTGCAGTTACCCTCTGTTGACACATTTGTAGTGGCTTCAGTTTCATAATACAATAAAATAGCTGGTATAAGGTCTTGTTTAGAAAGCAGCAACTAGACGCCTGTAAATACGGGTGAACTACTACTGTGCATGGAAGGGGAAAAGAAAGAAAGAAAGATGAAGGCAGTAAAAAAAAAAACAAATGTAAGAATGAAAAAAACTTCTGCCACCAGGGGAAATTAAAATTCAAGTCACTTGTTGAAGTATTAAAATGTTGTGGATTAATCTTTTTCACATTGCGGAAGAGCAACTTTCTACTAACAATGCAGCATTCATTGTCCTTTCCTATTTCAACAGGAATATATGTTGTCTAGAATGTTTACTATACAGTTTACAATGGGATAAATGCTCACAATGAACTGAAATGCTTCCAGTCTTCAAACATATTGTCTGACACGCACACGGAAGCTATTTCTCAACATTAAGTCACCACTATAGACTATGCAATTTGCAGTTATGGGTTCTGAATGCAATGCAACAATATCAGTCAGCAGCATATTGGGTTGAATTTTTCAAACTGAAGGAACCCAAAGAATACCACATACTGTGACATGATGTATGCACTAAATAATGACACCGTGGGATTAAAGCGATACTATTATACATAGAGATGAGTGGGTAGATCACTGTCACACCTGCCAGGCGATAAAATGAGCATTTACTCATTAAAGATCATTTATTATTCATGATGAGGATTTCTTGTGGCAGATGTTGGTGCAGACATACAAACATCTGTTGTTAGTTCAAGAAAAAAAAAAGGCCAGTTTTGTACCAATAAGCATACAATCAAGCATACAAATATACTGTATCTTTCTGCTCAGGCTCATATATTCCTGGGATTAGGCAGGTACCTTTTCATTATCAGTCTGAGATGATGACTGATTAATCAAACTCTGCTAATGTCAACAAGGACCTCCAAAACTAAACTGAAAGTGTTTAACATCTAATCACTCCAACGTAGAGATAGATTAGATGCTGCTGTGTGATTAGGTTCCTGTCAGAAAGAATTTATAAGGGCGTTCCTTTTTAGGATTTTGCAATGGCATGTTACAAATGAAAAATGCCAGCTGCATCTTTTTTTGTATTCTTCAGTTGTTTGTTTCTGCCTGCCTTCCTCCCGCTCTTGTAATACAGCTCATCAAGCACATCTCAAGCGTGTCAAATTGTGTGTCAAGCACTCGGCTTCAATGCATATCCTGACTAAATCACATTTTTTTTGGCTTTGTAAAAAAAATGTTCCACTTCCAAATCAAGTCAGAGATGGTGTGAGGTGAAGAACCTTCTAACATAAGTGATTTTTCTTTGCTGCTGTTTTTTTTTCCAGTGGAGGAAACAAAAGACCATGTCATGGGGAAAGGCAATAAAGCAACACATTTTCAACTCAGGGTCGGAACAAATGACAGGAATATAGGCAGTATACCCAGTGCAGTCACACTCACACACAAAAAGTCTCATGCTTTTTCTGAATCATTATTCAGTAGCCTCTACATTCAACAATGTATCTGCACTGCCTCGCTATTGTTTTGTTGCATATGGCACATGAGAGACCGAATGGACTGGCCATTATGTCTGCTGAGAGGATCATAGCGCAGGAAGTAGATAAAGGACACTGTTGAGGATTTTACACAATGCCAAGCTTGTGGGATGCAGTTTAAAAAGGTGAGCGAGTGCTTTTTCAAGGGGATTTGGAGTTTCAAGTTGGCCCCTTTGCCAACTTGTTAGAACTCATTTCTACGCTGAGTCGCTGCCCGCTGTGTTTTTGATAAGATCTGAGCAAAACTACTGTGCAAAACAGAAGTATTACCATAAGTATACCATATAGAGTGCTGTGGTTCAAAATCCTGCACCTGTGTTCAGCTTAGTGTCTGATGTGTTGTGCTGTTCCTCTGCTACAGAGGCATTAGTACTTTCAATTTATGGGAACCTCTCAACAAAGCTTTTTATTTGATTTTGTGACTGTTCGCATTGGTCTGTGGTTTTAAAGTGTAGCCAGGATTGTTAAATCCACCACATTTTCTGTAAAAAAAATATCTACTTCCGTGTGTGTTTGCATGTTTCTTTACATGTACCTTGCAGTGAAGGCTGGCCCGTTCAAAATCTTGTAGTACTTGTTTTTGAAGCCTTTTGGAAAGACGCCGTCCTCTGTTTTTCCTTCATAGTACAATCACATTTTGAGTGGATGCTACAGTCATGCTTTAGGAGTCAAATATTGATACTTTAATGTTACAGTTGGGAACTAGTTAATCATTTACACAGCTGGTTTTCATTATACTCATTCACCTGAGTCATCTGCCTTGTTTGTTCCACCTGCACTCTTAATGATACTTGAAGGTTGTCTCTCATGTAGCTTTATGCCTGTGTTAATGTCGACACCTGCCCAAGTTCCCACCAAACCTCAACGTCAGAACGACATGTTTAAAGTAAAGTCCAACAAACAGCTCTATTTGAAATTTCGATTTCATAGTTTTCACCCTGAAGCAGATGTAAGAGTGTCAGTTTGCCTCATTCTTTAAAGCAGTTCAAACCAGCACATGACTCTGTAGAAGAAAATTAATCCATGCCAACAATACCCTTAGCCCCCAGGCCAAATCCTCAGCTGACATTTACATCAGTCTAAGGCAACAAAAGTGTATGAAAATCATTTCATTCCAATTTGTTATCTTGAAAGTGCATGTCTAAAGAAGTACTTGGTTCAACACTTCATTGTCACTGCTTTAGTGCGCAGTGGGGTACTCTTATCGGACAGATTGAAAGCTGAGGCAGAATTAGACAAAAGGAACACAGCTGTACAATGTTCCTATGGGGATTTGAAGTGTTCTATAATAGTAATAAGCAGACAACAGCCTGATCACAACAACCTAAAGCAATTAGCTTTTCAATCTTTTTATGGGATGGTCTATAATATTATATGTAAGGCAGTATTCATCACAGTACTGTTTTAACTGATAAAATACACCTTTAAAAAGTGAAAAGGTGTGATTTCAGGATCATATTAATAGTCAGTGGTTGGAGTAAAAACACTCAAAATGGGTAAAAATACTCAGTTACAACTAAAAGTCTTACATTCATAATCTGATGTATGTACAAGTACAGAAGTATTATGGACAAAATTCATGAATTTAAAGTATCAGCATACTTGTTCTGCAGAATACTGACCTCTGTGATTCATACATGATTCTATATGACATTAGAATTGTTAATAATGATGCATCAATGCCTAAACTGCATTTTACTGTTGTACATTGCAGAGGTCTATTTGGTTATCTGGGTAGATTAGTCAAGTGTTTTGTGCCCCCACCAATCACAAGATACATCTGTGGGGTCATAAGATGACGTTCTGCTGCAAAAATTTCTACTTAAAAAAAACAAACAAACTTTTCTCTAATCGTAGCTTTTGTTGTGCAATAATGGGTACAAACAATTGTTTAAAATGAAACCATCTGAGAAGCTCAAAGGGGAACTCACTCTTCGGTGGAACAGCTAACAACTTAGAGACATCTGAAACGTGACAAGGGGCCCCAAGTAGACGCAGCTTTTTTGTAAGGGGTCACAGGCTAATAAGGTTGGAAACCACAGGTTTAATCCTTACAGATGCAATATGTTTTATTATCTTATAACTTTTTATGTAAAGTGTTAATGTGAAAAGTAACTAGTAACCATAGCTGTCAGATTAAGTATTGTCAGTAAGTAAGTTACATAAAATGAAAATACTCAAAATTGTACTTTAGCACAGTATTTAAATGTACTTAACTGTAAATGTACATTGTTATTTTCCTCAACTGTGGATAATTTGCTGTGATTCTTAGTCCTCTGGTTCCCTGTACGCCTGGGTCTGAAGACTATCTCACTTATGTAAATCAAAATAAGCTTCCTGAGTCACATCAACATGAACCAGGATGCAGTGTGAAGACTTCCAGTCCCCAGAAGCTCAAGTAAGAAACTTAATTATAATCAGCGTTATCACTGCTTTGACATCAGTGTGATGAGAAATCCCTCGCTGGCATTTTTCCACTCCTCCATGTTTTGTGGATGGAGCGGCGTAAACCTATAACACTTCCCCAGGGATTACTTCCATTTAGCCAAGTGATAATAATCTGGAGCTCATCGCAGGAATGTGTGCAACTTGGCATGACATGAAAGCTTTGTGGGAGAAGTGCAATGACATGAATCATTGGGGCAGGTTCTAGGACTGGTCATCTGTTTTGTGTTCATCCTTATCAGCAATAATTAATGTTGGGCACGAACCTTATTGAACAGCTTTGTCAAGGAAAACTTGACAAGTATTTTTGCAGCTTCTCATCCAGTTTCAAATTAGCATAGGACAAGCTCAACAGAGTTGGTATTACAGAAATGCGGAAATTTGGTGGAGGACAAGACAGCCAAAGTACATTAACTTTAGTGGTGTCTTTGGGATGGAGAGCAGGCCAGAAGCAAGAGAGGATAGATGGAATTGCCTGGCATGTCTCCATACAAAAGTTTTTGGCAGGGTTATGTTGGTTGAAAAAAAAAAAAATCAACTGTATATTGGCTTGGTACCTTCTGTGTTGCTTTGAAATGTAACCTAACCCAAGCTGGACATATTTATTGCAGGGAACACACTAGAGTTGAGGTAGCTTGTTACTCATCAATATTTAGTCAGCTAAATATATAGTGTAAACATGAAAATACAACGGTTAAAGCAGCTTGATATATCAAGTCTAGATTCCTAGCAAAGAGCTCAGTTTAAATCTCTCCAAATGAAAGTGGCAAACAAGCAAGACAAAGGACACCGCGGGCTCTGTTCTTGACCAGGCGCCAGTTTCGTTTTTGCTGCTTCAAACAAACCTGCTTGCCCCGAGGAGGATGACGCACAGCTGATGTTGTGTTCTTTTAGATTGGGAGGCGCAATGCAGATTTGCCATTTTGGCATGAAAGTGTGCCTGCGATCCTGTCCGCTCAGACCACCGCTCGACACAAGTGTGGGTAATGTTTGTGGTTTTGGTTGGGGAAGGTGCACGTACAGACCTCTCTAAAGTCACATAACCCTTTTATGTGGTTTGACTCTTGTACACATTTAAATGCCCATCAAATTAGATGCATTTTCCATTTTAATGGATAATTCTTTCCAAAAATGAAATCAACAGCAGCTTGTAGTATGAATTAGTTGATTTAAATATGGTATCAGCCAACATACAGCAGCAGATATGATATGTGCAATTCTTCTGTATGCAAATATGAAGGTATTAAAAAATATAGGTACTTAAGTTAAACCTTGGTTAGTTTAAAAAAAGACACTGTGGCAGACAGTACCACACGCTGCCACCGAGGACACGGTCCTACATGGGGCCACTGAGATGAGGTGATTAAAAACAACAAATGGCTTTCATCATTTTTTTGCGCGGGATTGTTTCATTTTTCTACAAACAAAAACTTATCCCATCAGAATAATTTGAAAAATGCAATAATCACAAAACAAGCCGGCACATAGTGGCTTTAAATAATTAAATCTTCCAACACTGGCACTGGGATAGAGCAAATGCAATAAATACAGAGTGCGATTACAGAACGCTTTGCACTCGGAGGATAAATTGCTGAAGCTTTTCTCCACTAACATACGCTTCCTGATGATACTCCATTGAAAATACTTCATGTTATTGATGATCCTGAGTAAGCTCCTGAAGTTTTCTCCTCTTTGTTCCATCCTCTTTGCTGTTCATGTTTATTTAACCACTTTTTTTTTTTTAAATATCCAGATTAGTCTCAGTAAAGCTCTTTAAATTAATCTTATTAAATCTCTTTTTCAACAGAGACATGGATGGGCAGTTAGAGTTTGTAGTCATCTACTTCATTTTTCCTAAGCTGCTATCATTACATCAGTCACATCCTGCTTAATCCTTAACTGCTGAGAACCACCAGGGGAGCAGGATAACCCTATGACCTCACTGCAGCCACTGTTTATTATTTGTACATTAGACATCAGAATCTAAGGTGATATAATGAGTTAACAATGATAAACGGTTCTTTGGAGAGCAAATGAAAGAGAGTCTGAGTCATTTCCCTGGTTTGGTAATGACCCCTTTTATTGTATGTCAGCTTTGGCAGCAACTTTGAGAACAGCGCTTGGCTCTCATATATCATAATCAGGATGTGACAGAGGTTATTTACATTGTTCACAATCCAGTGTTTGGGTTTCCTTCTTAATTCCGTGGTTAGTTTCCAAGCACTATCTTGTGCTAATGTGAAGAAAGTTAATTATACTTCTGCCAAACCAAGGTGTTAAATCGCTAGTGGCTTCATGGAGTTGGGTTTGAGACTCCTTGGCTGTTGTATGGAATGCTTCGTCATTGAACAGTAACATTAACAAGGCAAGAAAACTGATGTGTGCTAGAGGCTCCAGACTCCATTCCTCCACTCCTATGTTTTGACTCTTTTCAGTCTTTGCAGCGCCCGGGTGTCTAAACCAAAATACGTTTGTCTCCCTCCTGATTATATCAGAGAGCCATTGAAGGATGAAATGAGAAATCAGTTGAAATGCCTAAAACATAATTGTGCTTTAATGAGGTTATTTCATCTGAACAAATTGTCTGGACAGATGCTTCAGATGCAGCTGTTTATTGGATAATTCTTTAAGTACAGCGTGGCGTGCGTCCCTGCACCTCAGACAGAAAATGCTGATTTAAGCAGCGTCATACTTTAACGCTTTCCCAGAGAAACCTGTCAAACTCATTCTGCAGTATAGTCTTTGTTAGTTTACCGTGTGCCTGACCGTCCTCTCGAAGTTTCCCACAAAATTGGATCGGACTGCGGAGATATTTACAGGTGCAGCTGCACAAAGTAGTGCTAAATCATTTTCCAGCATGTGTGCAGACAACAATGCAGGTACCGTAGCTCCCTAAAATGCCAGAACCAAACAAATTCATTTAATCTTATCTTTGGCTGGGTGTAGAAGACTAGGAGCTGGAATAGAAAATCATTTTTTTTTTCTTTTTCTGAAATGGTTCAAAGAGCCATGAAAAAAATTAAATGACAATTTGTGGTGCAGATGGTTGCATCCAAGGCAGACATATTTTCCTTCAAGCTGCAGTTACTTTTCTTTGTTTTACAGAGCAAATTCGAAAACATCACTTTTGCCAAAGCGTAAACAATTTAATTATGTAAGTTTATCATTACTTCCCCGCCATTTGAGAGACAATAATTTAATACCTCAAAGAAAATAATTAATGTCTTTCTGTCACTGTAAGAATGAGTTTTCATTCTTGTAGCAACAGTTTAGCCATAAGTTTCAGAACTATCGACAAGTAAGAAAAGAAGTTTTAATTATGTCATATTGTTATGGAGTCAGATGTGTGTCCCTATTAGGAGATATTTGGGGGTGTTTTAATAAATCCCCTACGCCCTTATTTGATTTACGACTTCTACAGGCTTTGGGGGTTTGGCTGTCTGAGAGAAAATCAATTCCTTCATAGTAACATAATTCTGAGGACTGCAGGGGAATTAAAAGAGAAATCCCTCGTATTTTAATATGCACTAAATTTATTTACTCACAGCTGCTGGAGCATCATTTCATTTTTCCAGAGTTTTTAAATTTACTCTGGTACAAAGACTAATAACATTCACTCTTTCTTCTACTTTCTCCTTGATTGATATACTACAAAATGCATGCACATTTCACATTGATTAGCTTTTAACCCCCCCCTTCAGGAACAGACAAAATCCCTCACTGCCATTATCGGAGCCTTGTCGTTGTGATTGTACGGGCGTGTTCGTGTTCAATGCGACCATCAGTCAGTGGAAGTGACAGGACGAGGCCCAACCCAACACGAGGCTTGTCTAAACAGCGGGGTCATTCGATCTCTGCTCCCGCCTCATCCATCAGAATGACATATGCAGATGGTTCGCTGTATATCCATAAGACCTCTAGACATCAGCGGTTCCATATTTAACCTGCTCATAAGTCCTGTCTGAATGAGACCGTCCGTTCTAAACTTCATGTCACCGGAGTTTGAAAGATTGTAGTATCTGCTGATGTGTTATTTTGAATGCTTCACCACACGTATTAAGTTTTATAATAAACCAACACAAGCTCACAGGACAAAAAAGTGTCAAGTCACGTGATGCACTGGAGACTTACAGCGTCCTGACATTCGACATAAGCTAGACTTAAAGTTGAATTCTACTTAATTGAATAATTTACACATGATACTCCTTTGGGTCGTGACAAGATAGAGAGGAAAGGCGGAATAGGAAAAGGTAGGAGGAAGGGATGATATAACGCTTGTGAACTTGAACAACACTCCCCTTAAAATAGAAACTAGAGAAGCAAGACTTTAATCTGTGATGCTCGGCTGAATTTACAGCCCGGAGGTGATCTGTGGACACAGGAGATTAAGAGGTTTGTAGACTTGCGTGTGTGAACCTCAAAAGAGGTTTCGTATTATAGCTATGCCATGAGATCTGAGCCAGAATAAACAGCCTGATGTGTTAGACACAAACCGTCTCAAAGCACATCATCTGTAAATCCAGTGATGTATCTCTTTAATGGAATATGCATGTACAACATGTTCTGCAATTGTGCAGTTTTCTCTGCATTATTACAAATTTTCATGATGTCCTCATCATAAAAATCAAACGCCTCGCAAACTCAACAGAGTTCTAACTTTTTCTTTTTTTACAGTTATACTTTTATATTTTGTACCTCTGAACATGTGGCGAGACTGTCCAGTGAGGACTCAAGTGATTGGCCTGAATAAAAAGAAAATGGAAAATTCATTTAGTAGAAAGCTCCCAGTGTGAGCAAGCAATATATCACATTTACAATGAATGATTATGACCATCAAAGTTTTTGGTTTCAGATTTCTTAAGAAGTAGGTTTCTAAATATTTCTGGGGATATGAACATCACATCTACGTGTTTTTTTCTTGTTTAAAAAAAAAAAAAGCCGCGGTTTTACAAAGCAGCGCTGCTTTTTAATTCCTCTAAGTGGGTATCAGAATATTTTTATAATTGCTGAAAGTATGTATTGCCTGGCATTGGATATGTGTAAATCCATTTTCCTCCATCACCGGCTCACTATTTGCTTACACTGAGCATAATGAATCATTAATTCACTGCTGTCACTTGCAGCCCACAGTCACTCGGAGCAGAATTAACTCTTGATCCAGAGAAGGAACAAAGAAGTATATTTGTTTCACTCTGAGCTGCAAACTATGGATCCGTTTATGTGTCGAGAGGATGGGTGTTTTCTAATAAGGCTATTACACCGTGCTCGCTGATGCATGTTGTTTTGTGTTTTGCATTTTTATAATTTAGTTGTCTCTCATTATTCCCGACCTCCTGTTTATCTGTGCTTCAGGTATTTTCAGACTTTTAACAACAAATGATTTTCTGTTCTACAGTGGCCGATAGAGCATCGCCGTGTGTGCTAATGTGTTTTTGTTCTCTTAATTAAAGTACCCTCTCAAACCCAAAATTGCCTATATGTTGCAGAAGATAAATTTTAATCACATAGAGGAGACACCAGCAAATATTTAAGGAAAATGTCTCTCTCGGATGATGTAGGGTGTTTTAATTAATCTGGATTGCTATCCCAAAATCTCTCATTAATGCCCAGTTGAAATAAGAGTGTAGTTATTAGAACATTAGGACATTACCATGTAACTCAACATCATTATCTCTTCACCGGATAATAAATTGTACCCCGGCATCCCACCAGACAATGAGACTGCTGCAAAAGACATAAATCAATGACTGAAAGTTACACTTTGTAATTCTGTTAAAGTACCCAAAAAATACCCTCGAGTTTCCTTCCAGCTCACTGTTTTTAAATTCAACTGTGAACTCGTCTGAGTGCATCTTTAAAGTTAATTAACTTGTTTTGTGGCAACATGTTTTAAACTGAGAAAATGTACAATTTTTTTTTGTAAATTGACTGATCCATTTAATAAAAGGTAGTCTGGTATTCTTAAAATGTATGCTTTGGTTTTATTTTCTACAGCTGCAGGGCTGCTTCTGAATCTTTGTCTCCTTTCCGTGGGCTTTTCTGGCTTCTTTTTTTTTTTCCTTCTGGGGTCCCCAGGAGGAAATTTTTCCAATAAGACTGGTTGATTGCTGCTGCTTGTCTCTCTTTTTGTCACCTCCTGTGGCAAAGGCTCAGCTGTTCTGTCCCCCCCTCAGTCACACAGGCATAGAGACACTGCCGGTCTAATTGGTAATAACCCTTCAGCTGTCATAACTGTGGTTCACTGCGGCTTTTTGGAGAAAAGTTAGGAGTATCTGTTTGCTGTTATCGCTCATTTCTCGTTAATGCTCCTGAGGCAGAGCAGATATGTGTTTTAAAATTCTAAATATTTTTTGAATGAATATGAATTCCTTATTTTGTGAAGACTTTTCCCCCCCGGACAATTATGTATTGGATTAAATATGGTACATTCTCTGAAAATGCTGCACACACTGCAGCTCAGATATCCATTATTGCTCACTTTTCAGTATGTTCTCTCAGTGAAGATCATGGGTCTGTCCCTGATGTTTATAACTGTTTATGACTTACTGTTTGCGCAGCATTTAAAGGTCAAACTGAACAAATAACTTGCGAAAAGGCAAACAAATGGCTCAAAGATGTTGTTCCCATGATTTCTAAAGGCAAGCTTTCGCAACACTGGTAAACGTATGGTTCTCTCTGAAGCGATTCCTTGAACACACAAACACTTTTTAGCATTCTGCATGTCGAATTGTCGCCACAACATATTAAAAATCACCCAGCGAGTCTCACTGATGTGTGAGAAAAGACTCCTCATCAGTGTGTTTGTTTGTGGGAGACATACAGTAGGCTCTGATTTAAGAAACCAAGGGAGCTGGATTTCATATGAAGTTTGCTCTCCTGAAGTTGTTAGTGTCGACCTTTTGCCTAGATTTTTTGCTTCTTCTTCTTTCTTTTTTTTTGGACTACAGAGACAGTCCACAGGAAGTATTTCATGACTATTAGCGGTCTTGCAAGATGAAGGTTAGATATTACTTTTGCCTGATTGAAGACCACCTTTATTTGAAAACCAAGAATATTCCTTTGTTGGTACTGGCGATGAGACAATGCAGTTAAATTCCTTTGTGCATGACTAATTCTTTTTGCTCCTCGTGGGATGTTGTAACATAGCCTTCTTTATTTTCTCATTCTGACGTTTCTCAACCGATCCCGAGCTAAATGGAACTGGAGCGAAGTGCTGTGTTTGGGAGTCGATGTTCTCCCATTTCTGATGACCGATGGCAGGAGAGAGATGAAAGGCCTAATGTAAAAAGCCATGCCTCTGCTTCTTTTCCTCCCCACCACCTCCCCCCCCCCCCCGTTTCCTCTGTCCTCACCTAAGCTGCAGTGCATCTATTCACAGTCATGAAAAAATGCAGGGGGTTCTGCCAGTCCTTTCCATATACACAGTACACAGTTGCAAAGACATGCAGGCACATATTCCACCTCTTATCATCCCTTCTTCCTACTGTTTCCCATTCCCCCTTTTTCTTTCTGCCTTGTTTCTAAGGTACAATGTCCTTCATCGGGGCAGAAAACAACCCACACACTGGCTGAGTGAACACGCTAAGAGCTTTGAGCTTTTGGGATTCTGAATTCTTTTATGCTACTTTGTGGTATTTGTGGTGATGAGGCCTTGGATGACGGTTAAATGGGCTGAGGAAGTTCACTGTGTGCAGCAAGGATGCACATCATTTGTCAAACAAGCTGTCTTCAATTATCCATCAAACACAATACTAACCATTAACGTGAACTTCAATAAAAAAGCTTGTTTGCACACCAGCTGGATATCACACATACAGAGCAACTTATAAACAGGAATTTGCTTGTTCTTTGGTCATCTTGCTACCAGACACAGAGCTGATGCAACTGCTGCTGATTCTTCTTTTTTCTTGTCACGATTCTTGCCCTGCAGTTAAAGAGAGCAGATCTCATGTTCAAAATCAGCTTTTTTGTTTGCGTTGCTCAGTTTGTGGTCCCACTTGTCCTAATAGTTACATTTTTTTTCCTCCCTGTGTAGTTCATACCTCTATGCCTCACGCCTCCTCTTATGCTGTCGGCTCACATTCAGAGTACTGCTAATTGAGTTTTTGGACAGCTGGCCTGGTCTCAAACGCTCCACGAGAGATAAAAGAAATTTTGCATTACAACATCAAAGGGGCGCCCCTGCACCATCACCCCATTCCATTTCCACACTCGCCGAAACATGATGAGATCAAATGAACATCTAAGGTCAGTGTAGCACCGAAGGGTTAATGACGGTGTGACCGCGCTCAGATTTTTAATTCAAACTCCCGGCAGATAACTACCCTCAACCCATTCACGTCTCGTCATTCCCCTGATGACTCATGCACTTTGCACTTTGCGAACAACCTGTTTATTTAAAGCACTTTATATGAATGCATTTCACTGTAATTTGTGGCTTGGCTTAGATCTGTCATTATCTGACACTGTCTACTTCATGAGGATCAATAGGCTCTTAATAGCTGCAGCCATGAGGTAGACGGCACATCTCAGTTCAGCAATGGCATGAAGTATCCTGTAGTGCAGAGACTGATTTTGATGTTAGAGGTATTGGATCATTCGTGAGATCATTTCACCAAGGTTCTATTTCTTCTTTTTTATCATTTCTCATATGATTCTCTTAGAGTAATTCCTTATTTATCTAACAGCTGTGCCTCTTACTTGGACGGAGAAAATGATCCAACTATATTATACTTTGACATCCTCTATATTTCTAATTCTCTGCTCTGGAAGTGAACTGGGGGGGTATACTGAGTATGCTGCTATTCCCTCATACAGTATATAGATTTATATGAAGCTTTCATATCCGGCAGATAAATTGTAATCCACTGACCTCAACTGAATGAAGTCAGCCAGATAAACACAGGGAAACGTATCTGTGTGTGTGTATGTGTGTGTGCGTGCCTGTCTTAATTCAACACAGGAGATTCATTAATATGGTCATGAGTCATTTGCGCAGATGACAAAAGGTTTTTTATCTGAGTGACTATTCAGTGTAGATGTTGTATCAACCCAGCAGGTATTCCAGGACATTTCAAGAGCCGTTTATTGCACACACAATCATCTATCGTTTCATTGTCTGTATCACTTGCACCACAGGGTCATTGTTATCGAAACCATAATCATCATATGAAACTCAGCTAAAAGACCTGGCTTGGATGAAAGGCCAGAGAAAATTAAAGGTACCGTCATGTGTTTACTTGTAAACAAAAAAAGCTGTTTATATTTGAAACATATTGTGGGTATGCTTGAGGTCTAACGAACATATTTAATGCATTTTCTTCCTTATAAAATGAAGCGAAGCTGATTTTTGAAGGTTTTTAATTGTGCATTGTTTACTACTTCCTTGCCTTTGTTGGCGCATTGCTACATTTCTTTGCATGTTACTGTCACCAACTGTCGATAAGCAGAAGAGTGTGAAACTGGCGGCAGAAATGTGAATTGCGTCACTCGCATGCTCACTCCCGCTCCATAGAGCTACCAGCGATCACTAACTCCACAGTGTACCTTTAAATTACCTTTTATTGCCCTTAAAAAAAGTAAAACCCTGGCAGTACAAATTATATCCGTTTATCTGTGGTGTCACTGTGCGGTCACACACGTTTTACTTAGACTTAAATCCTTAATCACCATCAGATTTCACATACATAACTGAAGGGTTTGTTTTAATGAGGATGAACAGCTTCCCGAAAATAGTAATAACTTAGATTTAGTTGTTGCTTCGTGTTAGCATGTGTATTTAAAAATCTGTCTGTTAATTTGGGAGTGCATAGCAGGTTCTTTTGAACTTTGGTGGCAAGTCGACCCTTTTGTTTACTTTTGGATCACAGATTACCTTTAAAGATCTTGGCAGCTGTCATACTGTAGCGCTCGTGCAGTTTTTTTTTTTGTTTGGGTCACAAAGACCTGTTCTGCCATCAGTGGTGATGTACCTGAAAATTGCCATTCAAAGATTGAATGAATCTCGTATCTGTCTTAAAACTGAGTGTGACAGTGGAGATATTGTCTCTGTGCAGAACTCTTTAGACAGATGACTTTTAACAAATGTGAGAAGGCGAGAACGCTGTGCTTTTGGCACATTTTCAAGGCCCTTCTGTTTTTCTCTCATCTTGTTTCTTGGAAAGATTATATAAGAATAGCAAATAACAGTGTTACAGATCACTTTAAATGTTTTTAACTTCGTGGAGTGGATGATATAAAATTGAGTTCTGCTCAAATGTGTTACTGACTGAGATGTGAATATCACTGTAGTTGTACTTTTTTTGTTTTAGGTTAAATGATTTTAAAGAAGAATTGCTTAATTGTGTCCTTTAAACGTCATATCCCATAGTTCCTTCTAATCTGGCCTTTATTTCATGCTATCTCTCTTCGTCTTGTCTTCACCCCTCATCTCTTTCCTTCCTTTACAGCCTCATGGGCTTTTATAGTGGCTGCTTCTCGTCCATCTGTTTCCCAATCAATTTGGTCTCATTTCCTGCCAATTGGTCCACCTCCATGGGCTAAGGCTCATTTAACAGGAAGTATCGCATGTTGAGATCATCAGCTGTAGTTATGGTGATAAGTCCGTGAACCTCTAGACGTTACAGAAGCTTGCCTGGAGTATGGCCATTTGTTTCAAGTTTTGAATACGGCCCTGTGTGACCACTGTGTGGAAACAGCGCTGTTTTAGCAGATGCCTAAAACATTTTGTAATTGTAACATGAAATGTTAATGAAGAAAACATTGTGCCTGTAGTCAGGTTGCTGTCAAAGATTCTTTTTTTGATCAAGGAACCTCTTTTCTGTTCAGCATGTTGCATGGATACACAGTTTGTTTGCTGTGCAAGCTGAAAGTCATATACGAACAGCTGACTGTGATCTGCATACAGAGCTCTGTCAGTTCAGTTTAATTGCAGATTCGCATGCAACAAAAACAAACCATCCTCCCAGTACAGCAAATATGGTACTTCATTATTTTATTGCCACTTTCTTAAAGTGTTCAATCTGTTGCCATTATCCATTTGTTTAAGACTGGCACCAACACGGCGCCTGTCTAATCTCTTTAAACAGTAATGTCTCTCGTCTTGCACCCATAAAATATTTATTCTCACCTGTATTTCTCTCTCTGTTAGAGCTACTGCCCTCCTCTTTAATTGAATTCATCTGGTTTTCTGAACTCAACAAAATAGGAGGCTTACAGAAAAAGCCAAACTTTAATGTGTTCTCACCGATATGCCAGAAAGATATATTTTATTTTCTCTCATAAATAATTCTAAAGCAAGCTTTAGCTAGCAGAGGGTTGACCTGAGTGTTGATCAGGAGAAAGGAGAACAGTCTTTCTGGTCAGC
Organism: Scomberomorus guttatus; assembly: GCA_038419695.1. Classification (NCBI taxonomy): domain Eukaryota; kingdom Metazoa; phylum Chordata; class Actinopteri; order Scombriformes; family Scombridae; genus Scomberomorus; species Scomberomorus guttatus. The sequence goes on from CM076458.1 coordinate 10,596,846, forward strand.
GAGGTGCACTTACACCTATTAACTTTTCCATTTTACATGAGCTTCAGTGGACACTGAGGGAAAATATGCGGCATTGTTGGCATAGGTCTGGTTAAGGTCCTTTTTGGGTTAAGCTGTTTCAGCCTCCTTTGATAGCCTGCAATTGAGTTTCCCGCCTGACACGGATAAACCATTTAACAGAATATCCCTGTCCACCTTTATGGCTGTGAAAAATCTCCACTGAGAAGTAGGTGTGACTGCAATATGCTTCTTTCCTTCCTTTACTTCCTTCCTTCAGCTCATATATAAGCCATTTTTTCCATATTACATCATTACATATTTAAAAGTGCACCAACACCTGCAAGTATCAGATTTTTCTGGAGTCTTTTTCCTTTATTTTTGTAATTTTTTTAAATGTAACATCAAGACATCTAAACGTTTAAGCTCTTTCAGATTTTTTTGTAAAGAATGTACATGCGCTGTATGTGTGAGAATAGTCTTCTTTATTGTGATCCAAGAGAATCTTAATGTGGTTTAATCACACTATATCCACCTAATACGGAGCCATGGTGTCCGTCTGCTGCACATGAAGTAGCCAGTCTTATCAGTGGGAGCAGATGGAGAGCGTCCAAGTGAGAGACTCAGTCTGGCTCCATGTATGTCATAAGTAAGAGGATGACCTTGGCTGAATCTCAACTGTGGTTCAACCATAAGTAACACACTTTGTCTTTTTCTGTCTGTATGGCCGTCTGTAGGTCTCTCTCTCTCTCTCACACATACACACACACACTTTCACACAAACTGCCTCGCTCCTACACATTCCTGTATGCAGTATTACAGCTGGAGACAATATACACTCCTCCACACTATCACTTCATCAAAAAAAGCCATTTGTAAGACGCTCACCGAGGCACAGAGGCACTTGTGAACCCTTACAAGCAGGTGATTAGATACTGAGCCATTTGTAGCATTTACCACAGTGGGATGAAGTATTTGCTGCAAGGTTAAGATGTTGCTTGATAGTTAATAACAGAAGCAGGCTCAGTAAACATTCTTCTCCTTTTGCCTAAGCATTCAATGAAGTTTGAGCCCCAATTTTATTACGCCCCAACAGAACTCGCAGCCCCTAAATCAACCTGACACTGGGTATTTAACTAGTACGACATAAATCCCAAAACACATTAATCAAGGTCAATTTTTTTAGGGTCTGTGTAGTTGTTCTCGCTTTGCTGCACTCTCAGGGAAGGATAAATAGTTGGTGAAAGGTGATATCAATATATTTTCAGCCAATAAATTTGAAGAGCTTTGCTCATAGATTTATATTGGACCATAGCTTGGTGAGATAAGGGGCTCCATTTAGGAGGAAGAGAGCAGTGGGACTTTGAGTGAAAGGGTCATGAGATTCGAAGTGGTTTATGTTTAATCTGCACAATCCAACCTATCATGTTTTAGTTGTTGCCTCTGTGGTTTCTGTGTGTACCACAGTGGTTGTGTACTGCAATAGTCAATCCCCTGTGTTGACCGGAGGAGCTTATGTGTCTCCTTTAATAGACATGAATCAGTTCTTTTCACCTGGCAACAAGTTTTACTGTTACATAATGCATGCAGAGGTTCATGCTATTTCCCCCGGGAGCTCGCTAAGTTTACTAAGTGGAGATTTATACATCACTAAATTAAAATGGGTTGCATCACACAAACTACTTCTTAAAGGAATAATAATATTTTGCTAAATGTAATAACATAATAATATTAGCTAGCTTAGTGTAATTTGACATTCCCTACTACTAACTGTGAAACTGTCATTTTTGGAAGTTATTCTGCAGTGTGTGACACTACAGTGAGTTCCTGTTAATTGGTTGTGTTTGACTGAATAGCACCATAGATGTTTCCTAGCAACGTATTTTAAAGTCCTTACCAGCTAAGACATTGGAACCCAGCTATTAGTTACAAAGGACTTAGGAAGGACTTTGCATGACCAGAACAAGATCTGTTATTGCCTCCCAATCAACAAATACCACAGGTTTTATTTTCCTTGCAGGGAATTAGAGCAGTGCTTTGTTTTGTCCTCTAATGTCTCGATTCCCGTTGTATGGCTATCCTGTCATGTAACAAAAATTTGCTGATTAAATATGTCTTTCTTTTCATATTCCTCACAATTACATTTTTAAAATGAGCACTTGAAGATTTTCTTCTTCAGAGTAATTTGCTGTGAGAATGAGAACTAAAGCTTATATAATCACTTGACCTTTTATCTGTTTCTTTAAAGGGGTGGCCTTCACATGTACAGTGCATTATGACAGACTTCTGTTTCAGATTGGTAATGAGCTATTGTACATTCACATTCTCTATCTGGATAATTACCATTTCATAATGTTGTGGGAATGGCCCACTCATTCATAGGGTATTTCATGCAAATTGAGACGAACATCAAGTCTTCTTAGAGATTTAAAGAGGAATCTTGAAAATGGTAATTGTCTTGTTCAGTCCTCTTTATGGCTCACTTGAGAAGGCCCCTGCAGACTCAGCTAAAATGTGGAGAAGAAAGGCCAAGAGAGGTCATCAGTATTAGGATGAAGCACTCCATCTTGTTTGAATAATTTTGTAAGCAGCTAGAAATGGTTTGTGGATTTGAAAAGAAAGGAATGTATTTACTTTAGTATTTATAGCAGTGAAAATGTCAATGTTACTAAAACAAAAAGTGTCACAGCCAAAGGAAATTGTCCTCACCCGGAAATGTAATGCAACTTCCCATTAGAGGAGAAATGTTTCCTCAATTGACCTTTGAGGTGTAATGTGTGAATATAACACGAAAAGGAGTGTGGTGTGCTCATTTGTGTCACCATTCTGCAGGTGTTTGTGAATTGTTTGAATATTATTATGGAGCCTCTGCGTTCACCTTCCTCCACTCTGTCATTATCTGCCCTTTTTCATGTAGCCATCAAGTCAGCTACGACTTCCGTTTTTAATACATGTTTTTTTCAGTCTGGGAACTGCTCCATTACTTCTGATTATTTTTAATGGCAAGCTTTTTTTTTTTTAGTACATTCATATTTGTCTCTTAAGACTTGAAGACTGTTTTAATGAGCTCTCATAAGGTCTGCTTCCTTAGCCCCTGGCTAGATCCAGCTATGTGCAAGCAACTCTACAAGACCAAGACTATATAAGGCATGAACACTTCCCTAGACATGAAGACATGCCATTCTTCCTTTTGACAGATATTATCCAGTGGGGAATGGTAGCTGCACTACTTGAGTAGATCCTTGATTAAAACATATTGCATAAATAAAGCATAAATAAAGATTTTGAGGGTGCTGCAAATGACGAGGTTGATTCCTGTGAGCAATATGAGCTGTTTGGCAGTGGCATACATGAAAAGATATACAAATTAGTTGCTGACTAATGGCCTTTGTCTCTACTTTGAGAGGCAGAATGTATTTTTTCCGGAGGGAAAGAGCAGTCATTTTGGCTCAAATTGTTCCAACATAACGTGTTTTGGTCTTTCACACCTTCTTCAGATTAAAAAAGAATCTGTGTGCTATAGGTGTTACACTTCCTAATTTGGACACAACCTCTTTAACTAATTCAATCTTGTTCTCTCCTTCTCCCTTTGCCCCCTTTGTTCCCTGTCTGCCTCGCAGACGCCATGATCCAACTGGAGGAGGATAATTGCGCACCCCCAGCAGACACCATGGACACCATAAGGCACTCCGCTGAAAGGTGACCTCCAGATACTTCACCTCCCCAAAACATTTGGTGAGTTAAGAGTCAGAGAATCCCTTGTATCCACAAATGACACCATCTCTTCTCCCCCCCTTGTCAACGTTTGGCAGGATGTGCAGCTCCAAGCCTTTAGCTAATGTTCAAGGTAGACATTTAAAATGAAGACCTATAAAACAGAACACATTATCTAATGTCTCATTCTAGGCTTTTATTAGAGCTGCATTTAAAAAAAATGTTCATTGTGGGATTTTTTTCTTTTTTCCCCTCCCTGAAGCATTGATTAACTATCCATGCTTCAAAATTGCCGTTTTCCCCCCTGGCCTAAGTGGTAATAACCTTTAAAGCGTAAAAAAATCTTTATTTTCTAATTAAGCATGTGTCTTTTTCTTTAATGAACAAAGTATATACTGGTATTTTTTTTCTCACAAGTGTTTTTATTACTGGAGATGTAGGTACAGATACAGTAACAAATATCTTCATGTTTCATATTTTCAAGACAAACAAAACAAAACAGACAAAACAACAGATGAAACTGATGAAAAATGTGTCAGTCTCATCTGTTCATAGTAGGTTTACAGATTGACATCGATTAAGTCTCATAGGCAAGAGCCTTAGACAATGAAACACAAGATTAATAATAATAATAATAATAATAAATTTAATTTAATTTAAAATACCATGTTTCAGTCAAATCTGCTCATAGTAGGTTTACAGGTTTACATTGATTAGGTCTCACAGGCAAGAGCATTAAACAATGAAAATTTATAAAATACATGTAAAAATGCAAGCAAGTAGTTAATATAGTTAAATGATGACAAATTCAGCATAATTTGGGCAAAATTAGGACAAATCTCTCATCACCATCTTGTCTCCACTCTGAAGGTAATACAGACAGGTTTTGTAAAATGGGAAAGGAAAGGCTGCTATTTTGAGTAAACACATTCTTTTGATCCTCTCAAAGATTTGATTTTCTGAGTTGAATGATTTTCTAAGCTAAAGAGGTTCTCATATAAGAATGATATTAGGCCTTTTTGAGTGGGGAAGTTAGAGTTTGACATATTTTCCCAAGTGATTCGAGGTGGAAGTGAAGGAAATGAGGGAAACTGTTTTTGTATAAAATTGTAAATGTACTTGAAAAAAACCTAAACATATTGGAGTGAGGTAAATTGTATTTTTGATGATCAAAGCAGGGAAATGTGTCGATGTGAAATAAATCTTTAAAACACTGTAGACCAATATCTTTCCACTTAGAAAAAGTAGAGTCAAGGGTTGAGGGAGGCAATAGATGGTTGTTGTGGATAGGTCCTAATACAAATGATGCTTTAAATTTGTAGTGACTTTGGAATTGGATCCATATTTTTAACGAAGCAAGTCCTATAAGGTTTGGTAACGAGATGGTTTTTAGGGAGTGATGAAAACACTATGGCTGGAAGTGAAGGTGAGCGACATGCTTGAGCCTCTAATGAGCACCAACTAGATTCTGGTGCATGGAGCTAAAATAATATTTTTTGTATATTTGCTGCCCAGTAGTAATGGATAAAACTGGGAAGAGCTAAACCACCCATCTCTCTGTTTCGTTGAAGAAGAGTTTGACTAATAAAATGGCTGATTGTTCAATTAATTGAACGAAAAAAGTTTTAGGGAGGAATATAGGGAGACACTGGAAAAAATATAAAAACTTCGGGAGAATGTTCATTTTTACTGATTGGATTCTACCAGTTAATGATAGTTGAAGGCTCCTCCACCTATTGAAATACAGTTTCATTTGATTTAGCAGTGGGGTAAGATTTGCTGTGTAAAGAGAGAAGGAGCGAGCAATTTGAATACCAAGATATTTAAAACCTGAATGGGATGAGTGAAATGGAATTGAAGCTTTTCGAATTTGTAGGGCTTTCTCATTGATTGGAAAGCATTCACTCTTCCAAGTTCAATTTGTACCCAGAAAATGACCTAAAATCCTCAAGGAGTGAGATAATTGTTGATTCAGGGTCAGTTAAATACGCAAATCATCTGCATATAAAGCCATACGGTGCTCAACCCCTCCTCTTCTCACACCTTGCAGTAATGGTGAAGTCCATAGCACTATGGAAAGTGGTTTGATGGCTATAGCGAAGAGCAATGGGGATAGGGGACACCCCTGACGAGTTCCCCTGGAGAGGTTAAAGAACAGAGACCTGATACAGTTAGTGCAGGCCAAAGCTTGTGGTGGGGAATAGAGAAGACGGATCCATGCAATAAGATTATTACCAAAACCAAATTTGTCAAGTACTGTGAATAAATAGCCAATTCGGTCAAAGGCCTTCTCCGCATCCAGGGAGATGACCACTTCCAGAGAGGAGTTGTTGCTCAGAGAGTATATAATATTTCAAAGTTTACAAATATTTGAATGAATGCCGATTTTTTTTATGAAACCTGTCTGTTCTTCAGAGATTATATTTGGAAGAATTGATTCTAAACGGAGAGCAAACACCTTTGCAATGATCTTGATATCGACATTAAGAAGTGAGATAGGATGAAAGGATCCATAGTTAGTTGGGTCCTTGTCTTTCGTAAGTAAAAGTGATATAGATGCCTGATTAAGTGTCAGAGGTAACTGACCATTTTCAGTTGAGTCTTGGATCATATTAAGCAAGAGAGGAGAGAGCTTATCAGCAAACGTCTTATAGAAATTGGTAGAATAACCATCTGGACCTGGCGTCTTCCATTGATCTTATAGCTGTAACAATTTCTGCCAGACCTACAGGCCTCTCCAAATCCGAGGTGAGATCCTCACTGATTGTTGGAATATTTAAATTGTTTAAAAAATGTAGCATTTGGGAATTGTCTACTAGTGCTGCAGAAGTGTATAAAGTGCAGTAAAATGATGTAAAAAATCATGTAAAAAGCCTACTCCCTTTTTTCTCCATACTCATAATAAAAACCCCAGGAATGGAGTAACGAGCACTCTGCCTTATTTGTGAATAACAAATTGAATTGTGATTGTAGATCTAATCTTTTCTGGTGTGGGGTTTGTGGAACATTGGCAATCTATGTTTAATATTGATTCTGTTAATTCTTGAAGTTGTTCTTTGCGTTGTTAACTTATATGAGAGGAATAGGAAATTATTTGGCCCCCTAGACATGCTTTCAAATATTCCCACAGTAATGAAGGGGAGATGGATTCTGGATTCTGTATTTGTATCTAGGAAAGATTCTATAGATTTTGTTAGGTAGTCATGGAATTTCTCATCTAATAGCAATAATGAGTTAAATTTCCAAGGAGGACGATCTGTCAAGAAACTGGAGAAGTTAATTTTAAGTGTCAATGGGACATGATCTGATATGATAATGATCATTTTTTAGATCGATTCAATCATTTATCAGATAAGAGAGCAACAATACACCCTAAGGCTAACCCCTTCCATTCCCCAATACCTCCAAGGCTTAAGATCAACAACAATAAAACAAAAATCCTAGGGTTTTGTTTTCGTAAAGAGAAAAGACCGCAGGAAAAAATGCGTGCTCAGTTTCCAATGCATCTGGAACTTCTTCTTTCCTCTCCTTTCTCACATGAGAGTGGCTCTATTTATAGAACACTATTAAACCTTTAGATATAACCCCACCCCCTCAGCAGAACAATAGCATATGTAAGCTAGATTATAGAACACCTCTTATTTCTATTGGCCTATGCGTATAAAGGAAAAAAAGAAATTGTAATGAGTCAACTAAAGAGCATACAATTGACAACAGAGGGTATCTATTGCCTCTCTCTGTTGGGTTTTCAGAAGTCAAATAATACCAATTGTCAGCTGTATGTTTTCCCCACAATTATAATTGTTAAAGTTAAGGGATCAACTCAAAAGGGCGACCCACTACTGTCCAAGATCAGTACACCCTTGAAATATGACAATTTGACAAGCAAGTAGGGGCATTTAAACACACCCAGACACTTTCATATTTTAGCCTATAGAAAATCACATTTGTGAGTCTACAGATTATCTAACTATGAAGATATTACTGACAGTTTAATTTTTTTTCCCTTCATACATGACTTTGTGGTGGTGTCTAACTCTTAGCCAATAGTATCAATTGCCAGATGTATAGTTCTACCAAATGTATGATTTTCCAAGGTTGAGGGATCGTCTGAAAAATACAAGAAGTCCAAGTCCTGAACTATTACAAAAATAAATAAAATTTGGCAAACGGGTGAAAGCATTTAAATACACTCAATTACTTTGATAATTACTTAGATTACATTTGAATGACATTTAAATTGTCTGTCTACAAATGATTTATTTCATTATTAAGATATGGCTGTCATGTGATATGGCTGGGGAGTTACAAATAAACAAGTCTCTCTCAACCATCACAAAGCCCACATCTGTTATGTTAAGCACATGCTTAACCGGATGTCTGTACACTGGTATTTGATCTGAAATAGCCTTTAATAGGATCAATAAGCCTTTGCACAAAATGCACTGGTTTGTGTTTGTGTGTGTGATTGGGCATGTGTAGGAAAAGATAAGGTGATGGGTATTGATCAGTCATTAAAGACTTAAATTGTCTGCTTGCATGTTTTATGTTTCATGATGACACGTCCAATTACCGCCACTCTAATGTCCACACTGAAGCTAGATATTTGGTCACATTCACACGTTATTGACACGTCATATTTCCTTTCTTAAAGGATGAGGCTTGTGATATTCTATATTTTTTGTTTTTGCCAACAAATTCCATGAACCAACAGTGCATTAATCCAGTGTTCAATACTTTCCGACTTCTGTCACTCAGCCTCATGCCCATTAGTTCCTATTGAAGACATAGATCTTTTAAAATTGGGTTATGAATGTACAATGTAAACAAGACTAATTCATTTCCTAAAACAGTAAGTAGTGCATTTGTTGGCAAACTATTTTCAGCTGCATATTTAGTACAATTATTAATGGCAGCAGTATGGTGTATGTTGATAAATAAAATAAAAACTACAGTTGTACATGTTCATAGTAATGAAGATACATGTCACCCAGTGCAATGTTGTGGCTCATTGATGTGCAACTATGGAGGTTTGTGGCACAGAATAATAAGCTATCTCAAGCTTTGGTTACTTATTATGCAATGTTGGTTTTAGTGTTTCATGGGAGTATAAGAAAAATCTAGAATATCACCAACATAATCCTTTAAAATGTATTTGTTAAATCTTAATAAGAGAAAAATAAAACCATATGTTTCATCATTGAAACCTGCGCAGACCACTAAATTGTTAAATTGTTAGTACCCATGTGAAGATGTTGGTGAATAATGTTTGACCTTAATTTGGATGCACATTCCAGGCAGTTTGTTATTAGCATAAGCAAAGGCCCATATAGGGCAACAGTCCTCAGTGGCGGGTGCAAACCATCTGTAAGTTATTACCTGGAAACTAAATATCACCACATGCAAGACTGACAAAAACAAACAAACATAATAGCCTGACAGCAACAACCACAACACCAAAACACTAATATTACTACCACTACTTCTACACTACAAATAATAAAGGGTGATGTGCAATAATGTGCAATGTGATTAGGGGCCCAGGGAAATAGAGAGCTTGGGAAAAATGTCAGCTGTGCTGCATGAATGCAACATATGGCTGGTTTGATGAGACAATTGGTTTGATTTAAATTAATATGTGTGTTGGATCCAGAATTGGAGAGGCCAGGATTTTGGTTATACAGCCTGAATTTCCACCTGTGACCGCGCAACAAGCATTCAGACAATTAAAATTAGGGTGAAAAATAGTGACAAAAATTGAAAGATAGTAACTCCAGTAGAGTATTTATATTTTCCACAATTTAGGCCATACTTTATTTTTATTAATCCATGCCTAAAAGTTAACATAAAACATTTGAGAGTGGTTCTGAACAACCATAAAAAACGTTTGCTTTCACATTAGTCTTTGTTTTCTGAATGGAAACAAATGGCAGAAAATTAGGAAATTATAACCTTGTTTGAAAGTAATGAAATTTATCTCCTGAGCATACATAACATAGGGCTGATTTTGGGTCATAGTACTATTTACATCACAGGATCCATCATGCTGCAGAGCTTGTTCTGTGACAGAATATTACCATCAACTCTACTGAAAAGTTAGTGTTAAATGAAGTAGCCTTTGGCGCGGGTGCCTCTGTACGGAAATCAGGTTTTGCACTGAAGTTATGATTGATAGCAGACTTGCATTCATTTGAGATCAGAGAACTTGAGGCTATAATCGATGCAATCTTTGTAAGTGAAACTAACAAAAAAACAAACAAACATTCAAATCAAGGAAACAAATAATAATTTTCTTTAACTGGCAAATGGCAAGGCTCATTTGTCATGGAAGAAATGGTGCATATGTACCGTGCAAATGCTGTTATTTTGTACAGAGTTCAGTGGGTTCACAGTTTGTCACCCAGCGTATCTGTGAGCGTGGGTACAACAGCAGGAGTGGTTAAAAGCACTCGAGCATTGGATAGAATTCAGTCAGCGTGCATTTAATTTTGCGTTTGCAGTAACAGGAGGCACAGACATAGTTGTAGTTGTACAAGAGATATGGACGTGTACATTTGTCCATGTGAGTGTAGAAAGGCACAGATAAACCGTTTCTGTCACCTCATTTCCTAGAATATGATTACCTGTCTAAAACAATGCGTTTGCTCTATCTTATCAGTTTCAGCTATTGGTTACATTGTTAAAGTTTATTGGACATTCATGATGTTTTGTGGCAGATTCATCATTGATTTCAGGTTTAAGATGCTTTGAGGAATTTTGTTTATCTGAAACCCACAATAGAAGGGGTCACTGGAGAAATCTTTTGAACACTGGAGTATATTGATATTCCTGAAACTTACATGAAATCAATAGAATATTTTCACACGTTCATATTTTTCTTTTTTTGCTTTTGCAGAATTTCAATCACACCAGAAACACCAGATCTATAGATGCTACTCTTTATTCCTGCACAGACACAAAATGTGTTTGCAGGAGTGAATATACACTGTAGGCTAGACTTTGATATATCACAAGCTGCGTCTTAATCTTAACATTAAAGCCACAAGCCACATATCCTGTCACTGTATCTGTCCATTGTTTCCTGCTTCCTATCCTAATGATGTCTGTCAAAGTCAAACTGATGCAGCCTAGCATCACACTAAAAGCATGTAATACACCCACCGATCCACTAGAGGATACCGTGTCAGTGTCACGTTTTGCTTCGCCTAGGCGTGAAAAGTCTTTCAAAGAGCGGCACAGTTCAGATGACGTCTATATAAGGTAACAAATTTCCATATTTGGAGGTGGCGGGTTGGGTGGATGAATAGATCCTAACTTGCAAAAAGTGGACTTAGTCGGGACAGTTTTTTAAAAACTTTAACTATGATTGTCGTGGTTTTTTACTGTTGCCATGATGACAAAGGTTGCCTAACTTTAAGGAACTTTAACCCACACTACATTTCAAGTGATCATTTTAACCCATCATTTTTTTTTGTTATGCACAGACAAATCATGTTGTCCTGCCGATTACTGCCAATAGAGGCACCATATTAGAAAGATTCATGCCCATGTACACGAATTTCGTGACTATTTCAGGAACTGCTGTCGCCCCCTGCTGGTACTGCACCTTCATACACGCATGTACTTTTCACGTCCTAGGTGAGGCAAAACGTGACAATGACACGGTATCCTCTAATGGACTGGCGGGTGTAGTACACGCTTTGGCATGATACTGGGTTGACTGATGGAGTGTTTTTGAGAACAAAAGGTGAATTCTAGTGAGGAGTCCATTGGGACTTCATTAGGCAGCAGGGTTCTGAATTATAATACTTCAAAACTTAGAAAAAAACTATTTTGTATTCTGCAGCAATTCTCAGGGGTTCATACTGGCAATTACAGAATAATCTTTGACTAGGTTAGGAAATCTCTAATATAACAAGTCCATCACTACACACATAGATGAACACACACACACACTTCCATTAAGCTTACTCCACTGAAGTCTTTCCTGTCTACAAAGTATTTTGATGAAACTATTGCAGGATTAGGGATTTTTAGAACATTGCGTGCAATGTTTATTTTCAGTCTTTTTAAAAACACTTCAGCTGTGCCAAATGGGTCTTTATTGGTAATGTTTCTGTTTCAGCTAAAAGTATATGAGAAGTTGTCAATGATGCATGCCTGATCCAAGTCATTTAATATGTAGTATCTGCCAATACAGAGTCCCAATCTGATATTTTTTATTTTTCTACTGTTCATAACTCAGCAGAACTTGAATAAAAATTGTGTAACAGCTTTATTTGACATGCATTACAGTTTTCCCTTGATGGGGTCTTATTTTGTGCCCATAGCTTCTACATGGTTTATATTATTTTGAAATGTAGAGCTTCTGTTGGGATTTGTCGGGGCAGGAAGGTTTGGGCAGCCTCTCTGTCTCCAGCACTGAAGTTTAAATACAGTTTTTAACAAATTGCAGCTGCTAAGAGGCACGGTACTTCTCTGTCGGTGTTCATATTTTAATTGAAACAGCTGGTGCGGTTCATTTTTTGTGCTGCTCTTTAGTTCATTTGTTCACAGCATCACACCATATGCTTGCAATAGTTAGTGTTTTATTGGAGCACAATGGGACATTTTTGAGAGCTGTGTACCTGTAGCAAAAATTTGTCACCATAAACAAAGGATCTAATTTGGATCATTCTTTATACAGCTGTTAGATATTGTTTAAAAAGATGCCATGTTTGTACTATTTAACGAGCTTGACGATTGGCTGGAGACGTTTCATTCTTGTGAACAGTAAGTTGTTCACTTGTTGCATACTGTGTATTGTTTACTGCATATTGCAGGATGTAGATCATTTAGATCTCCGGCAGTAGTACATTTTAACAAATTTATTACAAGGATTACTGCAATTATGATAAATATTTTAAAAAACCTCTGTTATACCATCATGTTTGCATCTTGTATTGGTCTAATGAATTAAGATTTATGTGTGATCACACAGACGTTATAGAAAGCTTCGTCTAAACCTGGATTTGTTTTATGTTATGTAATGGACACAAGCCATGCAAAGTGTATTAAAACTAACCAAAACATACTTAAAATCAAACATACACCTTCTTATGTATGTGTATCAGTTGTAGCCAGAAATCCCTCTTTTCCAGTCCATATTTTATGGTATAAAGCTGTCTATGACATATGCATTAGTTGCTTTGGGGGACACTGGTGAACTTCACAAACATACGGTTGCTGACACGGACAGGCCCTGGGGGTTTGAGGTGAAGCCTCTGGAGATAGATTGAAAAAGCCGCGGATATTAAGGAAAGGAAAAGTACCACAGCTGCAATCGTGGCATTGTTTCTGATGACTTTTATTCTGAAGTCAGAGCCTCGAGGTGCTGCCATCTAAGGATGTGTTATCCCGAAAAAAGTATGCGTATAGATACTCTACAGTCAGTAGAGTCACTCTACAGATACTCTACAGTGTGATTGTATAATGGTAACATATGTCAAGGAAACGTGTGTTATTATTTTAGATATGTGTTGCTCCACAGTTTGTTATTATCATCATATAGAAACATTAATGACATATCCTGCCATTTGTATTAACTAATACCTTGTGGTTGGCTATTTTACTGTACTGATTCGACAGGTGTTTCTAATATTTAGTAAAAGAATTGTACATGATTTATAAATGAACGACAAAAAAACCCCAAAAAACAGCTATTCTCCAGTCTTGTCTCACACTCACTCACCCGCTGAGGTTTTGTGGCGATGGCGGCACATAATATGTTGCACGTAATGAGTCTAATTTGGTTTCCTGCCATATTGCACAACCCTGTAGCCAAGTCTCTTCCCTGCTAGACTGCTTTGTTTAAAGGCAGCTATAGGCACAAATTGCTGCCTCCCCCTGTTAATATGTTTGCTCCACAGCAATCCTTCTTGTCTGTGATCGAGTTTTCCTGCTGCAGACGTTTGCTGCTCAGCACTAATCCTCTATGCCTTTGGTGCACCTGTTCTAAAATGTCTGGGCACTTATTATGCCTTTCAGGTGCTACTTTTAAATTTCATTACCACATTGTTGATACCATACTCTCTCTCCTACCCTTGTGGCTGTGCACACTGTAAGACTTGATATAGGTAGTTCCAAAGTGATTTCTCATACAACGCCATACTACTAAGACTCCATGGGACTGTCTTTACCTCTCCAACTTCTCTACTTTTGATATTTTTATCACATGCATATACTTATGACTACATTCCAACTTTATCACCACATCTTTATCACAGGAATCATGAGTATATAAACTGTGTCCTCAGTACCCTTTAATTATCTTATGCCTTATCTCATGAATATGATCTTTATCATTTACAGCTGCAGCATAACACCTTCCTAAGCTTTTTCCTAAGCTCTAATGTCAGATTTCATTGTTTATCCTCTCTCTGTAACAGAGCATGTTTTCGACTTTCATCTGTAGGTGAAAGGACAAGTCTGATGTTCTTCTGTTTCCGTCAGGACACTCTCGTCAAGTTTTTAACCATTTGTTGCAACAGTATGCAGTTTAGTTTGGCGATGTGGCTCCTCTGGGTCAAATCTTTGCAAGCTTGACTGTCCCTGAGCCCAGAAACCTTGCTGGCAGAGCCTGAGACACACAATCTGATGAACAACATGCACACATATTCATTTGTCCATGAAATTCGAAATTCACGTACAAATGGAAATGAATACAGGACGAAGCTGGGAAGGTGAAGGGAGTTAAATTTCTGGACCAAAGCGTCAGTGTAGCAACGAGGATTTAATGAGTGCCAAATGTTTATATGGCCCACCTGTTGAGAGAGATAGGACATGGGCATGCATAATTGGAGGATGTATGTGACTAAAAAATGACTTATGTGCCTGCCTGAACTACTGTGAGGCTCCATATTGTTCTCATTGTCAACAAATCCCATGAAAAGATCAAAACCAACAATATGTTATTCTCTTGCTCAATACTTTACTTCCCTTACCCTGTCTGTGGCAGCCAGCTCACAGCCTGTTGGTTTCTACCAAAGATGTAGATTAGAAAACTGGTCATAAATATGCTCAATAATTTCCTAAAACAGCTGGGCACCATACTTTTTAAAAAGGTTATTCAAACAAGAGTAAATACTGCCTTTGTTGGGGACTTTTTCCAGCCACAGATTAATACCTGCTTTTGAACATTTACTGCAGCAGGACGATGTATGTGGTTTAACTTAAAATAAGCTACATGTTGATTTTAATGAATGAATATGTCACTTAGTGTAGCTTCTTGATGTGTTTTTAATAGGTTTTGGAGAAAAACTGCGGCACAGAGGAATAAGCTATTACAGACCTTGGCTACACAGGCAACACTTGCTGGCAGAATGAATTCATTGTTGATTTTAGTCTTTTCATGACAAAATGTATAAAGGGATTTGTTGATTAAAATGTAGAACCTTACATTTTAAGTGTTATTTAGATTTTGTATGGGGACATTTTGGTATTACATGGAAATGTGGCCTTACAACTTTACAGCCTTTTTCCGCACTCACATTCATTTCTTTATATTAATGTACATAGTGAGAACTAGAGGGAAAATTGTGCACTCTGGCATCTCCCGATGTTGCTAATCTGACAACAAACTTTCTGGGAAGGAACACTTAAACATGAGTGACAAAAACTTGACTTTGTTTCTCCTCCCTTCTTTTTTCCCCCTTTCCCTCCCTCCACAAAATTCCCTCGTTTTATTATCCTTCCTACTACAGCTGCCAGAACACACAGTCCCATACCTGCTGGAGACAGTGTCCAGATGTATCTCTCCAACTTTTCTCCTTTGGCATAAATATATTTTTATGTGGTGGCTTTCGATTCATGCAGCTCTTCAGTCAACCATTCGGCATGTTATTCTGCAGGCGTGGAATGCATCGGTGAAAGCAGCACTGTAGTCTAACCTCTGTACATGTTTGCAATATTTAATACATCCTACACACTATCACCTGTCACCAGACGCTCCAGGAATTTTAATGGATACCTGCTACACACTGGACGTTTGTTGGCCATTGTGGCTTTAGCTGCATCTTGGAAATCTTGTGCTTAGAGGTTACATTCACACAACATTAAATATTTCTCGACAGGCAACTTTATTTCTTTGCAGCCCTCAGCCATAAGTTACTGTCTCTTCTATGCTATAAGTGCAACTTGACCTGCCAATGCAAGTTTGATCAAGAATGACATCACTGGTGTTTCACTGCTAGATTGATAACACTGTGAGGGAAATAAAGTTTTGATGAACAGCAACACACAAGAAATGTATTTTTAATGGAACACAATGTAATCCTCAGGCTTTGGGGTCAGTAACAACATTGTACAGGAGGAATTCTTATCTTCTCTCTCTGGTGCTAAACCAAACTGTGTAGGCCTGCAACCAATATTTGATGTATTTCAATTTGTCAGTGGCAACAGACCAAATAAGAAGACATGCAAAAAGTAAAACAAGCATTTGTCAGGCAGGCGTGTTCCTTTCCATGTTTCCAAATATGAATTTCTTCCAGCTTCTCTCAAAGTCATTAAACAATCTTCCAGCAACCTTTGAGACACAACCTTGAAAAAGAAGCAAACTCACTTTCTTCCTTTTGTCTGTTCTGTCATACCACTTTAGTTATTTTGTTTACACAACCCCTTAGGAATTTTCCCTGTTCAAGGTCAGTGATAGAAATCTAGGCATGCGTCATAATGGCGTGGTGATGAATCTGTGAACAGTGTCTACTTAATGCTGAATCTTAGGTCCATATCATTATAATGATAAACTATTACAGCTTCCACATTTGCTAAGCCACAGATAGACGGTAAAGGATTGAGGCCTCTAAGCGGAGCATCCTGAGTGCCAATATTTCGTTGGACAATTCTGACAAACAAGCGCACTCTGAGGAGTTTTATTCGCAAATGTTTCAAAGAGCAAACCAAACCAAACACAGGGAACGTCATCTCTTTGACATATAAGTCTGAGAGTCTGAAACCAGTAAAGCATCTTCATTATTGGAGCTTTTGACTCATTTTTCCTAATCATTGCTGTATTCTTCAGTGTGGAAAATGTTAAAAAATGCTGCAATATTTTCGCTCCTTCTACACTGAGCAATTATTACTGACGTCTGAAACAAAATGTATATTTTCCTTATCTCAAAAAGCAGTTCTCCGTTTGTTCATGTTCATTTATTTTCTGTCATTCTGTACCTTTCTAACTCTCTCCTTGGTTGGTCATTCCCTGTTTAACACCCACACCCTCCACATTCTTTTCCTTTTCTTTTCTATGCTCACTTCATTTCTCCTTCACTGGGCCATCCATTATGAGCAGGGTATCAATGAGAAACTGGTCGTGGTGTGATGCATTGTCTGCTGTATAATTTACAGATATGGCTTCTGTGTGATAAAGGCTGCTTAGAGAATGAGGGGACATGTGTCCTGTGGACGCCTTCTCTGCTCCTGTGCTGCTCTGCACTGTAATGAACCATGTGTTGAACATTCTCAGTGGGAACAAGGATTTGCAAACTGGAAGTATTTCCAACACCCGGCTTTAGTTATGTGAAAACAAAAACTGTTTAATTCCCTTTTTTCTCTTAACAGGACTAAAAAAGTTTGTTTTTATAGTATGTAATGAACATATTTGGAATATTTAAATTGAAAGTTTTGTTATTCTTTACATTTTTTATACAGAGTTATTCAGGTGCTTGTCTTTATCTCCCATTCATCTAGTCATCTCCTGACGCTAACCTTTGATTCGTTTAACCTTAGCTTCACATGGAACAAAACTTTCTTCTATTTTTAGGGGTCAAGGTGTCTGAAGATCTGAATTGATGATTCTGGCTTTAATTAGTATAGCCTGTTTTAGTGATATCAGCAATTCTTTACAGGCTATGCTAATCTGTGCCAGAATCAGCAATGCAATTGGGACGGATGCATTTCTTCATGACGAACATAAAAGCTTTTTATTGCACTGTTGTCATTCCCTGAATTTCTCTTTTTAATAATTGCTGGTTTTTGACTCAATGCTATGAAATATAACAGAGCAACAAAAAATAGTTCTTCAAGACAGATGGAAGTTGACAAAGGCCTTCGGTCAAGGTGCAGGCCTACAGGCAAACTATAATTTGTAATTACCGGAATGAAAAAAATAGCAGTGTACAGTAGGTCTATATGTCTTATGTGCTGCAATCAAGTGACCTTTTCTGAGACATCCACTGGACAACTTGATGAGTGTAAATGTCAAAGATGATGTCAGTTTCATCCCCCGCTTGTTTTCTCATTTCACCTTTGTTGTTGGATAAGGTGGATCATTGGTGTGAAAACGCATGGACAGTCCCGGCTCCAGTAACTGCTGCCATGTTCTGTTGGTGTGTTGTTGGTGTGTTTTCCATTAACCTGATATGTCAGAGGCAACTAACCTATAGACACGTGATTTAACAGAATGCCAGTCCTTTAAAAAAGCCATTATCTCTGCAGAAGCTTGTTTGACCTCTACGATGATAAATGTATAATGCTGTAACCCATAAATACACGTATGGAGAATATATCTCTCATGGAAGAAGCTTGATAAAACTTAATTTTATCATGTTTATGTTATGGTTATGTTTATGTTATCTGCTTCTTAAAGTTATAATCTGTAAGATTTTGATCATATCAAACCCAGTTTTTCATGCTAGGTATGGCATTTTGTTCTGCTACAGCCATTAAATGTACACTGCACTCATTAGTTACCTCTCTGTATAGCAGTTTGCGTTGTCAGTGGCAGAGTCAGTCGTTCCCATGCTGGATTCAAAAGGCGTGCAGATGCACAGTGGACACAGGAAAACAACGCATGCATGTACTGGATGAAATTTGACAGACGAGCGTGGAAGCATGCGTACAATGCGTGTAATATGTGCACATGTGCATATGTCACTCATGATGTAATCTGTAAGATCAGAACAGCTGGTCCCTGTTATTTTGAGGGGGTAGATATTTGTGTCCATATAAGTATATCTACACTGAAGAGGACATCAAATTTGAGGGAACAGAGTATAGTAATTTATAGACTATTTCATGCCCATCACTCATGACTGATAAATGCTGCTTTAACTGTGGGGAAATCTTCCCTTTGTGTTACTTTCCTGCTACGGGGTAGAGCACAGTGTGGAGTCGAGTAATACTAACATACAGGTAAGCCACTAAAGCTCTAAGGGACTGGCATTCTGCTGCAGCCATTGATTGGCAGGGGAGCAAATGGCACCAGCATCCAGAGGCATCGGATCAGACCCTGTTATAAAATGCAGGTGCACAGAGACACAGAGACGGACGGATAAACACGTGTGAACACACGCACTTATGCACACACGCATTGAGTGCAACTGGCCCTCACACTTACCCTCTAGCCCTCTTTGCTTTGTCTGGCCCCGAGCAGGAATATCAA
Source organism: Scomberomorus guttatus (assembly GCA_038419695.1). NCBI lineage: Eukaryota > Metazoa > Chordata > Actinopteri > Scombriformes > Scombridae > Scomberomorus > Scomberomorus guttatus. The sequence continues at coordinate 10,615,975 of CM076458.1, forward strand.
TCCACCTGTGTAGGCTTCACGTTGAGGCAGTCGAGAGTGGAAATGTGCTCTCGTTAACATAATCACCCCAAGGGTTTTTCTCGTGTACGACCTTTAAAGCTTAATGTTTTAAGTAATTTGCCATTAGTCATTATTTAGTTTTCATGAAGGACATGATTAAGTGCTGCAGTCTCTCAGTCTATCACACACACAATTTACTCAGAAATGTGCAACATGTTTGAGACTCAGGGTGATTGATTTTGGTATTTGGTATATTAATCTACTACCCACTGTGTCATGTTATCTACATCTATGTTGATGAATCATCTGTCTTTATGGCTAACAGCAATTAACTTGCATGTTTAAGATTCCATTCATCTTGTCCAGCTGTGTTTCAAACCCTAATGGGGTTGTTTAAATCAGACCCACAGAGCATTCGACTTTACAGAAAGCCAATGATTGCATTACCCCTCCTCCTTACAGCAACTTAGGCCCAATAAAGTTAATGCTCTAAATTATCTATTCCCTAGTCAGGCTTTTATCCCTGTCGGTCTTTTGTCTGCTCAATCATTGCATCAATGGAAATAATGTTCAAAATTTTTTTGGGTAATTATGTTAATGTTACTGTGGAAAAACTTAAGTAATTGGTACAACTTTTTACCCACCAGTCACATGTTTTAATTGTGTAGCATTAGAAAAATATAGATAAAAAATAAGAATGTGTATAAAATTTTGTATGTATAAAAATACTATAAAGGTCGTACCTTTTATAGTATTTTAATAGCTTGCATATTTGTGACAGCAGTGACATGGTTGACTAATACCTTCCTCCTCAGCCAGTTATAGATCCTGTTTAACCTTGCTGATAAAATCCTCACTGAATCCTGCCCATCAGCACAGAGAGAGAACTGAGTAAAGTGCAGGGCCTCCTGAGGTCACCTCTCTACAATGTTATACTCCAGAGCACCAGAGCCCTCCATTTAGCAAAGTAATTTGACTCATTACCTCCATCCTCTCAAAACTGTATGCATGGAAAGTGTTATGCCTGAGCAGCTATAGGCTCTTAAGCTGCCTTACTTTATGAGGTACCCGCAATGTGTGTGGGTGCATGAGTGATCGCACATGCTGATTATGTCGCCTTCTGTTTCCAAACATTGATAAGGCGCTCCTAGTGAGATTTTCTCTATTTTGCATCATAGCCTGGAGCAAAAAAAAACAAACAAACTATAAGGCATGTTCAGTTTTCACTTTTCATTTGCTGTAAATCAAAGACGAGAACATATGATAAGTAATTGGGATCCTAGTAATTTGGCAGTGCATTGAGGAAAAATAAACGTGAGTTATTGGAGATGGAGGTGCTGGGTTCTGCTGTATGCAACACATTTTACCCTCTGCTTTCTTTGACATCCAAGTTGTTTATGTACATGTATTTATATTATAATTTATAGAGAATCTGGCGTGCTGATTCTGACAGTGACAGATTTTCAATAATAATTTGATGAATGGCCATTGTGGAAACTCAGGTTGGGAGATAAGACGATATATAATGTGAGACAATGATAATTTGTCTTTGGCATCTATCTCTTTATTATATCTGTGTCATTGTGGTCAGTGTTGCAAATCGGTGAGCTTTATGGCAATGTTGGATTTTTATTTGATTTTTGCTTTAATATGATGATGTACCTGGGTGGGTTTTAGACTGTTAGTCTGACAAAACAAATGATTTGAAGATGGCCCTGTAGGCTACAGGAAAGTTTGATGGACATTTTTCGCTATTTTCTGATATTTTACAAAACAATGGATTAATCAAGAAAAACATGCAGATTAGTTCATAATTAAGGTGATTGTTAGTTAGTTGCAGCCCTAATCAATAGACTTGCCAAAAATGTTACTATATTATGATATATACAGTCAAAAGTTTGGACACACTTTCTCATTCAAATAAATGGGAAACTGTGTCCAAACTTTTGACTGGTACTTTGTATTGATAATGAGATGTAAAAAGCTTTAGATAGAGGATTTTATCCATATTACCCACCACTAGTGGAAACTTATATCATTTCTTTCCTCTCCATTTATGTTGCATAATACTTTGGTTTAATATGTTCACTTTCAATGCTATTCTATATTACTATATTTTGCCTTTGTTCAAGCCTTTAGCCAGAGCCTGTGAGAATGGCAGAAGAATGGACAGGGGTGGGTAGTACTTCTCAGATTTTTGATTAGATTCAGGCAGTGTGACTTTAATGGAGCTTCTCTCTTATGTATAATTTCTTGTTCATTTCTCGGGAACATTCAAGCCCGGCTGCCCCTTGTCCGTCAGCTAAGCTAGCTGCCAGTGTGATTTGTGCGGTGCAATAATGCTCACGGCCATTTCCTCTGTGAATTATTGGAGCCAAGAATACCACCCTGTCCTGCAATTAATGACACTCCATTGATTCAGCCCCATTCCCTTCTGGCAGAAAAAAAGCTCTCTAGAGGGTTGTTCCCCCCTGGGGATGCTTATGCTAACCACAGATTTCTTTAGCTTAATGCACTTAATTTAAATCTTTCTCCAGGGACGTAACCGGCTGAGCTTCACCAAAATATTAACCTGAACCGACCCTAAATCAAGAGTCCATTCAACATCTGATTTGCAGGCGAGTGCTGCCTGGTTTATTTGCAAAAGCTAACGCTGTGTTAAAGTGGATTTTTATGCCCAGTGAAACATGTCTACTTTTCAACATTTCACTTCACCCAGTGAGACTGAGGGCAGTTGAAGCTGGCAGGGGTCTGAATATTCATGATAAGTTCAAAGTACTATTGGGTTTAAATAAAAATTCATTTTTACCAACGGAATTCAGCTCATTTAGAAGTACTCATATGATTTGATTTGAAAGCCAAGATTTAAATAGTAGGATGGATTATTCCTCATCCCTGTGGATTTCAGCAGGGACGCTGAAACCAGTCTCTGACATCTCATGATATTTCTCCCCATTGTTACTTGGAGGAATGGCAGCGGGTTATGAAAAAAAAAGATCATTATCCTCCGCCAGTTCTTGCTCTCTCTCATTCGTGATACGTTTTCCTGCCCGTTACTATTTTTCCTCTGTCTTCTTTCTCCTTCCTGCCTTAACATAGCATATTGTATGCCATATTTAGTCAGAAATAACCTTACAGATGCACTTGCATCCACACTTGCAAATTCACATGGCTGGCAGATGGCACAGAAAGCCTTCCATCAGCATTATAGGGCTGGGGACTGTGTTACTGGTCAGCATCCAATACTAAGGGACACAGCATAATGCAGTATGAAGCAGAGGCGAAGGCTATTGAGAGGAAAGTAAGAGCTCTGGTATGTATTGAGAGTGATATAGGAGAGAGGCTAGAGAGAGTTTTGAGGAGCATGCAGTTCAGCTATTACTACTAGCTTTCCAAAGTTATGACATGGAGCATAAAAGATTTACCCTAAATGAACCCCAAATGGATTTCTTCACATCCCTGACCTTAAAGATGCTCGATCTGTGGACACTGCGAGAGACTCAGATTGCCTGCAGCTATATATGTAAAGGAAAAAAAGATATAGTATAAACTGTGTTCATACAAATAAGATGTTTTGCAGCTCTGGTTGTTTAGCCTTTCGTAACATTTCACTGCATTATTTTACCAGTTGTGGAACATAATTCAATGCATTTACTCAAGCACTGTTACAATTTTGAGGTACTTACACTTTACTTGTGTAAGTACATCAAAATTTATACCCTCTACTTTATACCTTATGCCCTCTACTTCACTGAATTTCATTGGAAAAATATTGTACTTTTATGTAGTTTTTATTGTACATTTATCTGGCAGCTACAGCTACTTTTCAGATTAAGATTTTACATACAAAACATATGACTGGTTTATATATGAAGAATTATGTTACATTTGTTAAAATTACATTTCTCTAAACCAGCAATCAAATAATATGATATATGATACTGTAGTTTAGCACTGACGAGGGCCATTCTGCTGCATAATGAGTACTTTTTTACTTTTGATACTTCAAGTACATCTTGCTGACACCACTTTGTGCTTTTACTTAAGTACAATTTTGAATGCAGAACTTTTATTTGTAACAGAATGTCTTTATATTGTGGTGTTACTACTTTTGTAAAGGATCTGAATAAGTCTTCCACCTCTGCATTTTGTCTTGTTAGCAAGTATTAATTAAGAAGCATTAAGTGCAAATTAATAGAAGAAAATTGCATTATTTTTGAGATATGTAGCCCTGAAATCTCTGAGAATCAAGAAGCTGTGAATGTCTGTATAACATCTACAGTAGGAAGGATGAAAATCTGATTTGCAGTTGAGATGACTGATGACTCACTTTTCACAGCTGGTAAACTTGCTGGGCATCCGCTCATCTGCTGATTTTCCCTGGTTTCTCAGCTCTTTAGGAAATGAATTACTCGTTGATCATGTTGTGCTCTGTGTGAACAGGAGGTCAGAGTTAGCCTTAATTTCCTTAAGCTTTATTTTCTGATCTCTTGCACATTTTATCTGCAATGATAGGACAAGTTGCTCCTTTTCAGTTATAAATGAAAGTGAAATTTCTTTTCGTCTTAATCATGTAAAAGGAATTAGGAGCAAGAAGATTTTGCGAGGTATTTTCCAACTGTTCACCTTTATAAAGCACACAATAGCAAAACATATTCCGTCACACAATGCAATCAATCCAACTTGCTATCAATGAAAGTTTAATTTTCATTATGAAACAACACGTACAACTAACTGGCTAACGGATTTCTGTCTTGATTTCCTGTCCTTCACAGATTCCCGGTTGTATTGGTTTGTGGTTGGTGTGTGTCTCCCTTTCACTGCAATATGTTAAACACAAGTAGACTCAATAACATTGAAAATCTCTATTGCAGTGAGACAATTAGCAATGAATGGTGTCTAGCTGATTCTGCGGCTCCTTCTGCCGCTGATAGAGACAAAGGCAGAGACAGTGAGCTTTGATCTGATGTGAATTCTGATAGCCACCTCTGTGCGTAGCCATTGACAGAGAAACACCCGGGTGACACGGTGTTAATGGCTTCACTAGAACAACATAATGTAAAAAGTCAATGCCTCGGGGAGCCAACTGAACCGTACTCATAAATTTGTCCTTGTGAAGACACAGCAGAGAGGAGCGTGAATATCAAAAATTTCTCGGTATTTAACATTCGGCCCGTGATGATGTACAGTGATGCAGATTTGTACCCAGCTGCTCCAATCAAACTCACGGCATGAAGTTGCAGAGATGAAGGTTATATGACTAATATTCTGTGTATTCCCCAACAGCCCCAATCCATCTGTGTTTTTAATTCATAATTTCAGCAAGTCTGAAATCAAATGCCCTTACTGTACCTTGTTATTCTCATAGTATAGGTATGTGGTCGAGTATGATGGACCATAAGAAATGTATCATGGGTATCTATAGTACAGGAACAACGAAAGTGATTAAAAGCTGTGGGATTTCACTAGTTTCTGCAAGGAAGCGAAATAATTGAAGGCAGAGTGTGGATGTGGGAAAGCAGGGGCAGATCAAGATAAAACTAAAGGAAAGGAATAGACTGATGGTTGTAAAAGAAAAGAGACCTTGAAAGTGAAGCAGGGAGGGTAGTGAGAGGAAGAGACTGTGGGTTCATTAGAGAGAGTCAAGAGTGAGCGAGCGAGCGTACAGTACTTTTGGAAGAGATGCAGCTGTCCTCTGTCCAAGTGACTGTTGCAGAGTCTAACTGATATGTATGCATAGTTAATAAAATCTATAACCATCTGTCTTTGAGTTATAGTCTTTCTGTGACATATACCACTGTCACATTGGGGGTAAGAGGAAAAATTACGCTGAAAATAGAATCATATTAAGCGACTGCACATCCACTGGATTAATTGGACTTGAATGGACAGAGGATGTAAAAGTCACGTTAGTTGCAGCATGACATTATTGCAGTATGACATGCCTGACAGGTCTGTTTTGCCACTGACAAAGTAATACATACCCGTTTGTTTGTTTGTGTTTCCTCGACATAACACATAATCTGTAAAACTGTGCGTGGCCGGAGACACACAGTGCGAAATTTTACATAACGCTGCAAGAACTCAAATGAGATTCCTATTAGCTTGTTATTTATTCTTTTGTATTTATTCTTTTTATTATCTCTTCTTGTTGAAGTATTGTATACCAAGATTGATACTTTGGAAAATTTCCAAACTGTGTTGTCTAAAATCAGCATTTTCCACAGTGATTACACACATAATTTAGTTTGTTGTTGTTTGTTATTTTTTCAGTCTCATAAGATTTCAACACAAGCCAGAATTTATCCTGTTTGGGTGGTCTGTACTAAGCCACGACATGTTTCATAACAAACTGAGGTTTGCCATGATCAGTAAATGGCTGTGTTTGTATTCTGCATAGATTGCGATCAGTTACATAGCAAAGACACTGTGAGCTAACACAATCACAGCACCAGGACAGTGGTGTAACCGACACCCGACCTAGTAGCCAAAAATAGCATGTCATTTGTTTGTTCGCAAACTTAATACAGGTCACATGTGCTGTGTAATATCACCAAATTCAATTCCCAAGTGGGGAAGTGGAAGAGAAGGCCGTAAAATATGTCACACAGGCCGGAAATCTGACTTCCAAATGGCTCCGTGGATAATTTAAGGTTCACAGCAATAAACGTCTGACATGGCAGTATTTTATTAGGTGAGGAGCTCGGGTTATAAAATGCTTACTTGATTCTGTTGTCTCACCTCCCACAGTTAGAACTCTATTTCATCCTTCACATGAAACGTTATCTCAGCCTGTCTTCAACACCTTAAATGCATGTTCACTTCACACTGGTTTTATAATGAATCAGCAAAAAAAAAACAGCTACAAAGCAACCACCAGCTGAGAAATTGATCAGCTGTGACTGTGATTGTCAGGACTGTGAGCAAAGCATAAAAGAACCATAAACTGTATAGTGGTATTAAGTGGTATTTCTTTTCAATACGGTGCCTCCTGATTCTGTGCGGTTCTGCCTGGGATGACTGATGTGTCCTCAGAAGAAGAACCAGCTTCCTAAATGGATTTTCACTTTCATAAAAGCAGCTTTCAGTCTAGTGCCTTGGACCGGTCTCAATCTGAATTTGAAGTGACACCATGTTGTGAAAGCTGGCTCACTTTTGGGAAAAGTCCTCCCTTGTTCTTCTTGAGTGACTGGGATTGCTGAAACGTGGCACGGAGTGATGCAGTGTTAGGTACTGAACCGTCGCTCTCAGTAAGATAACGTGTTTTTCCAACTCTTGAAGACAGCTTAAAAGTCTCCCGTCACGAAAGTGTCTGTAGGTAGATGGGTGTAACTCTGAGCTGCTAGTAATTCTGTCTCCTTATTGAACTGCTGCCTGTGAGGTGAAGAGGATGCTGTTAAATTTATTGGCATGTGCCTCCTTTTGATGGACAGCCACGGTAGCAACAGTTGGGAGGCTTCATGCTTGTCATTCTCCATTTGCTGCCTATTGCACTGTATTTCAGAGCATTACAAAATGCTGCTTGCTTTATGCGTGTACTCTATACAGCAAATGACAACTGACAAAGTGATTTAGACAGATTATTAAATATACAGTATACATGTCGTACTTGTCTTGTTAAATCACACTTTTGCTTAATTCTAAAAGGCTGTCAGCTGTCACTGCTCTAATCGGTACACTCAGTCAGGGTCAGGGTTTGTAATAAACTGATTATTATTTTGAAGGGTGTTTGCCAAAGTAATGTCAAGCAAATGCCCATCGTGCATTTTGATGTGGACCGCTTGTCATTCAACTGAGGTGGCAGGGGTTTCATTGATGACATTGAATACCTTCTCTTACTAATGAGCCCACAATAGACAGGGTAATACTGAGTATCATCCCCCTGTTGCACAATTAGGTCTGAAAAGAATAAGCTATTATAATGACTAATTATTTTCCACAGTATTTGCGCGTGTAAATATGTGCCAGCATTTCTCACTTGCTGTCTGAATGACTCTGTAGGTCTCTGTGTTTTCTCAGTTCAGCTTCTTTAAATATGTCGCCATGCTGAGCAGTAACACCTGAAGACAGCGCAGGTGAATTTTTGTTTTTGTTTGTCCCATCACTTCAAAGACATCACCTCCATCTACCAATCATAATTTCTCTCAGGCAACCTCTTTTCTTTTCTAATGATGTTTTTTTTTTTTTTTTTTTTTTTCTGAATGACAGCTTTAAAATGAGTTTCAGGGGTAGTGATAGCAGAAAGAAGGAGTTGCGGGAAAGAATCTGTTGCTTGATGAAGGGAGCCATACAGTTGTATTATTCAGGTTCAGTCTCCATCATTATTTTGATGAAAGAACAAAAGAACATTCCTTTCATTACATAGTGAAGACAGGGACTTCTCAGTGTGAAGCATCGTACAGGCACTCCTGTTAGATTTCAAGAAGTTTTTAAAGGGAGCTGCCGATGTTTGAAAAAAGCTTCTACAACAAACCCGAAGAAAAGCTCTGAGATAATGGTGCTCAATAAAAAAATAAAACTATTATAGAACTACTTCTTAGAGATTTCGCAGTAATTGAAAAGTCACGTATTTTGTTGGATGCAGATGAGTGTTAGTTTTAAGATGTACAGAGAGAAAATAAATAAATAAATGTAGCCACATTCCAAACGGCAATTATTCCCTGCTTTAACTCCTCATCTCTGAACCTCAGCGCGGCCGTACGTTCTGCACTGAGGAGGACAGAGCAGTGTAGCCAGGTGGAACCGACTGTAATTAGACTGTAGAATGAAATGATGGACACACAAAGCAGTCACAGACAATTTACCCCAGAAGAGATGATACATTTCCCCGCCTTTTCCGCCCCAACACCTGCATCCTGCACCGCAGCCTCCCACAACTCCACCAGCTCAGTAGGATGTTACAACCACATAGTCACCTCACTCCATTATAGGTCATAACTACTTTTTATGTGCTTATCTTTTTCCTCTTACCTTGGCCTGCCTTTTCTGCGCCTCCTAATGTCATACCTCGTTACCCACTTGTGTTTTACCTGGCATCCTCTTTTGTCATATTTCTGTCTTCAGCTGCTGCAACCTGTTTCCACTTTTTTGTTCTTCTCCATTTGTCTTTCCTCTTGGCATTCAGTTAAATAGATTGTGTTTACGCATAGTTTGATTTTTATGTGTTTACGCCACAAACGGCATACTCCAACATTTTTTTCAACTCATGGGACTGTCATCGTCATTTCCCTGAGCAACATAGTTTTAAATCACCTTTTTCCCTCAAGAATATTTTTCATCATAATGGGTAGTTTCATATTGGCAAAATGCCTTTTGGCATAGACTGTGGTGCTGTATTGTCTCCTTCCAAACTGTGCGTTTTCACATTTTAACAGCTTGGCTATCCATCACACATGCCGGGTTTGTCTGTCTCCAGGGTAGAGGTGATTTATTATCCCACTGGAAATTACTGTGCTGATGCTGTCGTTTGGTTAAAAAGAAAACACCCTAACTCTCAAATTCTGGGAAGCAAAATAGAGACTAAGCAGTATTTCGCTTCTTGATAGTCTGTGCAAATTAGGGCAGTATGAAGGAGACTAAAGACACTTCGGGTAATTTCCTGTTACAGTCTCTCTCCCTGGTTACCCCGGTGTAGTTTGCTAAAACCTTATTAAGAATTGCATGCAAATTGCATCATCTTGAAGGCATCATCAAATTAGTTTTTACCAACGTATCCGGTAATTCCACTTCCACACTTCCATTTCTACATTCTGTATTAGCATTAACATTTATTTATAGATGAATAATGAAAAAGACAGGCATTTCATTAAACATGCAACCACCCCAATTAAGGGATATCTGACATTTTCCAGGAGTTTAAAAAGTTGTTAGGTCCTCAGCAGGTCATCAATAAAAGTACACTAACAGGAGAAATAAAAGTACAGTCATAGGTGGAGTGAGAATCAAATGTTTCTTATTTGTTCCCCTGAAAAAGAAAACAAACTCAACACCTGAAGCACACAGGCGTAACATTATTGTTTTCAGAGAGGCGAAAAAGTCAATACAGAGTTGACTGCAATGTCCTCTAGTGAATAATGGTGGACTCCTCACCACCAGTGAAGGTCAGTGACAAACTTTTTACAGTCCTACTGTGCTATAAATGTGTAATGTGTGTCACCTTGTAAAAATGATTGAATTTGTTTGCACTATGTTCCTCTTGTGTGTAACTTTCTGTCGTACATAATCTGCAATTCAGTTTGCCACAAATCCCAGAAAAATACTGAGGACATGACCACAGCCTGACAGTTCAAACTGTTTCTTCTCAAAATAAAAGTTATAATTTTTGATACACAGTGAATGACACGTTTAGTGGTTGGTACACACTGGTTTTTGGTTTAGTGGACAGTGTAGTAACAGTGTTTGTGGAAATTATGTGGTGAAGGTGGAGGCTTACAATGGTTGGTTGGTCGGTCCACCTCTTTGGCTCAGACTTAAATATCTCAACAACTATTTGATGGATAGCCACGACACTTTGGACAATCATTCATGGTCCCCAGACGATGAAAACTCCTGACTTTGGTGATCTCCAGACTATTCCCCTTGTGCCACCAGCAGCTTGATTTTTGTGGTTTCAAGTTAAATGTCTTGACAACTAATGAATGAATTTCCATAAAATTTGGTATACACATTCATGTCCTTATCAAGATAAATTGTAATAACTTTTTTCATTTAGTATGCTAACACACTAAACTAAAATGGTGAACATGGTAAACCTTATACCGGCTAAGCATCAACATTTTAGCATTGTCATTGTAAGAATATTAGCATGTTGACGTTAGCATTCAGCTCAAAGCACTGCTGTGCCTAAGTACAGCCTGACAGAGCTGCTAGCATGACTGTAGACCTTAAATATCATGTGACATCAATAATTTGTAAAAGGTTATATAGTCATAGGTACATTGTTTTTGATAAGTATATCAAATAAACTGAGTAGAACTGATTTAACAGATTTTATGAGCCATCCGCAGTTTCACTGTACCAGTCGTGTGTATTTAGATTTGCATTTGAGGTATTATCTATTCGACTGTATACAGTATATACAGTCGAATAGATTACAGTAGGAAAAGTTCTTTCCTCAAGTCATTATAGCATGTACTGGATTGGGGCAATACATATATCAATTCACTTGATTAAGACAGTTTAACAAACTACATTCAGCCTCTATTGATTTTGGCATTTCATGATGTTTCACCTGACTAAGTTTTGTGGCAAGCTGGGACCTGTCTCTGTGTGCTGGAGTGTGACAAAGGCAGGAAGGAGAGAAACACAGAAACAGAGACTGGTGTTGACGTTGGCAATATACTCAATTTGGCATGTGGCATTCAGCTTTTGAAAATGTTGGAAGTAGGATTTTCAAAAAGAAAACTTACTGCAGATGCTATTAGATTTTGCTGCATCATACCTGAAGGCCAGCACAAAATAGATGTTACTGGGCGTGTCATGCAGTTATAACATACTTTAGTAAATGAATCTATTGTGTAAGAAATCAGTGGCAGGCTTTTCCTCGACTGAACTGAATGAATTTCTTAAAACATAATTTCTGTGGCTGATAGATAACAGCTTTAAAGTTCACTTATGATGACATGTTATATATATGTCAGCCATTTAAAGCAAATAAATGCATTTTTAACTTCCCCACTACAGATAGGAAACTGTCATTCACCCTTTTTTTCTTAGGAAGAATTGAGTAAGCAACATATAAGACATGTCATTCAGTTTTTTCTACCACAGAAAAAAGTGGTCAAAAGATGTCTTAGATTGGATTTAGGATACAGTCTTTTGCTGTGGTATCAAGGGGGAGAGCTGCTATGGACCATTGACTTCCCCGTCACCCATTTGTGGATGATGAGGAGATGTGAGGTCAATTGGAAGGGGCTCTATCATCCGTGACAAAATCCTGTACAAGAAAACCCATCCAGATGGATTGATTGGCCAGATAAACAAGATGATGATGAGTGTGATTGAACACTGAACACACATTGGAACTGTGGTCCACTGAGCATCTGTAACTTACTTTACTTTCCTCATTTAATTTTCTGGTTGAGTTAGTGGAAGTTAATTAATTTCCCTTCACAAGATTTTATCATTGCCACACAGACACCTTTAGGGTTTTTCAGAAAGTACTTTTTAATCTTTTAAACTTTAAACTTGGCTTCTGGTGTCATTTATCTAAACAGCAAAGCCATGCATACTAAAGTAACATCTATAGTGGAAATACTAAAGATTTCTGGGGTTAATGCCAAACCTTATTGCAAAGGAGTGCACTCTATAACCAAGAAAGTAAAATAAATTAAACTTAAACTGAGACTTTTACTGCAGGCCTAAGAATTGTTTTTGTTCTAAGCTGAATTGAGACTGTTTTGAGGCTAAAGCCAAAAACATAAAAGTGACCTTCTGTGTGTTTTATGTTTACTAGCATAAAGTCCCATCATTCATCCCCAAGACAGGAATTATTATTTATACCAACAAGACGGACAGGAAGACTGACAGTGGGACACAGAGGTTGTCCTTTGGACTGTAAAAAGCTCAAAATAAATACTCTGTAGCACCCCAGAAAACAATAAATTCTGTTAATGTTGAGCAATATTTACTGTGTGCACAAACAACATTTAAGATCACTCCTTGCTGACGATGTACCAACTTCTGACACAAAACAAGCACTGTACAGACAGCTTGTGATAAAGGAGGAGGTCAGGGAGAGCTGTACAAGAAACACTTTTAAAATGTAATTGGTAATGCGATATGCAGTATTAAATGGGCTGATACTGCCGACAGCTGAAGCACAGACCCGATCAAAGCAATCCACTAGTCAGTCCCATCTGATCAATGAAATCTCATCCAACCTTGTTCCTCCTCTAGGAACCCCTCCTGCTAGGGCAATGATACCACTGCACAAATCCCTCAACTGAGAGCAACAAAAAGACAGACTGTCACAGAGTCACAGGAGCACAGCAAGACAGGATTGAGGGGCTGGGCAAAGAAAAAAAGGATAAAATAAAAAAGTACCTTTTTTTCATGAGATGCAAAAAAGGAGAAAGGGCAAAACAGAAGAATAAAAAGGAAGAGACTGTTCTTTGTAGGAGTAGTGTACTGGCAATAAGAAAATAAGATACAGAAAAAATAAAAAAGGACAAGTTAGTAGATTACATTTGATTCACTTTAAATTCATACTGGAAGTGATAAATCTGTGCACCAGGCAGATATCACTGGAGGCCAACATCAGCTTAGTAAATATCTAAAGGCATAGTAACTTGTATATTTTGTCAGACGTGATTTTTATACTTTGTTATGTTTAATACAAAAATAGATGAAATGTCATTTTGAATCCAAAAAGTCACTTGCAAGTTATATCTTGTTTGGTTAATGTATTGTATTTTGCTATGTTTGCTTTGTAAGCAATTACAACCGATATGGTGGGAAACTGAAAAGACTATTATAACAGACATGTTGCTTTCTTTTACACTCCAGCCACAGATAACTAAGTAAATATGAGTGTTTTACTTGTAATGTTTGACTACATACGCCATATAAATATGTCAGTATGAAAAAAGGGAAGAGGAAGTCAAAAAGTCTGGTAAACAAACTGACTACAGACTGGTTTTACAACTTCACCATAGTTTCAGAGTATTCAGTTCCAGTATTCAGTAATAAACTGATGCATACATGTAACCAAGGATGAATCGTAGACTGACAAACTCAAATACACCTATTTTAATACCTGAAGTACGGTATTTTAGAAAAATCTGCACTGATTAAACTAGAGATAAGTGCTTTATTTTAAAGCTTGTGCATTATTGATGTACTTATCATAATTATGTGGAAATAAAATCATATTTTATTTTTAAAAGTGTAATATTCAATTTTTCACTCTCTGTACACTCAGTTTCCACTTGGTAGATAATAGATTATTATATGAAATGTTCCTTAAAATTCTCCCGCCGGTTAACTGGATAACATTACATAAATTTCATACTTACCACCACAGACTCATATGACGAATTATGAGATGATGGGTCCTCTTTGTTACAGCTGCCTAAAAGACCTGCCCTCCTGAGCAGCCCCCCTCCCCAGAGTCAGTGGGCCCATATTGCATACTGTCAGTATGGAGCACTGAGCCTTAAAATCTTACAGAAAACCTGAGGGGACAAACACTCCCTGTGTTGGTGTCTGGATGGCCTCTTTGTTGTGATATCCTCAAAGTGAGTGTGAAGGCTATTTCTTCAGTATTTTGGAGGGATTTTTCCCTCAGCTTTCTAGGAGAGGAGCCCTTTGACTTTTCAGCAAAAAATGTTAAGTCCCTTCTCACAGAGGCTTTGTAATCCGTCCATGCTGACTCTCCTGATAAGGTAGATGTTCTTATTAAATTTGGGAGACATTGATGCTTAAATTTGCATACAAATGAGGCAAAACAGATTTTGTTGAAAGCAATATAACTCCATAAATATGCAATTAATAAATGAACTCAGAATCAGATTTTATCTTCAAGTATGTTAACACACAAAATGAATTTGGTTCCGGCTGTTGGTGTCTCTCAAGCAATCTACAGACGATATACAGACAATACACAAGCAATATGCAGATTAAATAAAAGACAAACAATATACATAAAGTGCAAGTGTGTGTGGTATGGCAAACAGCAATAATGTGCAACACATATGGAAACAAAATTGTGATGTATGAGTATTTGTACAGTACAGTATTTGTAGTTGTGAAGCAGGGTGTAGTAACTATCTGAAGAACTAAGTGTAGCTATTGCATAGCAGATGATACTAGTCAGCTATTTATGAGGGTGATGGTATGAGAAAAGAAACTACTCTTGTGTCTGGTAGTTTTGGTATGCAGGGTTCTGAAGCGCCTGCCGGAGGGGAGAGTTGAAAAAGGTTATGTCCCTGGTGTGAGGAATCTGTAATGATTTTCCCTTGCTGTGTAATGGTTCTTGAAGAATACAAGTCCTGGAGGGTAGGCAGGGTAGCACCAATGATTTTTTTTCTGCTGCCCTTACTGTTCGCTGCAGCCTATCTTGTTTTGTGGCTGCTCCGAACCAGACCGTGATAGATGTGCACAGGACAGATTCAATGACTGCAGTGTGACACTGGCTCAACAGTTCCTGAGGCAGACGATACTTCCTCAGTTGCCGCAGAAAGTACATCCTCTGCTGGGCCTTTTTGAGGATGGAGTTGATGTTGGGCTCCCACTTCAGGTCTTGAGAAATGGTAGTTCTTGGTTGATGCTGAGGTGTTGGATATTGTGAGGGGGATCAGTGGGTCTTTGGAGGTGCAGTCGTTGTTGTAGAGGGAGAAAAGCAGTGGGGAGAGGACACATCCCTGGGGAGCACCAGTGCCTACTGTCTAAATACCAGAAATGACTTCCCCCAGCCTCACCTGCTGTTTACTGCCTGTCAGGAAGCTGGTGATACACTCACTCACTGTATGGGGATACATCTGGAATGATGGATGCCAAGCTGAAGTCCACAAACAGGATCCTTGCATATGTCCCTGGACCGTCAAGGTGTTGCAGGATGTAGTGCAGTCCCATGTTGACTGCGTCATCCACTGAACTGTTTGCCTCCAGCAGGTGTCCTGTGATGTTCTTCTGGTCGGCCAACACCAGTTTTTCAAAGGACTTCATGACCACAAACGTCAAAGTGACAGGTCTGTAGCCATTCAGTGCTGTGATGGAGGGTTTCTTGGGGACCGGGATGATGGTGGAGCGTTTGAAGCAGGAGGGGACTCCAGTGATCTGCTGAAGATCTGCGTTAAGATTGGAGCAAGCAGGTCAACACAGCCTTTAAGACAGGAGGGGGAGACATCGTATGGACCCGATGCTTGCCTGGTTTGGGCTGGAGTGGGTGAGGGGTGTGAATTTGTCCCTCTCAAACCTGCAGTAGAAGAGGTCTCTGGTCTTTGTTTGCATGCCTCAGCAGGGGGGAATGGTCCTCTGTCGTTTGTGATGTCTTGCAGGCCTTTCTACACTGATGAGGGTCGTTGGCTGAGAACCTGTTTTGTAGCTTTTCAGTGTAGCTCCTTTTAGCCGCTCTGATCTTTGTCAGAGAGTTTCTGGCCTGCTTGTACAGGGCTCTATCCCCACTTCTGTAGGCACTTCTTGGCCAGGGTTTGCAGTGCGACATTCATGCTGGCCTGGGGTGGGATGTAAACACCGGCCAGTATGAAGGAAGAAAACTCCAATGGTGAATAAAATGGCATGCAGTTAATGTATACTGTCGCTAAGTTCGGGCTGCAGTATTTACTTAGCATTGTGACGTCTGTACACCAACCTTCGTTAATATAGATGCAGATTCTGCCGCCTTTATTTTCCCTGATAGCTCCGTTACGTAATCCGCTCAATGTAGATGGAAGCTCAGCAGATGTAATCCACTCTCAGGGATGGATTCACTGAGCCAGGTTTCAGTGAAACAAAGAGCATGCAAAGTCCCTGCTTGCCCCGTTGAGGAGAAGCAGCTCGTCCATTTTGTTGGGCAAGGAGCGGAGATTTGCCAGGTGAATCGCTGTTTTCCGCTGTCGGAATATAATAAATATTGATACGACACGGTATTTGAAAACAAATGATTATATAACAGTTTTTTCCAATTAATGAATGCATTTGATTCAGTAATGGAATCAATAGCACAACTACTTATGTTTAATATATCATAATGATAATGTTGGATTAATAAGCAGCTGAAATGCCTCATGTTAAGTAACTTGGATGTAATTTTATCCCTGCAAAGGGTTGAAAAAGTACACACACAAATCAATGCCAAGAGTACTGAAAAAGTTGTATCTACCACAGGAGGAATTAAGATTACATGAACACGAACTAGGAATATTCATTGTATCTATTTCCATGAATTTTTTTCCTAATTTACTTTCCTCAGGGAGAAAATAACTAACCAGATGAAAACGGCCCATCAAATTCCACTGGCAGGGAAACAAAATCATCAATGGCAAACACACATAAGTAGCACATACATAGCTAATCTTAATTGAAGTTAACTGGCATCAAGTTAAGTCACGCTCAGCAAAACACAAAAGATAAATTAGAGTTCACTCATGAATTTTAGAGTTTCAGCCTTCAAGGCCTACAAGCATGGATGGCTGACATGGCGGGAGACCACCTAAAGGCTACAGTAGCTGTGTGGGTTGACCTCCAATTTTATAACATCCTGTGAGTCTCCTGGGATCCACCCTGCAGAGTATATTCATATTTCAATGGTAACTTCCACATTAGCTGTAATGTATGTTGCCCACAGGCTAATATAATGTCTATTTAATGGACGAGTTTTCGTCCACTGGGGACGAAGCATTCTTTTATAGCGTTTCACATTATTCTATAAACATTCCAAGAAAAGCTGCTATAAGCTACAATATGCCTGATGTCCTCACATTTTAGACTGGATTGCTGTAAGCACTAAAGTACAGTCTGTAAACTGTAGAGCAGTATCATAAATGGGTTCCTCTTAAGTATGAAGAGTGAAAGTAACAAGATGTTAGATGAATCAAATTAGCAGTGATGTGAGAAAATTGTAAGGGAAAAACATTAACTGACAGTATATTGACAACTGACACTGTAAGATACAGTGATCAGCAGATCATTGATGTGTTGACAATTGAACTTAACTTTTCACAGCTTCTCTCTTCCGATGTTATAAATATTGTGTATATTTCTTTAAACATTTTCATTTAATCAGAAATTGTTATTGAGACTGAAATCACTTTTGCAAGAGAGACCTGAGAACAAGAAACATTCATAATCAGACAGCCACACAACCAACATACAGAAACAACACAATATATATACACTGATTAATATTACGAATTCATATAAAAATGATATGATCATGAACCTGACAGTTTATGTTATTCTTCTGACTGCAGATTAAAATTAATTCATATACCAATTGATCTGAAGATAAACCTGACTTCTTGTTATGCTGTTTACTGTAGTCAGTTACATATAAAGCAGTTATCCAATAGTTTTTTACAAACTCAGGGACAAATTTTAAAAAAGTATAAGCTGTCTGTTAACCGTAATGAATCAGTGAACGCTGCATGCAGAGTTGACAGCTTCCCACATGAAGTAGAGAAACACCATCTGAGTTCCAAAGTGGTTAATTATCCCTGGGTTTCTTATACTGTAGTAGGTCCTGGCCTCTCTGAGTGAAGCTTCTAAACATTTATTATTATGTATTTACTTTAAAACCACTGAGAAATACAGGGATTTCTGTCAGGAAAAGCGTGGCTTTGTGTGTGGCTGTTTCTCAGCTAGTTTGCACTAAATTCAGAAATGTCAGTATGCTTAGCACCATCTGCACAAGGCCCAAAGTAAGTTAAGGTACTTTTTGGACAAATAAATTGCCTACTGTGATGATAATTACATATTTTAGGTGTCCCATGTCACACATCCTAACAAATAGTGAGAACAAGGCATTTATATTTAGTCTAATAATAATAATGTTCAAGAGAAAGAGAGAAGTGAAATAAAACAGCATTATTGTTGTTTCACACCAGCCTACGTTTCTCTTGTTGTCCACCAAAACAACCTGTCACCATTCCCCTCCTTATTTCACACAGTCAACACAACTTGCTCAGTTGCCTTAATGTCAGACAACTGACTTTTCAGTTTATGAGGCATCAAGGCTTCACAATGCTGCAGAAAATGCTGTACAATTACTCCCTCTTACCCACCAAAATAGAAAAGGCTGTAGTGTTTTTGAAATCCTTGCTCTCTTGCTCAAATTACATGGTGGTGGCAGGTCTCTGTGGACACATATCCACCCACAAAGATTGACGAATCAAAAATTAAATGCCAAAACCTGTACCCTCAATAGCAATGAGTGATCTCTCTGTCAATAGAAAGCGAGACTCACCCCTGATGAAACTTATAGTTATGTACTGTAATCTCTTATTGCTATCCAATGATATAAAGTTTGGTGTGTGATTGCAGACTTGGCTGGTTGGTAAACTCTAAGACAACATTAAATTGACAATATTTTATGTGAAAATATTGTGAAAATAAGTGATTGTCACTTTATTGGTTTAGTTGAAGTGAGTGTCTGCATATCAGCATAGGCAGTTGTCCCTTTCAGTTTATGTCAGTGTGCTTACGTCTTCGAACAAACACAGTATCTAGTGCTTTGTAGAATCTATTGACAGGATAAACAAAAAGAATAATGGCCTGTTGAGCAAGTGGCCACTGTCTGAAAACCTCTTGGGATCGTTACAAAATGTATGCATATGGATGGCATATCAGACATTCATTTAAATGTGGCTCTTGGGAGAGTCAACAACACAAACAAGTAGACTGGATTTTTAAAGTATCGTCTTTCTGTCTCCCCCAGAGGGAGAGCTTTCTAAAAAGTTTAAATGTCCACAGCACTGACATAGGGAGGCTAATATGGTATATTGGGTAACAGTTATATCAGTATAACTCAGTCTCACTGATATACATATTTACCTGTATACTAAATGTCAAGAAAAACAGTTTCAGTTTTAGTTGAATTTTTAATTTCATGGTAACACTCTTGATGTTGCATGGAGGAATGTAGGCTTTCATTAGTAGAAGGTCATGCCAACATGCTGCAAATTATTCTCACCAAAACAACAATAAACACCCCAAACAATCCAACTTGCAATTTCATTTATGTGTCAAAGAAAACTGTCAAACTTTGTGGAATCGTGCAAACAAACTTTCTGTTTGGTTCTGTTGGTCACCAAAAAGGAAAGTTTCTCAAAGGGTTTTAGAGCAGATAAAAGCAGAGACAGCACAACAAACGATGTAGCTAGGTGAGTAAAAATAACACTTTATTCTATAAAGGACATTTTCATTTTTAATGCAGAGCTTTCAAAGATGACCGAGACCTTCAGTTTTTCTAGCTGCAAGAAAGGTTCTGACAGCGAGCACCTTCATGTAGCTGAAAGAATGGATGTAGGAACAAATGTGCAGCTCAATTGTGTTGGAGGTCATAAGGTCAATGACTAACTTAACATGAGGCCAGGCCTTATTGAGCTTTACAAAACTAATTGTGGGATCTTAAAATCAATTCTGAAATTAAGGGAGTCAGTGCCTCTTTGAGATGTCGATGTTTTTTAGCTGAGGAAAAAAAAACATTTGTTACACTAAATACACATACCATTTTAACCAGGTCAAAGTTTAATTTAGATTTAAATCTCTTTTTCTAGAGTGACCTGGTTTAAGAGAGCAGCATTAACATTGTTACAATGAACACAAACAATACAAACAGACAAATACAACTGTCACACACTACAAACGAGAGAATGCAATGCAATACAAGGTTAAAGACAAAAATCCAGTTATGATGCATAAAATTTAGGAGCAATCACATTTACCAAGAGTACTATTTCCTCAATCCTTTAAAATTGACTTAAATTCCCCTATAGTAATCAGCTCTGACAATTTCAGGTCCCTCTGTACATTATTCCAGGAAGGAGGGGCAACATATTTAAAAGCTTTTTTGCCTAATTCTGTTCTAACTCTGGGGACCAACATCTCTAGAATGTCATGAGAGTGCAGGGCATATTGATTTTTTTTTTTACACGTTTGTACACAGATAAGGAGGAACAAACCCGATGAGAGATTTATATATAAAAGCCAACCAATCTGAAAGTCTGCACACATACAGAGATGGCCACTTAGCAGCAGCATACAGAGGTCAGTGGTGTACTAGATTGCCACAGCCAGTTATAAAACATAAAGCACAATGGTATACAGTATCCAACGTCTTTAGGCACTGGTCAGGTGCATTAACAAAGAGCAGATCGTCATAATCCAGTAAATGTAAAAAAGTTGCTGGAATCAACTGTTTCCTTGGCTGGAGGGAGAAACAGGTAAAGAAACAAACAAAGGTTATCTTTGTTCCCCTGACACAGTGACGCAGATAGATCTGTAGCATCCAGATGCCATAAGGAAATCCATCCTTGGATCATTCAGAGTCAGACACAAATAAAGGTTTAGGTTTTAATACCGCATACCAATACCATGTGATTGGGAAACATTATTCTCATTGAATTTTATGTTTGAGTTTGCTAGTGTTTGCAGACAGTGTTGCCCTCGATACATGACACGTGAAAGGGAGAGTAGCATTGTGTCACATAGACAAATAAGTGAGAGGGCAAATATGCATCCATTAATATGTCAGATCCAGGATGTGGATTTTCCCTGAAATTCCTGGTTCAGCCTCTTTGTGTATCATAAAAAGCCACCAGTGAAGAGCGCTGTGTTTGCCAACATCTAAATCTTTTATTGATTTTGGTGTAGAGTAATTAGGTCACCTAACAACAGAATGAAACAAACTATCTGGTGTTTATTAAGTTGCTTGGAAACTGAGTTACAAGTGTCTGTGGGAGCTTGAGAAGAGTGAATTGTACTTCATCTTCCTCTGAAAAACTCTCTTAAGTAAAGGAGTCCCTTATTTGGGACTTGTGTTTGCACATGAGGTTAGCATGAATGGAGTGCAGCACTTCATAAGAATGTTATGTGACTTGGAGTTGTAAAGTGAGCATGTCTGGCCATTTTGGGACTTGGACGAAGAATAGATAAAATAAGTTAATGAAGCATTGCACTAGTTCAGGCAGGACGTGCACTGTAAGTCATGTGCACTGACTTGGATTATCATCAGCTGATCCAACAAACATCAATCACGAGCAATTCAAACAAGGCAATTGTTCGTTCAAGCCGTCAGCTCTTCATTCATCCCTCCAGCTCTCATCTTTCAGGTCTTATAGGTGATAGAAAACACATTTTACTTTAGTTAATATTTAGACAAAAATACTTATTGAAGAGGTGTTTTTCTCTTTCACAAACCTGGAATTAATCAGGGATATTGTGTTTGCCTTGGCAGAGTTATTGATAACATAACTGTGGGTGTTGTTAACTGGTGATTTTTGATGAGTACCACAGCAATTGTGGAGGTTTTTAAATGCTAAAATTATGCTGTACGGTCACTTTCTGAGAAAATATTCAAAAGATTCTGACTTGAGTCTGACCTTTTGATTTTGACATCAGATGAATGACAGCACAACAAACGGTCGACGCATTTCGCTTTCTGTGTGTCATCAAGTTGATCTGTTCAATAGTGCTTGTTCAATATATGTCCACAGAACTCAATGACCTGCATTTTTCAATAAAATAACCCTTTGCCATCACAGTTGGGTCCTTTCTTATCAGATGCTAATATAATGCAGGAGTGGCAAACAACCAGTAGAAATGTGTTCATCATTTACTCCACGATTCAGAGATGCTTGTAGGAAAAAGAGAGAGAGATGTATGTATTGGCAGCTTCATCAGGTTTTTTGTTCATGGATGACAACCCAGTGAGACTTTAATTCCCACAAAGTATAGATTAAGGTCACCCTAGGAAAAATAGAAAGCGGGATAATGGAATAATATCAGTCAAATCCAGGCCACTGGGGGATTTTGCTTCCTGCTGTATACAGTATTTCTAAGCTTCTGCTTTCTTCTAACTGCTTCTATCTATGTCCTCCTGTCTTTCTATTTCTCTCCCTCTAACAGATATGAGTCAATTGAAATGCAGGAGATAAAGCCATTAACCCATAGGAAGAAATTCTGTACTGGGGATGAGATAAAGTGAGGAACTGTATTCCAATTGGGCTTTTTCTTTTATTTGATATGATTTCTATTAAAGATCCAAGGCTACAAAATGGCTGCAACCTCTGGATCATAGTCCTCAGGAATGGCTGAGACACTTGACTGGTTATGGTGTTTATCTCCATCCACTAACCTCGGCATTGAGTAATATACTCACTCTCAGCACTGTTTAAATAAGTTTAAGGGCCTCAGTACCTCCTCGTTTGGTGTTGACATCAGAAAAGGGAGACACACAAGAGCCTCAAGGGTGAGAAAGATGGTCCAGTTGATTGAGAAAGAGGTAGTTCAAAGCGGAAAACTTAATTCTTGGGAATGCAGGAGGCAAGAAGGCCTAGATTATTATTTTCTGACAGCAGATACAAGTGTTTGAACCGGATTTTTTTTTTTTTTTTGCAGGAGTAATAGACTAATTTAAATGGAAATTCAAAACCTTTGCAGTTATGTGCTGCTTAATGCAGAAAATCAACACAGTTACTGATGTTTTGCTGCCTTTAGCACATATTGTGATGAGAGTCCAGCAGTCAAGTATTAATAAACACTGTAATTTATTCAGCAAGTGTAAGTGGTGTCAGTGTGTTCTCTAAGCCCTGACATTAAATGGTTTTGGAAACTGTATTAAAAAACTTAAACTGATGACACCTGAAGAAGAAAACCAAGAGCAGGTAAATATTCATAATCATTACAGCCAAAATGTAATTTGATTCTTTGATTCGTTTATAGCCTGAGAATGCTTTTTATGGCTGAACCACCCACATAATATTCTTGGAGCCTGTTCTGCTCTGTGTTGTCTCTTGCAGTGAGTGCTCCCCCCTTATATTAGTGTTGTAAGTGCAATAGGAGTCAAAGAGTGTCTTTTTCCACTCAGCATGGCTCCATACAGTATCAGAGGCTTATGAGGATCTCATCACTCTCCATCTTCATAATGTTCCTGTCAGTCTGCCGGATGGGAACTATTACATGCCACAGATGATCACTCACTAGATGCAGGAGCCCCCATAAATTCTGGCAGTTTTATTATGCAAGATATTAGTCCATTTGTGTATTAGCTCAGTGGTTTGCATCATTATGCTAATTTCAGAATGGGTCTCATGTGCTTTGTAGTTAGTTCTAAGGATGGTAAAGAGACAAGAAGCTCTTGTCAAATGGATTACACTCCCCAACTATTGAGATTTATTTTACAATATGTCACTTTTTGATCTCTGGCGTCCTTTCAGATCAGCTCCATTGTAATCCCACTCATGTAAAGCCCTTTGCTATGAATGGACTGTTTTTGATCTCTCCCTCGTGTGTTGGATGTTTTCTGACAGACCAATAACAACTAGGCTCAGCTGCAAAAGCCAATTGTCAGCACAGCCAATCCATCACTCATCTGTTTCCATTAGCATTCAAGGATCATTAGCCAGCAAGCACCCAATATAAACTATAATTGTAGGCTATAAACTTTGTTATGGCACCTGACCACTGGCACCCACTGAACATGGTTCAGAATTAGGGCTCTAAATACCTGTTAAGGTGTCTATATTCTCAACATGTGGACTGCTAGTTTATCATATCTGACCAAGACCTCTCTAAACATTTCTGATACTGTTTTGACTGATTTCTTCTTGCTTTGTTTCTTTTAATGTGTAACATCAACCTGCTCCAGGTGTAGCTGTAGAAGATAACTAGGTTTTTGGCTAAATTTGGCACAACTACATCACATTAATGTTAATTCATGTGCACTGTCCCTGACAGATAAATAAACAATACTCACTTTCTTTTTTCTGGCATATGCTGCTTTCACATTAAGTGTAACGCAAATTTTTTCCTCGGCAGACTGTGCGGGATCTGTGTTTATCCGGCCCAGACAGGCTATGTGTCTACTCTATCTGTGTGTGTGATTTTGTGACAGCTCCTACTGACAGCTGTCAAAACTTACCAAGAACTTCAGTTGTGTCTGTTATTGTCCTTCAGCCTCTTACTGTTCCTCTTTTTTTCTGTATTTTCATGAATTAAAGTCCTAAAGCCTGCAGATAAGCACTAACTTTTTGCTCTAGTTGAAACATTTTCAACTTACATGGATACATCTAAGCCTTGTTTCCCACCACCCAGAGTGAAGTAGTATCTGTTTCGTGCCCACTAACATCTTTAGATTGACTTTATATGAATCCCACCATATACACACTTAAAGACTGCCAACCTTAACGTCTGTATGAGGTATCACTCCACGAGATCACTATCCAATCCATTTTAGCTTTGAACAGTCCAACTCAATGAATTAAATATACACAAGTTATACTGAAAGGTCAGAGTGGCACCAATTAATAATACAAGAGAGGTAAGCACAAATAAAGTAACCCAATAGGCCAAATAGTTTGTATAAGATGCTGTGTTGGCAAGTATATCAAATATTGATAAAAGAAAGTGAGATGCAGTCAATTCAGGTAGACTCCTGCTCTGCAAGTAAACAACAACTTTTTGCATTGCAATCCTCAATATTATGATATTCAGGGTTTCCCCCAGATCCCCCCAAAAAATCAACAACTACAGCAGAGTCTAACAAATAATCTTACAACATATAGTCTTGGAATGCTGTGTTTTCAACAACAACAAAAGAAATTAAATTAAAGCAATAAATTAAAATAATATTAAAGTTTTTTCACTCTACAAAAAGTCCTGATTAGCTACTGATTCTTACAGCCTTGGAATACCAGGCACATTTCAATCTCGGGACCCATTGGCTATCTGTCTGATGGCGATTTAGCCTCTGGGGGCAACAGCCAATATTTCGGGGCTTCTGGTGTAGCAGATATCCGGATAACGGATATCTGGGCCAAGACTTCCTCTTCCGTTCAATTGTTAGCCAATTAGCCGTTAGCCTGCACACTGCAGCTGAAAACACTAGTGTTATCTCAAATTGTCAAGACTGCAGTTCAACACAACTGCTAGTAGCTTTCCAACCATTATATCTATGTTTCCAACTGAGCCGCGCCCACTATAACTTAACTCGCCCAGATGCTTAGGCCTGATTTGATTATCAGCAGGTTTTGCCCAGTTTAAGTTCTTTATGTGCATGTATGTGTAAAGCTACCATATGTGCAAGCCTACCCACTGATGATTGTGTGCATTTCTGTTGGAGCAGGTGATTTTTTTTTTTTTTGTGGGACCTGTTATTCCAGATCTACACATCGGGGTCAGGTTCATCTGGAGCTGGTTATCAGAGAATAGGCTTTTGATACAGAGAAAGACAGATGAGACCACTATCACCTCCCCGGAGAATTTAGGGAATCAAATTTAAAAGCTATTTTAGGCTCCTGTGCCAGGTACAGTCACGTCACCTGGGTTGATATTATTGGATGAAACAGGATACACCCTCTGCCAAGTCTGTGTGTGTGTGTGTGTGTGTGTGTGTGTGTGTGTGTGTGTGTGTGTGTGTGTGTGTGTGTGTGTGTGTGTTGATGGGAGAAGCAGCCAGACTGAACGGGAAGAGGTGGGGCGATAGGGTGGGCAAAGTTTAAGTGAATGAGACAGAGGGGCAGCCAGAGATTTCAAAGTGTGTTTCAAATCTTTGTGAGTGTCCATGTTTGTAATACAGTTAGTGCTTTGTTAACTGTCCGCCAGTAGAAGTGTTTGGACTGTATTATAACCAGTCATGTCAGCACACCTCCCTTTGTGGCGATAAAGTACTTGGATTATTTTCAAGACTTCCTTGTAATCACCTTGTTGACTCACTGCCCCCTCAAGTGTTTGAGCTTTGGCAACTGATGATGTGTGTGTTTGCATGCCTGTAAGTGTGTTAGTGAAAGACACAGAGAGTGTGTGATAAAGTTTGTATGGATGTGCTTTTGTCCAGTATGGCTGCCTTATGTAAGCATGTCTGAGAGGAGAGTGAATGCAAGTTGTGTGTCAGCGTGCATGAATATTCAGTGGAGAAGCACACAACACAGCGGTAGATGGTCTCCATCATCAGACAGCCCTCTCTCCTGAGATGAGAAGTCTGTTTTGTTCCTCCCCTCTCATATAAACACATAATATCCCACTGCTGGATAATTTATACTCCCAGAGCAGGAGGTGTGACTACTTACGTCTCCCTGCACATTCCAAGCGCTTCTACAATATCCTTTCCCTCCCTCTCCTGCACACCCTGCACAACCCTGCATCTCTGCATTTGAAGACCCCTCTCCTCCTGCTGAAGCATGTTTACATAGGAGTGAGTGTGTGTTTTTTCTCCCTCTCCGTCTCTTTCGAGTGCCTGTTCAATAGGCAGATGTTTGCACTTCCTTTTAAGGATTGATCGCAATAGACTATCACTTACATGTGTATAGCATCTGTGTAGGGTTGTATTGGAGTGCAGGCATGAGGAGCGAGGTAAAAGGTCAGGCCTGGAATTAGCCTCACACGAAACGACATTGTTTCTCAAAGCGTGGTATTTCATAGTTTGGATTGTGGGAATTGTTAGGATGGAGCTGTCACTGTGGCAAATTTAATGCACAAGCAAATTTTTTTTCCCTGTGCTCCACTTTGACATCCACCATAAAACTGAGCCTAATTTCAATGACAGTAACTTAGCTTTTGTTTTAAAACACACACACAAGGTATGCATTGGACCTCATCCAGATTTAGATTTACTGTGAGAATGAAAGAAAGGTTAACTTCAGTGTTCTTTGTGCAGTCATACTCAAGTGGCCGCAGCTTTTTGGTTTGACATATTCCTGAGCCATTCTTCCACTGTCTCTATTTTCCCTCTCTATTTTTCTTCCTGTCTCTTGCTTTCACATACACATATACTACACAGGCATGTCTAAGTGTCTAAGAGTGCCATGTCTAAAGAGTTCCAGCAGCTTGTTACTGAGGCTGTCAAAAAGCACAGAGACCCACCGCAGAGGTGAGGATGTGTGTGAAATCCCATGAGCCTCTAGCACTGGTCAGAAGCATAACAACACCCTGCTTCTCTTTCTACGTGTAAGGTTTTTCTCCTCACACCTGGCCAGTCTAATTCAACAGCTGCAACACTATGAAGCCTACAAAAAGAGGAATTACATTTATACTACAGTACATACAACTGTATAGCATTATCATAATACATGTTGGGTGAAATTTAATAATGGCCAGATTACATTTTTTAATTAACATATCAATAAAATATATTTAAAAAAATGCACCACCATATTTTAAAGCAACAATTATGCAAATTAAAAGTCAAAGTTTACAAAAATATACTGTTGTCCAGATTTAGAGGAACTTAGGCCCTGTTCACACCTGACATTGACATGCGTCATGGGTGATCTGATCACAAGTGGACAGCTCTAAGTACATCAGTTCACACCTGGCATTAGAATGCGTGTCCACGTGTGTCTTGAGTGGTGATCGGATCTCACTTCCCCGCTCTATATGCAAATAAATTTTTAACTGGCGGGAGGCTGCAATGCACTTCCCGTGCCAAGTCTGTCGCAAATTAAAGGACGACTCCATTTGCGTTTTTCGGGTTCAAAATCACCCAGCTATTAGCAAAAAGCAGTGATGTGGGTTAGAGCACTGTTGCCCCTCCCTCCCACAAACAAGAGCATGAACAATTGTCCAGATATACTACAAGCAATGTCACAGCACTGAGTCTGAGTGTGTGAGATACGGCTGCTGAGTATGGGGCACTCTGGAGGAGAGAGCCGGGAGCAGAGCCGTAGCTTTGAGATGAAACCCTGTGTGTGTTTGTTAGCACGTTTAGCTGTGCTCAGTCCATCTCTGTCGCTACTAGACGGCTAGCTACTGATATAAAAACCTAAAAAAAACAAAAAATAATGGAGAAGAAAAAGAAGTTTTCAAAGATTTTGGCGCAGGCAAAATCAAAATTCTTAGGCCCAAATGGAAATCTGCGAGAATCCATTTTGCCTGTTGTTGCGGCTTCTTCTTGTTGTTTCGCACTTTAACATGACGTTGTTGGCGCACAAATGAGTACGTACTTCCGATTACATAGAGGACACCAGTTAGGTAGGCGGGTAGTACTGCTAAAAGAATGTGGCCATATGCGGCCCAGACCACCTCCGAATGAGGTCTAAGCGATCAGATCTCAATGTGTCCTCAATGCGTCTTGGGTGCGTTCACACCTGTACTTACAGCTGTCCACTTGTGATCAGATCAAGGCGCATTGTAATGCCAGGTGTGAACAGGGCCAAAATGTAAAATAAAAAGGAAAGGGATAAAACCCTTTGAAGAAGGGTGACCTACAAAGCGTACATTTTGCACCTTGTAATCAGTTATACTGTCCCTCTACCTCCTCTTGATACAACAGAGAGATCTTTCGAAGTAATGACTTTTGGCTGGATTCCATGCACAGCCATCCATGGCACCCTGCATAACCTCTCACACTGATTATTATTTCACTTCCCCACATTGTTATTTTATCAGACTAAACTCCCGTCAAACTGCCGTCTGTTTATGGCTCGTGGTGCCAGTGTAAGCAGGACTCAGACACTCTGATGCGGTAATCTGGATTGCAGCAAAAAGACACCTCAATAAAAGCAGATCTCCTGGCTGCCCATGGTCATAAAGGAGAATAAACAAGGTTAGGGCAGAATAATTATGCTGAGCTGCTTCCTGGTATTAAGGGACTAAAGGGACTCCTTCCATTGTACAGACACAAGTCCTGTTTTTCTTGCTCTCCAGGCAGAGAAGTTTACACTAGTTACATTTTTTACATTTTCTTCCTCAAGGGCAAGATTTGCACTTGATTACTGAAGTAATAATATATTTCTGCTAATATTCATAATGTACTGTACAAACAATAAAAATGACAGCCTATAAGTTTGGCTTTTTGCTGGAAGATTCCTTTTCCTTTTTGCTAAATAAATGTTAATGTACATCTACCTTGACTACAATATCAAGAAGTGTGGAAATGTGTTAAATAAATTATGTCTTTCACAACATTTATATAAACAATTCTTTCCTTTCTCTGGGGTGGTTTGGAAGCTAAAGTGTGAACAATAAATAACAAGATTCAAAAGAGCTTTTTCAAACAAAAACTTCATTCACTCTGGCACTTGTCCTTGGTCTTTTTTTTTTGGATAGACTGGATAGATTGCCATGAAAGTTTGTACAGACACTTTTGTCTGCAACTATTGGATGGATTTGGTACACATATTCATGTTCCTCTCAGGATGAATTAACCCTTAACCTTTCATCTAGCGCCATCATCAGGTCAGAATTTAAATTTGTCCTATACTTTGATTTATGACAAAATACCTTCAAAACTAGTGACATTCCCATCGGCCTCAGCTGTACTTTGTATTTAATGCTAAATAGCAAATGTTAGCATGCTGACACACTAAACTAAGATGAACATGGTGAATATTATACCTGCTAAGCATCAGCATGTTAGCATTGTCACTGTGAGCATGTTAGCATGCTGGTATTTGCATTTAGCTCAAAGCACTGCTTTTGGTGTAAAGTACAGAATGACTCTATTTGTGAGATTTATTACAAAAATTCAAACTTCATAATGAATATATATTAGCCAAAAAATCATAACAAATTATGTTTTTAAATGTTAACTTAATGCTGCTATAACATAAAATCATATTAAATAGTTATGTAATTATTATGTACAGACACATTTATCAACAATTTAATGATAAAGAATTCCTCACACAATCCACACTATGGAAAATAACACATGTGGCATCAGGCACACAAGAGAGATTTCAGTGACTTGGTGACATGCTAAAAGACTATGTTTTATATACTTTCTTCTTTTCCTTTATTTCATATAGGGATGTCGTGATTTGTCTCTCAAACCAGTCCAGCACATTCACCCTAAATAGGGCCTGGTCATCCAGTGCAATAAACTCTCAACTATTTTTCTGGCTTATTAATTTACCTTTTATCTGCAGCACATCCTCTAATGTTTGCTACGTGGATGCAGAGAACCTCTTAAGTACAATTTGTGATAAGGGATGAACTGCTAGCTGCTTTAGAGAGGCACATTTCTTGTCAATTGGACTTACAGTGTAAGAAATGGGGCCTTTCAGATACATAAATTACAGAGACATGTGTGAAGTTTAACGTGTCCTTATCTAGCCCTTTGCACCTGGGAAAAAGCACACAGTCATTTCAAAGTGTCTGACTCTTTCTTGGTATATAACACAAATACTTATATTAATACCACATGGACTGTATTTATGCCAAAACCCACATTTGAATGTGTATGCTTTAGAGACAGCTGCAGGGATCAACATATCTGAAATACAAGCACGATGTTAGCAGATGGAAATGTTCCCTGGACTACAAAGCAAACATGTCAAGACAAATATGTTTACTCCAAAATTTTCACAGTATTATTGGACATATGATGCATATAATCAAGGTGACAGTGTGATGCTTAACTGGATTCTGTAATTTAACTCAAAAGAAGTTGCGGTTTAGTTTTTTTAATTCTGTTGCCAAAGAAACAAGAAAAACAGAAACAGAAAGAGGCTTTTGGCCGAGCCATGGCTTTTATTTGCTCCAAGATTTCAACAAATATTACTGGTCACTCTTTATTTAATTCTGCATTAGTTGTTTGGGAGCAACTCAACAAGCTGTAAACACAACATTGTCATATTTTTGCCTTTCTGTATAAAGTTGTTATGGTGAACATGTTAGCAAACAGTTGATTTTATTCACATCTAGTGGATATGGAGCAACATTAGCATTCATTCAGTTTCAAAGAGCTAAAGGGTAAATGTAGGGTCGGGTGATAATTCTCTATGGGTTTGTGTCACATTACACATAGTGATTTAACCCATTGTTCATATTAAAATATTGAATAGTGCAGCTTTAAATAGTCAATTTATGTCCATAAAGAGCCACTTGGTTTCATATAGTGAGAAGGATTCTGTGGTATTCGATGTCAGGGTGAGCTTTAAATGTAGTGGTGAGTAACACCCATAATAGTATCACCAGGAATTGTAATTTTTTATGAAAAAAAACACAAAAAAATAAAGAGGAAAAGGGCTGTGTAAAAATATGTCATGGCAACAAATAAATAACTGAACACAAAAATATTAAGCAGCTTTACATCATACATACATCATGTCAATAATTAAGAAAATAAAGCTATACTCAAAACATACAAGTAAAAATACACTGGATTCATCAAAAACTACAACTTGCATACAGAGTAGCTGTTTTAGACTCTCAATGACGGGTCACAATGTTACTTTCTCCACTAAAAAAATCCTGTCAAAGGTTGAAATGGTTGTAGAGATGCACAAATAGAAAGTACTCAAAAAAGGCCGTTTTTAAAAGAACCTGAAAAGCTTCTTTAAGAACTATCTGTTCCTCTTGGCACGTACAGTTGCAGCAGCTGGCTTTACCTCCTCCTCCACAGCTTCTCCTCTAACTACTTTTGAAGTGGATGGGTCGTCGTCTCCCCCCGCCATCAGACACCGCCCACATTTTGATGGCATCAGCCGTTGAGGCACTGTGTCTTGAAGCGTGGCTCCACCAGTGATGACATGTCTAGAGAGTCATCTTTTGCTGTGTCATATTTCTCAATGAGATTGTCCATGATGGTGAACATCTTTTGTCAACTGTGTCATCATCTGCAAGTTTTGTAACTTTTTTTTCGGAGGAGGTGCTGTAAAGGCTTCACATAACAACACGCTCACTTAAGATGTGCCTGACAGAAAATCAGTGAACTTAAAGAAATAACATCGCTCATAGATTCCAGCTTGTGCATCTCCTGCCAAGGAGGCACTAAATACTTGTTCTTGTCAGCAGTGAGTACCTGACAGATGGCCTTACACTGTTTCACAACCCTTGCCACCATCTTCTGGCAACAGCCCCATCATCACCAGCGTGTGATAGATTGAGCTCATCCTGTGCAACTGCAAAGTCTCTTTTTCTTTGATGAGAAGGACAAGGCCAGCTGATGAAAATGTCAGAAAGAAATTAAATAGATCACTTTAATTTAATATTATATGAATATTTTATATACAGTATCTTTAGTTTATATCTCTTACTCTTATATATTTATATCTATATACAATTATATAACAAAACAGGAAAAAAAAGATCAGTTCTGTTGTCACCATCTTTATTATGTTTTGAAATAATGAAATTTTTTGTTAAACTAGAATTATGTAGATTTACATAGTTCTTCTATTACTGTGTATCATGAGTTGGAGCAATCTCTTCCTTTGTTAGGCCCTGGAAAAAATGTGATGTGTAGATACATTTATGAGTCTACCAAATGCATTGTCGGAGTGGCTCTGATGTTTCACTGGACCACATATCAGAGGTGGTGGGGAAAAGAGTAACAGACTGCAGTTGCTCCTCCTCTATCTTCCTGTGCTTTGTGTGCAGCTGGGGGATAGCAGTCTTTGAAAAAAGCTCTCAAATAGGGAGCTCATACAGGGGTTAAGAACTTTATTTCGCTTTTGAAGTGCTCATTCCCAACTGAACTGAATTAATGTACATCATGTCTTTGCAGAGGTGAAAAAAAGTTCTGTGGTCGTCCTTTGGGCTATCAAAATACCAATACATCTAGCTCTCCCTCAATGACCGTCTGTATGTGTGTCTTTGTGTGTGTCTGAATTAAGGTAGAAATTAAACAAATTGTGTAGGATTAGCTCTATGCTTCCCAAGTTATCAGCTGTTGTGGCATCAGGTTTAAAGGTTTAAAAGGTTTAAACTCCCTTTAATCCACAGAGTATACCATACAGTGCCTATATTGATCCAGAGACAAGTGTACCTAATGTGTAAAGTCTATTTTTAGCAAATGCCACTGTAGTTGTGAGTTACGTCATGTGTAGGTGTAGTATTTGCAAATGTAAGATAAAACTTCAGGGACAGAGTTTGTCCTTACCAGCAAGGCTGGTCGATAACTCCACAGCAGTCGGTGTTGTGGCACTACTGGCCAGATCACATTTCACCCTAAAACCCTTACTACCTTTTATCACATAAGATGACTTGGATTAGACATGGTATATCTTTGAGTGTTATCCATTGTTGTTGAACTACAATACGAACTACGAAACTATGATTGGTTGGTGGTTTTATAAATAACACATCTTTATGAGATTAAATTGAAGGCATTGCAGGCGCGCCCCGGTAGCCTACTGGTTAGGATGTGTGCCACATAACTGTGGTTCGACCAATGTCATTCACTGTCTCTCCCTTTATTTCCTGTCATCTCTCTGTCGCTGTCCAATAAAGGCATAAAATGCCCCAAAAATATATTTATATATTTTTAAAAAAAGGCATTGTGGCTTCCAGTACATTGTCCCAAATGACTTCATACATGCATGTTGTGGCTTCCCTCTGAGTGATCACTGTTTAAAGTCTTGATTCTCTCCTAAACGCTGTCTGTCTTCTTGTCACAAGGCGGCAGTTTGCATATTGTGTGACAAAGCAGCACTCTCTAGCCAATGATGGTAATAACAAACACACTGCTTGCATCTGCTGAGTTTACGAAATATACTGTATATGCTTTCAGTCTGTAATTTTTCTCTTGGAATTGCCAATGCCTGACAATTCCAGTTTTGTCAATCCAGTCTAGCTGTCCAATTTTTGATTCGTATTTCAACAGCTGTATAGCCAAAGCGTTTTTTGTTTCGATGTAGTGGTTGAGTCTAGTCATGCCTTGTTTGGTAGTAGCCTTTGTTGTGTTCAAGCTGCTTATGCCTGAGTTGTTTTCACCATAATACCTGATTATACAAAATAGCTAAAACCTTTGTCTGTATCCAGATGTCTGTATCCCCCTGTGCTCCCAGCACAAAGTGCACATTACATAATGCACCACATGAGCAGTGGGAGACCAAATTGTAAAGTTTTAGACAAGGCTGCATGAAACAAAAAGAAAGTTGACAATATTCTTTATTTTCTTTCACAGTGCACACACTGTCTTGATTAAACCTCTTTGACTGCTATGTAAATAAAGAAAAAAATGGAGACATGTCTACAGCACTCAAGGGGTTGCCAAAGTGATCAAGATTCAAATGATAGCATTTTTAACCTTTATAAAAAAAGCACTTGTCAACATGACTCATCTTTGCTGGACATCATATGCTTGTATCATTGCTCTGCTAAATTAGTTGCTGAAAATAGAAACCTGAAATGGCCGTGTATTAGTCACCCAATCATTTAGATGGATCCTTGGACCCTGGCAATTTAGATTGCACTGTCCAACCATACTGGGACAAATGCCTCAAAATGTCAGTGCACACGTTGTGTTGCATCACAGTAAATGAGTATCGATCTCTCTGTGTACCTGAAACTATCACACCTACGTGCCTGGGAGTTAAACTTAGGATATAGGGCTTAACATGGGCTTGGAGAGGCAGCGAGAACCTCTAATAGCTTCACTGTAATAGCAGCAGCAGGTCGTCTAGCTAGTCCACCCATGTTGGAAAAGGATGTTGTCATCTGCTGCACGTAGTTTGTAACTGAACAGGCTTGACCAGTTCAATTTTAGGGGAAAACAATACAAAAATCTCTCTCTCCCTCTGTTGTGCAGCCAATACTGTGAATTGAAAAGAGAGCACGATTAAATATGAATAAGATGTCATTTTTAAAGTGCTCGATACTGTAAATCCTTTCAACTAAGGGACTTCTTGACCGACTTGTGCCCACACTGAATTATCCATGTGACTTTTCAAAAATGGACAGAGGCAAGTACAGCACAGGCAGTCTGACATTTGTCTTTTTCTAATTGGATCCAATCTTTTCTCCAGTGTTCTGCAAGCTGCCTTTGGCTCTATTCTCCAGACAGGACACTCAGCACTTCACTTTGCTTCTATTTGCCTGATTTTCCTTTTTTTAAATTTGTTTTTCTAATTTCATTAATCAATCCTCTGTGTTTACAGCAAGTCACGGCAGCAGATAGACCGATTTTCTTACCGTTCAAGCCCTTATCTTCACACAGACACATTTTGCCCTAGTAAGCCAATTAATAGATGCTTAACACTCATTAGTAACACACTGCTGTCTCACATGTTCAGTAAAATTTGCTTTGTGAAAAGTTAAAAGTAGACCTTGTTTTCTTTAGAGGCTTTTGCTGTCTATTGTAAATGTTGGAATTCTTTACATTTGTTCTCGCAGGCATTTTTGTTTTATGCTCAGCTAGGAGTTGTTTGATTTTTTTTCATCTGGTTTTGTTTTTCACTCGCTGTACTTTGATACAATTCCAGGTTTTATGTTTTTTTTTTTTAATGCGTGTGCAAGCTTGCATGTAATGTGTGTTTCTGTGCAGATATGATTTTCACAAATAATGTATGTGACGGTGCATGCTCATCTAACATAAACAGTGAAATGTAAGAGGATTTTGTACAGAATGTGTGTGTGTATGGATGCAGTCATGTGGCGTCGGTGTGGGGATAGCAGGGAGCCTTCTGATAATTGTAGTAGCAGTGTGCGCTCAGTGTCACAAACGGCTGTGAGTTGCTGTTGGCTACTGGGGTTCTTTAATAGCTCTGTGGGAGGTCTGAGATTCTGTCAAGGCACAGGCACAGCACTCAGCTTCAAACACCTTTCCCTGTGAGATGAAATAGTGTGTGTGTGTGCGCGCGATTGTGGCTTTGTATGACTGCTACGGTTTGTGTATTTGTGCTTGTGCTTACCTTGGTTTTTCAGCACATGTATTTGTCAGGGTATTTGTGTAAATGGTGTGTGTGCAGCAGTATGGGTGGGTTAGAGGAGGGATTAGATTTTTCTTACTTGTCTTCTCTGGTAACAGATCGTTGTTTGTTCTCTTCACACAGGCTGCCTCAGGTTAGTGTCAGGCTTTACATGTACCATTGTCGTAAACGTCAGCAGAAGAACACCACATTCACAGCTTTCACAATTAAAAAGGAAGCACGGTGTAATGTGCTGCACTTTGTCAGATTACCTGCAGTTTATTTGAAATGAATCTAGATGAGAGTACCGACTGCTGCAATCTCAAATCAGAAAAAGCAGCAATTTTCATCATAGCTGAAGGTGCTACTTAACAGTTACTTAACAGAGCTTTGGTGCTACAGTGAATCCTGAGCTTTGACACCAAGATACATCATGATATTAATAATCCTAAACAAATAAAAAATAAAAATTAGTACACCCATTATTTCAAATAAATATAAATACAAACCAAATATTTGTAGTATTTAAATGTAATTGACTAAGCTAAGCGATGTTCACATAATTTAGAAAATATTCATAATTTTCCAAATATATATTGTAAAATAATAATTGTTGCTTTTCAGTTGTATAAAAATGCTTTCTACATGACTGCAGAGAAATCTACAAAACACTCACTTACACTGTTTTGACAGAAAACCGTCTACATTCCTCACTTTACTACTATTTTTCGTTAAACATAATTTTTTTTGTTTACATCACACAAACACATAAACATACACACATCTGAATGCAAAACACCATGGTAATTATACATGATTGCACAGCAAAACTTGAATTGGGTAAGGCATGCTGCTTTACGAAACGCCAGTTCCCCATCTTATCCAATCATCATTATCAAGGAACAGCTTTGACAAAAACAGCAGGATCTTCTGTTTGTTGTTTGTGTTTCTATTGCGAAGTGATCCCCAATCAAACAACAAACAGCACTTCATGCTCTCCAGGACCATGCTGCTATTAGCTCTTGCAGTGCTATTTTCTTTCTGTTCCACCATTAAGTTTTATCTCTGCATAGCTTTCTCTGCCTAAAATCTGTCTTCAACTTTTTTTGGATGGATGGATGATGTTTAGAAAATGTTTTAGCCTAGCTGAGCCAGCAACATCATCAGGGACTTTGCTCAGTCTTTGATATGCTGTATAGTTGTACAGTTTCCTGGCTGATGTCTGTCATGTTCATATTTTAGAAAACTGAATCAATGAGTGAGAGTGAACAGTATTACTAAAAAATATATATCACTAGCTTTCCTTTGTATGTGTTTAACTGACAGACTGAATGACAGATAGACACCAGAGCTGACACCAGAGATACATTTTGAATAAAGATCACCAGCATGCTAACTCTTCCTGCCACACCTGATCTGACAGGAGAAAACAGCCCCTCTCCAAGATTTAATGTTGTGCAAAGTGCAAGCCCAACACAGTCATCTCTACAGACCGTGCTACCATTAGGGAAAATACATTACCTGTGTGTAAGTGAAATGTCTTTGCAATCAACACCTGTTTCTTATGACATCCAGCAAATTGCAATCTGACTGAAAGTTTTGGCTGTCTAGCCTTGTTGATTCAGATGTCAAGCAATTCAATATAATGGCATGCAATGCATTTACAGTGTGCATGCAGATCATCTACAAATGAAATTACAAGTGAATATTTAACAGGAAAGAGAAACAAACATCTTTCTTCCTTCTGCCTTTTTAGACATACAGCTTGTTAAAGCAGGTTTCTAGCCTCACCTACTGGATATGAATAGGAATGTCACCTGCTCATGTGTTCTTTCTCCATTTCATTCTCTCTGTCACTATATCCTTTCCTCCCTCTCTACCTCTCCTTTTGTTCCAAATCCTTCCCTCTCTCCCTCCCCTCTTACCTCTTTTTTCTGTTTTTTCTACTCTGTCTCTCTCTTTAGAATATGCCAGGACATAACAATGACCTCCAACAGCACAGACCCTGGTCTCTTCCTGACTGCCAACACCGCACCACCAGCAGCAGGAGCCTACCCACAATCCAATGCTCTCCACCAAGGAGGAACTGGAGGAGGCCCCTGGTTGAATTTTCATGTGAATACCTTGGGTGACAATTCCTCTTCCACCAGCAAACTCTTAAACCTCACCTCTGAATCACAAAATGGGAACCAAACTGCAGCCCTTGATCCCTTGGGTGGCCACCCTGTGTGGCAGGTTGTCCTCATTGTCTTGCTGACAGGCATGCTGTCACTGGTCACCATCATCGGCAACATCCTGGTAGTGGTATCCTTCAAGGTTAATCGCCAGCTAAAAACAGTCAATAACTACTTTCTGCTGAGCTTGGCTGTGGCTGACCTCATCATAGGGGTCATCTCCATGAACCTTTACACAGCTTATCTTGTGATGGGCTACTGGGCCATGGGCAACTGGGCCTGCGATCTGTGGCTGGCTATAGATTATGTGGCCAGCAATGCATCAGTTATGAACCTACTGGTCATCAGTTTTGACCGCTACTTTTCAGTAACCAGGCCTCTGACTTACCGAGCCAAACGGACCACAAAGCGGGCTGGGATCATGATTGGCCTAGCCTGGTTTGTTTCTCTTGTTCTATGGGCCCCAGCCATCCTACTATGGCAGTATTTTGAGGGTAAAAGGACAGTACCCTCAGATGAATGCTACATTCAGTTCCTCTCAGAGCCCACTATAACCTTCTGCACAGCCATGGCGGCTTTCTACTTGCCTGTGACGATAATGAGTGTTCTCTACTGGCGGATTTACAAGGAGACGGAAAACCGTTCGAGAGAGTTAGCTGGGTTGCAGGGTTCCGGGTCTCGTGGTGGGATAGGAGGAAGAAGTGGGAATGGTAGCAGCGAGAGAGCCCGTTTTGTGCATCAGACAGGAAGTTCCAGAAGTTGCAGCAGCTACGAGCTGACCAGTTTATCCCAGAGAAAGAGCACATGTCGGGAGCTGGTTGGCCGCTTCCGCTGCTGGCCTGGGGTTCGTTCTTGGAGACCTGGTAGCACCCGACAGGGAGAGGGAGACCCAGACCAGAGCAGCAGTGACAGCTGGAACAACAATGATGCTGCAGTCTCATTGGACCACTCTGGGTCTTCGGATGATGAAGACTGTGGGGGCGGAGAGATGATTTCCCAGGGTCATGCTATTTTCTCCATTGTTCTCAGCCTGCCTGGTATCAAGGCTGCTGTCAACTCCCAACTCACTTCGTGTGAGGATCTGGATGCAGCCTCAGAAGAGGACCCCCTCAGGGGGGCGGAGTATAACCGAGACAGCCTCTCAACAGTCACCACCA
This sequence comes from Scomberomorus guttatus, assembly GCA_038419695.1. Classification (NCBI taxonomy): domain Eukaryota; kingdom Metazoa; phylum Chordata; class Actinopteri; order Scombriformes; family Scombridae; genus Scomberomorus; species Scomberomorus guttatus. Next base: position 10,655,536 of record CM076458.1, read on the forward strand.
ACACCACTGCTGCCACTACTCCTGACGGAGCAAACAATACAGAAAATAGCTACCACCAACGCTTCTGCTCACGCAAGATTCAGACCATGCCTACCATCGAGGCTACCTCTAACACAGGCTCTCTGGATGGTCCCCCAACAACCACTACCACTGCCACCGACAGCGACACTACTACCACCAGCACAGCCACCAAATCCCCCTCTGTCCCAATGTCCTTCAAGGAGGCAGCTCTAGCTAAGCGTTTTGCATCCCGAGCTCGGATTCAGATCACCAAGAGGAAGCGCATGTCCTTAGTGAAGGAGAGGAAGGCAGCTCAAACTCTCAGTGCCATCCTCTTTGCTTTCATCATCACATGGACACCTTACAACATCATGGTGCTGATCAATGCGTTCTGTAAGGGTTGCATCCCGGAGACCCTATGGGCAGTGGGGTACTGGCTGTGCTACGTCAACAGCACAGTCAACCCCATGTGCTACGCCCTGTGCAACAAGACTTTCCGTACAACCTTTAAGATGATACTGCTGTGCCGCTGGGACAAGAAAAAAAGGAGAAGGCAGCAGTTCCAGCAAAGGCAGTCAGTGGTCTTCCACAGGAGGATTCCCAGGGAGTCCACGTAAAGGACAGGAAGTTTGGATGGTTGATAATCGGAAATTGAAAGATTTCACATAGGACTAGGAAAAGGAAGAAGCATCCATATAGTTGTTTCTGTGGAGTTTCTTTGCTTAGAGATCCTAAATGTGTTTCTCTGCTCGTATGTCAAACACAGCAATCCTACGTGGTGGTTTTGAGGTTTGTGTCAGTGCATCCATTTAGCAAAGCTGTGCGTATGCATGAGGGATTGTATGAGGTGAGGTCCAGAGATGAAAGCTTTCCCTCTGTCCTTGAAGAACTCTCTACCATTTCACACAAGTGTAGCTGAGAGAAAAACAAACTTGAGTGGAAAATAAAAGAAAAGGGCTTTAAGATGCATTGCAGGAGAATTATTGAAGTGCAATTGACACAAGGGTTAATCTTGTGTCATATCTTTGTCACAGGGTTGGGGATTCACATTTCTTATCATTTTTCTCTGTGGGTAGCTAGATCTGTAACGTGCAGAGTGGTTTTGCATTTCAAACAAAACTATGTATCTGTAATACGTCACTGAAAGCCAAGACAAACTATTTTGTGTTCACAGGCTTCTGCATTGTACTGATTTGACTTGCCATGCTCTTGACTGGCATGTGTTTTTATCAGAACATCTGTACATTGCCTTTCTACATGGATATAGCTTTCCTGTGTCTGATGAAATATAAAGAGTTCTTAAATTGTGTCCTTACTACAGTCAACAGAGATCTGTTATTTTTGTGATATTCATCTTTGGTTTTCTAGATATTCCTGAGATTTTGAGCCAGTCTGAAAATGATTCTTCTGATGAACTGAGTTGTGAATATTCTGTGTGGCACCACAGTCAGTGAACTGCTGTTGTGTTCAATGTGATTGTTGTGGTTTTTATGGTGGAGACAATAAGTACATTGGTTGTGTTTTATGTACTTGCGGTTTTCTGTCAAGAGTAATGATTATACAATGATGATATTCTGTTTGTGTACATTTGGATATTTCTGACTTGATACACAGTGATTGATTGCACACACAAAGATGCCCATTTATAAGGATATGTTTTTGATTTTACACTATCTTTTAAATTTCTACAAAATGACACATCTATGGAACTCTTTGTAAAATGCTATCAGTCTTTGATTTAGTAGAGCAATGGCAGCCTCTAGTGGCCTGGGAAGGACCTGTTGTCCAGGCTTTATCACTGTCAGTCCAGCTTCCATAGTGCAGTATCAAAGTCCCATTTTGCCGATGTGAAGGCCAGACAAAAATTCACAATTGTGCAGCAATCATTCATACATCTACAAGTCTGTTTGGTTTCATGAATTCTTTTATTAATTTTAATTTAGATTTTAAAAATCTATTCGGCATGTAAAAAAGAATGGCTACAATCATTGAAGATACAATATTTTCTGTTTTATTTGTTTCATATGATTTATGGGTGATTGATTTCTTCTTCAATGTTATTTCTGAGACTTACAGTAATTGATTTGTAAATAGAATAGACCCTTTTCATGGCAGACATTTTGACTTGTCAAAGCAGGAAAAGCACAGATGGAATTAAAAACATTAATGATCATCATTAATGTTATTCTTCACACGTGTGCTTTTCCTGCTTTGAACGGTCAAAGTGTCTGCTTTTAAAAAAGGTCTATTGATAGCTGTCTTGTTCTACATCAGGTACAGAGAGTGAGTGACCACCGCATACCAACAAAAGTCAACATAAAGATGCCAACTAAGGCAAAAATATGTTTTTATTTGTAATGCACATTATGTTATTCTTTTCATAAGTAGATGGTTTAGACATCGTTGCAGCACCCAAATCATTCAATATGAATATTGTGGAAAAGGCACTGAAGGCAAAGAATAAACTGTATTATGACAATAGTGGACACAATAGTCATACATAATGGTATGACTTATGTGCTGTATGCAAAAGAGATATCCCATGCCTGTCATCAGTGGATATTTGGTCTGCTTTAAAACACAATGACTCCAGTGTCATAACACATTCTTCATGAAAATATGAGATTTTTGTACTTAAATATTGGGAATGTAAACTACCAAAATGGTGAACACAAACATTTTGTTACATTTCAAGTATGCCAATCATACTCATATTTTAAGTCAATAAACAAACAAAAAACGTTTTGACAGAAATGATCAGTTCTTTTGTGTCACAAGTCATGATTGTGTTATTTTAATTTACGATTTAATCTATTTTTATCTTTACCTGGGGTAGTTTCAGTGAGCATTAATGCTTTTTATTCAGTATTGTCCTGCTTCATATATACACTATTACACATGTTCACATCTGAAACCTGTCACATACGTCACATAGACTATCTCTATGTTTTATTATATTTTTCAAATTTGATAATTTGGTATCAGATGTAAACATGTAAGGGGAGTATTGATGTGGTTTGTTTTTCACTGTTTTTCGATGACCACAGACTTTTTAGTAAAAAGACAAGTTACTTTATTTTTATGATATGATGACAACCTCCACACCTAACTGTACTATACCGTATATATTAAGATTAAGATTTGTTTATTGTCATTTGTCTAACCCTAACATACATGTCTTTGATGGTGGGAGGAAACCGGAGCACCCAGCAGAAACCCACGCAAACACGGGGAGAACATGCAAACTCCACACAGAAAGAACCTGGGATGGCCAGAGTTCGAACCCAGGACCTTCTTGCTGTGAGGCAACGGTGCTTTGTAGTGTTTAGCGTTATTATGGCCTCTGTTGTTTTTTGGAGACTTGCTTTGAGTTGTTTGAAAAAATTTGTTGCAATATTTTGAACCTCCAAATAGTATGACCTTATTATCTTAGCAGGACACTGGGTTATTATACAGCTGTAGAAATCATTTCTTGCCACTCAAATGTTGCCTGGGGGGTATAACATAATGGTAAAAATGAATTTATGCCTTCACTGAAAGCCAAATCAACCTAACGTGCTTCCAGGAATAGGCCTTAATTTTTATGCAGATTATTTCCTTCTCTCAGTAGTGGCCCTGTGACAACTATACATCCTGTCAGAGCCATAATATGAAATTGTACTTTTTATGTATAAAAATGTCTTTGTGATGATAGTTTTAGTGCTCTACCAGCTCTTGCATTCATCATTAGACCTCCCAGTTCTTCAGAATTTTGCCATAATCTACCAGTTTTTTAAAATTTTTAAGTTTCTTTTTGTTTTTTATTTTAATATTCTATATATTAATAAAATACCTCCACTCTCATCAGAAACCTGTAGTTGTTTGAATTAACAGTAAAGGTCATTAACATGTTTGGTAGCAGCTTTTGTTGGGAGGACACAGCTGAAGCTCGTTTCTTGATTGGAGGGATGGACTTAAAAGTGGCACAGGGTACACCAAACCAAAAGTGGAGAATGCTGATCAACTGGATATTATGGGTGGTGGTGGCGGCAGTGGAGGCTTTACTCTAATTTTTCAGTTAAATATGATTCCTGCATTACAGTTTGACACTACAATATTAGCACAGAGTATCTGATTTGACCAGAAACTGAATAAACAAAAGAGTGGTCTGCACATTTCTGAATGTCCTCATGATGAAGCTTGATGAAGTTAGTGAAGGGAGTCTCAGACAGTGCTAATGGGAGATGGCTGAGGAGACCAGACATGTGATGAGGAAAATACCAACTTCATGTGACCCATGGCTAAGGAGCGGCTTGGTGAAGACAAACACCCATTTGTGTTGTTTTCTTCAGTCAGTTCTGAACCACTGAGAAGAATCCACCAGTCAGGCAAGTACACTGTCATTTATGATATAAGTTTAAAGAGATCTAACTAAGAGGTTTTCCTTCTCTTTCTCAACATTTCATATATTGTTTAATTTGACTACAAATGTTGCAAAGTGATTACGTAATGTTGGTTTTAGAGTAGACCACAACATGCCCTGAAATGCTCAACAAGAAGAAACTTTAGTCAGTTGTTCAAGATTTTGGACAAACAAACTTTAATTTTTATGTGTATGAATGGACATGTTGGCAATTTCTGGTCAAAGTTTTTCTTAGGATCCTCATTTTGAGAGTATGCATGTCATTAATGTTTGTTGTTGATGTTTTTAGTTTTCAGCCATTTTTTTATTTGTGTTATTACTTAAAGCCACTTACGTTTTGACTTTTCTGTAAGAACGGGATAGCAGTCTTGATAATCGGTGTTAGTTGGCTCTACTTTGCCTGTACCACACCCATATGCATTAATCAGTCCTCAGGCATTCCTTGATGCAAGCACACACACACTAAATGTCTACCATTAGTTAGAGATGTTTGGAAATTAAATGTTTTCCAATAATAATAATAATAAGTGTCATTCGGCTTCCTTAATGGACCCAATACATGCCGCCTGACAACATTTGATTAGTAAAAGGCGTTTTTTATTTGTGAAGGCCAAAGTGAAACAAAGTTTTGATGTCAGACTAATTTGCTACAATTAAATGACTATTTCCTGCATCATTACATAGACTACACGCACTCATTCTAATCAATAATGGCAACTTAATTTTATTTTTAGTTACGGTAAAATAGACTGAGATGAACAATTTTGTTTGAGAAACAAAACAAGAGAGATCACATTTTGAGACGCCTTCCACATTGCATGAGAACAAGAGAAATCAAACTTCAAATGTCAACCCGCATTTTAGCTTTTACCTCATGAATCCAATAAGAACAGAATGTCTGTCCTGCTTTTGTGAAGCTAAGCCAAAATATAAAATGAATCAATGTGATTTGTACTTGTTCTTTTCCCTTTACTTCAGCCTGTCTAGATCATCTCCCCGCTGGATGAAGCCACAGTGGTCAGGATGCATACTATTAAGACAGTAGAGACCCAAGTGCCCTTTCTGAAAGAGAGTTTCTTCACCACTACTTTCAAAGGCAGGAGGAAGAGCAGCATTACCAGCCTCCTTCGTAAACAACAGCACTTACTCCCAAATCAACAACACCAGCAACAACAATGTATTTTAGAGCATCAACTACAGCATCCAAAGCAATTTCTTTCCCCTTCAGTCGATAACGGACAAGGGCAGCGCACTCTGGAGCATCAGCGCCTTGCTCGCTCAACCAGCAGCCCGTTATGCAAGACAGATGAGCGTACAGGAGCAGATGGGGATAGAAAGGAGGGGCAACCGGAGAGGAAGGATCAGAGAGTGAGAGAGGTTGTGCAGGGGAGGGGGGCAGAGCGAGGAGTGAGTGGTAGCGAGCCCGTGGCTATCAGTGCCAGTCTCCTCCTCCTTTCATCATCAGCATCAACGGCACTGGGGGAGGCAGCATCATCCTCACAGCTGCCTTTAACTGTGGTGGGTAAACAACAGGGATCAGGCCGCTCTGACAGGACTCCGACCAACAGAGGACCAGCATCAGCCCAGGAAGAAGCCCAGCATGCCCAGCCTCGACCCCATCAGAATGGCCTGTTAGCCAGGGGTGTCCGCCTGCTCAAGAACATGGGGAACCAGGAGGCAAAGCAGAAGAAAGGAGGAGGTGGTGAAGCAGGACGGGATGTCTCCGGTGATGATGATGCTGATGAGAGGGAAGTGGATAAAAAATCTAAGAAGTCCAACAAAATCGGCAAAGGAGGGGAACAAAATGGTAAGAAGAAATCAAAGTCAGAGTCGAAGGGTTCTGTGTTTTCTGGGATGAAGATCAGGAAGAGTTTATCCAAGGCCAAAGGGTTGTCTAAGGATGACATGTTGGAAGATGGGAGGTCAGCACATTTTGGCAAGGCAGGGCTCAAGCCTGGTGCACAGGCGAGCCTGTCAGCTGATGAGATGGGCATGCTGTTAGATGTTGAGGGGGATCCAAGCTGTTTGACCGCAGGCAGTCACCAATCCATCGTGGATGAGACTGGCCGGAAGACAAGCTCTGGGTCGGATGCTGACCTCTACAGTTTTCACTCAGCAGCAGCTGAAAATGAAGATCTGCTCTCTGACATCCAGCAGGCCATGAGAGACCAATGTGTGGCCAGTGACAGGGTCCTAGAAATGGTGACGGGCCGTTTATCAGAAGGGTTGATCTCTGGGGGCAAAACCCCTGAGAACATAATATCTCATCAGCTACTTAACTTGGGTAAGGAAGTTTTCTCTCCCTCTGTTGATAGTGAATATGTAGCTCAAGAACTGAGTACTGAGTTTAAAAATTTTGAGAACGACAGCCGTGTCATACCCATATCAAGAAATTCATCTGGTCCTGGGTCCCTGAGCGAGAGTGGTCCACCATCTTCAGCCCCAGACACAGAGAGAAGCAGTGGCAGCCTTTTCCCAAAGACCAACAGTACGTATAGCTTCCCTGACACTACAGCCACCACCACTTCCTATGAGAGTGCTGAGGAGCCCCAGGATGACCTGGAGAGCCCGTTTCAGCACCCAGAGCAGAGTCAAGGTAATTGGGCTATACAGAGCAAAATTACATGTGTGCCATGTGTCCGCTTGGACCCCACAGGGGCAGGTGCAGGGCCAATGGGAGCTCACAAGAGTGTGAGCAGCATGGACCTGTCTATGGAGAGGGAGGAGGTTGAGGAAACTAGGAGATGGGACTTCCTGTCCCTGAAAAGGAGGAAGAGCAGTTTGTCGATTAGCCAGCTAACATCAGACAGCCCCTCTGTTTCTCAGCCTAGACGAACATCCTCCACTTCCCCCTCCACTGTCAAACTCTACCCTCCAGTCCACCCCTCCTATGTTAAGACCACCACCAGGCAGCTCACCTCTCCAATTGGCTCCCCTATTACCAGCCCCAATGTGCCAAGGAAAACGGATGCCATCACTGCTTCAGTGGGATCAAGTGGGGCCCAGGGGTTTAGGAGACGCAAGCAGAGGTCCTCCTCCATTGCTGGGACGCTCAGTGTGTCTGCAGACTGGTCCACAGAGCTGGATGAGCTGAGAGTAAGGCAGGGCTGCGGGGCCAAATTCCCAGAGCAGGAGACACCAGAGAAGGGTTACACAGAAGGGACTTACTGGACACTGGGCTCCAGGAGAGCACATTATGGACGCCAGACCTCCAGTACCACAGCACCCTACCTGGATGTCTTCTCTGGTGAGTCACATATGAAACAGGTGACTAAACAAATGAAGTTCAATCAGACAGCTATAAAGTGCTGTTAATAAAATATAGACTAGACTTTTAGTATAGACTCACACTCTGGTTAATGCATGATTATCGAAAATAACCCCATAATCTATTACCAACCTAACTTCTCATTTTGGACACCATTGCATTGATTCTAGATTGACTTGATGCCAATAATAGTGGTTACATGTTGGTATCAACTTTATGATGGTATCATCTCTATGAACTACAGGTGTAGCTAATTTGGTTAATAAAGACCGGAATGATTAGTAATGTTTAGGGAAGAGAGAGTGAGAGGTATTTTTGGGCTCCTTGACTTGTAAACCAGAAGGGAGGAGCCTCTTGAATTTTGAAGTGGATAATACACGGATGTGGGAAAATATGAATGGGGCCAGGAGGTCTGTCTCAGAGGAAGTAATGAATGAAGAGGCAGCGAAGAAAGGATTAGAATGAGTCTGTCTAACTGAAGACATCTGGCCGATTTATGTCACAGACATACAATATGGGACAAACCTCTTTAAATGCTGTAAGGAAAAAAGCGCATATTATGCTTTTGTTTTGGCATTAATTTAAATTCATTTAAAAATACCTTAGTAATTACCTTAGTAAGAGCTGGGCACTCAAAGCCAACATTCCTAACAGGAGTAACCAGTGCATTTGTTGGGGACTATTTTCAGTCGTGGATTTGGTATACCAGTGATCATTTATGGCAGCAGGACAGTGAATGTGAGAATGACTCAAAACAAGTGTCCATGTTTATATGAAGAAGCATGTGTGGCTCATGATGTTTTTCATTGTTTTTTGACAAAAATGGAGGTCGATGGCACAGAGGAATACACACAGTATCAGGCTTTAGTTATACAAACAACACTTTTTAATAGGATGAATGCATAGATGGTTTTGGTCTTTTCATGGGATTTGTTGACAGTAAAAAAAAAAAAAAAAAAAAAAAAAAAAAAAAATAGTCACCAGGCTTTAATGTAGTGGGCCATGTGGAAGTTGCATACTGAATCATACTTTTACTTTGTTTTTAAAGTCATATTGACCCCTTTGCTCTCTCAGAAGCAGCCTTCTCCTGACCAAGCAGCGTATCAGGGGAAATTCCTACCATTAAAATATTCCTATTGTGGCAGGGATTTCCCAATGGGCCAGATGTGACTTCTATTGGTTTGGCTCCAAGCCCCATCTCCATTTGAGATTAGGTTATTATGCAATGGTATTGTGCAATGATTATGGAAATTGCACGGTGATTTAAATTCTAATGACTTACAAATTATCACATTATACATTATAGTGGGAATACTAAAGTTATTATTTAAAAGTACAATAGCTCATGAAAACCAAGATTAAACAGTAGAGGTTCTCTACTGAGTGTGCTTTCAGAAAAATAGCCTCTTTCTCATGAAACAATGCCACTTTGTCCTCCTTTCTGTTGTGGTGCCTTTCAAGAGCTCAGCTGCTCTACACTGTCTGCCTGTGCTCATAAATCAGAGAACCAAATGACAACACTGCCACCCACCCACGGCGATGCCATCCTCTGATTCCACTGGCTTAGTAACAAAAGCACACATGCACGCAAAGTGCACACTTGTGGATGCTAAACCCAAGTGACAGTTTATCTGCATGACAAAAATAAGTCATGATATGAGATCCGTTTGCATTTCGTCAGGTGAATTTACTGCAGCTAAACAAGAGGTACATTGTGTGTCCAATCCCCATTAACAACAACAATTAGCCTAGGAGGTATTTCTTAACTGAAGCACATATGCTGTCCTGTTTTTATTCACCAAGACTGTTTATTTCAGCAGTCAAGTCACTCACTCATTCAGCAGTCCATGTGATACTGATCAGTTCAGCAAGTTTTCCAGGTCACATGCAGCCTTTAGGAGATGGTGGGAAAACAGAAAGGAGAGAGGAGGAGTAGAGAAAAAGATAATTTAACTGTCAAACAACTGGATACATATTCCCAGAGACTGATGAGACAAATTCTGGATTTACATGCTTAAACCTAAACTGATTTGACTCTGGATCTGAATCAAGTTTAAGAGTTTAATTGGTCTGTGCCTTTTAAAGATTGTTCCTTGCCCTGAAAATTATGTCACACGATTTATGAAAAATCCATTTACAGCGTTGCCTTTCATTATTGTTTGTCAAACACAACTCCAACGTGCTTAAATCAATGTCCACAGGGCCAAAAGTTATAGGACTTAATTAATTTATCTGGTGCTGTCCCCTGAATCACATGGTTTGTAAAAAATCAAGTCCGTCTAGCGTTAACAACTCGCTGCAAAGTATATCAGGCTTGGACTTTATAAAATAATAGAGTTGTGTTTTCTTTCAGGCTCCACATCCTCTATTTCAGCTTCATGCTTCAGCTGCTGTCACATAGTCAATATTTTTTCCAACCCCCTAATGATTACTTTTGCTCCTGTCACCACCAAAAATCAGGATTCGTCCTTATTGGGGATCCAAACCTGCTCAGGAAACAAGAAATTATGACAAAAATTCCTTCGTTTTTCATTTATTATGTTCAAATGTGGAATTTTAAATGCCTATAACATTTGTTTTTTCTTTCTGACACACAAAGCTTACCATTCTAACCACATCATGTTCATCTATCAATATATTAAATCCTAAATAATAGTATAAAAACAGAAAATGATTATTAGATATACTGTGTGGCAACTTGTATCTTGTAATCATTTAACATTTATTAATTTTCTAGGGTATCTCGAGCTGCACAATTAACACCATCTATGTAGTTACCGACAGTGTAAATGGTGTGAGTGGAGTTTGCACGTGTAGGTGTTTAATTATCACATCTGAAATTGAGAGATTTCTTTTCAACTCTTTGGTTGAATTAACATGAGGTGTCTTCTTGAACACTTTGGTTCACCACACCATATTAATTATATCTAAAAATACGTAACATAAAAAATAGTACGTCCCAAATTGTTCAAATGTATCTGAACATCCCCCTCTGTACATAAATGGAGCACTAATGGAACCCATTCTTGCACTTTCTTCTGTTCTCAGGTCGCACTCTGTTGGACAGGCTGTGTATGCATCATGGAGATGGGTCTACAGAAGAGGAGGCGAAGGAACTGTGTCACCGAATGTTGGTCCAGGGTGTGCTGCACCACTTCAGCGACAGCGCTGGAAAACTCCATGGTGACAGCCCTGTCTCAGCAACCACACCAGTCTTTAATGTAAGGCCTTTCTTTCCACTATGTGCCATCACACCTGTTTAATAAAAAAAAAAATAAAAAAAAGACATGAGCTGCCCGGCATCAGCTTGGCCCAAAGCTGAACTCACTGAGGTTATTATAGGGGCAAGTAGATGATATTCTCAGACAGCATTGATTTTTATGCAACTTGAGGGGATATATTTCTGTCTTTTAAAAACATAAAGGTCAAAATTTAATTCTTTGAATGGCTATCAACACTTAAACAAATTATTCCAAGGGCAAAGAAATGAAGACAAAGTGATTTCTCACAGTACCTTTTTTTTGGCTGGTAGCCAAAGGAGGAGAGTATATCCCTATAGATAAAATACTCTTTCTAAGAGTGTAATGCAAAGTGAATGCAGTCAACTACTTGCTGTATGTATATAATGTTGTGCAAAGCTTATCCAATCTGTGTTTCTATATTTACTGCTACTGTGCTTCATCCCGGAGATATTTCATAAAGAGTAATGGAGCATGCAGTTTGGTTGACCATATGAACGTTGATTTCATGAATCTTTGATTCTCCATCCCAGTAATGCTATGCTCAGACCTTATCTCATGTGCATGTGTTATCACATTCCCCTGCACAGTTCACCACAGCCACTTTCAGGGCCATTTTTTATCAAGTGTCCTTGTAGCTGGATCCATCCAATGGAACTGGGTGTTGGTGTACTGTAGGTTGGGGGGATGGAATTATAACTTCAGGCAAATTCTTGTACCAAATATTAATTAGGACTACACTACTTGCAATGTGTGTGAATGTTCAATACTCTTTAGTGTGAATGTGTATGTCTACTAAGTATGTACACAGTATATGTCTTTGCCTTTTCTTCTCTGAGATGTAATGAAATGAGTTGCCTTACTTCATTGAGAGACGTCAAAACAAGCTTAGTTATCTCTTTTATGATATTTATAGTCACGCCACAGACTGTATGAACCACATTATCTGCAGCATGTTTCCCATGGGAGGAATTGTAATCACTTTGATAATCCCCTGATTTCTCATCTAGTGCCATCATCAGGTCAAAGTTTTAATTTGTCATATACTTTTGTTTATGACCCAATATCTATAAAACTAATGGTATTCCCATGAGCCTCAGCTGTACTTTGTGTTTTGTGCTAATTGGCAGATGTTAGCATGCTAAGAGGCAGAACTCAGATGGTGAACATGGTAAACAGCATACCTGCTAAACATCAGCATGTTAGCACTGTGTTTGTTAGCAGTTTAGCATGCAGATGTTAGCATTTAGCTCAAAGCACTGCTATGCCAAAGTAGAGTCTCACAGAGCCACTAGCATCTTATTTTGTCTGTTGAGTACCAAAGAATGTGAACAGATTAGTGTTGGTCTCTAGCTGCATAATGCACCTCCCCCACAGATGTGGACATGTACATGCACATACAGTATGCTTAGCTTAACAATATGCATAGACTAACACAAACAACTAAACACACACATACACACACAAAGACAAAAGCAAGATATTACTCTCCAGGACATGCATGCTCCAAACTAGTTTTTATCACGTAAATATAAATTTCTCAAATACTATGACACTGTATTCTGCTTATGCAGTGTAGTGTATTCTCATGTAGTCTCAATAGGCCACAAATGCACTTTGTTTTTATGTACAACCTTGCCAATGGTCCACAGTTGCATGAGTAAGGTTAAAAACACGTGCACTCATATATACAAAAGGACTGCCTGAGACACCCATACATGTTCAGACATTTTCTCGCATGGCTGGATTAATAGTAGTCCCTCTGACACTCACTCAGTCACACACACAAAAGCACACACACACATCTGTGCTTGCGTAGACCATCTGCTGACCGTGTTATGTAACAATTCCACGTGCCTTGGGCTCAGGCTGCTCTTCCCCAGCAAAAAGCTCACCATGTCAGGATGGTACAGAAACTCCTGGCTGCTGTTTTTTTTTTTTTTTGCCAGTCTCTGCCTTCTTCAGTCTGGGGCTTGGCCTGGAGTCCTTCATTATTCAGCTTGACCAAGAATAACCTTTGCTGTTGCCATATCAAGTGCAGAGCTCATTATTATCATTTTTGCCTTCTATCTTACAGTTAATCTCCCTTCTAAAATAAATGGTTTGAGATCACCACAGTCTCTTTGCTTCACTGCAACCTTTCCCCTTTAATATCTCACCCTTGTATACACTTTTCCTTTTACAGTTAAATTCCATCTTGAAATTAATCACTTACTGCATCATCTCTATCTTCTCTCTTTCCTTTTATTTCCACCCTTTCCTCTCATTTCCTATTTTGTCCTCCACTTTGCTACCTTAATATGGTGTTGTATGCATTACTGTATTTTGCAGGAGTGAACAAACATACATGTGGTTGGAAAAAGAGTAGAAATTATGCTCACAAATGATTCACAAACACATTCAGTTTACACAAATTAAACAGATTTCTGTAATCTTAGTGTTTGATTTGTTTAACACTGGCACATATTAGCATGCAGTTCATCACTGCATGGCATTAAGCTCACCATGCTTGTTTCCTGGCAATAAATTACTCGTTTTGGGAAGATGGAAAGCACCCAAGCATTTAGGAAAACGTCAGGGACAACCCAAGCTCTGCTTTGATATGAAAATGAATCTGTTGTAAAGCATGCTCTAGCTGTAGTGTCTGATATGGTCTTCAGTCTTTTTGAATAAGTACTTTAACATAATATGAATATACAAACACAAGTGCACTATTTCTAAGATTATAATTACATTCACATACACAGACTACCTCCAGCTGTGACTGTAGTATAGTGCTTTTTTTTTTTTTTTTTTTTTTTTTTTGAAACCTAACAGTAACATGCTGCCAAAGATGCACTGTGGTCACATGTTGAGGCATCTTGAAGGCAGTAGTGCATACAAATGTCCAAGTGATTATAAAGTAGACCGTTTGAAGAAAGAGGGGGAGAGGGAATGCAGGAATAATTCTTTCAATGTGTCCTTAGGCCTAGTTTTTATTTCTTACCATTGACGCACAGCCCTTGTTAAATGAGGTCGGACAGCAACCCTAGATCATTTAGTAACGTCAAGTGAAGACAACATGTTTCATACTGGAACAGGGGAGATTTTGTTGCAGAATCAAACATCGGCAGGACAGTTAACTTTGAAAGCCAGCCCACTAGTACTCATTAATCATTTTAACTTGTATTAACATCATTGATGCTTTGAGACGAGAAGCTAGAGATTCATAATTAGCTTCAGTCTCAATTTTTTTTGAGCTGAGTGCTGCATTGACTATGCAAAAGGGAAAAAAAATGTATGGTTCAGCTCCTACTGCTTATTATCCTCAAGTGTTTCCACACTTGAAGCTTGCAGAAAAAGAGCTACCACTTGCCTCAGATCGTTGGCGGATGTCATTAACCTTTAATCGCAGGCATTTAACCAAGGTTTTGATCTCATTCATATGCTCTTGTAAACTCTGTGCAGGAGGAGCAGCTGTACACCTGGGCATCTGTTGGCCTGCCAGTGTCTTCCCACCTGTGGGAAGTCCATGCAGGGCGAACTACAGGCAGAGTACAAAACTTGAGGTCTCCTTTGCATCAATCATCAGCCAAGACAGCAGGAGTGCTACACTCTCCGGTTGGTTACATTTACTATGCATGTATAAATATGTTATAGTATGTTTTCCCTGTGTACACAGTTCTTATTTTGGCTGGTACTGTGCAGCATTTCAGGACAGTTTTACTGATTTTGTTTCACTACTAACATCAGAGGTAATCTTACTTCTGGAAACTACATAAATGTAATCTATAAGCAAATGTTTTGGCTTTGTCTTGTCACTTTCATTTTATGTTTTTTTTTTTATGCTTATATGTACCATTTTTAACTTTAACTCGACACAAATTAAAATGTACAGATCCAAAACTCATTTGGCTTTAAAAATGATCATTTCAGTAGGGTACACAAACACCTGAAGCATACAGCAAGCAGTAAAGTGCTCCACAGACAATTTCAGATCTAGATGCTTCTTCTTCCTCCTTCATAAGCCTGAAAACAGAAAAGGTTTTTTTGTTGCCATAAAATAAAGTACATTTTGTCCTTACAGGATTAATGGTCAGGGTACATTATATTTATGAATTTATTATCATTATTATTATTTGATGCTAATTATTTCTTGATATGAAATTAAAAATTACCTGCATGACCTGTCTACATGTTGGTAGACACAGTAAATCTGTGTCCTGCACTCATTAGTTAGCTCTAATTAGCTCTAGATAAGCCTTAATTGTAATTTGTTCTTTGCCCACCAGAGGTCAGGCTTGCCTTGAAAGACTTGTTAGATTACCACAGCGAGCCTCCCTCTTTCCTAGAAGAACTAATAAATTAGGAAGGCCATACTGACTGAACATTCTCTGTAACATTCAATGCTGTGACCACAACTTGGGAATGTGTACTAGCAGACAGACCCTCCCCACGTGAGGCCCGACGAGACTCACTGTCTCTGGGGTCAAATCTCTCGGTATCCCCTCATCCCTGCTCTAACCAGTCTGGAGCCAGAGGTCTGATGGAGTCTAGACATAATGGACTTCCTTGACCTTTCTTTAGCTCATAGCCTTGTCACTAAGCTCCCTCAGTTGTGGGTGTTTTTATAGTTCATAAACCGTAATTTATTAAAGGGTAATATGTCCAAGACTTGCCAGCAAATTTTTATGTCTGCTTCTCAACATTTAGAGTGCAAAATAGGCTTGACTACCTGCTTTTATATATTTATATATTATGTTATATTTGCATGTTGAGTTAAAATCTTTTTGTTTGTTTGCTGACAGACAGAAACCAGCAGGTTGAAGTCAGGTCAGTCATCCTCAGAGGATGAAAGCTGTCTCATCCCTCAGCTGGAGAGGACCATCGATGACCTGCGGATTAAGATTGCTGTGTTGCAGAGCCAGCAGGCCTCCTTGGCAAAGGGCAACGGGGATAATATGGGAGCTCTGGGTGCTGCTCACCACAAGGCCTCACAGATGAGAGGAGGAAGATTGGGTAAGATGAGCCAGGAGGTGTCTGTCCAGACGTCGCCTGTAGAGGAGGGGTTTAAATTTGACGTGCCTTTCAGCGGAGGATCAGACGGCGTGTTGTCCTCTGTGTCATCCAAATCTACGGAGCGCTTTGTCTGCATGTGCCAGCAGAGGCAGCAGAGCAGCGCCCATGCAGCTCCTCCACCCCCACCACCAGCACCACCTTTACCAGGAGGTATCGCTCCTCCTCCACCACCACCTCCCCCGCCCTTACCTGGGGTCGGACCTTGTCCACCACCTCCTCCTCCTCCCCCTCCTCCACCACCAGGTTTTGGACCTCCACCACCTCCTCCTCCCCCCCCACCTGGTTTTGGACCTCCACCCCCACCTCCTCCACCGCCGGGCATGGGCCCTCCTCCACCACCCCCACCACCCGGAATGGGCCCCCCTCCTCCACCGCCACCCCCAGGGTTTGGGCCTCCACCACCACCAGGCCTCATGCCCTCCATGATGGCCCAGGAAGCTGCCCCTGCCAAGGCTGTGATAGAGCCCCCCAAGCCAATGAAGCCACTCTACTGGACACGCATACAGCTGCATGCTAAAAAGTAAGGATACGCTGAATAAAGTGAAGATAGATATGGATCATTTGCACAAAGGTATTCTCTGAACAGTAGAGAATTGAGAGGAAACATGTCCACTTAAGATAAAGATCGGCCACATGCTGTGACGGCAATAGAGATGCTAACCTTGTGGAAAATGAAAGTGATGCAGTCCAGGCACTGTGGTCAGCAGTGAGTTGACTTGAACCAGGTTTTCTTTCCTTAATAAGGCTTGGAAAAATGTAGTTGAATAAACATCTAGAAATAGACTACTTGACTTACTGAATTCTAAATTTAATTTGCTGTCTGACAGAATTATCAAATGTATAACTTTTGGATTTTCCTCTGCAAAAGATGACAAATGAGGAACTTTAAAAAAAGTGTAAGACAACGAGAAATGGCAAAAATGCCCTGTGGTTCAATAATATGAATTACACCATAAAAATAATAAATGCATATAATACATAGTAGATTATAGCTCACACATTTGCACTGTGAATTATTCCTCTTTCCACCTATCTCTAGACAAAGTGACTCATTGGTGTGGGAGAAAATCGATGAACCAACTGTGAACTTTGAAGAATTTGTGGAACTCTTCTCCAAAAGTGCTGTTAAGGAAAAGAAAAAGCCAATTTCAGACACAATCAGCAAGTCCAAGGCCAAGCAGGTATGTTTTATGTTTTTGTGTGTGCGTTCCTTTCTGTTCGTCTCTCTCTATATACATACTATATCTGTGCTGATCTGTTTGTGGATACAAATGTGTGTGTGTGTGTGTGTGTGTGTGTGTGTTTTTGCATATCCCCTGGGGTCACCAAATATGGCACTCTTCAGAGCTCCGATCTTCACTCTCACTCCTCCGATGCCCCTTTCGTTTTCATTCTCCACACTGTCGCTCACTGAGTTGCTGTGAGTGACAGGAGGAACTGCTACAGCCAGACAGTTATTATGTGGTGTGAGCTCTGGCTCCCACCCGACTCCCCCGTGACCATCCAGTGGCACTGAGCCAATGTCTTGCGTGCGGTGAGGAAACCTCACGACGGTGCGACTGTTGAGAGAGAGACACAGAGAGAGAGAGAGAGAGAGAGAGGCAGAGGCAGGCGGGCAGGGAGAGGGGGAGTCTGGGAGCTGTATTTCGTGATGTGGTCCCTCCCATTGTGCTTTCTGTATGACTTCGTTTATTAGTCAGAATGTTTCCTTCCCGAATGCCATTTAAGTCACTTCAGCAATCTGCAAGTGAAGAAATTTTTGATCTACAATTTAAAGCTGTTCTAGTCAAGATTTTTATGTTAATTTACTGTTCATAACATCATTTTTTTTCAGAATTTCTGAATTCCCAATCTTGTATTTCTTCCCATCTTAGTTTACTGTCCACTGGGCTAATTTTGGCATTTCTTTTGCCTCCGGATTTTAATATTTGTCAAGGAAGCAATATAAATTTTAAAACAGCCCAGTGGACTTTAAACCAAAATGAAGGGGGCCTGTCAACTGTCTCCTACTTGAACTCTTATAAAAGACCCCAAGGACTGTTAGTCACTGAGGTACCCCTTTCAGCAAGACAGGTACATTACCACCTGGTGGAAAACATCACACTTCTGATGCTTTTGAGGAATGTGGAAAAATGATAGCCAAAGACTGACAAGGTAGATAAAAACAAATACGCAGGTCTGTCAGAAAGACAAAAAAAAAAAAAAAAAACTGTACAGTATATCTGATACATGATGAGTCTTCCCCAGCCTCTATGCAGCTATTGTTTTCATCTGTTCATGTGTTCACTAGAGTGCAACAGTTTTTGCAGTGCTCAGTGCTTAGGAGAACTATGTGATCATGAAGCTGTGATGAAAATGCAGCATGCGCTTGTACATCACCCACAAGCATGAGTTACTTCTATGTTTTTATGAGGAATATGCGCTTACCAGGAAGTAACTTGGTAACTGCAGTAGCTAAGCTAAAGCCCCTATGTATAGGGTTTTCTATTATTAAATAATCTTTCAAATTATTCTTATTGCACAAGTTTTTGTTTCTACAGTTCTAATAATTCATTGCATCATCTTATTCATCCTATTCTTCCTATGCATCCTATTGAAGCACTCTTATAATGCTAAGCCACTCTAGACTGAAGCTAAATACATAGCATACAGTAGTTTTACCACCCAAATCACTTAGGGGTAAAAAACTTGCAGCTTTCATTTGCCCATCACAAGAAAATCACACTTTCACACAGGAATTCCTCTTCAAACGCACTTCAGAAATAGCTGTCAGCAAGTGTGTTCGACACTCCAGGAGCTGTCAGATGGTTTCTGTGACACCAAAGAGACACAATAGAGGTCATTCACATCAGTACAGAGCAGCACTACCCCTGCAAGCATTGATGTGCAGTAGTGCTTTTGGTTTGATTTAGAAGATGACACAGCACTGGGCGACCGGGAACAACCAGAATGCCCTACTCTCTATTAAACAGAATTCCCTGATTGATGGAGCTCCGAATAAGTCAGCTACCACATCATGAAGCAGCTCATGTTGTGGTTTTGTTGCTAAATTGTAAGAGACAAGAGACAAATTGAGATGGGTGTGGGTTGAATTCCCTCGGTCATCACTGCATGATGCTGCCGTGGATGTTCTCAAACACAACAATGGTGCCGAGGATATTGAGGCCAATAATGAGCAAATAAAAACACACATTTCCAGCTCATGAGGACCAGCCCCAGGCCTCAAGACGATTGATCTTGAGTTATTCCATCCCCTGTGTGCTATGAGTTCAACTGTTTTACTGATGAGAGGGGACAAGCATCCTCTCCAGAGCTACCACTAGAGAGCAGCTTTGACGTCAGTGCTAGGCCAATTTAAAGGCCTCTGCTGACATCAGTGTAAGATGTCAGTGTCAAGTGTTCACCCTGCTGTCTATCTGCACAAAGGTCTGAGCTGTCTTTTATGCTGCCCTTTATATATGGAGAAATAGTAAAACAGTGAATATGCTGCTGGATTACAGTATGTGACGTACATCTGTTCAAGATTGAAGATTTGGGGCTTTTGTTTCATGGCACTCGGGGCCAATCCAGCAGTGTTTTGATTAGTGCTTGATTTTGGAGATGCCAAGTGTGTTTTCACTTCTGATCAAATGAATGCTAATATACAACTTACAGCTTACAGTCTCCTCAAGGGTCAATGTTTTTTCCATCCCACACGAATAAAGATTTCTTCTAAGCAGGTTAAGGGAGGATACGAATGACAGAAGGGCTGCAACTATTAATTTAATCAATGATTATTCTGCTGATTGTTTTCTCGATTAATCAATCCCGAACCCAAGATATTCAATTTACAATCACAAAAAACAAAACAAAGCTGCAAATCCTACAACTGAGAAGCTGAAACTTGGGTGATGTTTTTCCCTTTTTTTACTTACTTATTAACTGATTATCAAAGTAGTTGCAGATTAATTTTGTCAATCAACTACAATCAACGGGGCGGCTGTGGCTCAGGAGGTAGAGCGGGTCGTCCACCAACCACAGGGTTGGCAGTTTGATCCCCAGCTCTTCCTGTTCATTTGTTGAAGTGTCCTTGAGCAAGACACTGAATCCCTGATGGTCAGGACAGCGCCTTGTATGGCTCCGCCGCCATCAGCGCGTGTGTGTGTGTGTGTGTGTGTGTGTGTCTCTAAGAGGCAAAAATCGCTTTGTCCGTTAAGGTAGAAAGGTGCTACATAAGGTGCAGTACATTTACCATTTACATAATGATTTCAACTCTAAATGATAGTTTAAAAATGTTAAATATTGAGGACCCTCATCTCAGCCTCAGTAATGTTATTATATTCTTTCTTTGAATATCTTGACAGATTTTTATTAATAACTTCAATACTCACTGTTGTCTGAGTGATTTCACACACACAGGTTCTCCTCCAATGTTAGATAATGAGATGATCATTATAAAAATGACAATAATATCTTTAAATATATCACTGTTTGAACGGTAACTCTGATTATTAAGTTTCACTTCAACTCAGTGCTTGATCCCAAAGTTAAAGGACAAAGATTAGATGGAAACTGGCAATTATTCTTTGTACAACTCAAAAACTCAAACTCTTTTTATTTTCACATCTCTTTCAGCTTCTTTCAAGAGAACAAGTTGTACCTCAGAGATTTGTTTCTCACATGTGATTCGGAGCTGTATGAGCTTGATGAAAGTCCATATTGGCCAACCCTGAAATGATAAATGGATCAAACGATCAACATATAATAAATGTGACTTAAAGGATTTCTTTAAACCAAAAACTTAAACACATGGTTCTCATGAGACTGTTGAAAAACACTGTATTAGATGAAATTTCCAGGGTTGTTTTCTTGTCCTGAAAGGCTATTGTTTAAAATGTTCATCATGAAAATAATTTCAATAACTATAGTGGTTCAAGAATCCAGCTGTGTTCCATTACAAAATAATACTACTGATACACTGCAAGGGGATTTTTATTTTAAATTTATGTTTTAAAAAAATTTAAAAAATTGCAAAATCAGGCAGTTCTGCCAGGAAGTAAACTACTGAACTCCGTTTTATATGACTATAATCCGTTTGTACATATGGGTGAGTCAAGCCAGATGATAAAACATGACTAATGACTTATTTTCTTACTGCCATTGCGCAGCTACCCTACACTAGCTACCACAGGCTCACAGTGGAAGCCACTGGGCATCATATCTCAAGCAGCCTGTCCCCTGAAGCTGTGGTTGAGCCGAGAAAACAGAGACAGTTGGGGCCTGGTGATATAACTTCCTGTGTGTTTGAGAGGTCTGTGGTCTGTGTGATCTGGTTTAGATGGAAGCGTTCTGTCTGGATCACAGTAGGCTACGGGTTTCATGTCCTGTCCCCTCACCACTTTGCTACCCAGCGCACACTTCTGCTTGCTCGGACGAGTTGTGGTCCACAATGGCCCCCATGGATGCTGTTTTTTTATGCTTAATAACAACAATGGCTTGATATTCAACTCCTGGCTGTTGACAAGTGGAAGCCATTATTATTCAGCCAACTTTTTTTAATATTGCATTCTTTGGAGCTGTTTTGATCTTGGGATACAGCAGTTTTGACTAAAAGTTATCAGTTTTTGATGTATTATTTTTCCCTTTGAAAAAAATAACCTTCTGTTATGCAAGACCATGTAAGATAATGTGATTCCCTGTTTAATCAGCGGCAGGACCTGAATCCATGTGATCATGCTACGCTTAGCAAATAAGCCTCTTGTTGTCTAAATGATCTGTACATTTTTAATCACACGACTGAAAGATGATAGATGTAGAGAATTGGAGGAAAAGGAAAAAATTGTTAATCATCATCAGCCAAGACAGCATTGTAATTTTCCTAATGTTTGCGGGTAAATAGTTTTCCTCCCACAGAATGAAAGACTTAAGGGAGTGATGTTCCTGTCTTTTGTTTCCTGTCAATTATTAAATGTTTTATCTGCGTGTGTGTGTTTGTGTGTGTGTGTTTGTGCATGTGGTTGCGGTATATGGAGTATTGACATCTCTGTTCGCTCTGCCCTCGTATAACCTTAATGCTCACGTCCCTGTCTCATCAACGTTTAGGTGGTGAAGCTTTTGAGCAACAAGCGTTCGCAGGCTGTGGGTATTCTGATGTCCAGCATTCATCTTGATATGAAGGATATCCACAATGGTAGGTGTTGAACTTATCTGCCCGCTGAGAAGATATTGTGACAAAATACAGTAAAATGACACAGTTATGAAAACAGTGTAGTGTCTGCACACTGTTGAATGTGTAATTTGGCCTCCATAATGGTAGGCCAATGGCATTAACCACTGTAATAGTCAGCCTGGGGGGAAATGGTAAGTACAGTTGATTTACCAATAAAATATATACATTTCATAATTCCCACCATCATAATTTCCTAAACATAAAAAGTATAATCTTGTTCTGACATTCAGTGTAACTATCCAAAAATGACTAAAAACACATAAGTGAGCCACACCGTTGCACTGGATCAGTACCATCAACATGGGCACTGTAGTTAATTTTAAATCAAAGCACGCACATCGTCCTGCTGCACAAAATACTCACTAAAGCACCAAATGAGAATAGTCCAAAAGCAATGCACTACTTACTCTTGTTTGAGTAACCTTCTGTTAAAACTATAGTGTAAGTTAATATATTTGAAACTATAAATTCGTGATCCGTGTTTAAAGATTTTTGTCATTGTCTTGTAGTATGAATAGGCTTTGGGTTAAGAGCCATGTGGGAACAGTTGGAAAGTATTGAGAGACAGAATTTTAGCCTCTAATCTTTGGTTCTGGTCTTTTTCGTGGGATCTGTTGACAATAAGAGAAAAGTACAATGATGCCAGTCTAAATAGACTTTATTAATTGTTTATCTTTTTTGGCGGATCATAAAATACATCTCATGTCAAATGCAACACAGGTGTGCTTTCTGTGAGTGTACACAAAAAAAATCTCAGTACTAAATTAAAGTACTACTTTACCCATTTATTTCTTATACATTCCTCCTGCTCTTTTCATAGAGAACTGTACCATACTTTTTGTAGTGCTGTTTTCCTACTTCTTAAAATACATCTTGTTCTCAGTCTACTGAAAAGTAAGCAAGATTGAGTATTGCTGAAGTTGTTGCCAAAGTTTAAAACCCTGTCTTGTAGTTAGCTTTATCACAAGTCATAATGTTGCAAGCCATCTGAAAAGCTTTTGCCTTTATGGGTTACTCTCCTCCCCTCTGTTTTTCTTTGCTCTCATTTTGCATAATCTCTCCCCATTGAACATCCACATCATGTTTCTCCACAGCTCTGTCTTTCTCTGATGAGTTGTCACCATCTTGTCTAAACGGCTTTGTTAAAGTGAAGTCATTCAGGAGACGTTGATGGGAACGGACTGTCTTCCCGTTTTAGTTACTCTCTGATTGCTCTCATCCGTGTGTCTAAACACTCTTCCTCATCTCCCCAATCCTATTCAAAGGAACCCTCCCACAGTATAGCCTTTATTTCAGCCTCTAATCTTTATCTTAAAACATGGCAGCTTGGTAAGTTACATCAAAGTTAATGTGTACCACAGAAAAATGGCTGGTACATGTTGTATATTTGCAGCAATAATCATTTACTCCTGTTGAGGATTGTTTTGCCGAAAGTATCTTCAAAGCATCTTGTGGACTGAATTTTCACTCTTCTGTGTTTCTGGCCTTAATGTCAGCCTTTAGTGCATCCATCTCAGGTTAGAGTGGGAGGGCAAGCAAGGGCCACTCTCATCAGCACTGTCATTCATCTCCTATGTTAGGACAGTTTTTGCCATAGTACATAATTAGAGCTGATTGGAAACTTAAGTATATCAGGGAGAGTAAGATCAGGGAAAAGATATCGTAGTGCTTTGTTGAAGTACTTCTCAATACTCTGTGCTTGTTATTCCCCAAAAGAAGTGGGATGCCTACTGCCTTGCACAACATATAATGACCTGGAAACCCTCGGAATTGTTTTTATTTACTTTGTCATGCCTTTTCAATTGATTGATTATTAGGTGTGAATAATTATAGCCTGAAAATAGTAATTATTTCACACCAAGAACAAAACCCAAAAGACTGTGTATTAGCAATGCTATTCTTTTCCCATTCCTGAAATGATCTCGTGTTCCCTAGTGCCGTCAGAGGTTTAAGATGATTAAAGAATTGAAGGATAATTTATTTACAAAAGAGAGAGATTTATTTGTCAAAACTTTGTAATTGTCCCTTTCAATGTAGTGAATCATTGTTTTATTTCCTCTTAATTCCATGATGAAGCCAATGACTAAAGCCCTCGTCACTTGGATATCTCCAACTTGAAGAAAAACAATTTCTGAATCATTGATTTAGATTGTGTCTGTTTTATGACAGTCCAATTGCTCAGCGAGAAGTCAACACATTTTTCTTCTTCTCACAGCTGTTGTTGTTTGTTCTCAGACTTGGCCGACACTCTGCATGTTTCATAGGACACTTCCGTGGGGTGTCTGCTTCCTGTGAGGCTTTGGAGCGCCAGCCATAGTATTAGATGGTGGTTGCCGGCGCCATGCTGGGGTTGAATGTGGTAATAGGGGTATACCCAGGCAGATGGGTCTGGCTTTTGGTCGTAAGAGGTCTGTGTCAGAGCAATGATACGGCTTTCTCCCATGTCTCTTAAAATCCGTCTCCAATCAAAGCAGCCAGCCAGTCTCTGGTTCAGATTGTAATGAAAACCAAATGGTTACCAGAGAAGAGTGCAAGAAACAGAAAAAGCGAGAGTCAGAGAGAAGGAAGTTATTTCTGCGGTGGCTTTGGAAGAGAAGAGAGTGTGAAGAGGTTAGAGAGTGACAGCAACAGCAAAAGACTAGCGAAGAAGGAGTGGATTTGCCGAAGTGGCACAAGAGTGGAGAAATGGAAAAAGGCTATGGGATTACATAAGGAGACAGAAAGCAAATATCAAAGCTAAAAACATGAGACAGAACTGAATGGATCAGTACAACAGTCACTTGAGGCTTTTTTCCAGATGCCTGTCCTTTCTCTAATTTAGTTTTTCTCTCACGGTCCTCCTTCCTTTATTTTAGGTTTTAAGTTTATGTCGGTAAAAAGCTTATAAGAAGTTCAGTCATGTTCCATGTTCAAGTGGACATTGGACACTGACTACATTGCCCCAGGTTCCTTTATCCCTTCTGACGCTATCTTTTCCCCCTTTACCTCAACAGCAAATCAGCAGATCAAAACAGTGTGAGTAATTTGGACACCCATGGCATGGTGAAATACATATATAGGCGTCGAGTGCTTCACTGGCTGATTGTGCGCACAGCAACACCTCAGCCTCAACACCGCAGACCCCCGGGCTCTGTTTGTCTTTAAACATTTACTTTCAAAGGATTAATGCTCACGGGCGCCAGGTCCTCGCGCCGAGACAAAAAGGCGACACCAGGAATTCAAACACAGAAGTTCAAACACAGATCTTTGTACTTTTGACAGATTTCTAAGACCTCCGTATTTATGTTTTAGTTTGTGGCCCCTTGCATGCTATCGTGATGAGAGCTGATAAATATGTAACTCGCAGCATACGGCACATGACACACTATTTGGGCCGTGCAGGGAGAATTCTGCCCTTGTTTCGTGCAACCTTCAGCCACAACAAAGCAGGAAACTCAGATTTGAGAAGGTATTCTGCCACTGTTTGTCATAATTGTCTCTGCCAAAGGAAAATATTATAATCATGAAGTTATGAATTGTAGAGGCCTGCTTGCGCTGGTTTGATTTCTGACTTGTTAAGGGTGTTCCTCGAAGATAGCAGAGAAGTGTCATGACATTCTTTAGTGTTGACATTAACCATGTCATCCTCTCCCTCTGTTCACAGCCGTCCTAAATATGGACAACACCGTCGTTGATCTGGAAACTCTGCAAGCCCTTTATGAAAATGTGAGTATAACATGCTGCAACATGACTTGGGACAGGAGCCATGTCTTTGTGGTTACAACGGTAATAAAAAATCTTAAAACTTTGCAAATTTTTGACTTTGAAGGGCAGATGATCAAGGCCCATGTTGACAGTGGTTTCAGTAAAGTCAATAGACCAGTGAAAAGACAATATCCCAAACTCAAATACATTTCTCCACTTTCCTGCCAATTCAAAATCATATAAATACACAGTGTTGAACAACAAACCCAGTATAATTACACAAAGTAACACCACTGACAGCTCAGGCTGATCTTGACTGCAGCATTCAGGCTGGGAAAACCTTTCAGTCTTTTTTTTTTTTTCTTTTCCTCTGTGGCTTGCAGTAAAACTATTATTTTGGAACAGTTTGCTTGTGACAAAATAAAATGATTTACAGTTACACACTTCATGCCATATATGAATAACAGGCAATCATTTTATTATAGAATGAAACCTAAGAGGACTCAACAAGCTGCGATATCAACAAAATGGCAAAAAATCATTCATCAGCTGTTAGTGTTGTTTTATTTGGCGCTCCATTGAGGGGAAACCACAAAACACCAATGGCTATCCATCAAAAAAAAATACCTCTCCAAGATTATCAAAAGCTGAACTTTTGTATACAGTATAGGTGGGGAAAAATCAACTTTATAATTAAATTATAGCAAGATGTGTTTATAATACAAAACAACATGTTTTTTTTTTTCCACTGTCAATCCAGAGATGCCACGTCACTGTGATGGGGTTTTTCTATGTGCACTTCTTATTCCATGTTCCTCTTGAAAGGGTGAACTAAAGGAAGTGTGCATTAGATACCAAAACAAACAGGCCAGCCACAGACTGAACTGGTATGTGTGCTGTTTGGAGTCAGTCCTGTGTAGGTCTGTCTGCTGGCCTGGACGAGGACCAACGATTCTACATAGTAAACAAGTTTTTTTTTTTTTTCTTCACACTGGATCTGATTGACTCCATTTTTGTAATGCCCCTCTGTAAAGGAAATGATAGTTGAGAAACCCCAGCGTTTGTATCACACAGATCCTCTTGAAAGTGCTGGTGTGGTTTTAAAAAGAGAGACTGCACTGAGCTTTGCCAAGTGAAATGACCACATTGTGTTGTATAATATTAGCATAAAAAGAATTATGGAGCTGTCATCACTACTTCCAGATATGTCTCCATTTTGGCTATGAAGGGCTCCTTGTATACAGTAAATACATATTCATCAACCTTCACTGATAGGAAGTCTCCCCCACCCAGTGGAGATGGTTCAGGACCCTTACAAAGTCAGGTCAGTAAATAATGGAACATGAAAACAGGCATGTTTTCCACATTTCAACTGTGATACAGTTTTAAGATGCTGTGAAATTCCTGTGAATTGCTTTTTGGCACAACTACACAGGAGAGGCCTAGACCTTTGGCTACAAGAGCCATATTAATAATGTTGATCATGGGAATGAGACTGAGGCTTGAGACAAGCTGTAGTTATGAACCAATGTGTCATAACTGAGGATCAAAAGTCTTCTAACCTCTCCACTCACCCCAAGATTTCAAGCCCTCTCTCTCTCCTTCTCCCCCTTATGGCCTTAGGCTATGTTATTGAGTCGAGGAGCCAAATTGTTTCTCTTTTGTATTGCGAGACTCCATCCTGTCTGTGGGTCTCCAGCCCCCTAAACCACAGTTGGCAGCACAGTCAGCCTGTCTTGAGGAATGCGAGGGGCTTCAAATGGTTACACCCTCACTCACTGTGCTAGGAGCTAGATCACACACTGCTCTCCCTCACTCTCTTTTTCTCTCACACACACAAACATGCTCACAAACAAACATGTGGACCCTCACAAATATGCACACACTGTATGCACACAGAGACAGAAACACACACAGGCAGGGACAGAGTCGCTCAGTCTATGAGCTGCGGATTATAGCCACTCCAGTTCTTTGAACAATAAGCCACTGCCATTAAAGGGGTCACAGTGATAGTGGGACACCGCTCCCTCCCCTCTAATATCACAAGCCATTATCTGGGCCCAGACTGGTTGTCTGAAGTTCTGACTCCTTTCAGCTGACAGTAGCTAAATGTCATAGAGGTCAGTTAGAGCCATAGTCCCTCCTACGAAGTTTTACACTACAAATGATCACCTCATACTCCATTTTCTCATAGCAAGTGCCTTGTAATGTGTAAATGTATTTTGTGTTTGTTACATGATATAATTTGTCATTTGGACACTATTTTTTGGCAGGGTAATGCACAGAGAATCTCTATAAATGTTGTTTCAGTGAAAATTGATTGACATAAATAGTGATTAAGCCCTGGCTGGCTCTGTTTAGCCTTGTACTAGAAACCTGGCTAATGAATACCACTTGGCTACTGCTAGAATTCTGGCATCACAAATATCATCCTACTTGCCTTTGCATTTGATATTCCACATGGGACTGTATTTCTCATGCTAACAACCACTGCAACATGCCCTAGCAATTCAAAGATCACACGCTAATGCCTACTTGTCCCCAATTACACCAAACACTGCTGGGCTCTGCTGCTGCCCTTTGAAAAGGATCTGCTTTGTGTTAAATATATTTACACTTGAAAACATCTCGAGAGAAGGCGAAGGAGAGCTTGCCCTCGTCGACAGAAGGCAGCGGTGTGTAGAATACTAATCGGGCCCTCAGTGCGTTTGATGCTGGTGTTTGATGTTTTCCAAGGATCCATGCTGAGGCCAAACCCCAGAGAGAAACAGAGGGAGAGACCAGACTGCTCAGACTTCGGGGGTCTATGGGCTCTGGAGAGACTGGGAGAGAGTTTACATTCTCCTCCTGGGGATGGTTTTATTGTTTTGCCCGTCTGCGTCAGAAACATTAACATCTATTGTCTTTGCCTCTTGTGAAACGAAGGGGCATTTCTGGTCTGCCTTTTTTAAACCACCTTGTATAAAGCTGTGGTCCAGTGCCTGACAGCAAGATAATAGTCAGGAATGTAGTCTGGCAACTCTTTAGCATTTCTGAAACTTATACGTATAGGCTGGTATACAGTAGAGTTAAAGTAAAGTAAGTTTGAGAGTTATTTTACGCTTGAACTGCAGTTTGTCGACATAAAAACTGGGGACTAAGCTGACAGAACAAACCCACCTCAAGTTTTGTTTAGTTCTTGCTCTTGCTTTTGGTAATATCACATGGTCTTCATCAGAAATTAAAGTTCCATTTTTCTGAGCACTTCTGACTCTTTATTCATGAATGTTGAGGTTCAAAGTTCATTCTTGACCTTTTGAAACAAAAACTGACCAAACAGTATCACCTCAAGATCATTTGCATGATTTTCATCAGCAGGCTGAAGGTTCATCTATCAGTGTATCTGCCTCTTTTAGTTGCTTTGGTGACACCAGAGACTGCAAGGTCCTATCAATTTATAAAGTACTCAGTTCCTGATTGCCCTGATCAAAGTGTGTGAAGTTAATCTTACACTTCTGTAAGTTTTGATTTGAGTGTAAAAAAGATTCTTATGTCAACTGTGAGAACTTCATACTGTACCTAATGACATACAGTACATTTCCAACTCAGTTTAACCTGAATTTTCATCTGACAGAGAGCTCAAAATGATGAGATGGACAGCATCAAAACACACATTAAATCAGCCAAAGACAAGGCGGATGCCAAGCCACTGGACAAGCCTGAACAGTAAGAGCCAAACCTATACAAGTTATTACATGGGAGCTGTCTAAAATAGATATGTTATGATGACTGAGTTTTTTCCTTTACAGGTTTCTATTCCAGTTGTCCCAAATCCCCAACTTCTCTGAACGGGTGTTCTGCATCCTGTTTCAGTCGACTTTCCATGAATGTATCACCTCAATCCTCCGCAAAATAGAAATCCTTCAGAGAGTTTGCAAGGTGAGCCACTGGCCTTGTTCATGTTTCATTTTCTTTTCTGTCTCTCAGTCTGTCACCTTGATGTCTTCATCTCATTAGTTTCAACATCTCTTAAACTGTGTGTGTGTGTGTGTACGTGTACGTGTGTGTGTGTGTGTGTGTGTACGTGTGTGTACCAGGCTCTCCAGAGCGGTATGTGTGTATTGCAGGTTCTGGGCCTGGTGCTTGCTTTTGGCAACTTCATGAACGGAGGCAATCGGTCTCGAGGGCAGGCCGACGGCTTCACCTTGGACATTCTGCCAAAACTGAAGGACGTTAAGAGCAGTGTGAGTTTGTGTGTTTCAAGAGTGAAAGCAAACATCACTCATTCTACAATAGCAGACACTCAAATTGTGTGTTATAGTGTTTTTCGCAAGCAAACAGGAGACTGGAAGTGTTTGTATAAATTAGTTTAAAATAAGCAAAGTAGACAAGCATGTTTGATTAATGTGCACCCACACAAGCACCCTTTTTATTTTGTAATTCACATTGTACTAAAAAATGATAAGTGGTTTCGGAAAATGGTGATTCTAAATGTTGAACTGGACTGGTTTTACAGTTGCACCATGTATTGTCAAGCCTAGAATTTGAGAGTCCAGGAGTTAAAAGGGTCCTTCTCTGCTGCCAAACATGAGAACCATTGCTGCACAGATTTAGAGAGGCCATTCTGTTTACTGTTCTTATTCAATATCACATCAGTCTCAGTGTGCCCTTGGCACTGCCATATAAGGACGCAGTGGTTTGTGTTTTTGTGGTGGTGGACTGAGTAAGGTATCCATAAAGAACATCAAACTTTCCACCAACTCTGAGTTATGACAGTCAGCCCAGCACAGTTGTTTTGTTGTATTGCTCTTCCAATGTCATGTCAAAGTCTCTACTCTTGTTTGCCCTGCACAAATTAAAACGTCCTGCTCCAAAATGATTAAATTAATAAATAAAGGGATTTTGGTTTATTTATTTGGATCTTTCTCTTTCTTTCAGGATAACTCCCAGAGTCTTTTGTCCTACATTGTTGCTTACTATCTAAGGCACTTTGATGAGGTATGTTTTGGTTCCTGTTTATTTGAATCACTTTTCTGTTTTAGTCTGATTTGCTTAGAAATCCTTCCAGAGCTCTCTTTCCATCTCCCCTCTTGCCAGAGGATACCATGGCTTATCCTTTATCAAATTATTTATTTTCCCTTTTCTCATTTACGGCAGAAAGAAATCTCTCTCCTTCTCTGGTTCTCTCTCTTTATAATTTTCTTTCTGTCTTTCACTCTTCATCTCCCGCCCTTGCTCTGCTTTGGTCTGGGTTCATTCAAACCTTCAGTCTGTTCATTGGCACAGCATCCAAAGGAGCGCTAGTGTAAATAATTAGGTTCTCCAGATGAGATGAACTCAGTAGAGTGCTGCTTGCCAAAATCAACCTGCATGACATGGTTCTAGCACTCATAATGGTCTTATAGTAACACTGATGAAGAGAATTACGGTGTACTTTCTACACCGAGCTTAATGGCCATTATCTGCTGTAAATTCAGCCATATCTTCTCAGGGATGTTTGGACTGCTGATAAGTATATGTGGGTCTTTCAAGACATTTATTTCAATCTTGCATGGTGTGTATAGTATATACTAGAGAGGCCCTCAGTTTGAGGAAGATTGTCTTTGACATTGTGTGTCTGTGCATGGATGTGTGTGTGTGTGTTGTGCTGTACCAGGATGCTGGCAGAGAGACGTGTGTCTACCCTCTGCCCGAGCCCCAGGACCTCTTCCAAGCCTCCCAGATGAAATTTGAAGATTTTCAAAGAGACCTCCGCAAGCTGAGGAAAGACCTCAATGGTATGGTCATCAACCTACACTCCACAATTTTCCTTCTGCTTGAGCACATCCAAAACGTTATATTTACAACAAGCTTACCAGGTAGTAAACTTGGCCCCGCCATATCCAGCAAATCATGGAAGATGTCATATTATGTTTATAATACCTTTGCATGGAAATGTATGAAGCCATAAATTATGTATTAATCCATGCACATATCTCCTAGCACAATGGAAAATTATTTTCCCAAACCTGACCAGCTATGGTCATGTTTGGATCGTAGAGGCGGGTCAACAGAGAGATAGCATCTGTTTGTCGTACAGACGAGCTAACCAGAAGCAGATGTGACTTGTCAGAAGTAGACTCCTGTTGGACCTGGCGTGCCTTTACTGTCCTCATGAAATAGAGATCAAAATATAGAGGGTGCAAGGTCAGGGAACTTCCACTACCTGTGTACACTATCAAAGGTTCATCAGCTATTCACTGACCTGGAAGAGGCTCTCCTCGAGCTCTGATTTGCCTCACTGACCCTGCAAGCAGCGAACCTCCAAAAAACAACACTGAGTTTTGAAGAGAATTTCAGAATATTCCTGCATGTCTCTGGATACATTGTGTGTCATCACTTTGCCCAGAGGGATCCTAAATATGATTACTGGGCGGACTAATTTGGCTGATGGCTTTTACTCTTTGACTCTTCAATTCATTAATTTGTTCATTCATCAGTCAGTTGTGCAATCAGTTCCTCTGGTTAATCTATTACGTAACTTTCCATGACTGCACACTTTCTTCTAAAATAACTTTTGTCATGAACATGTCATTACTGTTAGGTAAAACCTTATATCATCAAACTGTCTTCACCACTAACCATCAATATTCAAAAGGAAAAAAAACAGCTTTTTTTTGTGCCATTGTTTTAGAAGGTTTAAGAAGCCAAAGAGTCAGGAGCCAGAATTTCCATTGATCTATTATTATGATTATGTAATACCTCAATGAAGTCACAAAGCTATAAAACATCATATGATGACAGTATTATTTCATGGAGGGACCTCATATATTGCATTTTATCATATAGTAAACACCTGAATTATGTAAAATGCCCATATGTTAGACTGAATGTGTTTGGTTGCTGGATATCAAGACTGCGGAAAAAAGCATGGCAATTGGATTATGCTTTGACAAGCCAAACTGATTGGTTGAGTGAAAAAACAAGTCTTAATGAATGAGGCCGTTGGGAAATGCTCACTTTCACTACTCTGTCTCAAGTCACTCAGCACTTAGAACACTTTCCAAAGACTGAAGTGCCTACAGGTGGTAAAAAAACGACTGAGTTTTTGTGCAAACATATGTGTGCACACATGAGAGTCTGTATGTGTGTATGTGTGAGGTTGTCCGCTTGCAGCTCGATTGACAATTCCCCAAACCTGGTCTGTTCTCTATCATGTTTTATGTATCTTTGCTGCTAAACCAATCAGGTATGTGATCCGTGTTGCCAAATATTGTTTTTCCTCTGCCATAATGATTCTTTAGGCTGTTCATTATTTGCAATTCATAAAGATGGAGTTAGTCGCAGGGGAAATGGACTTGCGTCTGCTCCGACCCCAGTGGCAGTGGCACATGCTTGGCCATACATAAATACATCATCACATGCTATACCTGCAGACCTCTTCATTACCTAGCAGAGCCAGCTGAGCACTATAACAGACGCGGGCTTTGATGACAGTTCCCAGAGGGGGGTTCCGATAGGTAGGCGGCGCAGAAATGGCCTTGGCTGGCCCAAAGGACTTCAGCAAGCCGCACAGTGGAGAGAGCTCACTCTGTACCTTTGGAGGAGGCACCATATGGTCTATGAATTACCATTTGCCAAATCCTGACCTCCCGTTCCCTTAAGCGTCTCATGGCCTCTGCACCTCTAAGGCCTTGAGTGGAGCTTGTGTATCTGTTATGGTTGTAGATAGAGCGTGATGATAACATTCTCCTGGGATCAGTGTGCAGGCCTTCCTGGTTCCTGGGGGGTGCCTTATTAGTCTTTAAGGGTCATTAAGTCTTTGCTGACACTTATTCAGCAGAAATTCAGCAGAGATTTACCAAAGCAAGCCTAACCAGGGTGAAGTACACTGTAGACTTTCTAATTACAATACAGAAACTGGATAAGACTTTATCATGATCATCTCCTATACTTTCAGCATGCTCAGCCGAGACGGAGAAAGTATGCAAGTTGTCCTCTGAAGAGAACCTACAGCCCTTTAAGGACAAGATGGATGAATTTCTCAGCCAAGGTGAGCCTTTTTCTCCAAATCAACTAAAGCTGATGATTGATAAGACTTTCACCAGTCCACACACCAAACGCAAAGCAAATTTTTTTACCTGGCACAATTACATACAAAGTCAATTTGCATCTATTTGTGCATCTATGAATGATGCGAATTACGCGACTCCAACACACAAAATCTGAGTTATTCGCACAAGTTGAAAATATTCAGCTTGAAAATATTTTTAAAAATGTGTGCATATCGCAGGGCTTTGCAGAGTGTTGTGTGTGTGTGTGTGTGTGTGGAGGACCAGAGGGACAGTACCGCTGCTCACTGACAGACAGCTGCTGAACACCGAGGAGCTCTGGAGGAGAGAGCCTGGAGCAGAGCCAGAGCTTCTGGAGGAATAACATCCGGAGTCACACTGGATTCTGCTCTGATCCGGAGCCGTTTACCAGTGGGACGAGAGCTCAGAGTTTATTTTTTAACTTTTGGGATTAAAAAGTGGATTTATCTTCACTCTTGCTTCTCAACCTGTCTGCAGTAGCGAGCCGCAGGGGTGCCGACCTCCACTGTCTGGTGTTATAATGTAATTAGTTTCTCTTCATCCATGTTGACTGCTGACTGGAGGTGAAATGTACTTAAATGTCCTTCATGGACATACAGAGGGGAAAAAGAAGAGAGACTGGAGGGAAATAACAGAAAGATACAGAAAAGAATTAGGGCCACATGTGAAAAATGTGAGTTCTGAGTTTAAAGTCAGAATATCCTTTTCCGTAGAAAGAACTGGAGTTCCTGGTGAGTTTCAGTCAGCAGCTGAACTGAACACACACACACACACCCCCAGACACAGTCAGCGCCTGCCGTTGCTCACTAGCTTACGGCTAATGTACAGTAATGTATTCTGGTTTTGAGTGACCTCATGTGAGTAAAGGTCTTTTCAGAAGTGACACTGCGCCTGCATACCTGCTTGGATCCGCAGGGTCAGGCGGACAAACATTCTGCAAGTAAATGTCAGGTGCTCTATGCTTGATAACCATGGAAACAGCTTCCGTGCACTATCTCTGCTGGTACAACTGTATTTTCTTTATAGGCTATATCAACATATTAAAATATATCTTCTAGAAATATTAAGAGTCTATAACTAAACAACTACTAACTTTCAAATTAGTCCAGTTAGTAAGTTTAGCCTACTAGTGAGTTGAGTTGAGTACGCTAGCTATAGTTCTCTGTGAGTAGGCCTAGGGTTTAGTTTAGCCATGGACCAGCAGTTATATATCTCTGGGAACTCACAAACGGCAAGGATAAGTTTTTTGTCTATTGATTTGCCCTGTGTGTCACCCAAAAAAAGCTCAAGACAATTCAACTCTGCCGGCAGGCGTGTGCGTGAGACGAGAGAACGGCCGCAGCAGTTTTGCGCCACCTTGTCGCTCCGCCTGTCAGATTGCCCGCAACTCCCTACCTGCCCACTCACCTTTCACTGAAAATGAATTACTTAGGTGCATCAATTGCTCCCCGTCTGAAAAGACCTTAACTGGAATAAACACAAATGATGCTGCGGTCAAACTTCCGCAAGTAACGCAAGGCAAAAATTCGCTCCGTGTTTGATGTGAACATGCCATAAGTCTGGTGATGGTCTGTATTTTTCTTCTTCTTGTGAACAAATCCCATGGAAAAAAAAATGTATCTGACTACCAAGCATTGCCTATGTAACCAAAGTCTAATATAACATGTTCCTTTGTGCCTAAGACCTCGGTTGTTGTCCAAAAACTATTGAAATCATGTCAGTAAGCCACACTGTTGCACTGGTTGGCACTATAGTTTATTTTTAGTCAATTCTACCTACACCGTCCTGCTGCTGTAAATAGTCCCCAACAAATGTATTATTAACTCCTTGAGTTTGCTAAAAATTACAATGCACAGGTTTGTAGGAAATGATTTAGCCTTTGGGAAAAAAAGGTTTGTGACCTGTGGTTTTTTTTTTTTTGTTTGTTTTGTTTTAAGATTTTTGTGTTCAGAAGAAACAAATGGGCACCACATTGAGCACCACAGGCAGGGAAGGGAAGTCTGAAAGTATTGAGAGACAGACTAACAAATTGTTGGTTTAGATCTTCATGGGATTTGTTCACAATAAGGAAAATATAGTATATGCCTGCCTTATCCTTTAAATATGATGAAACAGATGATGGTCAACACTGCTGGTTTGCTCATCTGTGTAACCACCAGACAAGGGGTTAATACTTAAAATGCAAATAATTTTCCCCTCCTGATTCAAAAAGGATTCTGCGCTGGTATACCCTTGGCATGTCTAAAGTTGAAAATTCCTCTGTGGTGTGAGAGTATGTGAAGCAGCTCATCAATCAGAATAAGTCTTGTATGTCTGCAGACACATTTCCAAATCTGCTTCATGCTGTTTTCTGGTTAATACACACACGCAAGGGTTCACTCGGTGTCGTTTTTATAGGGACGTCTGTTTATTCCAGGATGTATTGAATAACTTACAGCTATTGTTTCATGTTTACCTATGTGCTTTCACAGATTATGGCTGCACTTGGTAGCTGGGCCCTTTTATCTCAATCTTTACCATATAAAACAGATTATATCTTGCTCTGCCTCAAAGGAAGAGATGGTGAACCTGTCATGCAGCTGCAAATTGACTGCGGAGAACAGAACTGGATGCCTGAGAGGCTGAAAAACGAACTTATTCGGCACCTGATCCCTTTCACTTAGTAGTTTTGACGTTATGTTTTTATCATATTTGTCCTTGTTCATGCTGTTTAAAAATTTTCCTCAGTTCCTGTCTTCCTGTATTTTTCCAAACTCCAACTCCTGTCCCATTTTAATAACAAGGTTTTTTGCTTTCAGAGGAATGTTAGAGACATTGAAAACACCCTGTTGCCTCCTTGACCTTCTCTCTCTCTATCAGTCCTTCAGTGCTATTAGGATATTTAAAAAAAAAAACCTTCAAAGTGGGGTGTTTACCAAGAGGGCTGTTAAAAAGAAGATGATGAATTGATTGTGAATGATGAGCACTTCCACTTCCATTGCCCTTTTTAGCCATGCTAGCTGGCTAGGCACTGGTTCCTTTGAGCTGAATGCTAATGTGAGCATGTTAGCTAATATGCTCATATTTAGCAGATATAAAGTTTACCATGTTCATCATCTTAGTTCAGAACTGTTGAATATTACCATTTGCTAATTAGCATTCAGACATTAATTTTGCAGGTATTTGGTCAAACCCAAAGCCAAAATTTTACTTGCTGATGGTGCCAGATGAAAAGTCAATCCATCTTATAGTTGTCAAGACATCTCACTCAAAACCACAAATGTGAACCTTGTGGTGGTGCTAGAGGAGGAGTAAGGGGGTCACTAAAGTCATAAGGATGCATCATCTGGAAACCATGAATATCTATACAAACTTTTGTGCTAATCTATCCAGTGTTGAGATATTTCACTGGATGAATGAAAACTTAGACCTACTAGTGGCACTAGAGGAAAAGTCATAGGATCACCAAAGTCATTAGGATTCATCTTCTGGGTATCCTGGGTATCTTTAACAAATTCCAAGGCAACCCGTTCCTTGTTGAGATATTTCAGTCTGGACCAAAGAGGTGGACCAACCAACTGACAGACCAACATTGCCATCCCAAAAGCAATGACGGTAGTGTAGCTAAAAATCTCCTGTAGACACCACAAGAGCAAGCTAAAGTTTAAAAAAAAAAAAAAAAAAAATCTTTAGCTTCAAGTTAGAAAGGAGGCCAACAGCTACTACTACATTTTTCTAGATGATATTGTTACAGCTTGCAAAATCCACTAAAAGTGCCGTGTCTGTTGGTCATGTCCACCAGATGTCATACAGTTATGCTTTTATCTCCATAATCTGACATCTACAATATTGGGATATTGTGGTCCACTTCAAAGGTGTAAGACTTGGTTTGTTATGCTTGTTTTAACATAACAAGCCAAATGTCATACTTTATGTAGCGTTGGCTTTGACCCTGGCTATACGTTCAGCTGACTGTGACCAATCTTTCTGAAGGACCTGGCTCACAGGCCTCTCTTCAACTGCTTTTGTATTCAAATGAGAGTATAATGTATAGCATATGTTCTTCCGCGGTAATGCTCACTGTCCATTTTAAAGGAAGTCTGCAGATGAAAGCTCTCTCCCATTTGTATCTCTACTTCTCTCTTTTCCTCTCTTGTGCTGTCTCCCCTATGTTTGAGAGAAATATGGGAGCTCTCTCTTTGATGCAAATGACGAGGTTTTTCCTTTGAGAGCAGAATGTAAGCACCATAACATGGACATGTGACTAACAAGGCTCCAGACGGGATTCTTGGGGTTCCTCCACTGTGGCGGTGAAAAAAAGAACAACAGCCAAATGTCTTATTTTTGTTATTTCTGTAATTTCTAAAAAGCCTGGGGTTAAACTGTTTCTGGCTCCACAGTTTAAACCGCTTTTGTTTATTTTCTGACCATGAAACTAACCACAGAATAACAGTGGGAGCGGACTTGTTGGAGCTCTGCTGTTTGGTCTAGCTCGATTTTCCCCGCTCGATCCACAAATTCTCATGCATGCAGGCCTTTGATGGAGTCTCTGTGACTAGCAAGAGAACACTGGCCATGTGATAATCTGTTTCTGATGGACATAAAGATTAGCAAGACTGATGTTCTCTCTCCCCCGTTCATACCAACTACAACTCTCAGTAAGCTGATATGGTTCAGATCAATATCAAAATAAGATTGTTCACCACATTATGGTAAAATCGCACATAGACATGTTGATTTTTGACATATTGAACCATATGTTAATGCTGGTGCACTGACAGAACTGACATCCCTCTAAGATCATTAATGTAAGATATAGAAGAACGCAATCAATCATATTGAATCGTCCAGCCTCAGGGGAAGTTTTACCACAGAGTGTCTGAGTTTATCTACTTTAATTGGTATTTAATATTTGTAGAAATAGAGTTTACATCACTCACAGCAGATTCTTCCACTTTAGTGTTAAAGTAAAAAGTCTCAAATAGCATCTGAAATCGCTTTTGCTCAAAAAACAAAGCACGTCCTGATATTAAGATACTTTAAGCGAGCCCTTTCAGTCATATTATTTACAGTTTTGTCATCATTTATTGATGAGCTGTCAGCAGAGAGGGACACGATTGTGGGCTACAGAGTGATTTTAGCACCGTGGAATGGTTAAGCATAGTGCTGGCCCCAATGGGTTTGACTGAGATCTTTAGGTATGGCTCTGGCTTCAATTACACATAGCAACCAGATATTCCCAGGATAAGAGCAGAACATACATTTGCGCCAGGAAAGATTCTCTGTCCCCCATCTACTGTCATGTCTGTTTTGAAGAGCAATGAGGAGGCTTCACTGTAGGTCATTTCTGATCATTTGACAGTTGAAGGCAGCACCATTTTACAGATTATTAACCTTGAGGGGACAGAGAAGCTGTCTGGGAGGGAATTTGATTCTCTAACCCTTTGACAGTCATACAGCAGCAAAGTAAAGATATAGACCAGCGGAAAAAAAAAATACAGCTGGAATGACTCCACTACTACTCTGTTATATTTGAAAATGGGCTGGAAAATAAGCCGAAGGATCCAAAATTAGATAAGGAGTAACCTGTGGCATTTTCCTGACTGAGGCTGTCACATTTCACCGCTGTTCTCTTATATCATAATTTATAACGCAGTCAAAATGATCCTGATGGCCCACTGAGATAAGTGTTGTGGCCTGCTGGAAATATCTTCTAATGTGTACCGTGGTGTCCAACTCCCAGTTTCCTTACCCTCTCGCTGTCTCTCTCATATACCTCAACCTCTCACACATGCAAACATGCACGCACACAAGCACAAAGTCATCTGTCTCCATTGGAAGTAACTCTGCACAAAGAAGCACTTGTCCTGTGATCTGCAGTGCTCATTTGTCAGTTGTGCAACAGCGGACAATCTAGCACTCAATAACCTGGTGGCACACCAGTGACCTTGAAGATGTCTGTTGATTTAAGTAATGGTGACATGTAGAATCCTCCTGTATATACACGTAGCACTGTGGGTGACACGGGGAATGTTATAATCCTGTATTTAGTCATGTACTCAGAGCTTTTTCCCTTTTTATCAAAATGTTTTCTCTTTACAGCCAAAACTGAACTGGAAACACAGGAGAAGCAGCTGGCAGATACTCAGAAGATGTAAGAGCTTTCTTTATCTTTAGCTTCTTCACCTGCAGTCACCTTTTATTCAATTTCATGGCTTTACATTATGTCTCTTCTCATGCGTCAAAGCTGTGATCCCAGTTGTGAAATTGAAAGTAAAGGCAACACAGAATATACAATCCAATATTCCAATAGAGTTTTTAAAGTGATCTATTCTCACTGCAGTGAAGAAATATAATCTTGCTGCTTTGTCAATATTTAGGACTCCTGGTTCCTTCAGTTACATGGAAGGTGCAGGCCGTCATGCCAGGCCTTCAGTAGACGGGAGGCCCCCTTTGCCGTGTCTGTGTTGTTTATCTAAGCGGAGCGAGAGTAGACAGCCTTGGCTCCAGGCTTCTGTTACTGCTGGCGAGGAATGTGTTCCTATAGCACACTCCAAACAAAGAGACCCCAACCTGTCCACTGTATTGATCCACTGCAAATGGCCACCACATTTAACACTTTAATGTGTCATCCGCTGCCATGTGCACTCTTTCCTTTTGCTAGATCTGTCTTTAGCTTGTGGTTGTGCATCTTTCCCCTCTTTCCTCGCTGATGCTTACACACATACAGAAGGTGCATGTATACATATACACCAGGGAGAGGAGTGACAAAAGCTGAACACTGTATATGAGATGTGTGAGTTTTATTTTAGTCCTTGAAGTTAATCTGTCAGGGAAAACAGAATGACTGTGCTGCTTTTGTGCCAGTAATTGCATTTTGTGTTCACTGTTGTTCCCTGAAATGCACAGTCATCATTGCTTTGTGTTTTTTATGTTACTCTACTATTAAATCTCTGAAAAAGCATATTATTCCAAGATTAACTTTCATATTTTGCATATTTGCTTAGCACTGCCAGGTTTCACAATAATCGGCGTAGGTTTCTCTAATCTCATGTTGTAATAGTTTGGTCTTGAAGTAATGTTTTTGTTCTCCTTTTCTCAGCTTCTTGGAGTTGAGCGTGTCCTTCTCAGTTAAACCCAAGGCAGGAGAGAAAGAGGTTTCTCCCAACACTTTTTTCTCTGTTTGGCACGAGTTTTCCACAGATTTCAAAGATCAGTGGAAGAAGCAGAATAAGCTGATGTTACAGGAACGGTGAGCATATGATAACAGACAAATTTCCTACTTCAGAATGTGACATTTTACTGGCAGGACACATGACCCGATTGTCCTAAAACCAAATCCTGCTGAGACATCAGAGTTTTTTCATTCATTGTATTTGTCTTTTGGAAGAGGAGACTACTTTCTGACCTTTAAAATGTCATTACAGATGGACCAATGTTCCTGCATTTAGAATTTTCCCCAAGCGTTAAGTTCCCGAACCATTAATAACTTACAGCACATCTCGTGCTCACTGAAGATCCTATCAGATTCATTCAAATTCATGAAGGGAAAAGAGGTTAAATGACCCAAATCTTTGTCCTCACCCCAGTAATGAAAAGAACACATGCGGCATCCAGTTAGCTTCCAGTGGTTTGATGAATATAAAGATACCATTGCGTATGTTAACAAAAAGCAAATTGGTCCATTATGCCAATTGAAGATTGAATTGTGATATGTATTTTTAAGATAAGCAAAATGTCACAAGCTTTGCTTGTTCAGTAGGAAAGAATAAAAACAAATCTGAAAGCATTAACTTTTTGCTCTTTGCCATAGGCAATCATCCCAATTCTCACTCTGCTGGTTTCACTTTTAGACTCCAGTGGAAATATAGATATTTATCCTCACCTACGCTGTATGGCTACGCAAACATGCAGTGCTGGCACACACAGTACCCATGTAATGAGTAGAGGCAAGATGCATGTCTCATGGTGTAAATTGTTGTACTCACTCATTGCCAACATGCTGATCGTTTTGTCTTTTGTAAAGCACAAATGAGTAGTGACACTGCTGGCTCTCTCCATGCAGTAGTAAACGAGTGAGTCATTTCAGAGTAGGAGGACTGGCCGTTTGACAAACCAAAATCATTGTGTCCAAATTCCACATGACCATAGTCTGGACGGTTTAAGCTGGAATTGTTGTTCTGTGTCTTTCTTTTGTATGGTGAAATAGTGATTTTCAGCTGTTTGAATGAGTGTGTGTCCATCCAATTATTTGCAATTGAGGTGCATATGGTGACTGATAGTTATTGTCTTTTTTTCAGGGTCAAAATGGCTGAGGAGTGCTTCAAACAGGCTAGAGAGAAAGCTTCCTACAATGTCAAACCCAAACATGCAACTGGAATAGTACGTCTACTCTTCTTGTCTGTTACAGTATTGTATTGTGGTCTCTTCTGCACAGTGAATTCTGCTCATCTGTCCTTTAAAAAAAAAAAAAAAATTACTTTGACCACTACCGGCCCTCCTCTTTTTTTTTCTTCCATTTGTGCAAATTGTCTCTTCACCTAGCACAATCTGTTCCTTACAAACACCTCTCAAGGTGTTGAAGATCCCCTGTTGAAGCTCCTAATGTATTGAGATGAGTGTCAGTGCTGCCACCTGTATATAATTCAGACTTGTGTTTCTTTTTATTCCACAGAAGGCAAAGCTGGGTCAGAAGATCTGAAGCAGAGAATGGAAAATTATCATCACCAAGCCTATTGCGCAAGCACTGTTTGTACAATATGACATGACTCATCAGTCATTTTTACAACATTTATTTGCTTTCAGTATTTGTTTTCAGTTGATTTACAATTGTTGTTTATTGTGAGTTGGTCCAAAGTGGATATTATATTATTTAAAAGTGGAATGAAATATGGCATTCACAGCCACCCCTTGATAGCACTCCAATAATTAAACGAAATATTGCTACCAAAAGACATCCTTAAGCTGAGATGATTAAATGTAGTTGAGTCATTTGCCAAAAAATGCTCACTGCAGAAATTTGTAGCTACTCTATGTCCTCACTTTCTTTATTTTATAAGCCATAT
This sequence comes from Scomberomorus guttatus, assembly GCA_038419695.1. Lineage (NCBI taxonomy): Eukaryota > Metazoa > Chordata > Actinopteri > Scombriformes > Scombridae > Scomberomorus > Scomberomorus guttatus. The sequence goes on from CM076458.1 coordinate 10,698,490, forward strand.
GTAGCCTATTTTCTTTTTTAGTGCAGTTCCCAAGCCTAGTTTACTAGGAGGGCATGAACACTTCCTCTTTATATCTCCTTCCCTCAATAAAGAAAAGCACAGACTTTTATAACATTTATAATCCGGTAGGTATAGATCACCTGCCAGACAGAAAGTGCCTTATCGCACAGTGGAGGGGTCAAATGAGTGCTGTAGACATATCATCTGTAATTAAATATTAAATGTTAAATGTAAAGAAGAAAAACCTGTTTTACATTAGCTGAAACATGAAAAATGTACTTTCATGTAGTGTTTTTCAGAGCCTAGTAATGATTATATCTGTTTTTAATACAGCGCGTCCTCTGTTGTGTTTAATTATGCTTTTTCTTCCAAAAAGGCCATGTATACCCAAGCGGTGTGATCTGATAGAGACCTGCTATTGTTTTATTCAGCAGTATTGTCAACTTGCTTTATATTTTAAGCAAAATCCTATGCAGTTATTTTTGCCTTTCCTACTTTGTGAGAGTATGTAAACACCCATACGCTAATGGAGCAATAGGACCATGTGATGTGACGTTCATGTGCAATACCAATAATATGTTTTTGATTGAATACCTTTGACCATGAAAAAATATATTTATTGAATAAAAGAAATTACATAAATTTTTAATAGAAGTTCTGCTGTTGCTGATCCTTTTTTTTTCTGTTTATCAGCTGTCCAACGGTAAAATTAAGTGGTACAGAACTGCATGCACTCTAAACACCACTGTTGTTTTATATGAAATAGATTTAATATACTTTTCACATACATACTTACACACATACATAAAATATATATACTGTATATATTGCATTGCACCTCCATTACACATGCTGCAGTATGTTTTTCCTACTGGCTAGTATACTTGTGGCAAATCTGTATAGCCAGTCCAAGCAGGTGGATGCCACTAATCCTTGTGTTGCTTCATGTTTCTCTGAATATTTTCCTTGACATCAAATTGTGTCATTTGGGATACCAAAGAGTTTAAGGACAAGAAACAGCATAACGGATACAATACTTGTAAATTACAGTCAACAGCTCCTACAGGTAAAAACACAGTCTCTCCCAGAGGAAATCCATAAGGTTTTGTGGTTTTAAAACTCAGAGGCACTTTCATAATTCCTTTCTAGGGACAAATGTACAAATAGGAAAAACTTGTTCACTGTTGAAAACTGGCTGCTTCATCATTAGTGTCTCTTGCACAGCAACTTGAACCAGTCTCTTTCAACAGCATCAGCCTGCCAACATGGCTGCAAGTCTGATTAAATCAGTGTTGAACCTTTGTTTTTAATAATACCAGTTCCATGTTTCATGTCATTTTACTGCGGTTCAACTAGAGGCCAGTCCTTGTTTGTAAAGTTTGTGAATTTCTGCTTTTGACAATACTTGGGATGTCATTTCAGTTTTAAAGGGCCTTTTAAGTCCTTCCTCACAGTTTCCCATGGCCACTCACATCCACAGACATGCAGCGACACTGTTTGACCCTCTGCACCTTACGATGTCTGAAAGGGGGCTGCAGGTCTGGGCAGTCCAGCTGCACTGTGAGCTGTGTGATACGGTGCGGCCTGCAGAAGGAGCAGGACTGAAAGGGTTCCTGGGCCTTGTTGTGGCTTTTTCTTCCAGAGCCTGAAGCTTGGCCTCGGTTCTGGCCCTGACCCGAGCTGGGACCCATATGGCGGGGGATGTAGAAGGAGTTGCACTGGCCGTAGCAAAAGCGGTTGACCACAGTGCGGCTGCGGCAGCCCTCCTCACTGATTGTCTGACGGAGGGGCTGGGTCTTACACCAGTCTCTGCGGAGGTAGCGGCGCTCTGTTACCACCAAGGCCTCCCGGCTGGAGGATAGCACCTCTGGTTTCTGCTGCAATAGCCGGTGGTGACGTTCTGAGGACAGGTTCCCTTTGGTCTTGTATGGGGATGGGATGGATCCCTGGGGTCGGGGCTTTTTGGTCTCTGCGGTAATGCAGAGCACACCAGCCAGTATGACTGGGATAGTTATTTTCCACAGCATTCTATAAAAAGAAAAACACACATTACTATGCATTACATGTGAAAAAAGAACAGATACCGTACAAAGAATAAAACATCTGTTACCACATGAATGTAATCTAAAAGCTTGTGTAATACTAATTCAGGCAATATGTAATGATACATGACAGTCATCTAATTCCTAACATGACATTAATATTGCCAATCATGTTTGCAAGTGTGCGAACGTGCATTCATGTTGAACCACCTTCGCAGTCTAGCCTTCCAGGCATCACTGAGGAAATGAATCCATCACGAGGGCCCCCATTTGTCAGCATCTCTGTGTCATTACTTCTATTTGCTTTCCTCTCGGCTACGCAACTCTTCCAAAAATAAACAAAGCCCTGCCATCAAAGGATACATTTAAACACCCATAACGAGAAGGGGAAGTTGATTTTATTGGTCCCGTCACCGGGTAAAATAATTAGGGCTTTGCTTACTTTAGTCATGAACTATGCCGCAGATATGTAAACAGGCATTAGAGAGGCCCATCTGCATGTTATTAGGGGAAGAGTTGGGGAACTCTACAGTACCCTTTGGGAGTCCGTTCTTCTACTCTTTGGTGATATACTATAGAGCAAACTGAGAATGACCCATAGTGTTCCTGGTAGCCATAGTGTCTTCTGTATCATCATAAAGATGGAGTATAATCTAGAGAAATGATTTCTCTGCCATTCAGGACGGAGTATCCGCCCGTGTGCATGCTGTCAGTATTTGCGCCAGCACATTTTTGACCATCACTCAAGCATCTTTTCAGCAGATGTTGCTCTTGACAAGCATTGCATGACATCAAGTCAGAAATTCTGACAGAGAACCAACTGCCTCAAGGCCATTGGCTGCTCTTATTCACAGACTCCTCTTTGCTGTGCAAATTTGTATGTTCCCTGTCTTCCTTTCCTGGACCTGCAACTTACTCTGACATGGAACAAATTACTTTATCATAATCCACTTTGTTTTTTGCCTCCTTTTTTCTGCCCTTGACCCCGGGGTCATAATAGTTCTGTCCGAGCTGGACAAGCACTCAAGTCTGTATATAACTGTCCCGGCAGCGCTTGCCATAAGCTAGACAGCAGCTGTTTGTCCATCCAGCAGCGACGTAGTATGAATTCTAACCAGACTTTTCCTATAGGATATCCTGTGGTTCGAGTGATATGTTGGAGTTATGTAGATACTACTACCCTTTTTTTTAAGACTCTCTTGACTTCAAATTGGATTTCCTTTGAAATCAGAAATCTGTTTTTGTTTTTTGTTTTCTTCATTAAGAGATCAAATCTGTGCAGGAGGGAAACATTTTGAGATTTTGTCTACTTTCTGCCAAAAAATCAGAGTGGACTACACTTACAATTAAGTCTATTTCTGAAATTTGGTATTTTACATCTGAGGAAAAATCCTCATTTCCAGAGAAAAAATGCATTTTGAAATAAATTTCTCAGTAAAAGCATCACAGAAAAAAAAAATATTATTTTGCCAAGGACATCTCCTCAGATATCTTCAAAAATGCAGTTCAGATCTGTGCTTCTTCAGTAAACACACATTTTTGCATGCACACACACCCATGCACACCCATCATAAGGCTAGAATAACTAAACCAAAGACTCCCGCTGGGTCCTTCCACCACCTACTGCATCAGGGAGTCATGACCCCACTCCATCTTCCAGTGATCTACCTTCCATGTACAACACAGTCTCATTTGTCTTAAGCTGCACTGTCTTATTCCTGCTGACTGTGTATTTAAATGTATGAACCCCTGGTCAGAGGAACAGGCTCTGCTTCTGTGTTTCACTGCTCTCCAGCTATCCATCGCTTACAGAGGCACCCTGTGACACTGGTTAGCTACAGTCTGCAAAGCCCCGGGGACTTTGGAGGGATGACCTGACCAACTGTGTACATACGTAGGGCATGACAGATGGCCTATAGGCTACAGTCAGCAGGCGGGCTCCCTCTCCACTCCCAAACACGGCCTAAGTATGATAGCGCCGGTCCTGCCAAGCTATACTCATCAATCTCTGCTGCAAGACAAATTGCGGTTTTGGGGTAGGGATTCAGGGTCTTTGGGGGGAGCGCTGAGGTGGATGGGTGGGCGGTTAGCGGTTGGGGTTGGGGAGATAGAAGGAAAGGGGTTGGTGGGGTTTGGGACAGAGGGTAATGATAGTCTACAGATGACCTACTGGGAAAGAAAAAACAACTCCGCTTGGGCTTCATGTATAGTATATGCCCTCTTTCCACAACTGTATATCTCTCCGCAAGCTGTTTGTCTCCTTATTTCTTTCCCTCCCCGTATGTCTCTCTCTCTGTCACTCTATCTGTCTGTCTCTCCTTGACACATGCACTAATCATCACAGAGTCCCGCAGACGGAAGGAGACTGTGGTTTTCTGTGTTAATGCTGAGACAGAACTGAACCGGACCTCTCTGTCTGCTAAATACTAATATTGTCCACAAACACAGCTTTATGTTTTACCAGAACCACAAATACTTGGGGGACATGCTTCAGTGAACTGTGGCAGACCTTGGTTCCAAAATTCAGACCTCTAATGAAATTACAAATACCAGAAACAAATACCAGAGAGACTGCTGAGCTAGACACAAGCCTTTTTGAAAACAACTATTATCATCAGTGGGAACTTGTTATGTTTTGTTTTTCAGAATGGCATTATAATACCATGGTAATGTTTTGTGTCTGGATAACAATGGGTCTTTTTTCCAAATCTCAAAGTGAAATGAAAAAACAAAATTAGTCATGAAAATCTCCTGCCCAGCTTCGAAATATTTTAGTACATCTGTTATTCAATTATTAAAAGAAATGGAAAAAGAATCCAGAATCCTTTCAAGACATTCAAATTTGCACACACAGATGTACTTCCACTAAACCATGTGAAACGTCTTCCCAGCATGTCTTCAAAGGCAGGTTAAAACAAACAAAACCTGATGCCTCAATTATTGGTGCGTCAGAAAGTCTCATACACAGACTGGTAAGTGCAGTTAATTACAGTAGAACTGCATTTAATTCACCGTGCAGCTCAATCACACACGGATAGCCGCGTACACACACACACACACACACACACACGCATGTACTCGCACACCCATACGTGACAACACACATGTGCGCACACACACAGACACAAACACACATACACAGGATATAAAGAGAGAGAGAGAACGAGGGAAAGAAGGGTAAATGAAATGTTTTCACTTGAAGCCAATTACACAAAGAGGAACCATGTCATTATCTGCATTTGCGGATTGTATTTTCCCAAACTACGCTCGGCTGTTGGCTCATTAACAGTTGGGGGGGGGTAAGGGGGGCTCCTTTCAGGGGCCTTGCTGTGTAAATGTGTCTAATGCCAACATTGCCAGGAGGTTGCTTTAGGCAGTTTGGGCAGCCATTTGTCACCACAATCCATCTTGATAATGACTAGCAGCCCAGATATAATGCTTTCCAAGCTAAGTACTGGCAAGAATGTAAGGCAACTCCTTCGCCTCTGCAACATAAAGTGCTTTAGTGGTGGCTGAGGGGCAATTAGAGATGCTATGATAGTACAGTGTTTCTCATTTCAGACCAGGATGACACTACTTAGCTGCAGTGATTAACACCACCTTTCATTTTGACTCGAGGTGGAATTTGTTTAAAACATATATTTTCTCCCTATTTGTTTCCCCTTAGTGACTAATATTATCTTATACTGTGGTCAAACATTTCATACACATTCGGTGTGTTTGGAAAAATCTAATAATCTAATAAAATAAAGATCTGTAGATCTGAACAATGCTTGACTGAACAGCATGAGTTTGTAATGACTGGCCCATCAGCAGGCCACTGCTTGTTAAGGAGTTTAAAAGTAGTTCTTTTAAACCCTATTTTGCTCTCAGGCAAGGTCAATGTTCTGTTAGTTTAAAAATGTTTTCATCTTAACAGAAGCAGTTGCCACAACTGGTCCAAATGCAGCATTATGCTGCCTACAGTATTTAATCCGCTTTCCTCAGTGTTTTCTTAGTACCTGTCCATGAGTAAAGTGTAAACTTCACATGTTAAGCATGTTGTTAATGCTTCTATAAAATACCAGTTTTACTATCTTTAGAGGCTTACAATGAAGTGTTTTCTGTTACTAAAGAAACTGTAATGTGTCTGTGTGCTAAAGCCGCTTTGACATCAGAGTGGACTGTACAAGGTGGTGCAGTCACCGGAGCTGTAAGAAGGATCAGAAGGCAAACTCCCTACCATTCACCGCACGCATATCGTAGGAACACACACACACACACACATGTTCACACACCAACTTGGATACACATCAGCGTACACATGACTACACACTAATGACTCACAATGTGAACATACGCAGACACACACACACACAAGGATATACACCTGTACACACGAGAAGAGAGAAAAAGAACAGAGATTATTGTGTAAACAGGTTTTTAAACATCATTATATCTCATTCTCTCTTTTTCTAATTCACTGGAAAAACGAGAAACTGAGTCTTAATCTCACTGAGACGCACAGTGCAACACACTGTCATCACTCACTAATTCTCTCACTCACAACACTAATTCCTTGAAACCTCCAGCCACTAATTATAGTAATTTAGTAATTTAGACACTTTTATCCAGAACACCTTACAGTGCCTTGGAGGCGTATATTTTTATTATGGGTGGCCCCAGTGGGAATCAAACCCTCACTGCTGGCAGAAACACTATATAGCTGTACAACTACTGCTGTTCAAATTACATGGTTCTGCGCTTAGTCATTCAGAGAGTTACTCAGCCTCTCTATCGCAGTCAGTCTTACTGCCCACTTGTTCAAAGCGCTCACGTGGGGTATGTCGAACCAGCACTCAATGATCTACACTGTACACTGTACCGGTACATTGATACAGTTTCACATGTATCATCACTATTTCTTCGCATAAATGGCAAATAATGTTCAGCACTGATAATTGTAGTTTATAGTCCTGTTCTTATTTAAAACGCAAAATCAGCCAATAAAGTGGGGTAATTTATATATCCATGTGTATCAGGTTGCCTCATGAACTTTCTTTAAGTGGCAGAGGTGGCATTTATTTGGAATTAGTGCATAATAGTTTTTATGGTAGCTGCCAGTAAAACATCAGTGAAAAGTTCTCGCGACTCGTAAAAACAGTTAAGACTCTTGAATAAAGTGTAAAACAAGTGAAGAACGGGTCGTGTACCTCTCACCACAGTGCGCAGCGGGACAGTAACGTGTTGAGGATGCAGTCAGGGGAGGTTGTCCACCTTCAGTGGTCCTTGCGTCCGCTTCCAGGTTCTGGTTTCCATGGCAACATAATCTGTAGTATCCTCAGGCTTGTCCTTGCTCCTCTTTCCCCCCCCCCTCCTCCCGCTAAAGATTCAAAGTCTTGGACACGATCAGTTTTCCATCTCCCTGTTCTAGTTGTGTCTCTTTCTTGCGTTCTAACTCTCGCCTAACTTTCTTTAGTTTTTGTTGTTGTTCAGGTTTTAGAGAGAGGCTCCAGGTTTCAGTCACAGTAAGCCCATATCTTAGTGCTGTGGAGACTGTCTGTAGTCTGTCTTTGAGAGTGTTTGACTCACTGTAAAGCCTGCCTTAGTTTGAATCCCCACCACCCCCTTCCCTCCTCAAGACTGGGAGGGTTTTTCCTATTGGCCCTGGTCATTGTGTGAATCAAACCAAGCTTCACTTCTTTAATTTAAGTCTGCCCCCTCTCTGTGTGTGTTTCTTGATATTTTCTTTTGATATCCTCTTTTTTTTTAATGCTCAGCCATCCATCATGTGTCAAACCGATTAAAATGACAGCTTTTCCTTTGTCTTTCTTTTTTTTTCCTTTTTAAGTTTTCTTTCTCTCTTTCTTTGTTTGACATTTGCATTTCCATTTTTAGGAAATGAATGACAATTTGCCACCATGGTAAATAAAGGACAAGATTGTGGAGGAAACAATGATCCCCTACAAAACCCCTAAATTATCCTTTCTCATTGGCACTGTAACCACATCACATTACAACCCATAATTTGGCCAGTTAGAGTCTACAATCAGATAAAATCCCCAATCCATAAATCATTGTATGCATGTACCCTGACACACTGACAGGATGCTTTGAAAAATGCCACAATTCACATTCCTTGTTGCAACTGAGACAATAATGTTTGTCTGTTTTGTGGCTCTTGCTAAGCTGACCACTGGGCAAAGAAACTGAAAACACTGACTGTCACTTCTGCCATCAAAGAGCTGAAACATCAACAGACCCTGCAAAACCTCAGACGGGTACAGACTGAACAATAAGCCGTTTAGCCGACCAGAGAATGATGACACTTTTGCATGACAAAACTTCATTTGTCTGCAAAGCACCAGGTTGCATTTTGCAGATCTGGTTTGAGGAGGAGCCTGCTGCTGTAAGGAGGCAGATCCCTGCTGTAGGAAATCATTTATCACCCTCTAGTGGTGGAAATAAAAAGTGCACTGCACAAGCACTGTTGGGTTCTTGTAACCCTGCAAAATGAAGGCTACACAGAAGTTTTTATTTGTTTAGTGGCACTGTGTGTGTCAGAAAAGTAAAAAAGAAAGGAAAAAAAGAAATCCAAGCCCAAGCCGTAGTAACAGATAGAGGGCCAACTTTAATAATACAAGTAAGTAAAAGTGTCTTTAAATATGGTATAAAAATAAATGCAGGAGAGAATAACAAAGAATTATGTTCTACATAAGACAGGAGACAGCATTTTTGTAATTTTGAATGTGACTTTACAAGTGCAATGAAAACCAAATGTGCTAATTATTGTAGTGCAATAAAATAATGCAAAGCAAATAAATGCACAATAAATAATCGTAATAATAATAATAATAATCATAATATATGTATATATATATATATATATTGTATATTCATTCTGCACAACACTTCCCATAGCGTGACAAAGTATCTGTGACCTCAGATCATGTAAAGCGATGACATTGGTTAGATTTATCAGTTTAAGCTGTCATTTTATTTATTATTTTTCTATGTGTGTTTTTTTTTCTTTTTTCTCTCTGACATCATTTGTTTTCAGCTGGAAGTGAGAGAGGGGGCGCTGATCCAGCAGTTACGGTGGAAAGAACTGGAACACTGGACAGGAACACTGACTTTCTTTCAGTGACATTTTGCATCTCCCCAGTCTGTCAGTGTCCTCACAAGTCCAGCAATACCTCCTTTTCTGAGAATACTGGAAATATATCAGGTACTGTAAGAGGAGAGAGAAGAAGGAACATCCTCTCCATGGACATGCAACTTCCGGTGGACAACAGACGAACAGATGGCCCCGACTCATCATCCGGCTGAGCCAAGAGCGGATGGACAGACAATGATGACGAAGAGATGAGATGGTCCCCCTCTCCATGTCCCAGAGAGAGAGTTGGCATTGATTTTAGCATGATGGCACACGACTGGTCAGCCACTTGGATACTAGTGGTTTCCCCTGTGCTGGGAAGGGTGCAAGGTGGAGTGGACAGGCAGAAAAGAGAACAAGATTAATATGTAACAGGGAATGGGAGTGAATAAATACATTTATTTTCTGGTTTAATAACAATAAGAGCAGCCATAGACATGGTGCACAATCTGTATTTCGCACACTGTGTTTACAGATTTAAGGTTTGAGCTGAATGTAAATGGAACATTACTTATTTCATTACTTAGTTGACAGTATCACCAACAGTAAACAATAAAAAAAAAAACAATGCACAATGCATATAATTTTGTATTAGACATTACCTGGAAGCAACAGCCTTCAGAACAAGTTCTTACTTTTCTGGAGGGACAAAAATGACGCATTGAATGAATTATTGTTATAATGCAGATCATTTGTAAGGCCATATTTAAACTACAATATAAGAGTACAACAGTTTGCAGGCCAAATAAACAACAGCTGTTCTGTTCAGGCTACCTCAAAGAAAGAAAAAAGAAAGTCTCACATCATCACCATCATTATAAAACCATTAGAAAGACTCAAAAATGTAACCTATTAAATAGCACTGCATTCACATGGTATTTGTCAGGAAGAAAAAACAATGTATACATTGAAACCAATGTAGATTTGGCTTTTTCTTCCTTTTAAAAAAAAACCTCTAGCTATAATATTAAAATCTTGTTTGCCAGAATGATAAGCAGAGAAAGTTTAGGAGGTATGAAACAGAGCAGGTTTTAATCACATAAATACACCTGTATAATTCTGAATTATTCATCATGTTATAACAGCCTCTGTGTCTCTGCTATTTATAATGGTTTCTATAAGCCCGGCAGGAGTCCTGATCAGCTACTCCATCATCCACACCTGAAGCAGACTCTATTAATATGTTGTTTTCACTCTCCCTGCCCCTCATTGATATTGATGGCATGTGGGTGCCATTTTGTTTGACATGTTTTTTGGTTTGACCCGGCACCTTTCAGTAGCTCTACCACATACTCAGGAGCTTTATATCCACTTCATATAGTTAATTTCTGTAGGAGACAGAATATACTTTCCTATACATTCCACATATACTTGAACTCGCATAAGCAATATTTTTTATATTAACACAGAATCAAATAACTGTGTAATTTCAAGGAGTTACTTGGAGAGCCAGATCCATCCGACTCTGCAGCTCGACACAGACCAGCTTTTGTTTAGGAGTTAGTGAAGGCCAAACCACAACTAAAGAAACAGACACACAACTCCAACGGGATGTTGTTCTATTGCTCACAATTGGTCGATAAATGTTAGCTATATCTTCATAAATCAGTAATAATAATACCTCTGGATTATGTGTTTCAGAGTCTGCATTTGAGATTCTCTGTCCCTTGGTGGTCTAACATCTCTGTATATACTTTATTTATTTTATCATATCAACCTTGCCCCTGCAGAAGAATATATGTTATTACAGGAGCGCACAACAGCAACACCATTTCCACACTTGCTTTGTATGTGAATACAAATTACTGGGAATGGGCTTTAAAAAGGTGCGACTGTGGGTGTCAGGAGGGAAGGTTTCAGCATCACTGTGATTGAAGAGTCAGTGTTTGTACAAACATGAGGTTGTAAGCATGCACTGCAACCTACATGTACCTCTCTGTATCTCATCTAAAGATGTTTATCTCATGATTGGAGTCAGGTTAAGTGTTTTTTTTACCTTCTTCTTGGCCTGTAATAACTCCTGATAGGCACTGGAACGGATGAAACGACTGTAAGAATCACTCTTCATCAATTTGTAGATGTGTTCCTGTTGTAGAAAAACGTAATGTGAAAATAATGCATAAAAACATCAGACACAAGTATCATATTGTGAAATATAATTAATAAAATGCAATATTGCACTGACCACCCAAACAGAGCTGTGATTTATTCATTACCAGAAGTAAAGATGTTGCTGTTGTATCAGCCAAAAAGTTGAGCTTTTTATGCTTATCTAATGTTTAGAACCCATATATGAACCATGACATAGGTTAGCTAGATGAATTTGTATCATATGCTATCGAATCACACACCTGTGCATCCTCAAAGGCGTAGCGTCCAGGGTCTTTGACATTCTGGGTGGTTTTGTCATAGCTCTTGGAGTCAACGTTGATGGCACTGGGCGCTCCGGGGGCCAGAAACTCCTGCCAGATCTCCTGAACTCGAGTTGGAACTTCTCTGATGGGACGCTTCTTTAGTTCCTGGACCGCTAACCAGAACCTACAGACCAAACACAACAGTAAAAGATAGTATCCTATTAGTATAGAAAGTTTAATACAGTAGCTCTGGATCACAAATTGGAAGTTAGAACAGGTAAGAAGAACATTTATAAAACATACAGTTGCATAATAATGAGCAATGATAAATAAACTAGAAGATCCACACTGGTACCGTTCCTGAATATTATCCAGATTCATTCATTTTTTAAAGTCAGAAGTCGAACATCTTTTTGTAGAGCAACCTTGAGGTTAGCTCAGCTCAGGGTTTCCTTGGTAGTTAATTTTTAAAAAGGACTGAGGCCATAAACACTTCAGTGAACAAAGACATATGATATGCACACATTTTGTTATTACAACAACTCCATATTTGAAGTATGCACACAAATAATATAAATTGTACAGCTTTATAATTTACAGTGAGCTGTCATAGAACAAAATGTACATTTTTAGGTCTATGTGAACCACAGGCTTCAAAAATAAAAACCCTATAGCACAAGAGAAGTGAGACTACATGGTAAGAAATATGTGGATGTAACTGCAGCAGGCAAAATTTTTATCTGATGCCTTACTCAGGAGGACCTCAGCAGAGACAGATTTTAAATAGTGAGCAGTTATAGCAGCATCACAAGTCATCACAAGTTCCATTTTAAAGGTTAAGGTTAATAAGGTTAATAGTCCATAGTGTGTGCTTCTTGTAAGTTTTCATATTACATACGTTTGTACATTCAATTACAGCTGAGTTAAAACACTCAACTGACTGAGGTACTTAATTAGAATTTAATTAGACGGAGCACATTATCAGCTTTGGTCAGTACAGACGTACCATCAGAGGGAGCACAGGAGCCATCCTGCGCAGTGGATATTCTATTCATTATCATGTGTCTGGTCATGTGTGTCTGTGTGTCCGTGTGTCTATGTGTGTATCTGTCCGCAGCTAATCTCGCATACTGGACCCATCAGCCTAATATTTTTTGTGCTCATTTATGAGTGTACGCTCAAGGACCTCTCGTGGTTGCAGTGATTCACAATTGTTGAAAAACCTGTTTTATAAGGCGTTTTTTTTACCGCCATTGACTGCTGACTCCTCACTCCTTTTAAAGAGGTACTGCACACTAAAACATTTTTTTGAGCTGTAAACTAAATTAGATGACTGTTCTGTGATGGAACACATCAATGCTGGTGTTAATATTGACACTGACACCAAATTTATAAAAATTGGCCATTCATGGGTTGGAAATGGCTCGCCCTGAAAAGGCAGGGCCAATGCCGACGTAGAAACAACCGTTTTGGATTCTGTCATGAAATTTATATAAATGGTTGAATGATAACGCTCCCCTCCCCCAGCCCTGTGCTCATTTTCAAATATATACTGATCGAGACTTCTTTGTTTGAATAAATATGAATAAACTGATTAACGTAATATTCCACCTGTGTTATTCTACCCACAGCTACAGTTGTGCCTATGTTAAAAAAAGTTGCAGTTTTTCCTATTCCAATCTGACCATATGGGCATGTACATACATTCATGCATATAATGTATGTATCTGTGAGTATTTCATATAGTGTGTGCAAATGTTTCATTTGTTTGTGTGTGTGTGTGTGTGTGTGTGTGTGTGCTGGTGGGGGAGCAGAAAAGTGTGAATTAAATCCTCCACAGTCGCTCACATGTGCCTTTGTGTCTCTGTGTGTGTGTGTGCTTGTATTAATCACGTTGTGGCAACAAACATCTTTTCTCACAGTCACATTGTTGGGACCCATGTGGGAACAAAAAGCTGCCCCCCATGAAGATTAACTATTTATTTTAGGTTTAAGACTTGGTTTATGGTTGAGGGTTGGATTTGGGATATGTAGCAATAACAGTTAATGGCAAAAACTGTAATCCACATCAAAATAAATGATTGGATCCTGACAGGTAGCAGTGGAAAGTAATTAGGTCCATTTACTCAAGTACCTCAGGTACTTTAGTATTTTCATTTTATGCTTCTTTATACTTCTACTCCAATAAATTTCAGAAGCGAATGTAAATTTTACTCTACTACATTTATTTGACAGCTGGTTGCTTTACAGATAAACATTTTGCACATTAAACATTATATATGACCATAAAACATAATGAATTGTTACAGATTAAACTACTACAACTAAGAAACACTCCGAAAGGGACCATTCTCCATGATGAGACTTCAAGTACATTTTGCTCACAATACATTTGTACTTTATTTGTACTCAACTTTACTGTAATTGCCATTAATTACTTGTGATGCAGTATCTTTACATTGCTGTATTACTACTTTTACTTAAATAAAGGATTTGAGTACTCCTTATACCACTGACAAGACTTTGAATTGAATAATTAACATTACATGACACCTATATCTACATTAGTCTGTTTGTTTCCTTGTATGATGCTGTTTGTTTACATCACTATGGTGTAAACATGGCAGTAAAACAGAGCCAATTTCATTTCTAATCAGCAGAGAAACAGACAAAACAAAATGCAAATTTTGGCTGGTGTAAGTCAGACTCTCTAATTATGCATGTAAATATACTTCATACTAATGTAGTCAAAAATACACTGAGGTCTTAAGGTTGAGTTTAGCCTATTGGGAATTAATTTAAGTCAGTAGAATTTCCTCTCTAGTAACAAAAACAAGTATTTTGTGTGTGTTCATCTTGGTGTGTAGAAAATGTATTTCATTGCGTACCTGAGATTCTCTGAGCTGAACTCAGACTCCAGGAACTTGAGGAACTGCTCTCTCCCCACAGGATCTTTGAGAACCTCATCAATGCCAAAAGCCCACCTCTTTACCCTCTGCTGGCCTGGCTCCTTACTGGGGGGAGGACACACACAAATGCAACATTATCATTTCAGAGATGTAGTATGTGTGAAACAGTAAAAATATATCCATACTGCTCTTTGTCTGGAAACATGTACCCACCTGGCTTCGAGCTCCCAGAGTGTGGTGTCATCTGAGATCCAGGGGTTGGATGGATCTGGAGGCGTGAGGAAGGGGTCGTATTCAACGTACTGCTCTGTGTAGCCCAGCAAACTACGGTGAGACAAAACACAACCGAGGAAATATGACTGGCAGCAAACAAGAATCAGTCACTTTTGAAATTAGGCTTTGCCCCTTTATTTGAATTATTATGAACAAGTTGTTTATTTGGAAGCTTTAATTGACAGTAGCAGAAGTGAAATCATCTTGGGATCAAATACTTTAAATTGAAATGAAAGGTAGAGTCTGACAGGAGGGTTTGACCCTGCATTTGGACACAAAGATAGAGAACTCTCCGCTGAGTGCATCTCTTCTCTTTTCAGTGAAGGTAATGACAAATGGACACTGTGTGTCATCTGCTATATGGCACCGTCGATGCTGATGCCCACTGAAGGTATTGTCAGGGACAAATCAGTCCTCAAGGTCATTGGAGCTCTTAATTCCACGCCGTGTTAGGCTGTTTAAAGGCTCAATAAACAGATCAATGGCTAAACTGAATGAAGACACAAAGAACATTGCTCACCTCTCTGCCACTTTAGACATTTTCAGTCGATGCCTGTCTAATTGCAATTGCCAAAAGGTGATCTGAAACCATAGCAGGGAACAATAAACACACATCTGTCACCATGAACTCACAGAAAAATGCAACTGCATATTTTCATTTTTTGACTTTAATAATAGTAATGTATGAATCAAAATTGGGTAACTCAAAACAGATGAAAAATAAAAACTACAACTACAATTTGAGTGTTAGTGTTGACTTCAAATTGTTAAAGATCTTTAGTGGTAGTGCGCCGCCTGCAGGTCTGACCTGTTCCTGCAGTTCTTCTTCTGTAGGTTGCTTGGCCTCTGGGGCGGGGGTGTGGGTTGGGCTGTGGGTACGGATATCATTCTGCAGCCCATACACAGACTGAGACAACAAAAAAAATCATGAAGATAAAATAAATCTCTCAATAGTAGTAGCCTTACAGTATATGACAAGAACAGCGAGGAACAATAAACTTGTCTGTTCATGTCTGTGTTACAATGTTATCAACCCTGACCTTAAAAGAAAGGTGTATGAGTGGGAGGATGTAGTGTACCTTTCTGGTTTTGTGGGGATTTTTCATTCTGGAGGACTTCTTTATGTCGACTTCCGTTGTATTCACACATCCAGGCTGGGAGAGAGAGTGAGAGGAAAATCAGAAAATCATTAGTTAATTTAATTTGTCATTTCATTTCTTATGATTTCAGCTGCTTATGCTTTGCCCTCCAGAATGGGGGAAGGTGCAATTTCACCACCATTATATGAGTTTTAGCTAGTTAAATCCAATATGCTTAGCTGTGGTGTGGAGTGATTCAGAGAAGTCTCCAGGACAATGTGTCAGATGCTGGTTTAATTAAACATGGAATGTGCCAATTCTAGCAAAACAAGTAAACCAGCGGGAAATCAGAGTCTTAGCGTGCAAATTCTGGCTGATTGAACAAGTGGTCTAATCTAGGTCTCTTCCAGAAGAACAGAGCTAAGTAGCTTGACGGCGTCACTGTGAAATTTGAATTAATATTGATTATGTTGCTCCAAGGACGCATAAATTGAACTTGTTATTTTCCAATTAAGCATGGAGCTGTGGCTTTTGGAGAAATACAGCAGAGGAGACCCTTTAACCTCAGGGGGAAACTAAATGCTAATCCTAAGCAAGGGTGTATGAACGAGGTAAAGAGCAGCAGTGAGCCTGATGTGTTGTGACAGTTATTGATGTGGCATTTCATGTGTACGACGGGGGATTTACAGTGTGTTCACCTCTTCACACCGTTCATATGCCACAGGAATCAAGTATAGCTCATAGATAAAGAACCTAATTGATAAAGTATTTGTAACTGCACAACACTTTCAAAATACTATTTCTTTATCACATTTCACATTGCCTGTGAAATGTGTGGGACAGATTAAAACAACCCAGGGAGCATAAACGATTAACTGTCTGTATCTATGCAATTATTCTTTTGACTGTGTGTGTGTGTGTGTGTGTGTGTGGCGGAGTGGAGTGTGGTCAGTGTGAAATCATTTTTTCAATATTCTTCACTTTTGCAAGAACAATTAAGATGATGTTGATAATGTCAGCAATGATATCAGTAACAGCAAAGACGACAAAAACATCAGCGATTTCACTCACCACTGGTCTGTGCACGTCCCAGAATGCTCTTTCCTGACTGTCGAGAATTTTCCTCTCAATTTTATCTCTTTTCTTGTCCACTCTGATGGGGGGAAAAAGGAGTTCAGCGCATGTCGCTTATTCCAATACAGATATGATCCATTTACTCAATCATATGTTTAATGTACTGCTCATCTGTGAAGTTCTGAGCTGGACATTACAGGGGAAGTTGTAGTGAACGCTAAGTTTAAACATGTCATAATGAGGGTGTAAGAGGACTCACTCATAATTGCGCAATGCGTGTGTGGTTCTTAAAGAAACCTACTTCGCTTGTGCTTCTGCTTGCATAAAAATGAACTCCCATTTCCTGGCGAAAGCTCTCTGTAGCCTTGCTAAGCTCTCCTGCAACAAACAAAAAAAGGCTTTTGAGGTATCTGGGCTGATTATGTTTACTGCACATGCTGTGTACAGCGCACGGCTGGATACCGTCTTTAATGATCCCTGCTCATGTACAAAAGAAAGAAACACAGAACATAACTAGCCAGGTGATTCATTTAATATCTTTGGTGAGGAAAGTTATGGTGCAGTGACACACAGAAAAAACAAATGGGCTCAGTATCAGTGTGAACAAAAAGGCAAGAGATAAAGCCTGAGAGCCAACACAGCAACAGAACAGATATGTGGAGAGGGGATTGCTGACACTAAAAGACCTCTTTCACTTACCGCTTCATAGTCTGCAAGCTCCAGACGTGCTTTATTTTGCATTGTTCTTTTGCAGAGGTAAACAGCTGAGAAAGAGACAGAGAGACAGAGAGAGATTGGTAATAGACGGAGAACTGGATTTCAGCTTGGTTTTAACAGCCTTAAGTGGCCCTGCATTTACTCATTTAATCCTCTCAACTGCACATTTAAACTGGCCTGCAAATCGCAAAGGTCACTGACTGTGCATGGTGTGTGAGCGTCTGTTACTGGGTGCGTGCGTGTGTGTGTGTGTGTGTGTGTGTGCTCCTGACTTCATGTCTTCATGTATTATCATCCCTTCATCCCTTTGTTAACTGACCATTATGTGGAAACTTATTATGCCATTAGTTTTCATTAAGAGGCATCATTCACGTGAATCAGTTGCTGCATCTGAGACACTTTAACTCCCAGTAACACTCGGGATTATTCCCAGTGAGCATTTTCCTCTCCTACAACTCATACAACAAATGAAAGACCTGCAAAGCTGCGGCTATTCACCAAAACCATTTTTGGCATTATGAAATTGTTATCTCCTCCCTGCTCCTCTGTAAACAATGAAAAGTGCATACCATTAAAACATTCAGCCAAATGTGCACATTTAGCCAACAGGTGCACGCATACAAACACAGCTCTGGTTTCCTTCACTATAATCAGTCTGCATCAGTCACAGAGCCCAACTGAGGCAAACGCAATTGACTGAGGTTGGAATACAAAGAAAATCTAATTTTATAAAATAGACATAAAATACAAAGAGAGCCATTGTATGTCCACTGCACTATAGCTGATTCTAAGTGTGGGCCAACATCTGAGTAAAACTAAATGTGACTTTATGTTTGTGTCTACCATTCAGATACTGCAGTTGCATCGTTTGTGTTTCATCTTTTGAACTTTTGGTAACATCAGGAGTAATAACATATCTACAGCATTATTAGCCTCTCCAGGACATTTCATGCACAAAGTAGGAATTAGACTACAACAGAACAGTTATCTCACCATAGTCTGTGTTTTCTGGTTCCCAGCAGTTCGATGGCCAAAAGTATGGAGTCTGAAGGGAAAAACAGGTCATTAAGAACCAAAACGAAAAGAAACCTTGTATCTTTGACAGACTACAACTAACCACATGGTGTTTTGAATCAAAGTGTGCGCTGTCATTTAGTCACAGCCCTGCATCTGTCACAATAAAACATTTTGTTGTATAATGGGTTTGGCATAAAGTCTAAAGTACATAAGCTCCTTTCAGCGCACTGAGAGCAGACACCAGCATGAATCTTGCCCTTCCTCAGGCAGCATTGTATGGACTGGTTTCAGATGAGAAGTGATTAGATGTAAAGAGCAAAGAGAAGCCTGCCACTAACACAAACAGCCTTAGGCATTGATTTACTTTGGTTAGTTCTGTGTAGCACACTTGGGGGAGCTCACTGGGTGGAAAATCACTAAAACTGTCAATCCCACTATTGACATTCAGAATGGTGTGTTTTTTTGTATTTGTTTTATGAACCTGTAAGAATTCCAGCGTTTCACACAGAGGCACTTTAATGTGTTTCTCAGCTTTTTCTCTCACCTCTCGCCCCATCTATAATTTCTGAAATTGACCGCCACTATAAGAGTTGGAAATTTGTCTTGTGTAAAGTGACTTTTGCACTTTATTTTCAACAGCATGGAAGGAGCTTCAGATGTGTCATATAGATATGATGATAAACCTAGCACATTTTCATCACCTACATCCCTGTCTGCACATCACATGACTCTGGACTTGAGAAACTCTGGATGAAAACTTTCTGTTCATAAATAGGTAAAAATGGTGTCTATAGTTCTTAACACATAACAGAAAAAATTATGATAAAAATCCAATCCAAAATAGTTTTAGTGAGGTGTTGATTCAACTTTATGATGATTTTGGAGGATGCAGTTTCTGGTGCTGTTTAATTGTATTGCATTATACTGACTGGTGTTTCTATATTTAGACTACTGTCATTAATATAAATGGATTCGACAAAATGAGGCAATACAATTCAACAGCAACACAAAATAAAGCCTCTAAAATGACCATACAGATATGAGTTTTTTGCAGGACTGTTGGATTAGACCGCTAAATGTATCCAATAAACTGGGAAGTGAGTATAATATAATACAACAACAAAATATCAGAGCATTGCTATTATCATTCTTACCTGAAACCTATAGAAAGTGCCGTCATCTTTGAGAGTGAGGACGTGATCTGAGATGGGGAAGAAGTAACCATGTGCAGCCATCAGAGTTCCTAGGTGAAGAGCCTCCACTGAGAGAAAACACAAACAAAAAGTCCATTTACAACTTGGTTACTCCTGTTCAGTCTGTCAGTTTTCCCATTAATATCGCATGCATGCACACACAACTTTGCTTTTATGCATATAAAACATTCACACGTGTCACCACGGCTCTGAAAGTTTCACAAGTCCTTCAGAAGACAAGTTTAATTCAGCAACCCTGCAGAAGTTTTAAAGCAATTCTGTGCTCTGATTGAAACTTTTCCGCTTTCAGTAACGCATTAAAAAAACAGTCAGATGTAATTCATATTTTTGAAATCAGAAATTAGCTTATTATATTAATATATATGCATATGGTATCGTCACTAGAAAGTACTATACAAGTATATTTATAATCAGTTAATTATTAGCTTAAATGTCATCAAATTTTCTAAAAAAAGAAACAAACTAAAGACTAAAATATTCCCACTTTCACCTTTAAATGAGGAATACTGTGTATCAGTATTCTAATCAGTTTCCTAATAATAAATTGGTTTTTTCAGGTTTAAGGATCAGAGTGATTAGACCCTTCCCTACTGTAATTTAAATTCTAATTGCTTCTCTTTGTAAACACTCTTTATTTAGTTAATACTGAGGCATTAAAAGATAACTCTACTGCACTTTGGGATCTCACTTTTTCATTAAAAGAAAATTCTCTGATTATTCTGCAATCAATAGTTCCTCATCAGAGATCCTTGGCCAGCATGTTTTTCTTTTTGTTTTTTTTTTGTCCCACCAGCTAATTAACTGCATTCACCTTTCATCCCCAGGTATAAATTCATCCCTGACAAAATGGCCACAGCGAACACCATGACCTGACTTAAGAGCTGCTGCTTTAAAAGACTCTGTTACTGCTTTGACAGAAGCGATAGGCAGGTCTCCATTCCAACCAAACACCACAGCAGGAGGTCTCGCTGATTAAGAAGATAAGATAAGAAAGAATTTTATTAATCCCGAAAGAAATTCTTGCGCCATCAACATGCTCAATGCAACAGAAACACAGTGTAGAGAAAGACATTTCTAAGTCAAATCAAAAAACTATGTACAATCAGTAAAAATATAATAAATAAAGAGCGAAAGATGAAATAAAATAAAAAATAGAATAAAATAGACATGGATGTCACAGTACAAAATAGTAGTTGTCAGTGACGGGTTAAAAGTGAAAATATACATTAATATTGAGATGATAAAATGAATGAATTGAAAGATGGCCACAGTATTGATTAGCCCACCTTCAGAGGTGGAACTCATCAGTCAAATCACCTGGTGTTGTGCTTGGTTGGAGCGAAAACCTGCTTCCCTCCAGTGCTCCACAGCACATGGTTGACTGTCCCTGATTTAAAACCATCAGATAATGAAAACATGTAATCACCATCAACTGCGTGTCTCGTCTGCCACTAGTTATTCCCTGCTGTTCTCAATTTATAACCCCTTAATTTTGTCAACACCTATTATTCATATTTAGCATAATGTGTTGACAGGTCTCAACAGTTTTTGTTTTTTATGAACAGTATAGGAAACTCTTTATTTAGATGTTGTGTCCTTTTCTATTTCCTCTATGTAATTTGATTATTTACTGTATTTTTAGGGGTAAAGCCCAGGAGAGGCTAGAAGTTTTAATACACTAAACTAACAAAGGTTGAAATGTCTGACGTGGTCTAAATGGGCAGAGTTATGGATGCTATAACAGGAGCTTACTGTATGCATGCATAAAATATGCACAACTGTGCTCTCTCGCTCCCAAACACACACACACACACACACACACACACACACACTGGATGTATGTGCGTGTGAGATAAATATAGATTGGCTTTTCCTTTACCACTGAGTTGACTGTCACAGCACTGAGAGGTCAGGATGCTTATGTGTGCGCATGTATTTGTGTGCATTCATTAATAAATGATGACTCATAATTTATTTAAAACTGTTTACTTATATATATAATTAACTGTATGTTATATTTTGGTGCATTATTAAACTGAAAGGACGAACATTTATGCAAAGATCCGCTCATCCATATACCTTTTTACTTATTATCCATTCAAAAATTTCATTTTCTGGATTGTTACTTCAGACGTGATGAATGTCAGATGAAAGTAAAGTCAACAAAGTATGAAAAATGACGTCTGTGACAGTGCAGTAAGAGACTTGAAGCGCTTGCTGTCTCCTCTTCTTCAAGCAAGGGGGATGATCTGTTCCCATTTTGTGTGCAGTGTCTCTGTCACCTGTTTTGGTTTTCTCAGTCTCTCTGCTGCTGTTCAAGTGACACTGATGGTTTTTCTGATGACAGTTTGAGGATGAATATCATCTGCACACACAGTCAGTGATACAACCATGTTTCTAAATCCCCCCAAAACAATCCTTTTGACACTGCATTTCCTTCATGGTCTGTTGTGTTGCTTGTGTCAAATACAGCTGAACAGTAAATGCAATTTTCTTTTAATTATCTGGTATTAACATTTTATTTCTTTCATTAACAAATCCAATATATACAGTATACAGTATGATAGTCTGAAAATGCTAAATAAGACTAATGGGATTTTTCTAGTAAGTCTATAAAGATCAGTTATTGGTACCAAGGGAGCCTCTGGCCTCCATTTATATTGCATGCTTTTCTATAAGCTTTATAGCTGACTAAACCTTGCACTGGAATTAGTCAAGTTGTCAAGAAAGGCCGGCCTCAGAGTCCAGGGGGAAAACACCCTTTGATTTCATCATATTACCAGCTCCGTGCCAAAAGCCCAGCAGTTTGGAGCCGTGCCAAGTGGAGTGTGGGAGTATTCCAGCTGAGCTTTATCTAAAGACAAGTCAAGAGATTCTGTATTTGTCACTATATTTTGATTGTTATTGTTTGCAGTATACAGTATGCACTGATTGAAGATGTTGAGGTGATAAAGACTCTTTGTTTTAATTGTGTAGGAGGAGGAGATAGTGGATTCAGACAAATACCTGAGTGTGTAACTGAACTACAGAGAGGACTGGTGAGAGAATACTGACACTATTTCATAAATCCATGCTTCTCTTGTGAAGGAAGTTAGGAGCTTTTATACATCTGTATGCCGTGGTAGCAGTATAAAGAGGGGTGATCTCAGGAGGCTGAAAAAGATCATCTGAAGTGCTCCACTACAGGAGTGACTCTTGAGTCTGATGATGAGGAGGTTTAAAGAAGCGTAGAGGAGAAGACCAGAACCATTATACAGAATATATGCACCCTCTCCAATCTGTACTGATGAGCCGCATGTCCTCCCTCAGAGATCATTTTACTGTTCCCCGGTGTTCCACTGAGCAGATTAGGTGCTCTTTCATATGCAGTTCACACCCTAAATAACACATGGGTACACGCTCACTGACAGCTTGATAAGCTGACTGTTGTTTATCTTTTATATGTTGTTCTAGTGTGGTGAATTTGGCTATTGCATTTATCTAGTGTTGTTTAGTGATGTCGAATGTTTAGATTTTTGTTGACAACACTGTTTGCATGCATATAACATATGTGTGTGTGAGTGTATGCATTGTATTTGAGACATACTGTAGCAAATAATTTTTCACATTTTGGCTTTGATTTGATTTGATTTTTGAAAAGCTGAGGACACAATCAAAAAAATTAAATTGAATGATATTTGCATGATATTGTGATGTAATCATTATCCCAGTGTTAGTATAGATAGACCTATTGTAAATGTAAGAGCTTTACAGTGCCATTGAATATATTTATTGTAATCATAATATGATTTTATTGATACTCCTGCAGGGATTTATTTTCAGGCAGGTCAGAGGTCAGAAGATCTGCAGACCAGTGACGCAGGAGCTGGGGTTCACTACCCTCCTGGCATAATCAAAATGATAATACTGCAAAGCTAATGCATACTGTAAGTGACTCTGAATGAATCAGTCCAATGACCATTAACCCGTTTGAACCTTTGGCTGTTTTTTCTCAGTTTTACATCTCTTCATTTACAGGCTGATGGCATAGTTACAAGTCTTAGCTAGACACGCGTATATTGATAGTGTAAAGCAAAAAAAGGTACATTTTCATTGATTTTCTCACTTCTGTTGTTTTTCTGTTTTCATGAGATGAATATATTTTGAGATTTTCCCTCCAGGGTTCCCATCATGCCTTGGGTAATGTAAACAGGAAGTGTAATGTTGGCAGTTAGCTGTGGGCTACACCTGAGCCCTGCTTTTTGTTTTAGTGAATCTTTATCATGGAAAGACCTTCTGAACTAGCTGCTAGCAGCTCCTGTTTGCTCTGTATAGATGACAATCAACTGGGATTACTTTCTTAACTGAAGAATATTGTATTTGATGATTATGAAGCTAATGGAAGTTAAATGGAACATATTTTTTGCATGAAGTGGATTTATGGTCATTTAGCCTTGATGAAATGGGGATACTGAAATCACTGCTAAGTCCTGCTGATTCCACCAGTATGTACATTTGTTTTTTCCAATTTAAGTTATGAATTTGGGGAAGAAATTCAAAGTGATAAAGGATCAGATTGTTGGTCAGGTTTGAGATTCCTGATGTAATCACCGTAATGTTTAAATGTATAACTTATGGATTATACTGTCCTCACCAGACAGTGAGGATATATCATGTCAACCTGTGGCTGTCTGCATTAGCGTGCACAGTAACGCATGCTAATTAAAGATGTCTGAGCCACCTTAAATGTGGTAAGCAGTTAATTCCAAAAGCTCCCGTGGCAAACAAAACAACTGGCTTTAGAAAATCAATGAATGATAATGATCTGTGATGGTCAAGTTTGTAATGAAAGTATTAAAGAGTTACAAATGCAATACTTACACCAAAATCATCTAAACTTTTGAGAAGAACTTCGAAGGCAGGAATTTTCGTCGGCTGTAATGCGGCGTTGAATGAAAATAGGATTGGCAACTACAGATATTGCAAAGTAGGATGATAATGAGTTCATCTGGAGTCCACTTTGATATAAGCTCATCTGCCTTTACATAATAAACATGCTGCTTTCATGCTGTGAGCCAAATTAATTGCATATGAGTTTGCTGTGTTTGTCAGCCCCACCAGGAGTTGTTCTGTGCTAAAGTCGCTTCGTTTTGTACTGCACTCCTTTTGCCACAGCAAGGCAGTTGATGTGTGCATGTTTTGTGTCAGTTTGCAAAAAAACTGCACGGATAAAAAAAAAAAAGTTTTAAAGGACAAAGAACATCTGCTGGTTGACATGTTTTCACACTCTTCACTGTTCTAAAATCGCAGTTTTTGACAATTATGATAAAGAGTACTGTTGGTGACACAAAAAGTAATGGTATGATAGAGATACATTATTAATCAAAGTGCTGTCTGAGGCATGGGGAAAAGCATCATCTCTTGGGCATTATAAATGTTTGAAACTGTGTTCTGTCATAATAATGCAAATGAAAAGGAAAGAAAGAGAAGGGAAAAAAAGAAAGAAAACAAAAGCACAGGAACAGTCAGCCTGTCCACTAGGAAAAGTTCAACTGATGTCAAACATTGCAGAGGTGTCTAACGATGATCTGGGGCCTGTACTACGAAGCAAGTTCAACATACCCAGGATATGTTTTCGTTAGCTGAGCCTAACAGTGGCCGTCCAAATAACCAGTACTACGAAGGTGGCTATCAACCAGCTCAGTCAACTCTAGGTTTTCCAGCTACGAGCGCGTTCATGTGAAAGAGGTGGGGTTGTTAATTACGAGCGTCATCATCAGAACCATGAATGAAGTACTTCATATGATATGAAATGAAACAGTAATACCAAGTACCTGCTGAAAACTTCTGTTTTAGGGACATCAAAAAGTCATATTCAACGAAGTGAAATGTAAATGAGCCTGTAATCATACAACAGAATAAGAAGACGTAGAAACAGTAGAAATAATTTCCAAATATTAAAAGTGGGCTACGGCTTAAAATACATGTAGGCATTATTATATATGACTTAAGTATAGAGTGAGTTTTTTTGGCTATTTAGTTGGATGATAAAGAAACCATTCTGAATATGTCACATAAAAAAACTTAAAAGTAATCCCAGACTGTTTCTGCTACCAAAGAGTGGAAAAGTAGTTAATGACCGATGAGGTCTATCTGACTGTAATGTTGCATTTTATAATCATGGGAGCCAATTAACAGCGTGTGGATTATTTTTCTAATAAAAGACAATCTTTTGTTTTTATTTCCAGTTATCATCACACAGTTGTCTCATGTTATTCTGAGCTGCTGTGATGTAAAATCACCCACACTGTCAGCTATCATTCCGGGGATAAAATCAACTTTTCACAATTAGAATGCAGCTAAAATCATCATTATGTGTTTAGTGTCGTTAACGATCTCTCCGATTGTTAGAAGCTCTGTTTTAAATCCAGAGTGGAAAAAGAAAGCCTAGAACAACACTTTATTGTAAATTTGTCCATGTCGGGATGCTGTAGGAATGATGACTCTTTTTTTCCAGTGATCTGATTGGTCAGTGGTCGGGGCATTGACAGGTTGTGATCCAAACCCTTGAAGTTAAGATGCACCGGAGCAGGTTAGCTGTTCAGCATAAGTTGCCATGGCAATGTACCCCGGTAAAAAGTGAACCACCATCATAACCCTGAAAACCCAGGTTTACCTCACTAACCCCAAATCCTGCTTTGTAGTACAGGCCGCTGATTGCTTCTTAGTGCCCCTAAACACATACACATATGTACATACAGGCTTTGTGCTTGTATAAAAACCTTCATGATGCAAACATGCTCGATAGATAAACAGAAAAAGACTTGCATACAAATGAAATAACACACAAAGGAATTGTGAGTTGATGAGTCAGCTAAGTGAACAATTGATTATGTCACTATTGTGAACCTGCTTGTACAATACTGAGGCACACAGTGGAGCAGACAAACACTGGAACGCACACACACACATACACGCTCAAATACACAAGTTCACACACCTACAGTACACAAACAACACACACACACTTACAATTCAGAAAAAAATACTTTTTTACATGTTAGCTATACTTTTTATCACTAGAGGAGGAGAGTGGTAATCTTTAATGCAACCAAGCAACCAGTTTTAACTTTCCATATTTATCACAGTTCAACCTGCCCACTCTTGAGTCATTTAATGAGCAATGAGGGGATCAACTAATGATCTGGCAACTCCCTCAAGACAGTCTGGTTCTACTTCATCACACCGGAATAAAATAAGAATAATAAGAAAGAAAAAAGGAAGAATAATAACAAGAATTGCAGTTTCTGCTGTAGCTCAAGGACACAGAAAGACAGATCAAAGAAAAATGCAGAACCGGGGTCTTTTACATACAGCAATCTAACAGAGGTACGTAGGTGTTTCTTTTGACAGACTAATGAAAGTTATACAATTTCTGATCAGCACTTCTCCTCTCATCTTGCCCTGAAAACCTCCAGCAAGCTTGTAACTTTACAGAATAAACAACTGTAACAATGATGTACAAACAAATCTTTAACACCGAGTCTTCCAACTGCACCACCATCGTCAGTGAGCGCATCAGTAGCTTTTAACAGTTGAGCTGCCCTCACTGATGACTGGGGGCATCATTGTCTGAATCAGCGCGGAACGTCGCAGCAGTATGAACAGTGATGCGTTCGCTTAGCTTAGAAATAAAGTGAACAAACAACAGTCAGTTACAGTACTCCAAATCTTTGAACTGAGCTGAACTAAAATATTTGAATCAGCAGTGATTTGTAATCACTGATGATCAATATTGATCATCAGCTCACCACCAGGGCTCTATTACCTTGATCTTCAATGTCCAGGTTCTTGATCATCCACTGTACAATATCAGAACCTGAAAAAAGAGAAATCTCGTTAATATGAATCATTGAAATATAGCTAATATATTCACAGCGTGCTGAAACACCTTTTTGCATATAGATGCAAATGAAAGTGAAAACAATGACACTCTTAACCCTACCCACCTTCCCTCATCATCACAGTGCATACCAATTCCTCTCGCTTTGCACCATGTGGGTGGGTAATAGGCCATCCATTACCAAATATTCTTTTCTGACACCCTCTCCAAGCCACCTCTCCTTGGCTATAGTCCATTAATATAAATGACCAGAGAGGCACAATGGCATAATGAAGCATCTATTGTATACAATAACAACACAATTTGTCTGACTCAGTCACAGCACAGGCATTGCAGCTGCAATTGTTTCATTTAATAAGTCATTGCATCACATTGGACGTTTCCAACTGTCAGGAACAAAAGCTAAGATATAAACAGGTCAGAATATGGCCCGAATACTGTAAACTGTGGGCTGAGAAGAGGAGAGGAGAGGAGAGGAGTGAGGAGAAATGCATAAATGTAAAACTGAGCGGAAGACGCTGTATGTGTATTGTTTTTTTTAAACACACGATACAACCTGTTTTGAGTAAAGGGCTAGAGATGACTTGTATATCCATTTTTCCATTTTTCTACACTGGACATCATCTTTTTTTTATATGTGATGAATACCATTTTGCAATTCATCATCTCCCTCTGAGAATGCGACTGATTCATTTTCACATCCTAGAAAAACATAACAGAACCCTCTGCCCCTGGGCACTTTCACACCCTTCCACAACATGTGACTTTGGCACTTTGGCTAAATATATATTTTCCAGGCTATTATTATTGTCTGTCATGCTGACAGGTGAAAGTGTGTTGAGGAGATGAGAGCCACAGAAGGCAGAAAAAAAGGTGTGAAATGAAGACATGAGGGAATTCATGCAGTGAGTCAATCAGTCCCTGTGGCTGTCTCTCTGTCCATCATGCTATATCTGCCTGTCTGTGTTTTGTCTCCTCATTTCTCTTTCACTGCACCCCCTTGCTTTTCGGCGCCCCTATAACCAGATGAGATTTTCCACGGATTAACATCATTAGTACAACCCTTCTTTCACACTATCAGAGTTGACCCACTTTCTAAGAGAGAGCTTAAATGAGATGTGTAAGGTAATCCTCTAACAAGGCTGTTCCCCGAATTGATTAATATCATGCCCATAGATTGGGCTGTACATATTTGTGTGTGTACATGTGTGTGCGGGCGCAAGCATGTGCTCACTAATATATACAGAGTGATAAGAGATAAGATCAACCTTTAATGAACCTGATGATGGCCAAAAATTGGATAATCACAGCAGTAAATAGTATCAGGATACAGTACATGCACAGCTGAAAAATAAAACGTGAAAATGTAGAAGAAATAATAAAAGAATGAACATATGAAAGTGATTAAAGTATTTAAAGGTGGTGAAATTTGCAGACTTAGAACAAAATGTATTTTAAATTTAATTATGCACACAAAAAATGTGAAAACAGCATAAAATCAGTATGCATAAACAATGCATAGCAAAAAAGAAACTTAAAGGTACCCTGTGGAGTTTCGGACCTCTAGATGCTGCTTAGGAGTTTAGTTATGAGTGGGTCTTGTTTTGTTTGTGTTGTGCACACGCAGCAGGGCACACATGCATGTGTGCGTGCACACGGTTACGTAATACATATTCCTGCCAATGGTTTCACACTATTCCACTGCTCTACAGGTGGCTGGAGAGCAGCGCCAACAAAGGCAGGAAAGAAGAAGACACGCTAGTAAACATTGATGTAAACAATACTTACTTCAAAAATCGGCTTTGCAAATGTTTTAGGAGGAAGAAAATGCATTCAACATGTTTGGATACACACAATGTGTTTTGGTGAGTAACACACGTAAACATCCAACTTCTTTTTGTTTACAAGAAAACTCCACAGGGCCCATTTAATAAACTGTAGGGAAAGAACACACAAGGATACCTAACACACAATACCACAAATACACACAGTGACAACACACACAAAGGAGACACGCTCATACGTACACACATGCATGCACATACAGCTCTTTGGAACATGTACTTAACAGTACAAATATATTTTATTCTGTTATTTGTATATAATCTTAAAAATATGCGGCTGACAAATGCAAGCACATAAAGTTTGTGTACGTAATTACAATTTTTATTCACTAGTGTGAATGTTGACATCTTTGTCTTCCTGTACCAAAGAAGACAGGTATAATACCTACTGTACAACTACACCGAGTGTGTGATTTGGCTTCACCAGTTCTGTCAGCAATAGACCTGTTTGGCAAGTGGTATTACTGTAACAAGTGAATAATTGTTAAGTAAATGAGTCTGTATTTTACTAAAATCGTAGTATCTAAGTAGTGCAGAGGAAAAAAACACATTACAGCAACCTGGGGTTACATCCCCAGCTGTGGTGCTTACAGCTTGGCCAAGTGCTACAATAAACACAAGTGTCAGTGTTCACAGAGAGGGAGCTGTGGAAGGACTGTGTCCTTGTTGCAGCCTTAAGGCTGATTTATGGTAGGTCGCCCGACACTTCTGATAAGTGTTGCTCAACAGAAATGACATATTTGCCACAGAAATAAGTGTTGCTCGACACTTTCCTTTCATGTCACGCACCTGGAGAATTTTGTTATGTCGCGGACACCATCATATTTTATCACGCAATGTGATTGGGTACCAACATCACCATGGAGACTGTAGTTTTCACTGAACTTTTCTTATTGATATTTTGGTCTGTAACTTTACATAACCTGTAACATCCTTGTTTAATTAGTTTAGCAAGCTTGCAGAAGCATAAGGGGGGGGTAACATGAAGCCTGAGTATTACGTTCTTGGAGAAAAAAATCAAAGCCCTGAAATCCACTTGAAAGCACTGCACATTGACACTATTTTTGCTCCACAATGACACAACCTTGACAGACACATTTTGACAAAAAATATTGTAATGATTATGATGTAGTTTTTAGACATGTGGATGAGCTATAGGTACTGTAGGTATAGGTAATGTACTGTATATAGGGTAGGTGCAAAACAGAGCTACAAATAAAAGCCATCTGTTGCAGTTATGTCAGGTTCCAGCAAACATAGCCAGTGTAGGTCTTTACATGTTATACTGATTTTATAATATCTGACAAACGTGGAAAAAGTGATGGATGCAAACCTATTTTGTTTGGCTATATGTAAAATCAAAGTCATTTTCTAATCTAATCATTAAATAATATAGATTGTAATTGTTATTAAACAAAAACAAACACACACTAACACAGTGTAGTAGCCTTGGCATCATGTACAACAGGAGAAAGCCCAAGGCTGGAGCTCTGGGGACATCGGCTGCTCTATATATGGCCAAAGCATTTGTTGTTGTTTCACTAACGTCACTAAAGCCACAGTTTAAATTTATCCATGCGTGGGTTCAAATGTGGGTGCTCATGCCAACTTTTTTTTTTTTTTTAAATCTGTGCCCCATCTTAGCCATCCATGTCAAGAGGGCCTGGACATGTCACTGGTTGTGACAAGCCAAGCATGGGCCTTTTTTTTTAGCAGTGGAGACCAGTGGTGGCTCTGGCACCGTCGGTGCCTTGAGGCAAAATTGTACAAAAAGGAGGCTTGTGCACATTTTGCAGGAACAGGCACTTACAGGAAAAAGTGTTGATTAATGGTTTGGAATATTAATTCATCACTAGTAGTAGTACTACACATGGGCCTACTACTACTACTAATGTAGTAGTAATAGTAGGCCTTTATAAATCCTTTATATTATATTGGCATTTTAAACCTGTATTTATCTGTAGCTGTAGAATAAATAAGCATTGTATAGGTCCAACTTTTATTAGTTGAGATATGCTTTTAATTTGAGTGTAAAGTACAGATATATAGCACCCTTTTGCTTTATTGGACTAGTGTAAGTGCAATATTGACTACTGGCAGCACTGAATGAAGTGTATATTAGAGTGCATTGTTTATTTTTCATCCGCATGTAAACTAAATATAATAGTGATGATGGTGTCAGTCCTCTTAGCAATGCATGTAGTGTTTAACTGAACTCATCTCTTATGGAGTGTCACTTCAATGTGGATTCTTATCTATTGGGTTGCACAGCTCGAAAAACCAATATGATCCCCTTGACATTCTGGCACTGCCAGTGTGAAATGCAAAATGGACAACTCTCTAAATACTTTCAGTGTTTTGTTTGGCAAGAACAGAGTACTAGATGGGTACTTAGTGGGTGGGAGCCAAGTGGAGAGGAGAAGAAGGGAGAGGAGAGGAGAGAGGAACACAACAGAGCAGAGAGATAAG
This sequence comes from Scomberomorus guttatus, assembly GCA_038419695.1. Classification (NCBI taxonomy): domain Eukaryota; kingdom Metazoa; phylum Chordata; class Actinopteri; order Scombriformes; family Scombridae; genus Scomberomorus; species Scomberomorus guttatus. The sequence continues at coordinate 10,730,499 of CM076458.1, forward strand.
AGCCTTACCTGAAAAAACACTGGGGATCTTGGTTAGAAAACTTTTCACTGTTCGGATTGGGATGCCATTTTTCTCATCCTGCATGCGTGCTATTACTTCCTCCATCTGGACAACAGAATGACAGTGGGAGAGAAGAGGGGGGAGGAGGGAGAGAGAGCATGAGAGAGAGTGAGCGGTTTTCATGAACTTTCCCTCAGTAAGTAGGGGTTGTGTGTGAGCAAGCCAGAGAGAGGTAAACAGATACAAACAGGTTTCTGTGTGGTTCAGCCATGTCTCCAGGGCACAGAGAGAGAGAGAGGAAGTTAGTGACTAACAATCAGCGCTGTCAGGTTTTCGCCTCCCCTCTGACAAATCTTTATGATTTGTGTCATTTATCACATAAAACTGTCAGTAAGGTGTACTTATTGAATTCTGCACCTGCTATTGAATTTTGGAAGTCTAGCAATGAAGTTTCTTGTTATTTAACCATCACAGTATATTTGTGTCCTGAAACTGCCACACATCCGAAACTCTACAGAGCAGAAAGAAAATTTTATAATTTTACTCAAAAGCATTTCAGACAGAATTTTTTCTTGTGTTCAACACTGACTTAGTCACAAATTAGAAGTACATTGAGGAATGACATGCACAGGCGAATAGATGCTGACTGGAAAACACATGGACACAAAAACATTTGCACACGTCACTGCGACAGAAATGTTCTGGGAGTTGTCTCAAGGGCCTGGCAGGGCAACACAAGGCAGCCACGTTTCCAAGAACACACAGAAGGGAGCAAAGCAGAAAGTAAAACATAGCCCCGATACGTCAGCCGGATCAGATGCCAAATGATCTTCCCAAACTCCTCCCTTAGTGTAAAAATATACACATGGAAAATTTGTACACTAACAGGAACTCTCTTCTTCTCCACCTGTAGAGTAATTTCTGCTCTAAGAGTTACCTGGGGATGGTCAATTTCCAGTTTTTTTCAGTTGCAGTGACACTGTCAAGGTTTGTTTTTAAAAGATAAACAACACATCTGGTCGTTGATAGCATCATTACTTAAAGAGTAAACTGAAAAAGGCAGTCAAGGGCATTAGGTATCAGGTGTAATTACTCAAAATGTTCTTTCTTTCTTTCTTTATTTGGCCACAGTATGTAAAAATAAAAATGTCCTATGTAGAATTTGTCAATTTCTGTGTGCCATCCCCCGAACTGGGGGCTTGACTCTCTAAACCTTTGAATCAATCAAATGTTTCCTTCAATAAAATAATAAAATCAATTCTAAACCTCACAGTGAAGAGAAACACTAATAGGTGAAAATGGGAGTCCTAAGCACAGAGAGCCATGATTTAAAAACATCATAAAAAGAACTTGATTTTGGCTGTGTTCCTCAGCTAGAAAATCACTGCCTATAAAAAGGGAGTCAAAATGTCTGCTCAAATTACGTGACATACTTGACAATAGTGGACAAGCTGCCAAAATTTACTCAGAACATGCTGATGGAAATAAAAGCATCTCAGACTTTGACTCATTAACTTGCAGAAAGCTCTATGACATCCAGCACTTAACATCCAATACAAAGGCTATGAGTGGCCATTTTCACTGGGTAGAGCATTTCACTGACTATCATTGGCATGAAATTGATGTTATTTTTTCCAAATTGTGTGCCCCAAGGGCAACATGTAAATTGAAAACAACAGGGGACCCAAGATAGATCCCAGGACAACACCACGTGACAGGGGGTAGTCGCAGAAGAGAGGGCCCTTCCAAGATAACACTTTTGGAAAGATAAGAGCAGAACCAATCATGAGCTGAGTCCCTAATGGCACCTCAACTTTCTCAGTGAAAGCTGAGCACAGATCAAGACAGATTCAAATTTAACCATCATGTCAATAAACTCAAAAATGAAGCGTGTTGCCTACTATCAAATATTGCAATGACTATTCATTCATTTAGCATCACTATTGTGTATTAGCAGTATTGTGTAGTAGCAGCAGTAATGTTGTGTGTTGGTGTTATGTAACAGCAGTTTTAGTTGAAAGTGTTCCCTGTTCATCTAATTGTACCGAACATATAACCTATTGTAACCTAATGTGTGGCATCTGGATGTTGCGACTGTACAATGCACTCAAGTGTCATGTTGTTCTGACACGTCTGACTTCATGGATCATAACCCTCAATTCTGTTTCCTCTCCATCTTCGTATGACACACACACCTTATCAGTGGAGCTCATCTGGGAAATGGCAACACAATTTGAATGCAGGCAATTTCATTTCGAACAAATGAAGGTTTTGTGTGGGCGAAAATGAATATCTGTGGCCATATTGGTGAGAAAGGAACACTTATTACGAAACAGCTGGGTTTGATATGCAAATCTGCGACTACTTGGATTTGGCAGTTCATGAGCTAGTACTGTAGCATAAATCTATAATGAAAGCTTGTAGCCAGTCAAATACCCTGGAGCTAAAAATCATCCCGGTTAGTGATTGGAGCCAAATTGACAATGATGGAGCACAGGCAAATACTGTAACTAAAGTGCTGCTGGGGGAGAATTTAAGGCCAGCGAGACTGAGAGAGGCAGGAAGGAGGCAATTTTATAGCACTACATACAGTATTTAGAGTTCTGACAACAACTTCAATTTCTCACACAAATATTAAGATTAGGGGAAAATCTATAATAACTACTTCTGACTATACTCATTTAGTTTCTGCCTCCATTTTGTTGTTTATTGTTGGATTTTGTCTTATTCCCTCACATAGCTGATGTCTGGATTGTTCCAGAGAAGCTCCTACTGATACCAATGTCACACCAATGACATACCAATGTTTCCCACAGCAGGAGCTTTAATGGACCAGAAATGCACTGCAGTCACAAGACAGGTTTCATTTTTAATAAGGAGCACTGCTGCAATCATAGACTTTCACCACTTTGTTAATAGTATTTCTGGGAAATGTAGGAAGTCGCCGACTGAATTAAAAGGAGGTTGAAGGCAGGTTGGCAGAAAAAGTGTGCAAGTATCAGAGGGTGAGATTTTTCTTTAGTGGTCCTCAACCAATACCAGCTAAAGAGGAGAAGATGGGATTCTAAAGCTAAAGAGGATGTTTAATTTCACTGAGAAACCAAATACCATTCCTGAATCAATATAATATTATTATACAATAGAGGCTTGCAGAGCTGTGTGCATCTAAAACAGAAAAACAAAAACAGAAATTACCGGTATTGGCCTCCTTTTATGTGTAGCACATCAACATTCCTTTTGTTGTTTTTAATAGTGTTTGTCTCATCCCTGTTGAATAAGTGTGCCTTATACCACCAACGTCTCTCTGTATCTATGTCTCACCGTCTTTCTATGAGTTAGCTGGCACTGTGAGACACAGAGCAAACAAGGACAACAGCAACAGTGATCAATACTTCACACACTCTCTCCTATCTCTGCAAACCCTCACCGCCTACACATGGTAAAATGCCACCAGCGTGAATATTCAGGATCTAAAGCTCTTGAAGTTGGGATGCTCTCTTCTGGCTTCATGTTGTGAGGGAGAGAGGAAAGTAGTTTCCCACTCTCTCTCTCTTTCTCTGTCCCCCATCCATCCACCCACCCAGAGCTGTCTGACTGCGTCTCTGCAGCCTCTTAACAGATAAGAGTGAGTGTTTTGGCTGCACAGTGTGAATCATTGAATAATGATGGCACAGGACTCAGTACATATGAATTGACTAACAAAAGCTCCGGATATAAGCACATACTGAGCCTCAGCACACGGCTCCAAGCACTTCAAAGACAATCACTGAGGACACTCAGGGTGCAATCAGAATGTTCTGAAGCACCATTTGGACCAGAAAAAAAACAAAAAAACATTTCAAACTGGGTTTGTAAATCAATGCTGGCCTCTTAGATTTCTTTTTAGCTGTTGTTAAGTGCACCATACGTCTACTTATTTGACAGGCTGTTGCTAAGAAAAGAGGGCCAATAAAAGGATTAGTTATTAGAAAGGTTCGATCTTGAGCACATCAGGGAGGTGGGAGGTTTGTAGGAGAGATTTTCAGCAATTGTATTGTGTGTCCTAAGCTTATTTAGAAGTGACCTTCAGCTGTACCCTTGAGAGAAAGAAAAGAGGCCGGAAAAGAGGTTGTTTATCTGCCTTGGTGATGATGGGATGAAAGTGGAAATGTATAGGTTCACACCTGATTTTAGCAAAAACTAAAGTTAACTTCCATGTGAACCATCCCTGTTTCTCTCAACAGTTAACTACTTATTAAAGGCAACAACATAATTGGGCCTATATATTTCTGAGCACTATTTTGGAGAAATTTTAGTTAGTTAGGGTCAAACTGCTGCACACATATAAATTACTTTCCTAACACAAGAATTTATGAGATTTAAGTGACGGAAAGAAATACTCAGTAGTTGATGAACTTAAACTTTTTTTTCAAACAGCCTTATTTAGACCATCGCCACCTATTTAAGCTGTAAATCCCTTAAAACAGATTATTACAGACAGAACAACTCCAAAAAAGTTGTGACTATTTGCCATGATGCCTACCAACAAATTGTAACTTAGAAGCATGCACTTGTCCTGTTCATATACTGTAAATGTGACATCACAATTATATTTCTAAAAGAAATCTACATTCTGGTCTTTCTTACCACACTCTATCAAATGTACTGTAGCTTGTCCTGTCATTCAACTGGAAACTCATCTAGAGTTCATTTCAATTTCTGTCTGTGCAGATGTAAAAACCTCACTGACTGTGCTGCTGGGGAAATTAAAAGCTCTCCCTCTTCTCCTCCCCCTCTTACTCCCACCTCCCCATCTCTCTCTTGGTCTTGTTGCCTGCGCTGTGATGGGTGAATGTTACTGCATCAGATGTATGGGGAGAACGGTTTTACCTTGACAGTGTTATCTGAGGACAACGGTGTATCTACATGAGGAGAATAGATACTCCTCCCAACTCTTCATCACACAAATACTTGCACACATACATACACACACACACACACACATATTATGAAAGCTTATAAACCCAGAAGGTGGGGATTATTATATTTTCAAACATGCAGCATCAACACAGGTGAGCAGTGCGAGAGCAGCCTGGATAGAACCTGTGGCTATATAGCATGACAGCTCTAGTAGATAAAACAGTCTTTGCAGTTGGTTGGTCTTATTTCCCTCTGAACTGCACCAGTGGTTTAAAAAAAAACAAAAACAAAAAAGCAACGTTCATTTTAGATTTACGGTCAATAACTACTTAAAATTTAACATTGCAGGCATTCACCTTGATTTTTTGTTTAATGTTTTAATAGGATCAATACTAAGACAACAAAGGCACTCAAAAATCTACACTACAGCTGCATTTAAGCACATTGAAATCCTATGTTACCACAAATGAATCATCTCTTCTAGACAGGCTGGTGCATTTGCATATGGAGCAAATCCAAAAACACAATGTTCTCCATGCCATCCTTTGGGGATAAGGGTAGGGCACAGTACAGGCAAAGCATACAGTTAATAGAAAGAGAATTGCACTTTCAGGGCAGTTTTTGATGGTTACAGATTATGAGCTATATCATTTTGCCTGGTATTGTTCTCTTTGATAGACAGGGTTCCCTTTGTGTCAAGCCTTTACGTGCTGTATCTATATACAATGGTGACATATTGAAATGACTCAGCTCCTCTCAAGTGGTGACCTAGATTAAGGTGAGTGGGAGAAAAATCTCAGTACTTGATGAACTCAAACACCTGTTCAAACAGCCTTAATTAGATTATGACTTCTTATATAAGCTCTAAATCTCTGAAGACTTGTGTTTATATGTGATTGGAGGGCTTTCTTATACCCATCAAAAAACAGTCAAAGTTACCAGACTCCATTCGATCTGCAGAGTCCCTCTTGATCTTTAAGAAAAAAGCTAAAAGAGTTTTATAGCACTTACTAACGTTGTTCTCTGCTGACTAGATCCTGCTTGCTTGCGTTGTATTAACTCTCAAATGTACATTGCTTTGGATAAAAGCCTCTGCTTAATGAAATTGTAATATTGTAACATTGTAACACAAACAAGTGAATGACTAACACACAGTTTCCTTCCCCCACTCAGGAATGTAGAGGTCAATTGCTCATTTACTAGCAAACGCAGATGAGAAATGCTGACAAAAGGCATTCATACAGTAATGGCCTTTGTTAGGCAAGAGCACTTAACAAATGCATGCTAGATCTATTACGTTCAGCACAAACCTCTTTTTTAATCGATCACATATAGCGCAGTAGAGCACTAACACAACATGTCGAGCAAAGTAAAGCAAAGTGAAAACCCTCACATCTCATCTACATTATTAAAGTGAGTATTAAGAGAAAGTAAAATGCTAATCATTTTATTACAGTGTTGTAGATAAGATGACTGATTACAATGCCCATATCTCACTGCAGAATGACAGACGAATCAATCAGTGATATTGCTGAAGTAGAACATCTTAATGAAGCTCCATACCTTTACATAAATAGGGTTCACTGAAAGGCTGCACAATGTAATCTATAGGCTGTTACATGATACCCAGGCCAAAATAGACCTAAAGATCAATACAAAGAATCTAAATATCACAATCCATGTTTTTGCTATGGATTATGGTAATACTGCATACATATAAGATTAAGTCTTTACTGAGTGAGATTAAAGGAATCTTTTTAGGTCGTCATTCTGGAAATGTTGCAAATCTTCAATGCGGCCTGCATAATAGATGCAAATGTTTTTTCAAGTGTTACAGAGACTGCCAGAGACGTCTTCTTTTCTGCTCAAAATCCGGATATGACTGATTTTACCTTTTGCACTTGAAATCCTACACCAACACCATGGCAACACCCAACTACAACCATCAGCACGCTCATTTTCATGTCAGAAAAACATTTTGTCAAATGTGAATGCAAAATATGACACGTCATAGCACCTTTACAACAACAACAATCTGCACCTGACTGGGAAGTTTTTAGCTTTTTAGCTTTTTAGTTCATTAGGATCGCCATTAGCCATTACACTAGTCAACAGCTACTCTTCCTCAGGTCCACATTAAACACAAAATACATACAATCCAAATCAAGATAAAATGAAAAGAAAATAATGCACTGCTAATAAATTTTAATAATAAAGAAAAAAACACACAAAGCGTAGGTTAAATGGTGAAGAAAATAAAGAAAAGTGCCGTCTCTGATTAGGCCATAGAGAGGCTAGCTAGAAGCTATAGAGGCTAGATAGTCTAGATAATTTTAGCACATTATACAATAATGGTATTATAATAATATGATAATACATAGCACAATACTAATCAATATAATATAAAGTGTCCGATGAAACAATGAAGTTATTAGCTCGACTAACAGGCCAGTGCTCACTAACATCTGCGTAGAAATACTGCATTGCCGGTTATACACAAAGTTAGTCAGACACTGCACCTGTGCACCACTGCACCACTCGGGCATTCAAAATAAAATTACCCTGCAGATAGGTGGGGGAAGTTATTGAGCTCATGCTGACAAGGTTGTTGAATAGATGCCATGAATCTTAAGTCTCTCCGAGTTACCATATGTTTCCGAGTTACCACAGCAACCCAGTCTGCGACCACTATCACAAGGACATCTTTGGCAGCTTGCCATCGTTCATTCATAAGAGAGAAAGAAAGAAGGTGGTTGTGGGGGTAGCATGGGGTGGACAGAGGGTGAGAAGGATGGAGATAGAGAGAGAGAGAAAGACGCTGTCTGCAGAGATTACAAAAAAGAGAACAGGATTTTTTTTCCTTTTCAGTTTTAATTTATTCCCATCACATATTAACTTAATTTCTTAAGATTATTTATGTTGTGCAACCAGGCTGTACAATACTCTGTCTGTAATATTTTTGTTGGAATCATTCTACAATATTAATTTGTACTGTTGCAGAGTTACATCATTATTTCTCCACGTGTTATTTCATTATTACTTACAATACTTTTGATATTATTTTAGATTTGTAAAATTTACAGTAAGTTGTCCAATCATGCCTCCTCGCCTCGGGACAACTTTAGTTCCTACCTGCTGTTGGGGACAGTTAGGGAAGGGAAGTTGGGTCTGTTTTATGTCTTGCTGTGTCTGCATCGATTATAGAAGATTATTCTAAGAGAAAGTGTTGGCCACTTATCACCCACAACCCAGAGTGACCAGAGTATGTTAAACATCAGGAATTCAGAATTACATTGTGGGGAAAGGCCTAGTATGTAATGAGAGAGAAACAAGGAGCCAAAGAAAGAAAAAAACCTTCCCTTAACCTTCAATCCATAAACTATCCAGATTTATAATCCATCCTAGAAATTCAAATAGCTTTTGTCTGTCATTCAGTCGCTCCAAGTCTTGTGTTTCTTCCCCGAAGCTTATGCTTGCTTATTTTGCATTTTCATTGTCTCTTTCAGATTCATGCAACCCTTCAATTTTCATAGGTACGCTGACTGGAGGTCTCAGATTTAGAGCGGACACCGGTCTGTTTCACAGCAAGCCAGAATCATAGCACATGAGGAACAGATGCCCAGGTGATAGCGCCGCCTGGAATGAAGGCAATTACTCCATCCCAACTGAAAGTTTATTTATATACGCTGTTAGGCAGATTCTACAAAACTAATGATTAGCCATTTAACAACATCTGCAGTTTGGTGCTTGATAAGCCTTGCTTTCAGTTGTATTCATCAATACAGTTTTGTCTCCGTGTACACAATCAAGCGCCATTGAGCCATCTGTCAAATGAAGCATCTGTTTCTTGCAATATCACTTCACTGTTTCACACTTCAGGATGTTCTCACACTCTGCACATTTGTTCCCTCTGTCATCTTCATTCTTCATTATATGTCATTTGCACATCCTAGAAGGTACAGTATAAAGAAACCCGAAGAAGCCAAATGCTTCTCTGTCATTTGCAGTTTGTGTCTTTATCTTTCCAGCAAACCATAAAGATGTATGAATTTTTCAGATGAGAATTATTCCTCCTCTCTGCCTCCTCTCTCTCCTCACACCTAATATCATTAATGTGTTTCATAATGTACCAGTTGGTGGTGTACTGCTTTGCTTTGTCCATTATTTCGGTAATGGAGGACGGTGATAAGAACAACCTAATGCTACTGTGAAACACTCTTGCTCACAGCAGCATCAGCATTATCATAAGTATAGTCTGATGGACAGCAATGAACAGAGGGCTTGCTTACTCAAGTCTTTGGTTTATTTGGATGATTACAAATGGCTGTTGTCAAGCATGATGCTTCCTCAGCTTTGAAATGCTCCTCGAGGTGTGACTGAAAGCCTTTTAATGGCTTGATCTGATCTGGTCTGATTTGCTAATGGATGAAAGTCAGACTGATGTTTGCAGGCAAACAAGTAGACCTTTGATTCCCCATGTGGTGTTATTGACTTAAAGGTACCTGAGTGGCATGTTGTGTTATTTTCTGTGTGCTTAAATATAGCATCTTTTTTGTTGTAAGCCCTGTTTGTAAGCCAAAGGTTGTCTGAAAGGATAATAATTTGAATAATACATTAAATTAATAACACAATAATAATCAAACAAACAAACAACATTGTAGGACTACGGTTCATAGCTTGTGTCATGTGTTGTCCAATTTTAGAGTGATATTTCCTTTGGTCTGTCAATTGAAGCTCAACAAGAAGAAATAATGTAAAAATATTTTATGAAACAAGAACAATAGGATCTCTCTATCCCTAATAAACCATTAATTACATGGAGCCAAACCAAAATGACTTGAACTGCACAGATGTACCCTGATCAGATGGAGGAGAATGCATCATTAGGCATCTGTGATAGCTGAAAAGTGCATAACGATTGTATAGTAAATCAATAACAAGTAATACATAACAGCTGACATTGACCAAAGATAATGCAAGATGTGGCTGAAAGATAAGCAGTCATGAATTAACATAACTCATCTCTCCTGCATTTGTAATGCAGCCTCGAACTGGAATTATGCTTCTCCGAAGATACACATAAACGTCTCTGCAAACCGAACCCAGGCATGTGTTGTGATTAACAGTAGGACACAGAGGCTCTCATAGGAGGCAACATGTACACCCTTCAAATCAGAACAATGCATTGTGTGTACCTGCATGTCAAGCAAGTTGATTGGTTGATTCAATTTCTGTCAGGAGGTGGATCCAAAACAAGTATAAATGTAGTGCAAACAAGTATAAAAGAAACAGTCCTGCTAATGTCTCCAAGCGACCCACGTGCATGTTTGCCTATGTGCAGCCCAGAGAAGCATAATTCCAGCTTCAGACAGATACAATTAAGAACTACTGTATCGGCTATTATTTAGATGATTTGTCTTGCTGTCCTTTGAAACACCTTATCATCACAAACTAATATTGAAGTGTGCTGAGACATAAAATGAGCTAGATGCGGCCAACTGCACGGTGTATTTCTTCCCTCTAATTTATTCAGAAATTGATTCCATTGGATCGTCTGTATTTTAGGTAGAAAATCAGAAGCAAAGACCAATCACAGCCCAGTGAGTGGTGCATTTGTCTTATCAGGTGAAGGAAAGGTCCGTGTTGATGCCCGAGTGAAAGAAAGACATCGTTGGTCATCTGTTGTACAGATTTTTTGATGTCTGTCTCAAGCTATTCTGTCCACAGCCTTGCCAGACTGCAATGAGAAAAGTGAAAGTCTGCATGATATTCGCAGGATAAAAATTTTGTATTTGACTCCTCAATTTTGCAGGTATTTTTAGGTATTTTTTAGTTAACAATACTTTATCCATATCCTTTTACCCTTCTAATGTCATTAAATGACTGATTTTCTAAAGCAAGTCCAGTTTCCCTTAATATACCAAGACCTGAATAACTGAGAATCTTCACAACTTTACACTACTTGGCTCGTAGTGCATCATCTTCTCCATCATTTCCTTGCTGGGGGTCTAATAATCAGAACATATTGGTAAAGCATCCCTGTGTACAACAGCAGAAGCAGCAGTTGCAGTACTGTCATCTGGTTTGATGGACAGATGGCATTATCACTATTTCATTTAGAATACTTTCCAGATGGTTGCCGACAGATACTGTACTTGAATCTTCACGGTATTTTCATCAACTTCTACAGCTTTTTAGAACACATGGCCTCCTTCCTCTTCACATCCCCGGAGAATCATCATCCCTGGTGTGTGGCTGCAAAAGGATGTTCAATATTTCCCCTGACTCCTCAACATCTCCCTCCCCAAGGGACAATCCCCGACTAGAGAGAAAGAGACGAGCACTGAATCATGGATGAGAGGTAGTCAGCCAGCTATGCGTGCTCCCTGGAAAAAAACACTGACATTTATCCTCATTTGACATTGCTGTGCTTAATGCAGTTCTTGTTCCAAATTTGCCAGCCAGTATGCCATCTCATGCTTTATGCAACCACAGCACATTTTAGAGTATCATACAATTCCCCAAGGATCGTAGTATAGTCCTTATGCAGATTAAAGCTCTGTGATTCGTTTTTTATATTAAAATATAAACTTTAAATTGATTTTTTTCATCAGTGTTGTAGTTGGCTCTTACAGGATGTAACAAAGCTTTTAACTAAACTGAAGACCTTTCAGAAATGCTTATTCTGATCTGTGGTTAGCAGCTAAAGGGATAGATATTTCCCTCAGGAGTTTGGTGGAGAGCAAAAACCCCTAACATTAAATATTGGACTCACATTCCTCAGATGGACAGAAACAGAACTCCAAATAAATGCTAAAGTGCTTCATGTCTGCTAATGTCCATGATGTGTAAATAGGCACCTGTTTGCTAATGTTCACCATAATAACTTTATATGGTTATAATATATTGTATTTATAGGTTGTTGAGCAACTCCCAAGTGGCCTAAACATCAGCATTTTGTGTTATTTTTTCTGTTTGCATGTAGTGCAGCCATTTTGAAATCATCTGTTGCACTAACAGCAATTAGAATTAGAATTATAGTAGCAGTAAAAGTAGTAATACTAGTAATGGTAGCAGTGTTTTTAGTAGTAGGCAGCAGTAACAACACTTACTGGTGGTGACACTCTGATTATGTGTGGGAAAAAGTCTGCTATAGAACTGCTTGTACTTTTATTTGCTGATAAGTAAATACAACTCTGGGTGCAAGTGACCCAGGGCACGGTATCCCACGCTCGCACAGTCATTTGTCCTATATTACTTCTGTTTTCACTGCTATTGTTATTGTTTGCCTTAATCTCACCACTATTACATATCAGTTTCTGGTTCATACTGGGATGGCGCTCCTGGGGCGAGACCTTCTTCACTCTTGTGTCTCTACCTTTAGTTGACTCTGTTTTCTAGACACTGTTTTCTGTCTATTTCTAAATCTACTATGATCTGGTGTTCCTGGCTGGCGGTGGGATAGTGTTCCTAGGGCAAGGCCTCTCTCTCTTTCACTCACTCACACACACAAACACACGCACACACACCACACACACAGACACACACACACACACACTCATCTTCTTGGTGGGCGGGCAGTGGGCGCGATGACTAAGCCAAGGTTGGCCATGTGCTAGAACATAATCCACTGAAAGCCAATATACCTCCTGCCCACCTACCATGATTTCATCACTCAAACAGCATGCTATCATAAATTAGTAGATAAAGGAAGAAAAAAGCTGCATTACTTTCAGATGTATTGTGTAAAAGTTTTTTTTTAATAGTACACAAGACAGTTTATCTAATTGCTCATTTTTACTAAAGATTACAGTCTTCATCTAACTTAAGCGTTACTGATATAAGTATATACACACCTCTAAAAAAAGTGTTATCTATTGATCAGCCATTCACAGACAACCACATATAAGAATTTATAATTCAATAAAACAATAATAATAAAATGTTTTTTAAAAAGTTCAAACTGTGATTTCAGCACTTATTGATGATTAGATGATTAGCAATCAGCAGTCAATGACACTAAGGGGATTTGGAGCATATAATAAACATGTTTTTATTTTTAGTGGTTAAACAGGGCAGAATCGGACCATGGAAGTACTGTAGTGTTAAATTAAATCACCTGTAAAGTTAATCCTTCATGCAAGGCAGGCCTGTTAGCAGTGTCCAAACTGTCTAGCATTACACTTAAGGAGTCTAATCATTGGGCACCAGAGAGCATGTTTACTTAAACAGAGAGACAAAGAGGAAGAGGATGAGAGGAAAACAGAGAGGGATAAACAGGGAGGGAGGCTGAGTATGGAAACAGAGATGCACTGGGAATAGAAAAGAAGGGAGGATGCTGTCTATTTTTAGGACCAGATAACATGAGAGAGGGGGGCCTCACTCCTCCACTCCTCCTCTCTTCATCCCTCATTTCCCACATTCCTCCTTGGCACGTGCAACAGACACTCAAGACGGCTCTGTGTGCCCTGAATACCAATAAGAGAGAAGCAGCTGGATACTGGCAGGCTGACATTCCTTTGCCTTCTCCTGTCTGCAGAACAGAGACAAGACAAGGACTGGGTGTCTGACAGGACACGCACACATGCACACTTCAGAGGACACAACAGTCAAGGTAGACAATAAACCGATAAGGGCGCACTGTTTGACGCAAGTGACACTTGAACTACGGAGCAATGAAGATGATGGACGATAGGCTTTGTTGAGCGTTTCACAACAACAGTCACTCTTGGAGTGATTCAGACTGTCATCCGGTAGAATCTATTAAAATTGCGATGCATCAGACAGATAGATGGAAGGCTATGGGACCTTCAAAAGAGATGCAATTAAAACCTTTTTAATGCTCAGGTTGAAATTGAGGCGCAATAAGTCAGGATTTGCAAAAGAAGCACAAGATTGTCAACTTGCCATCTATGTGCAATTTTTAGGGCTGGGATTTAGCAATGAGGCCTCTGAAAGGAAAACTGCCTCAGTTCTATATATTCATACAGAACAGATTCATTACTAGCAAAACTTGTCAGAATGCTGAGATCCAAATCATGTACATCCATCCTCACCCTGACATATCCTCTCTCACATGCTCCAATCCTAGTTCTCCCATTTTCACGCATGGCTCTGCAGGGCTCTACATTACAGGCAAGGGAAGCTAATATCAACAAATCAAATCAGTCCAGGGGAACAGAGAAACCCTTGCCACCATATCCTAATGCATTGTAAATGTGATCTTGTCTTTTTTTTTTTTTTTTTACTATGCTCAAGCTTAGATAACATATTTTTTCCTTTGAACAGCACAGGCTGCACAAAAAGGAGGCAATTCTGCCGATACACATGAGACTTTATTGAGAGATGAGAAACACCGTTAACAATGTCCAATGACTGATGTACAGGCCAAGCAGAGAGGAGACGGAGAATCTGACACACAGTGTATTATGTCCTAGAGATCAGTGGAAGTCGGGAGTATTCAGATCCTTGTAAAAGTAGCAATAAAACAGTAAAAAGCTAAATGTAATTAAGTTTTAACGGGCAATATACTCATTATAGTTCTCAGATTGGCTCCTTTAAGAATGTTAATTTTCTATTTATATCATTACTGATTTATGCAGCATTTTAATGCTATGCTGGTCAAGATGCAGCTAATTTTAACCACTTTGGGTACTTAATCTATGACAATGCAACTGATTATAGGTGATTTTTGAAATCTGCAAAGTGTTAACTACTGCTGTCAAAAAACAATAACCATATTTACTTGTGAAATGTAGAGAAGTAGAAGTAGCACATCACATTGCATAAAAAATAAAATACTTAATAAATAGACAAAATCGTTCCTATACAGTACTTGAGTAAATGCACTTACAGTAGTTACTGCAGTGGATCTAGAGCTTTTCATCCTTTTATATATGTAATTATAAAAAGTGTTGATGAAACAAACTCAGCCAAAGCACCGCAGGCTTTTCACGAACTGAGCAGGCTTTCACTCGTACGCATGCACTAGCCAGAAATAAATAAAGAAACACACACATACACACACAAACACAAACACACTCGTGTTGTGTCGCTGTGCTAGCTAAGGGTGTGCTGGACACATTGTTGAAGTGTTTGAGATAATAGCATTTGACAGACTGCTGGTGTGGTTGTCATGGGGATGCTAACATAACAGCCACCAGCCACCACAGCAGAAACAAAACGGAGGGCAGGAGAAAGCACAACCACTGTAGACAGCATTGTCCGCAGGAATGTCATCTCTCAATTAGCAAATAAGACACTGCGACCACGAGTCACTGTCTGAGAAGCAGGATGAATAAAATAATGGTTACCAAGATAAGATATTCTAATGACAGTAGTGAAACAGAGTTTTTGTTTTACTGGCCATGTTTTGCCTATAAAAAAAGCCTGTATGTCAAGCAAGGTATTTAAAAATTAACTTTAGACAAGACAATGCTAATGTCAGCATGCTCATAATTACAATGCTAATATGCTGATAACAAAGTATAATGTTTGCCATGCTCACCATCTTAGTTTGGCACATTAGCATGGTAATATTTGCTAATTAGCTCTAAGCACCATATGCAGCTGAGGCCGACAGGAAGTTCCTTAATTTTGCTGGTAAAACGTTTTTTCACGGCAATCCATCCAATAATTGTTGAGATATTCTAGTCTGGCCATCAGACTGACATTGCCATTCATGGAGCCACACTACTAGTGTGGCTATAAACAGCTCTAATCATAACCACATGTATTTTTATGAAAATTGTGTATTAATACTGTATGCATTTGCATTGCCAACTATTTCAAAACAGCTCTAATTAATCATCTTGTTTACATTGTCGCCTTGTCAAGAAAGACAGACTTTGAATTTATTTAACGCAGACAATTTTCCTCCTCCCAGATCCTAATTTACCTCCTCATATTTTACAGCTGACATAATTCTTTCAAATACACCTCCAAATATAAAAATACAGTATATGGAAATAATACAGGCTGCTTGGCATTTGCTTTCAGATTACATAACCAGCAAGCTAAGCTATTTAAACCCCACATTCTAACCAAATATTGTTCCTTATCTCCCTGTATTTAAATATAGCATAAAATTCTCAATTTAATATGAGAGTAAAATGTATGGGTTTAATTTAAATTTTGCCTGACTTGAACTAGACCATTAGGGGTAGTTTACTGAAGCATTAGTGTTTGATATAAGGACACTTGCGCATAAGAAATTCACACCTCAGCTGCATACATTTTCTTTATGGCACACCAAACTAGAAAGCATTATTTTGCTTCATTTTAGCAGTGAAGGGCACAAGATGGAAAAAAAAAAAACAGCAGTAAGTTGAATCAAGATGGCGCCCGGGTTTTATAGACTAGGCTGTGCTGTGGATGGCTGTGCTTGCTAAGCTGAACTAATGGTGTGAAGCTGTGAGCCTCAGTGGGCTGCAGGTGGAAGCTGCTCAGCACACTACAACCTGTAAGCTGAGAGAGTGTGTGTGTGTGTGTGTGTCTGCCGCAGTGATGAGTAGAAAAGTGCACAGTTTTAGACAAACGTGTGTGTCCGTCTGTTTGGCAAATAAAAATTTATGTCTCAAACATATGAAAATGTACCCTTTGGAACAATTGCTGTTTGACTTTTATTATTTTACTGGTATTGGATTTGCGCGATGGCTCTCAGTCATGGCAGGCTAATCACTGAGACATGATTGCTTCTGGGAGAACGACTCCTCATTGTTGAGAGAGACACCGAGCTGCAGGGGGACAATCAGGCCAGCACTCTCAGTTACAGTTCCAGTCAATTTGGATGGAAAATGCCACATCCAATGGTTGTTTGTTTAGAGAGAGTTCCCAATAAAGCTATGAGTCACGAGTGAATCATTTCACACAGGAGGAGAGATGACTGTGCTCCAGTAGGGTCTAAATACATTCCTCTATTTTTCTCTGTGTGAGGATAAAAGCTGACTGGAGTGGCATGGACTCTGACTAGGGCTCTGATGACTTCAAAGAGAGGCGAGGGATGAGAGGGGAGGGGACAGAGAGACAGAGGTGGATGGATGCTTTACTGGTAAGGAGCCACACACTGAGGGGGTTTAAGAGGGGAGTGGGCATGGGAGGGTGTAGACAGAGAGTGAAAGTGCACGTGTGTCAGGGTGTGCGCGAGAGAGACAAAGAGAGAAAGTTAGTGTTATATTGCGAGTACATGGGAAACATCAAAGACCTGAAACTGAACAAAAGAGGGCATGAGAGTGGGAGGGGAGAGCGAGAGGAGAGAGGGAAATAAAAGAGATAGAAATGGAGAGGGCAAAGTGTGAACACCAGAGCGAGAGACAGACTGTGAGGGAAACTGGGTTGAAAAAGTCTTGGGACTGAGAGAAATGTTCTCACAAGTCTAGACAGAGAGAGAGAGAGAGAGAGAGACAAAGAGAGAGCGATAGAGAAAAGCGATAGGATGTTTTGCAGAAACACTACATTCTTGCTTCAAGCTGCCAAAATACACTGCAGGGAAGGGAGGTAATGCATGAAATACTCTGCAGAGAAGATAACAAGATTTCTTATTTATGTTTACTTTCTGAAGGCTCTTGACGTGCAAATACGGTTCTAGCTTTGGCAATGATTTGAGGTTGCTCAGAAATATACAGTGGTGGAACGGCATTCCTCCAATTATTTCTGTTTTTCTTCGGCAGAATGCTTTAGTGGAGGTAATCATAGATTTGAGAAGCAATGACACTTCTCAAAAAAAGTTAATTTATGAAATTAGGAGAAATTATGTGGTGGTTCATGTTTCACTTAATGGATGTGATGTCTACTTATTAAAAATGATGAATCACAACCAAAATTATATCTACATTGCAAAAATGCTATAAATAATAAAATGACATTTTTTTAAAGTGTATACATAGCTTAAATGCCTCACAATTGATATCAGACTCACGCTGGAGCAGATATGCTGTTAACTTTTCTTGAAGTAAATGTCAAAAAATCACTTTCTATGGGCTCAAAGCAACTGGAGTTGAAGATATTTGGAGGGGATGCAAATGCAAAATGACAAGCAGACAGAATACCAAGTTTCTACAATAAACAGAAACACAGCATCTAACACATCAGGACATAGAGACAAGCAGGCAAGTGGGAATTTATACAAAGTAGACAGAGTGTGGGAAGGAACAAGCTGTCACCAGAAACAACTGGGGAGTGCATTAGAAGTAGAGACTGGACAGAGTTGAGATGCAGATTGTGTATGTAGAGATGGAGGGTCAGGAGAGGAGGGACAGAGATATAAACAAGGAGAGAACAAGGACACATAGATGTTTTGGGCAGATACACAGACACATACCCAGTGTATAATGAATACAGCAAAGACTTCAAATAAAACTGTCTCGCTTTCTGTTTCTTTCTGCATGTTACCCCTCTAATTTTCTCTTTTTCTCTTCATTCCTAACTGAGCCTCTCTTTCCTCATTAAGATCATCACACTAGAGGCAGAGGGAAGGGGATTCATTCACAACTCTGGCCATGGTTCTTTTGTAATCTTTCGCTAAATGTTGAGTTGGAATTAAATGACCAGACAGAGACGAGGCCTGAGTCAGCCTCTATCTTAATGCCCAGGCTTCCTTAGACCCTTATATAACCCTAACAGACAGGACTAAAGGCTCCAGCTGTGGCAGACATATACAGAGGGGAGAGCTTAGAGCAAGACGGGCCTAAGTATCTTTCTTCATGGAGCAGCACAAACTGTCACCCGGTGAATTCCAGTATTAAACCTTTTATCTGTCACTTCAGTGACTAGCGCTGCAGTACAAGAAGAACCACATCAAGATTTTGAGTTGATGTAACAAAGTAGTTTTTCCTAAAAATGCTATTTTATCCTCAGTGATTCCAATCATATGCAACTAAAATGCAAAAACAATTTATGTTCACTCATAACATTTAGTGGCAATGCAGAAAATAGTGTGCCAATCTGATTTGGATGGCCATACAAAGTGTATTCCTTTGATACTGGGGACCCAGGTTTGGATCTTGGCTAGTAGTAAATGTTGAATTTTGTCATGTTTAACTGTGACCACGGTCAATCAGTAACCTTAGCGATGTTGCCTAAAATTAACCATACTTTAAGGAATAGTTTAACATTTTGGGAAACACACTTACTGGCTTTCTTGCAGGGTGTTAGATGAGACGATCAATACTACTCTCATGTTGGTAGTAAATATGAAGGTGGAGCCTGGAAACAGTTAGCTTAGCATAGCATGTAGGCTAGAAAACCGGGGCAAACAGCTAGTCTCAGCTGGCTCTGTCTGAAAGGAATCAAAATCCGCTTTCCAGCACCTCTAAAGCTCATTAATTAACACATTGCACTGTATCTTGTGTGTTTAATCTGTACAAACATGTACAGCGTGTTAATTCGTTTTCCAGTCTTTCTTCTCCATCTCCATCTCCTTGCTCCAACTTCACATTGAACAGACAGATATGAGAGTGTAATCAATCTTCTCACCTAAGTCTTGTAAAGAAAGCAAAAAGGATGTTTCCCAAAATGTCAAACTATTCCTTTAAATGCTACAGTTTATTGTAGAAAAAAAAATTTTTTGACATTGAATGCTTTACAGTAAGCAAGTTCTTTTTCTCTCAGCAGTGCTGCATTGCTGAGTACCACAGTGCAATTCTTGATACTACCAAAGGAGGGCACCGAAGTTAGAGATTTTTCAAATTCATCACTTTTTTTTGTCTGATAAAACATAAACCAGGCAGCATTAAATTTCCCCCTAACACTATGTTGCTATTGTAAAATAGTTAAATAATTCTTGGCAGAAAAGGTTGCAGAGTAACTTTAATGACTCTGGCCCCCTGCCCAAGTCAGTTTATAGCTCCAACCAAAACAAACTATAGGATTTAAATGCATATTTTGGGAACAAGTTTAATAGTCACTAATTGTGACTACTTGCCAAGCTATCAAAGACAGAGTACTTATGAGTATTCAGAAGTGCCAAGAGACTCTGATAGTGCCACCTACAGTACTGTATATATCTTCTCTGCCTGTCTTGCCTTCTGTTTATTCCAGTCACATTATATTGTCTCTTTGAAGACCAAAAATAGAGCTGAGGAGAAAAAACTAGCCACATAAACAGTACTGTACGCATTCTCAAATTGTTTTTTATCAAAAAAAGCCCCCAGTCACTTATGGTATTTGTGGAATGTATCAGTTATACATTGCATTGTGACACGATGGAGCATGGCAGGGTGGATTATCTTAGCCCCCAGTAATATGATGAGATACCAGAACTACACTACTATTGACTGTAGCATGTGTCACTGATGCCAGCCCCTCTAATTGGCGTTTAGGCATTGACGTCAGCAAATACTGGCAAAATGGATTAGTTTGAAACACACAAAGCCATAAATGCTGATTTTCCACCCGACAGTGACTGCCAAACACCCACACTTATTCTTTACAGTGTGTGCAAGAAAGAACATGCATGTTTTCATACACAGGAACAGAAATCGCCTGGCTGGCAAGCTGACATACAAAGAGCCCTACTTCACACACAAAGATTTCTCTCTGATCTGGCAATTACAAATCATCCCACCTCACCCCCTCAGTCCCTCTTTCTCTCTGTCTTACTGATCTTCTGATTGCAGATTGAGGGAAACAGGCAGTACAAGAACCCTTCAATGTGGCTCTTAACTGAGAAAAAGCTGAAAATGTATTCAGTTCACCCCACTTTATGACTCATGAAAAATGGAGGATGGCTGGGGAAATTGTATTGATAACAGGGCTGAATGATATAGAGTTTAACAGATGCAGATTAGGCCTAGACTGAAAAATGCTTCCCAATGAGAAGATCATCTTGCTGACTTTGGAGTAGTCTAAACCAACCTCATTGTATCGATAATGGCTGCAGTTCAACATCGTCTAACAACACTGTATTTCTGTTGTGTTGCAGTGATGCACAGGAGATAGAAAGTCTTGTTCCTGCAAAATGATCTCTTGTACACAACCACTTAATCAATTGACAAATCAATAGCATGCACTAATACCTTTGCCCTCTTTGTTATTTCTGTTTGTTCATTACTTCATTACTGAGTCACACTAAGGGGAAATGGTTCAAATCTCACAGTACAACATCAACACCCTTTTCAAAAGTGTGAGGGACAGAGTTCCCTGAAACTGAAAATGAAAGATGAAGTTATATGACATGTCACGTAGTATTTCGTCATATGAAATCAATTGCATATGTTGAATAATGATTTGAAGCATATATTCATCAGGGATTTGCTTTTTTTTAATTATGTTTGTGAAGGAACTATCAGAAAACCCATGCGTGTATTTCATGTTAGTTTTACAAATCGCTACCTCAACATGACATAAAAGTGATAATAATTATACTTTATGTGAGGTTGTATACGTCATTATCTGACATTGTTTAGTCATACTGTAACGTGTCGAAAAGTGCAAGAACGATAAGAACCACAGACTCACACATTCGTTTTGCATCATTGTCATTTGCAGCAAAGACCAAGTTTCACCAGGGACCAATTACATCAGAGATGCACTGTATTGACATCTATGTAAGCACCAGAATGTAAAACAGTACTCTCTTGCATCAGCTGAACATAACAATAACAGTGTGATACAGTGTTACATGTGCTCAGAGGGGGAAAAACAGGGCAGAAAAAAACAATAAACATACAGTATAGGATTAATGGCTCTACACAGAGACAGAAGCCAAACTGGCTGCTGGAAGAACAATTACTGGATGCCCGTCAGCAGCTCAGATGTAAGTAAGAGTGGGCTGGTGCCTCAGCTGTCAGATACTACACCACAGAGGAAGATCAGACTCCAGCAGTTACAGTATACTGTAAAAAGATTGCAGTCTTACCAAATGGGGCTTAAAAAACATATTTTTCCAGAAATTACTGAAAAATAATGGGTCGTTGGGAAGCACATCAACTTATTTGAAACAAATTATCAAATCAAGAGACAATAAAAGTTGCAAAAAAATCTTTTAGAATTGAAGCTGCCATTGGAATTTGTCGCTTGTGGATCGTTAAATAATTTCATGTCAAGACTGAATTTGAAAGCCCTGTCGTTTTTTATGCACAAATGTGGTCAGAGAAACAAAAGAAAAAATTTCAATAAAGAAATATCTCACATTTTCTCCCATGCAACAGAAAACTTATGCTGGAGAACAGCCAAAGTGTTGTGCCATTTCTAAGGGAAAATGTGTCAAAGAATAGACAAAGCAAAATAGGTGATGTTTTAAACAGAATTTCAATTGGGAGACTGTTCATTGTGCTCATCTTAAGATTTTTGTACTGACTGAATAAAGTTGTAAGAGACTGGTGAGCACAGTAGATTTTCACTCTCTGAGGATGGAGAGAATGTAGAGAAAATATCCATATTTTACTATATCTACAATGTATGGTAAATCTGTTCATTTTAACATCTATAATTGTCTGTTTTCCTTCCTCTCTCTTACCCCTAACATAATCACATCACACACAATCACGAACATACACAAACGCTGGCTGGTGAGAGAAGATGTTCCCTCCTCATCCTGAGTGGCTATGAACTTCGCCAGAGCTGTTTTAGGCTTGCATAAAAAATTCAGTACTCTCTCTTAGCAACATTCGCCCTACATACAGCATACACACATGCTCATACATGCATCACAGCATTATTCATGCCACACACATGTGAGCAGGAATGAAAAACACACACACACACATACACTCTGCTGCATTTGATGATATAAGCCTGACACAGTTAATATGTGAGCAGCAAGACATCACAAAGGCTTTTATATGGTAAGTAATTATCTAGACCTTTAGACATGTAGTGCTTAGACATTTTATTGGTATTTCTTGATGAACTGGAGGAGTTCTGACATTGTATTACTTGTTAGTATCTTGCTTGGATTCATATACTGAGTGATGAAATTTTCAGGGTCACCAGCAAATGTCGTCAATATATCAGTTTATCACGAAGCCGGCTGTGTTATTTGTCCCTGTGTGACTGCATGTGTAGCTGTTTAAATACTGCGCGTGTACTCGTGCACTTCCATTTTTTTTTTTTTTATATGTGAGGGTACTGTTTGACTTTTCATACATCTATTTATGCACTCAAGCAAGGTGCTTGAGTGCATAAATCCTTGAGGAAAACAGACGTCTCTGCGCACATCTCCACTGCAAACAGGTCAACACCTCAGCTCACCCATCCATTTTCATTAGAGGTTAATGACAGGAGTGGAGGGGTGGACGGGTCAGAGAGAGAGAAAGATTGAGAGAGTGAAAGGATATACTGTAGTTATGCTCTCAGTGGAAAGACTATCAAACCACTATCCACTATCCTCAACCATAGAACTCCCTCTGCGCATATTACATAATCCTTCCACTACTATACAATACTAGCGCATTGTCAACTATTGAGTGGATGAGGGCGACTGTTTGATATCAACATTTTATATAGTGTTTTCACAGTGTGTTGATGATATTGATGTACAAATGGACTGAGCAGCAATACAGCGTATAAAAGCATCTTTTCCACTTTAGAATTCAGTTCATCTTAGTGTGGCCCAGTCAATGCGGGTTGCAACACCTCTGCCAAGTCATCTCCATCTGAAAAGCATTTGAGGAGCCTGTTCATCCTGGTGGTATCCACATGTCTACACACAGTGCTCTTCTCATTGCAGTTCGAGTTAAACCCACTCCAGAAACACAATTTCATCCTCCCTGCCTTCACCATGTTCTTTCGTTCTGCAGTGTATCTAGGTCAGTCAGTGTACAGAGCCAATCTGTGGCCATGTGTGGTCACAAAAGTGTGAGAAGTGAAAAAATGCATGATGTATGAAAGCTTTATGGCTAAGATATTAATCTGACCAAACACTTGAGAATAAGCAGCTCCTAATTGCCTCCTAATTTTGAAGGAAACAACATTTAAGTCTGTTTGCTGGTGGTAGAAGTTGCAAAATTGCTTGTTCACCTACGTGGATTTAAAGATCCTTCAGAGATGTCACATGTAATTGAATATCTGGAAAGACCACAAGTCAATATTTTACAGGATACGTAGTAATAAGTAGTTTTCATGCCTCAGCATATTTTGATGCAGCTTCATATGAAAATGAAATTCAATTCAGAGCCATGATTTCCTCCACTGTCTTCACAAATAAAACTTACAAGGAATGACAAAAACAGTAACATTCATCCATCTTCATTATCCTCAATATTTGGCCTGCTTTATGAGCAATCTAGTTTACGAGCCTGTTGTCTTGCTTTGGGAAGATCCTGAAAATTGTGTCTTAAGAAACAGCAAGTACTCCTTTGTGCTACAAGCATAGCGACACTTCCAGCAAATCTTGTCCCACACTGGCAGTAATATTGCCTAACACACTGTGAGTGCTATAAAAGGCCGTCAATCTATGATATCATGCTAAGCATATCCTCTTCCTGGTGTGCAGAAGCTGGCGCAGATGGAATGGGAGCATTCGCTGAAGGGTGAAGAGAATGAAATGGAGAAATTCACTCAATGCCTGAGTCACCCACAAGTAAGATGAGAAAATGATCACTTAATTGGTGCATCTGAAAGTGAGGTAAAACACTGCATCGGACATCAGGCAGTGTTACATTCACATATAACACCTCTGCTATGATACTTTAGATCCCAATCGCACTTAATTACGGAATAATGATACCTGGGGTAAATGATTCAGGCATTCCATTTTATGTGCAAGAGATGTAACAAATACAGGGTGGTTTATACTAAAACAGATCAGATCAATTCCCCAACTTTTAGATAACAATGTTAGTGCCACCAGGGAACAGATGCCTCCCCTGATGGTACCAAAAAGCAATTTTCAAAATGGCTTATTTGTAGGATAATCTTAAATGTAGCTGTTTTTGTCCAGGGAGAATAAAACACTACAACCAAACCAGTGCACATGAGGAGCAGTGTACATACCCTCATATATATATATATATATATATATATATTTCACACTACAGGTGTTAAAGTTTCTGTATGCAGCTATAATTGGACCTCAAGCCTCAAAGCAAACAAATGTGATCTTCCCTGCAGATTATTATTTCATTAATCCGTGTCATGTTCAGAGCAGGACTGGATTAAGGTGTCTCAGCAGTGGACCATTTCACTCCCTTTCCTCTCTCTAATTCTCTAATGGAGTAAAAGATTTAACAATAAAGAAATACACCACTAGCAGTGTAATGAACCGTGGTTAAAAAACCTGTGGCTCCCTCAGTTCCATTAATGTCAGTTGGTTAAAACTCCATTCTTCAACATGTTCGCAATAAAAACTGATGGTTTAAAAGGAGAACGTGTGCATGCATGTCAGGGTGTCTCACTATGTGTGTGTGTGTGTGTGTGTGTGTGTGTGTGTGCTTGTACGTGTGTGTAAGCATGCTCTGAATCCGCATTGCATGTCATGCGTGTTGTGAGAGAAAAATTGCATGTTCTCTCCATGCCCTCATCAAACTGATGTAGCATTACAACTCTAAATCAACCACGGCACAAGAACACTGTTTTGCCATTAGTATTAGCAATTTCCATTGCACCGCTCATCGTCAAGTAAATTGATGCAAGAGACACACACTCGCTCACACTCACAAACACACAAACACACACACACACACACACATACACACACACACACGGAGACTAAAAATAGCAGCAACCTTACCTTTCTGTACACTATCATGTTGGGGGACTCATCTGCTACCCCGTTGGTCCCCTGCCCACCGCTGTTGGTCTGTGCCATGATCCAGTAAGTAAATCTGCCACAGGAAATGTCAGGTGCTCCTGTTGTGGACAGAATGGATATTTTGGTCCATCAGATGAACAATGGAGCCTGAACATGTCTTGCCCTTACCTTGCCAAGAAGAGAACAATTTACATAACTTGTTGCCTGGATCACCTTTCATCATATTTGACATTTCCACATCGAACAGATGTGCAGAGCTCCTATTTGAATACACATGTTCACATTTCACAAGGTCTTGACAAGGACATTTCTTTTAAGAAAGGCTGTTGATTTTGCACAAGGTATGGTTACAGGCGCGATGTGAATTCTCAGTGAATGGGGCAAAAGTTCAACCTGTAAAGCAATAATAAGTAGCCTACCATGCAGGAGTGTTATCATTCTTTTCTTAGATGATTCATTGTGCCCAAAAATCAACGTCTGACACAGTGATAACCTTTTACTGTTTGTTGATATTAGAGGATTCAGCGGCAATCTTCGCGTCCTCCATGGCACCAAACTATACAGTAGATGCATCCTAAGATTGCATTGGCAAGATAAGGTGAGGTGAAGACCCGGACCCTGACAACGGTAGATGCAGTAAAACAACACACCGTCCCTGGAGGAGGTAGGCTACTCTACAATGCAGCTTAGATACACCCATTCAGTTAGAGCAGCCATAGTCAAAATGTGCAAAACTGTGCAAATGTAACGGATATCGTGTGCACGTTACAGCCTCACGATTCTTCCTTCTCCTTACGACACCCACACGACATCCTTGGGAGGGTTAGTCTGCAACAATAAATAGCCTATAGCATGCAAACAGCGAAGTCATGTAACCTGCTCTTAACATGAGGCCGTTAGCTCTACTATACTGTGTTTTTCTTACCACAAGCCCCTGCCCGTTTCAGCACCTTGGACAGCTACCGCAAAACGCCCGCGCCCGTTATCCCTCTCCTTAATCAAGAATAGCGCGTAAATGCACAGACAACACAGCGACATCGGTCACCGGAGGAAAAGGGGGGGCTTACCTGAAAAAACGCGCAGCCCGCTAAAGGACTCTTGAATCCGTGCAGAGGTGGAAGCCTATCCCTTCGCGTTCAGTGTGTCAACTGGCAGACATAGGAATGCGAGGATTATTCATTGGCAACGTGAAGAGGCAGACATTCGGTGGACACTTGGTGTGGTACAGCTCTCTGTCTCTGTCTCTCTCCTCTTCTCCAAACGATGCTCAGAAGCACGGGCGCGCCACCTCGGAGAGCCGCGAACGCGCATCGATCCATGACCAATCGCGTGTAAGGAATAAATTACAACCCGTTTAGGAGACATACAGCTATTTTTCCTGCTCATATTGTGCAGTGCTATGCTGGTTCTGAGAGCTAGGTTCAAGATAGAGTAGACTCGCAGTGTATTAATATTTTAACAATTTCAATCTTAATCAAAGGTCAAGAGGGGACAAAATGTAGGCAAGCAGTTTTCATTTAGCATTTTTCTGAGGCTGGATGGGAAGCTGTCTTGAATATGTTCCCTATATTAGACAGGGCTGTTGGCGCAGTTAAACGTGGATTTGGTAAATTCGTCCTTAAACAGAGGTGGAAAGTAGGCTAGAACAATTCTGAGGTACTTGTACTTTACTTGAGCATTTCAATCTTATGCTACTTTATACTTCTTCAGGGAGGAAAACAACTATAAAATATGATGCATTGCAGTTTATGCATTTATGCAGTAAGTTAAACCACCCATCAGTAGGCCTGTATAAAATAGGAAGAATTAGGTCCACCACAGCTATAACAATAAAGTGCTGCTTACATGTTAATGCATCAGTAATAATAATACAGTAGTATACAGGCCATTCTGTGATACTTTTATATAAACATTTTGCTGATAATACTTTGAATGCAGGACTTTTACTTGTAATGCATTTTTTGTCTCTTTCACTAAAGGGCCTGAATACTTCTATCACTGTCCTTAAAATAGAATTAATGATGATATAAAATTTGATAGATTACTTACACTCAAGGGCGCGCCACTCCCAGATCTCCTATGAGCCAAAACTCTTCTGATGGTGTATCAGCGGACACAATCCTGGAACGCCAGGATTGTGTCCACCAGGATTGTATCAGCGGACACAATCCTGGCGTTCCAGTGACAGTCAGTGAGTTGCCAACTTTTGCAGGCAGAGCAGTCCCACCAAGCTGGAACTGATAACAACATGCACCTGGTTGAAAACTGCATGTCACACATAGTTAGTGTATGAGATCACTGTCATTAGAGCAGCCAGTTTTTTTCTGAGTGACTTTGTAGCTCACATGTGCCGTAATTCATTGAGGCTTTGTGTTTTGTCATCACCTTTTTTTGTTTTTACTTACAGGATTTCATTTTTAACTAAATAATTAGAACATAACAATGAACATAGATACTGATGCACAGTTATTGTACCTAATCAACTATTTTTAATTAATTGTCTTCCACCCAATAATGAAATACATGTAGATGAAAAATGAAGGTGGGGACCCAATTTTCTTTGCAATACTTTAGCAGAATTTGAATCCCAAAGAAGCCAGATTAGCATTAATTTCATTAAAATTAAGAGTTGTGGGAGCTGAAATTTAGTTTTTCTAACCTTAAGATATTTCCTCAGGATATTTCACTGAAAGTCAGCCCTATTTTGCAGCAATATCTTTGAAACTGAGTCAGACACTGATTCAATGCACCCAGTGCTGCAGATATAAGAACATAATTAATAAACAGAAAATCTCTTAATTTGCTGCAATATGTGGTTTTGAGGTATGCAGCAGTCCAGGCATGAAAGATGACAGATGTGTCCCTTCTCGCAATGTACTGTACTCTATGTGTCTGTATGTATGTCTCCTGTCCAAAGGGATTTCCCCTTTGCTCTCTCAGGAATTAAGCTCTGTGCAAAGTGGACCTGAACATTCAGTCCAATCAGTGTCCTTGTGAGCTACAACATCAGAATTTCAATGATGTTTTGTTTTTGAATGTGGGGTGTGTAAGATGAAAATTAAATATAATAATAATAATAAAAAGAAGAATTTCAATGATGTTTGCCCATCATGGATTTGCTGCTATAACAACAACAGCAATCAATGTTACAGTGTTGGAGTCTTGAGTACTGAGTCAATTGTTGTGCACACATTTTGAGCCTTTTTATCCTTATCCCCAACCCCCACACACCTTCCTCCAAGACTGAACCAGTTATCTACTACTTATCAATATTTACTATTACTATTCATATTTATACTTCTGTCTATACTGACGATATCTGACCCATTCATATCTATTCATATTCATATTTATACTGCTTATAACTGACCTATAGTGTATTCATATCTATTCATTATTTATACCCCACTTATACCACTGTCTATACTGCTTATAACTGACCCATTGTGTATTCATATGTATTCATATTCATACTGCTTATAACTGACCTATATATTCATTATTTATACCACACTTATACCACCGTCTATACTGGTTATATCTTCTATAGTGTATTCATATTTATATTACTGTCTATAGTGTTTATATCTGATCTATAGTGTGTACATCATGTTCTTATCATACCTCAAACTATGTACTCTGCATCTCCTAGCGTTTACATTTCATACTGTTCAATGTTACTAGTGTTCACACTGTATATATCTGTATATACATATCTTCATTACACTGCACTGCACTTTACTGCTTCTTTTGCACTTCTGGTTAGATGCTAAACTGCATTTTGTTGTCTCTGTACTTGTACTCTGTGCAATGACAGTAAAGTGGATCTAATCTAATCTAATCTTATAATCTCTTTTAATAATCATCAGTTTGTGTGCTTAGCTTTTTTAAAACTGGTTGTGCTGCAAATGGCTCACTCCTATCAGGAAGGTTTTCAGAATCTCTTGATGCTTCTGTGCAACCCGGACGCTTCCATATAGACCAATCTCAAAATTTGGAATTTATTTAGAAAGTTATTTAGTTCGAATACTTCTTAAATGTACATTGAGTTTTTGAATTTCTCAATTCTGGTTTGACTGGCTTGAGACTACACTGGTAAAGGCACTACATGATTTTCATCTGAGTAATAATTCAGGAAAAATATCAGGCTGTGCTGCTGGGATTTAATGCAGCCTTTGATATCTACTTTCTAAACAGGAAAACTTGGTATGGCTGTCTGCTGTAGTCCTCAGTTGGCTTAGGTTCTTTAGAAAGCAAGGTCTAAGTTGTTAAATTTGTGATCCCTCTATATGCTCTCTCTAGGCCAAATCCTGCAAATTACTCTAAACTCATTGGATGGATGCAACTGGATGCCATCAAATTTCCTTTGGATAAATAAAGACTAGACAGAGATAAATGTATTTGGCAATGTGTACAAAAGACTCAAAGTTGTTGTTCACTTTGATTCCAGGTCTGCAAAGAATAATCCAAGTTAGAAATGTTGGCGTTATAATAGACTCAGATCTCAGCTTTAGCAGCCACATTAACAGCCACATCTATAAATACAGTAGCAAGAATTGCAACTTATCTCCACAGAAGACTTAAATAAACTCATTTGTGCCTTCATCTCATCAGGATGGCCTTGTGCAACAGCCCCTTGTCTGGTTGTCCCTACAGACTCCTGCAGACCCATTCAGAGTCCTGCTGCGAGAGCTCTGACAAGAAGTAAGAAGACTGAGTGCTTACTCCCATTCTTACATATTTACACTGGCTTCAAGGTAGTTAAAGAACAGATTATAAAGTGCTGATGTTGTTTATAAATCACTTAATGGCTTAGGGCCAAAATACATCTCTGATATGCTTGAAGAATATAAACCTAGCGGGCCCCTTAGAGGTTCAGGAATCAGTGCCTCGAGTCAAAACCAAATACCATATTGGATTTCGCTACTATCCTGCACACAGAATGAACCAGCTTCCTGATGACTTTAGCCACTTTCAAATCTAAATTAAAGACTTCCTTGTGCCTTTTATTCGTTATATTCTCTATATTGAGGGTATTTATTACTGCTCTGTACTATTGATGTACTGTAACTTTTATTTCTTCTTTTAACTCAATATTTTGTGTATTTTTGTTTAGTTAATTTAATTGTATTTCAGTAGCATCCATCCAATTCTATTTTAAATGCTGCTTCTGCCTCTGTGTTGAAAAGGTGCAATACAAATAAACTTGCCTCACCTTGTTTTTATGTACCAATATTTTATGCTCATGGTGATGCCATCCCCTGTGTACAAAAGGACAGCCATTAGTCACCAGCGAGAACCTTTTCCTCTAAGCAGTACTTGGTCAAGTAATTCAATATTTTACTATATAGCTTTAATCACCAGAGTGCCAAGATATCAACATCTCATTGGTGAAGCATTCATCATTGTCTGGTCTGTCCAATTCAAGTAATATGTTCTTCAAAGGTCAAACATCAGTCGTTACAGTGATTTTAGGGCAATACATAAGACAGAATGCCACTGTCTCTAATGCTTTCAATGCAATGAAAAGAGAGCCAAAGACAAGCCCATATCCAACCTATTCAGGCCAGGATTATGACCTATAGATTTGCAATGAAAGGCATAGACATATCCACATACTTTTTGAAGCTTTTTGAAGTAAGCCTGATCAGATTATCTGGATGGCCTACAATATAGCACCATATTAGTCTTTCTTTTCTTTTTGTGGCCTGCCCTTTTCCGGTTTTATCGTCTATATTTACTACGTTTATTGAACTCTTAACCGAGTGGTTTCACGGATTGAGCTGCGCCCA
This sequence comes from Scomberomorus guttatus, assembly GCA_038419695.1. NCBI lineage: Eukaryota > Metazoa > Chordata > Actinopteri > Scombriformes > Scombridae > Scomberomorus > Scomberomorus guttatus. The sequence continues at coordinate 10,761,879 of CM076458.1, forward strand.
TATTTTTCGGTGAACGGTCCCTTTAAGTGGCTGGACTGAAGACTCAAACTCCCAGAATGCACCTTTCTATTCTTCGTCGTCGAACAAAAACGCGGAAACAAAAGAAATAACCAGTTTGTCAAAACAAACAGCACCGAGTCGGCATAAAGTGAGCGTATTTGTAGCTGACAGCTGTCGAAGTTAACACCACAGCTTCTCATAGCCCACCTGAAAGATTTGCCATGGCTTTAAAAAGAATACAGAAGGTAAGTGTGTTCGTCTTTTCTTCCTTTATCTGATGTAGCGTTACGCTATAGAAAAGGTTGGAGCGATAACGTTACGGAAACGTCGCTATTGCCAGTCATTCATCTAATGTTAGCGGTGTGTTTGCTAACCTAATCGGGTTGATTATTGTAGATAGTGTGCGTCAGCCTTAATGTAAATGTTCTAATCGTTGGAAATTAATTCACAAGACCAACAAGTCCGTTTGTCACGACATGACATTACACAAAGGACGGTTAAATAGCTTTAGTTAAACTTAAATTGACGTTAGCTAACTTAGCTAATAGCTGAAGTTGGCCTAACGTTAGTTAGCAAACGGAGCAGTGTGAAGGCACTTCAAGTTCTGTTTTTAGCTGCTTTTCATGTCCCGAATTTAGTCGTTAGTTTACGTTAGTCTACAGTTTAACAGCCAATCAAGTCTGCCTTTTTAAGCAATATACGTTGCTGCAGTGTAGAGGAATGTTTCAAACTGTTAAATTGTTCCTGTTTTTTTGTACCAGGAGTTGAATGACTTACAGAGGGATCCTCCTGCTTCATGTTCAGCTGGACCTGTAGGGGAGGACAGTAAGTATGAGGATGACATGTCATAACTGTCATTTTCTTACTTTTTAATCCTGTAATCTGCCATTCTTGTCGTTCTTGTTGTGAGTTTTGTTATGACTTGAGAATTGTACGTGTATTGTGGGTATGAAGTCTTCATACTTAATAATGTTCTCACTTGTTGTTTCTTTATCTTTGTCACCTTTAGTGTTTCACTGGCAAGCTACCATCACGGGACCGGTGAGCTTTTTCTGGATTTGTTTCCTGGATTTTTTTTTTTTAAACCAAGCTGCTTCTGGATCTCTAGACAATAGTGTTTATGTTGACTTTACAGCCCTTTCTATTCTGTATGGAGAGCACAGACTGGTACTCTCTTTCCCACATACATACGGAAGCCTATGGCATTATTGAGACAATAGGAAAAAGGGAAATACCACCCAAGCCCCCAGGAACAGCGCCGTGCTTTGAAGCCAATTTGACTTAGTGAACAAACCATGGAATCACAATTTCCAGTTCCAACAGGGGCCCAAAAAGCATTTTTCCCACACACAATCATGGGAAAAGGAGTGGCTGTAAAACATTTGATACATTTTTTTCAGCACCACAACCACTGCGTAATGACTCGTTTCACTATCAGAATTTGATCCATTTGGTCCAATCACATTTCGAAAGTCTAGAAGAGCCGTATGATTGAATTGTTTTATCCCCATTCAAGTTAGCCCAAGGGCTAAACTGAAAGTTAGCCGTCTCAGTCGGCAGAAGTCTCTAGTGAGCATGCTCTATGGGCGCATGGGGCCCATACAGTATGTTTTCATCCGGGTAATTTCTTTATAGTGGGAAGTGGCTTTTTTGGCTCCATGCGCCACTGAGCAACTTTCATAGGAATGAACAGGGCCCCAACACTGCATCCAGTTCTCTTTATACATCCATGATACCACCGTGTCTTAATTATCTGTTCATCTCCTTTTTTGTACCTTAAATGAAAGGCAAATAATAATCTAAATGTATGCTCTCTTTCTTGCTGCAAAAGTATTTTATCCTATAGGAATACACTAATAGGCCTAATTTAACAATAATTTTACTTCCCTTTTCAGAATGACAGCCCATATCATGGAGGAGTGTTCTTCCTTTCTGTCCATTTCCCCACTGACTACCCCTTTAAACCACCAAAGGTATGTTTATTTATCTTAGAGATTGGGCTATTTGCTCAAAAGTAGAGTTTCAATGATGAATCGATTAGCTGATCGACCGAAAATTAATCAACAGCTATTTTGATACTCGATTAATTGTTAGTCATTTTTCAAGAAAACATTCTGTGTTTCCAGCTTGGGTTCTGGGCAATTTGAATAAAACAAGCTATTTCAATGTTTCAACTTTTAATTGACAACACGATTAATCAATAATGAAAATAATTGTTAGATGGAGCTCAAATGATTAGTGGTATTTTTTTTATGAATAGGTCCTCTGAGAGAGACCCCCTTGCCCCCTGAAAAAACATGTTATTTACCAATTTCTTTACTTGTTTCCTATTTCTGCCTTGTTTATTTCCATAGGTTGCCTTTACAACGAAAATCTATCACCCAAACATAAACAGCAATGGTAGCATCTGCCTTGACATCTTGAGGTCACAGTGGTCACCTGCACTTACCGTATCAAAAGGTAACTAATATCTACATTTTGCCTGTACAGTATACTACAGTACATTACAGCAGCAATGCTACTCAGGTACAAACCAGAACAAGGATTTTTTTTCTGATGTAATTAGATATATTTATGGTAAGATTAGGATGTTGGGGCAAAACATAACATGGGGAGGGAAGGTGGGCACATTGTCTTATACCAAACAAAAAGAGGCAGTGATGCCCATTTAGTGAGGCAATCCACCGCTCTGTCACCAAATCTCAATTCTTGAAATCAAAGCTTGCCTGTTTGTATTTACATACACATATGGAGAATTAGCCAAGAAGTTTAAAAAGTAATTTTGCATTTAACTGAAACCTAAATATAAGTCATAAATGTATTTGTGGTGTACATACTGATATTTGGTCTCTTTTTTACAGTTTTATTATCCATATGCTCTTTGCTATGTGACCCAAATCCAGATGATCCGCTAGTCCCAGACATTGCACACATATACAAATCAGACAGACAAAAGTAAGTATGACAGCCAAAGAATTTTGGATATTGAAAAACTTAGTCAAATCTTCTTTAAAAAATAAAAAATTTTTTCCTCTTTAGATACAACAAAGTTGCCAGAGAATGGACTCAGAGGTATGCAATGTGAAGGAGAGTGAAATTTCTGCAACAATGACGCATCCCTGAACACCTCAAAATATGACCGCACTGTTGCAACTCCTCATCCGCACTGGTTCTAGTCAAGGTGTTTTTGTTTTTGTTTTTTTTACGCTTGAAGCACTTTCTCTACTCTGACTTGACTTGTTTTTACTGTTTATTTTATTTTTCCCTTAAATTGGCATTATTATTACTATTATTATTATTATTATTATTATTATTATTAGCAGTGGTGAGATGGCCTAATTGTAATTTTCTTTTAAGAGATTTATATTGTATAAGACTACACTGAATTTATTTTGCATTATTTTGCATTAAAAAAAAATAATCAAAAAGTGAATTTCAAATTGTTTCTTGGCAATACACATGAGTAAACTGAATTTAAGAAAAATCTTGCAGTGGCATAAAATTTCTTTGTTTCTGTGTAATTTCTATAAACCAACAAATCAGAGACTCTCTTATTTTATTATTTACATGACCACTAGGTGGTAGCCTTTACTTTTTACTGCACAAGCCTTTTACAGAGGGCCGTTTCTCTCCTGGCTAACTTAATATTCATGTTTGTGTTACATTTAATTCAGGCCCATTTGCTAAATGGCTATTCATGTGCATAATGGCTATTATAGTGTCTTGCATTAGCAATGAAATGAAAATAAGATGTTATGTCCATCGAAATTAAAACCGCCCATTATCATCACCTCTGCCTGTTGCTGTACACCAGTGAAGCTATGAACAGCAACTGTACACATCAATGGAGCAGCTCATGTCTCGTTTGGAAGTGTTTATAATTTAATGCAATCATGCTCTCCCAAGTGATTATTAATGTAAACACAGGCACATATATTTAACCTCTGCAGTGCAATAGTGATGTGACTTGATCAGACTGCTCTCAGTTGTAGCTCAGTTGAGCTTTTCAACTTCAGTTTGCAAGTTTAGGTAAAGACCTCAGAACTCAATTTTTTTTAGAAATGCAGCCAATATTTTTCTCTAAAAATGAAGTCAGCTACATGGTAATTTCCTCTCCATATCTCAGACTGATGGAGGTTTTAAGAAGTGGACTGGGAGAAATCTGTGGTATTGCTGCACGATGCTTATTTTGCTTTGTAATGAAACCTCCAGCTGTCAACTAAAGAATAATGATGATTGGCCTGGCAGGTACATGTGATGGAGGACAAATCACAAATACAGCAAAGCAGAATATTAGCAATTCAATGCAAAATGTGGAGAATTAACAACACAAGTTAAAGCCAAAAAGATATAAATTGAACATGGAAAACTACATTTAACAGGGCCATATATCACCAGAAGCTGTCATTAATCACTTCCTGGCCACAGCATGAGAATAACCCTAGACGTCTCAGAATGATATTTCTCTAGGGACTTGCAAACTTTCTATCGTATACATTACTGAGTTCAGTGACCTTTATCGTACCTCCTGGTCAGGTATTACTTTTTCCTGCATCAGCACATACAGTAGACACCATCTTTTTGTTTTTTGGACTGTAGCCCTTTTCTGGGTTTCTTAATGTAGGCTTTCTCCACGCTTGTTTTGGTTTCTCTTTCCTGTATTGCTTCCCTTTACCCACTCCCAGGATGTGTAGTGTTTCCTCTGTAAACCAATAAATTGGTTGCATGGTGCTTTATTATGAACTATAAACCTGCCAGGAAAAAGAGGTATATAGATATTCATTCATACTCAAGTCGAGACTGCCTTTGTATTTGCCTTGTGATATCATTTTCAGCTCATAATAACTATGATTTGGTTGCCTATAATTGGCTATAATCCTTCAATAGTTTCCCTGTAAACGAGACATAAACGTTGTGCCCTCTAAATCCCACAAAAGCAAATTCAATCCAGTGAATTTCTCTAGAACTTTTAAATTTGGAGGCCTTTTCAGGACCCAGGGGGAGGTAGATGCTCAAAAAAAAAATCTGTCTGGGAGGAGTTTTGCAAGATGACACGTGAAACTTTGCTGAGGAGTTGGTTGGTGTGTTTGCTGTGTGCCGTTTGGTGCTCCGTTAACTCGGCAGACAATCTATAGCGAGTGAACCAGTGTGCTCCCAACTATTTTTAGAAGTTTGCCTAATGGGGGAAAACGAAAGGGCTTGAAGAAACTGCAGGAGAAAGTGTCGACTGCGCTGCAATGATCTCTCACAACACTCCGAAGTGACGGAATAAAAAGAAGTTTTACAGAACAGAAGTTCAAAGCTTTGCTTCAGCTCAACTTAACTTTAAAACGCAGTGGCCACTGGAGAAGTTGCTGTGCAGCGCAATGGCTGCCCAGTGCGACACTTTAAGCGGATACTTGCAGCAGTCGGACCAGGGCTCAAACAGCGAGCGCAGCACCGACTCTCCTCTCCCGGGATCAGAAGAAGACCTGAGCGGACCCCATCCGCTGCCAGACCCGGAGTGGACTGAGGAGAGGTTTCGAGTGGACCGCAAGAAGTTGGAAGTCATGTTGTTAGGTAAAAAAAAAAAAAAGTAACTAAGTACAAAGTTCAGTGATATATATATATATATATATATATATATATATATATAGAAATATTTTCACTCTATAATGTGTTTTGAACTCCCATCCTGTCCACGTTTCAACTGTAATTGTAGCCTGTCCTTGTTTCAGGAAAGCTGCACACTTTAGCAGCCCTCTGATGGCCCTTTGTTTATGCAAGACGTTTAAAATTACACTTTCAATGCATAATTACTGATTTCAGCAACTTACAATTGTAGGAGTCATTTCTAGCATGGACAGGAAACTTGAGCGTGGCATGTGCGTGATCCGGAACGAATCAATTAGGACAATTAAGCCGAGCCAATTAGCTTCGACTTTTCAATTAGTGTCATTATGTTTTAAGCAGAAGAGAATGGTACGATGACCACACCGAGAAGAGGCTGAGTTTCTACTTATAGACAGGCTTAAAACTAGAGTTTGGACAGATGGTTGACCAGGTCGAAGGCTTAAGAGATGGTATCATTAATGATGTACCCGTCGTGCTGTATTTATGGAGGTAGTAACATGCTCCAACCACAAGCTGTCGCTACACAAACTCCCATGGTGTGCATTTGTTTGTAGACTAAACTGAAATTGACCTGAACATCCAGTTTGCTTAGTCCTTAGTGAAATGGCCTGCATACATAAACAACTGATGCAACAGCTTTGGCTCACTTGAACAAAAATGTTATGAAAAAGAACTGAAAGTTGAGAAGTAATTGTAGAATGAAGCCAGTATACAAGTACAGTAACAACTAGCAACAAAGTTTCCATTAATTACATTTTAATGACTGCCATTGATGCATTTTGCTCAACTTATTTTGCTGACAAAAAGTTACTCACTCTGTGATCTATCCTGATGAAATGCAAACAACAGTGTAACAGTTAACCAAGCAATGACCGGCTCATGAAGAGACCAGGCGGCCCCTATTGAGAGGTCCCTGGAAACTCAGAGCTTGAGGTCATTTATCACATATTTCAAAACACAAGTGTGTGGAATATAATAGCATTAGGTAAGAGGGATGGATTCTTTATCAATTTCACAGAAGACAGAAAGTTGCCAACAGCTGAGAAGCAGCCAAACAGGATCGTATCGTTTATATTCATACTGTGATTAAAACAAATATGAAATTGTGTCCTCAGTGCTGATTAGTATGGCTTAAAGTTATGTCTCTGTTATTTGGTGTAAGCTGTTGTCCTTCAAATTTGGTAGTTGTGCTTAACTGTTAGAGTAGTCTTCAGTGAGCAGCTTGTGTTGAAGCAAGTTTATCTTTTGTTCTATATACACAGACAGCAGGCATGCACACGCGTACTTCCCCTTGAGATTGTCCTGGTTGCTGCCTCGCTGCTCAGTACATTCCTCAAAGCTCCATGTCATCCCTAACTCTTCCAGGAAAACAACTTAACCAGAGACCGGCCCTAAATCCCAGTGTCCCGGACATACCATGCGCCACGTCACTCGGTGTGCCTAAATGTGTCCGTCTGTGTGTATGTATAAGTTATGTGAAATCTATCCAGTCATCTGGGTCTTCACAGTTTGTTAGTTTGGTCTCCTATCTCTGCCAACATCTTGTTTCCCAATTGTTGCCTCATGACATCATGGCTGACATTGCTTGTGTTGACATTGCAGCTGGGATGCAGAATAGAAACGGCTGCTGTGTTCCTCTGTGTCCTGGTCTTTCTGGTCATTTGTAGGTTCAGGTTTAAAGACCACACTATCTTAACTGTGAAACTGCTTTAACTTTTGACCTCTGGCCTTCAGGAAGAATCTAGGATGTCTGGTTATGTCATATGTAGCTTGGTTATCTCTTAGTAGACATTGCACAGTCCCAGCATCTTTTGAGTTTTTTCACATAATGCACTAATGACTACAGAAAGCCACAATCAAGGTCCAGATTTGTTTCGACTCACTGGATCAGAGATTCACATCTCTTTTGTTCTGTAGCCATAGGGGAACATTCAGATCCTAATGAATAGCTCTTTTAGTCTCATTCAATTGGGTTAGAGCTGTGTAACATCTGGCTGTGTTTTGATTGGATAAGCTGTAGATTTTGACATGGTACATCATGTTCTGAAGGCCAGAGTTTGGACTATAATGAAATAATTTTATGGGAACTCCAGTATATTTTTGCTCAGTGTTTTATTGTCTGTGACTGAATCTCTGGCTGTTCTTTCCTGGAAAATTAAGTGTTCTTGACCCTCGGCAAGGAGCCACAGGTCGAATCATGCTGCGATCACTTCCCAAACAACAATAACTCATCATCTCCACTTTTTGACCCAGGTAATATGTTTGCACTAGTTTGCAAATCAGGGGCTGCAATGACAAACTAGTTCAGAATAGTTAAATATTGAAGGTGTTAAGACTACAGATAATATTTTAGAGACAAACACACAACTGGCCAATTGAAACTCTTAGAATTATATGCTTTGGAAATAGCATTTACACCAACCTCTTTTATGAAATATCATGCCAGTGACTAATCTTTAAAGGTATACTATGCAGGATTTCCCTTAAAAAACAATGTATAGACTCATACAAAAGTTGTCCCTCTAGAAGTGCGTGGCGGTGAATTTATCTGCAGAGACCCTACCCTCTGCCTGTATTTTCTTATTATTTTGCTGTGTTCGGGACATTTATGGGCGTCAACCTTTGGGCAGTGTGTGTGTGGCCCCCAGCCAATAACAGCACGCAGGGTGTGAGGTCGGGACTTGAAGTGTAGCGACCAGGTTACATCGCTGTCTCTGTCTCTCACCTCTGCTCTGCTCTGCTCTCTGTTTCTGTGTCATGGATGTATAAAGAGCTGCAGGTCTGTGTGTCTGCTTGAGGGCGGGGCTGAGCTACGCACACGCACAGAGCAGGGAGGCCACAGCAGACAGGATGAAGCTCTGCATTCACACAAAATCCAGCAATGTGGTACCTTCCCGCAGGGTTGTGCGGAGGTGTGGGCGTGTTTATTTGTATATTTAGAACTAACCGCCGTGAAACAATCAGGAAAAAAAACATTTTATTTATCTGATTCAGGTCTTTGTTCTCACCAGCACTGCTCACTCTGAAGCTGCTCTCTCTCTCACTTGCTCTCGCTCTCTCAATCTCTCTTTCTCTCTCACTCTGTGTCTCTCTCGCTGCCAACTTTGGATGCTGTGCTTACTAACACTAACCGACAGAGCCTGTATAGTATACCTTTAAGGAAATTCCTGTGAAGTTTTGAGGCAGAGGACAAATGAACACTTGCTTGTGTACAGTATGGCTAAACATTCATTCACTCTCTGGCATATGGATAACACATTTCTATCCTACACATACATCAGCAGTTTTGTGTGAAAGATGACTACATGTTTTTCCCCAAATGGTCTGAACTGTAAATGTAAAACAAATGTATAAATCAATAGATACATAAATTACACACAAAGAATAGAGACATAGATCACATAAACATTAGTATGGAAGTAAACAAGCTCAATTTAAAATAGAGCTGCAACTAATGATTATCTTCTTCTATTATTGATCAACCTAATGATTATTTTCTTGATCGCTTAGTCTATAAAAAAAAAATGCTCATCAAAATTTCCCAAACGGCCAAAGTGACATTTTTAAATGTCTTGTTTCATCTGACCAACAGTCCAAAAGATGTGCAGTTATAATGATATAAAATAGAAAAAGCAGAAAATCCTCACATTTTTAGAAGCTGGAACCACAGAATATTTGGCATTTGTGCTTATGGAATGGCTTTAATGATAAATTGATTATCCAAATGGTTATTAACTGTATGTCTCATCGATTTATTGAGTGATCATTGTAGCTCTAATTTAAAACATAGAATAAAAAAGAGTTATCACAGCATGAAGATGCTTAGAACTAAATAGATTGTTTTTTTTGTGTTTTTGATGCATTAATTCAATATAACTGCTGCAGTTCAATTTAATTTGCATCCAATATATGATAATGAGGCTGTATTGATCAAATTCTGTTATGTGGTGTCCTTACAATAATACTTACAATACCATTGACATTTTTCAGATAAGAAGCTAGCTTTTTAGTATGATTAGGAATGGTGGTGTGATGCAGGTAAACAATAGCTGCTGTGTGTATTTACTGCAAATGAGCCTGATACTTGTCTTTTCCAGAGTACACGTTTTTGTCACCTACTTCCTAAGAATTTGGACTATTCAGTTTTACAATAAATACAAATGTGACGTACTACTTTGGGGCAATTGGAATCAAGTTGTGTTACAGGTACAGTGATTTTTGTGTGGTGTGTTGCCTCATAGAAAAGCTGTGAAATCTCTCGGCTCCCATTTTCTCCCTCTGGGTAAAGTAAAGTTTCAGGAAGTTAAAATACTACAACCAAATATTACTATCTTGTTTAAATGAATTATTTTACGCTATAATTTCATCTATTTATCTGTTATTTGATTGATTGATTGATATGAGGGCTGCAACTAACAATTATTTTCATTATTGTTTAATCTACCAATTATTTGTCTTTTTTTTTTTTTTTTTTTTTTTGACCAACAGTTCAAAACCTAAAAATATTCAGTTTACGTTCATATAAAACAAAGAAAAGCAGCAAATCTTCACATGTAAGAAGCTGGAACCTGTTCATTTTTGAGATATTTGCTTAAAAAAAGCATTTGAAATTGATATTACAGACCACCATAGTTAATAATGTAGAGCCAGAAAAATCCTGCAAGTAAATTTACCTAAATGTCTAGGGCCATAATGACATAATTTTCCAAATAATAACCCTGGCTGTAGTCGGAAAGTACAAGAAAGGAGTCAGAGTGGGACATCAGACTGGTGAAGAGGCATGTAATCAGGGGTTGCATAAATTCTGGATAAAATAAGGACTCAGAAGCTCTCTGTACCAGATGTTTGTGATTCACCAGCATGTGGCCACGCTGGAGCAAAATTCCAGTGTACACACTTAACCTCTTAAACTCCACAAGGATACCGGTGTCCTCGGCCGACATTACTGTCTTTCAGAAGCTTTAGCGGGCTCAGTTTTAAAGCTAGAGTGAAGATACTGGTATCATATGAAACTAGACAACCTAAGGCATCCATTGGTACCAATGTCATGCTAGCTTGTCAGGAAGGGGGCTAAATAACGCTAAATTTTAGCAAGGGGAAAAAAGGGTATGGCCATTTTCAAAGGGGTCTTTTAACCTCTCACCTCAGGATATCTGAATGAAAACTGGTTCTATGGTTACCCACGGGTCTCCCCTTTACAGACATGCCCACTTTATGCTAATCCCATGCAGTTTTGGGCAAAAACTATGCAGTTGTTTGCATGCAGTATAAATGTGTTATTCTCGCCTATTCTAAAAATGGTGTATTTGAATATTTCTGCATACTGGGGTTGCTAAACAGTCTTGGAATTGCATAAATTTGGTATGACTGGAAAGCTGAGACTCTTGTGGATTAAATGAGCCCAATTGTATTCATGTGTGATGATGTTAGTCCCAGTCGTAGTTATTTCATTGTAGTGAGACCATTTTTTGAAAATTGACCTATTGTGACCTCTAGGACAATCACAGCCTCACGAAGCACAAACTAGAGACCTAGGGCATTCAGAGGATGTATGGTTTTTCCAGGTATATTGACCATAAGGGTGTTTCTGAGCAATTTCGAGAACAGAAGTGCTCGCCATCCAATCGCCGAAAATTGCAATTCTTACAGAAATCTCCAAATGTCAAAAGTTTTTGATACCAAATCACAGCATGAATTTTTCTTGGGTGTTCCTCAAGGTTTTAGTGTCTTAATGTGGTATTTTGGAGGGATTTTTGACCATTTTTTTTATCAATTCTCGAGTGGTCATAAATGGTTAGATTTTGCACCAAATCTGTGTAACAAATGGTATCAACCCAAAAATTGCTGCAACAACTTATGAAACATAATTGAGCATGGGAATGGCCATCATATACTTCCATTATAATGTTCTTATACACTCTTAACTTTCAAATTTGAATAGGTGCCCAACCAAAACTACAGATTTACTACAGATTTATGACTAGAAAACACAGTTCTGAGCTGCAGCTGAAATTAATCTTCAGGTTCCCAGCTTTCAGATGCTGTATACCACTTCTATGTGTCATATACTGTTGACCTACTATCTCCCCCTAAAGATCCCCTGCATTATTTGGTCATGTTTTACCCCCCTGTTGTGACACACTGCATCATGAGAAAATGGAAATTATTAACTGCTCAGCAATTACAACTTTCCTGTCTCTTGAACAGGCAGGCACACAGGTTCCTGGGCTTAGATCAGTAAATAGAGTGTAAAGTGACAACAGAATCTCACCCTGACAGCCATCTGCATTTACTGTTGTACTGTTGGCACCCTAGAATAGAACTCCCAAGTTAATGGCTTGGAGACCTTGACACAGGCATGAAAGCTTGAAAGATAGTTTTATGTGTACAGCGAACCGTATAAGACAACTTTTGTGCCTTTAGTTTTGTTTTGAAGTTAAGAGTGTGGGAAAGAGGTAACATTTTCTTCCACCCCTATTATCCAAACTGAGTGTGTCTGCATGTGCAACAAGGTTTTCCATGGATTTTTTAAGCATAGGTTGCCAATGTATTCTTCTGTATATGGGTCAGTTTGAAGAGCTCTGTGAATTTCCCTGCTCAGACTAGTAATGATGAGGGTTCAGTAAGCATGGCCTCCTGTAGGGCCAGTGTGTGCGCACACATCGTAACTACATGTTTGCTGAGTAACTGCAACAACAACCTACAATTAAGCTAAGTGAATCATTTTCTTCATTGAACTAATTTGTTTTCCTGCTCCTAAACCACAGACTGTTATTGGGTAGCTTTGTCTCAGAATGGAAAAAAACTGGTGCATATGGCAATGACAATGTACAAGGTTTTCTCAGGTATTTTCAGTATGTAGTGATAATGTTTTCACTATAATATTATGCATCAGGTCTTGCTACTGTACTTACTACCCTTTGTGTAAAAGACACTAATGGTAAGAGTTGTACTGAGTTAATATGTTGAAATGTTTTCTCACACACAACTTCATTTGTAGGCCACAGATTCTGCACAACATGAGAATATATTCTTTTGGAGGCCAGTGAAAACTCTTTGCCTGAGAAAGGAAAAAGGGCCCTCTAGCATCTAACAAATAAGGTCATTATATTTTTCTAATTTTTTTTTTCCCTTTGTTGTTCAGAGAATTATTTCACTGGCTTCCGTACCCACATAATGAGGAGAGTATGTGTGAGGGCCTCATCCTCCTCTTCCTCCTGAGTGCTGAGTAAGACTCTCAGACAGGAAGTGAGTGTCTTGTGGGGAATGTGCTGCAGGCTTTTCTCTCTCTCTCTCTCTCTTTCTCTCTCTCTCTCTTTCTCGTTCTCCCCCTCTATTGCTCCCTCTTGAGTATTCAAACACTGGTCTGTTGTTCCAGCTTCCATCATATCCACTGTGGAGTCGTTGGGACTTTCCCTGGTCTTATGGTCTATCCTTACACTAAAACACAATCCTCACTCTAACCTTCTAACCTAAATAAACCCAGGCAAAATGTTAGTGAAAACACTCTGATCGATCATCTTAAGCTCTTGGATTTTTCTATCTTGTAGTACGCAGTTGGTGCTAAAAGGGTGATCGTAGGCCTGTACTACTAATTGTAGGTAATCATGTATAGTGATGTTTGATAATTTGGTATGTTGACAATATTGAAGTGATTTTAGGTTCCAGGTATAGCATTATACAGTATATCATGTAATTCCATTTTATTAGACTAGTTTAAAGTGAAAGATGGATAAGCAGTTAAGTTAGAGAGAAACCTTACACAGACCACCCTTGGAAAAAAAATGCAGTTAAAAGCAAAAAACAACTAAGGCTGCCCCCTGAAAGTCAATGAGTCAAATCATCTGTCGGAGACCCGTTACCCGACTGAGAGTAGAGTCAAGTAGTGTGCATTACAATAACAGGATAAAGCAGGCCTACTGTTTTTATTTTCATCTAAAAATAACTCCAATCCTAAATAATTTAATTGAATTTATTCTTGTTTAGTTTTATTTGTTAGTTTTTATGTTTAAAGAGAAATAAAGAAGCTAGGCCTACCTGTTTAAGAAGAGAATGTCTATTGTTATTTCATAGTGGGCAATGTCATGAATTTATTTTAAACTGTTTCATTTGTTTTATTCATTTACATGTTTTTAATGTTTAAAGTGAAACTAAAATATCAGGCTATAAGAGCTTGATCTCTCATTATTCCAACAAATCCATATGGTAGCCTGACATTATTCAAATAGGCCAAAATTCAAATCTTGCACCATATGCAATACAACAGAGTCAGGGGAACATATTTTTAAATGCTCAAAAATATGTTCCCCTGACTCTGTTGTATTTGACTATGATAATGTGGTCAAAACAATCGCTGAAACTCATGCCTATGGATTTACTGATTGCCTGATAGTCTATATGAAAAAAGCAACAAATAGTCAAATCTTCATATTGAACAGCCAAATCCAATTTGACTGACAAAATTCTGAGTCGGGTACATAAAAACAATAGATAGTCAACATTAGAGAGGAAACTTCTCATATCTAGATGTGAAAATTGTTTATTCCCTCAGAGGAGATTGTCATTTATCATTCAGAGATATTGTGATGTATAAACCAGATTATGACTAATAGATTCTATGTAAAATGTGTGTTTAGGGTTGTGACAGTGCCAAAGCAGCAATTGTTCTTTTTTGTGGTTGTGGACCACAGTAAAAGTAGCCTGGCAAAAAAAATGTTTCCTGTTGATTTAAACAAAGTAGATATGCATCCATTCCTAAGTGCCAGAATAGGTATCACCTCAATTGCCTCACACAAAGTTCAATCTGGTTGACCTTTGACCTGTGAAATAGCAAAACTATTCAGTTGTCAATTGTCAAATTTGAGGGAAAGGGTAGAATTGAGCTGTTGTTCAGGAAGTATTGATTGTATATGTTCTTGTTTATCCAATGCCATGGCAAGTGAATGCAAGTAGTAGAGAAAGGGGGGTGGGGCGTGATGCATGTAGTAACCACAAGGAAGAGGATGTAAGAAAAATAGTGTTGGATTAAATAGTTGTATCATTTTCAAGTTGAGGAATTAGCTTGCTAGCTCCAGCAGCTTACACTTAATAATGCTTGTCATAGTATTTACGGTCCTTCTTGATTTTGTTGAGTAGTTGGGAGTAAAGCGTGAATATAATTTCATATATGCACCTTTTTAAGAAGTGCTGCCATATTGTTGCTACATATTGTCACTGTCCAATTAAAGCCGTGCATCTCCAAAATGGAAACTTTTCATGAAACAGGAAAAACAGCCTGGTTTAAGCATTTAATCCCTCAGATTTTTTGATAATTTTAAAAAGCACCAAATATGAAGATACGTGATTTTCACCAGACTGCCCTTGAGAAAATAACACATATAAGCATTCTTCAATGCCAGTAAATCTTATAGGAAATTTGCCTGAATGTTGAGCTTTTTTATTTTACTCTCTCTGTGCGGCCCGAAGTGCCGGGCAAGACGAAACAAGGACACCTACATTGATAAAATCGGTCTACCTGTGGCTGTGTACGGTACATTTTGCAACACGTTAATACTTACTCTAAGCAATATGGAAAGTAAACACACATCAGAATAACCAGTGTGTAATTTAAATACTCCCGCTGATTTCACTGCTGAATTCTGCTCTTTTGTTAGGCTTCACTCAGTTGCCTTTTCCCACCTCTCTCTCTCTCTTTCTCTCTCTCTCTCTCTCTCTCTCTCTCTCTCTCTCTCTCTCATCTCTCTCTCTCTCTCTCTCTCTCTCTCTCTCTCTCTCTCTTTCTTTCTTTCAGATTTTACTGAAACATGCTGATACAATTAAACAGTTCTATTCTACTTTGCTTACGCATTGAATTCCTTCATCCTGGGCATGATGAAGCTTTCAGGAGCTGTAATATAATTGAGCTTCAGTCGGCGGAAAAACCTGTAATTCATTACTCAAGAAAATAAAACCAGGAGTCCTATTTCAGCAGTCCGAGTGGAGATGGAGTGCTCTGACCCATTTCTATGCTCCTGGAACTGTAAATGGGCTGAAATGAATACCTGTTTTTCTACGTCCCTCAAAGCTTTTTTTCTTCAACCCTTTTCAAAGTGCAGATTTACATTCTGTCTGGTTTGTGGTTGCTATTTTAGAAATGTTTCTTGGGGGGGGCACCCCTGACTTATCCTGCACACGTGCATACTCGCCACACACACATACATACAGGCGCACACGCATGCACACCACCCAGCCCTTAACCACTCCCCCCAAGAGTTTTCATTGTTTATCTTTGGAGAACCTTGGGTTTTGGTTTGTTGTTCTCCCTCCTCATTCAACATCCAGTACAATCTGCCTTTTCTCCACTTGTCTTGATCGGGGAGAGAAAGCATTTTTATAAGAGTACCTTTTGGATCTAGTCCTGGCCATCGCCAGAATATTCTCCACAAAAAAATAGAAGGTGGAAAAAAATAAGAAGAAAGGGAAATCTCATTTTGTTGAAGTTAGTCCATAGGCATGCGTTTCAAAAAAGACTCTAACTGAATTATGTTAATTTCCTATGAGCTGTTCAGTTATGCATAAACTATGTCTGATGGGACACACCAGTGGAGATAATTCAGAGGTTGAGCAATCAAGTACATTAATAGAGAAAAGAAATTTCCATCACTAAAATCCTGCACATATTTCTCATGTCATTAAAGTCGAGATGTATGATGCTACGGTTGAAATGCTGATAAATGTGAAATGTCAATGATTTCCCAACAGCACAATGTAATGTTTACAGTGCAACTCCCGGCCCGTTAACTGAGACTGACTCCCTATGCTCCGCGGGGGATCTAACACAGTAGATACCAGGCACCAGGAATGTACAGCATTGTGTAATCACTTGGCTGCATTCACACAAGGGAGATGAACAAGGAGATGATAACCCAAACATGTTACCAACAACATCTTGATGTCTTATTTCCTCAACTGGAAGCAAATATGCCTGAAAATCCAACACTGTAAGCAGTGCGTGACATGTTGTTAAGTCATAATCCACTAAGTGTTTATAGACATAGTGAAAAACAGTTTAGGCCAGAGAATGTCACTACAACTTCAGTCTTTTTCTAAATATTTCTGGACTGTCTCATTTGTGTGACCTCAGGTTCAGTGAGTCTAGTTTTTCTGGCAGGCTTTCATCTTTGTTTGCCGGAAAGCAACATCTGGCACTTAGTGTATTATTTTGATAGCACAGTTGCTTGGCAACCCTGCTGGAGTTGAGAGGAGCAAGGAGCCAGTGATTTCTCCCAGAAAAAGAAATTTGATGACAGGTGTTCAATTTTGTGCGTATTAACTTCATTCACCAAAAGCTAGAAAATGACACTGGTTTCAAAGCATCAGGCCTTGTAGTTGTAATCCTTTGTGTCTCTTTTTCTGGAGACAGACCGTGGCTACTGGTTGTGAGTGTGGTTTTAATACTACAGTAAACACTCCTGAGCAGCTGCTATGTCAGAAATACAACAAGTGCAACTGGTGTATCTGCTGAAATGCAGCCAAACCAACGGCAGTTGTTTTAATAAAGTCAGTAATTGCAATTGCTGTCTGATTTCACGGCGCTAGTAGTTTTCCACAAAACAGCAGGGCAAAGTAAAGTTGTTTATATTGTCGCCTCCAACTCGTCATCAAGCAGCACACTTTGGCTGCTCGTCCTTGTTCCATTACTCCCTGCAATATTTAAAACTGATCTGCTGTTTTAATGATTGCAGTCAGCGTTCAAACTTCCTCACAATAAAGCGTTTACTGCTGCAGCTGCTGCCCGCCGACGTCAGTGTTATTCTGAATGAACTACTGTATGTATTCAATGTATTTCTGAATGAACGGCTCCTGGCTACCTCCGATCCTACTAAAGCCTGACTGATACTGGATTTTTGGGGTCGATGCCGATACTGATATTATATATATATATATATATATATATACACAAACTGAATATTATATGATATATATTGAAATATGACATATAACATAAAATGTGACTATGTTTTGATACTGGAAGCTTTAAACACTTGGATACAGACTTGCAGAAGGAGGAAGTTGTAAATATATAAACACATTTTTTGCAATAATCCCTCAAATATCAAACACTTGTGACAAAGAGATGTGATGGAGGCAGGATGTTTTAGTTTAACAAACTTTATTGTCCAAAATGACATCAGTGCACTGAAACAGTAAACTTCACTGGGGATTTAATAATTAGAACTATAAATAAAAAAACATAAATAGAACTCTATCTAATCTATCTAATCTATCATTTTAAAAAAAATATTGGCGCATATTGGACAACATATACACACTGGGATAGGCCAATATCGGCCGACCCATATATCGGTCGACTCTAGATCCTACAAATCTATTCCACCTTTTCATACAGTAATCTCATCAAGTACCTAAAAAGAGCAAGTTGTAGCTGAAAATAGAGGAAGTGGTTGCCAATATGAACCAGTTAATACAGGAAGTTTTACCAACTAATTGCCAGGTTTTGCTAACTAACCCAGATACAAGTGAAATTAGCCCCTGTATAGTTTCCCTTGTTGTAGTTTCTGTTGTTGCCATGGACACACAGCATACTGTGATTGCTTGTTTTACTGTTTGAACACTTCTAGCAGCAGTGGGAAATGTTCATTTTGCATTAGCAGTAAGTCAGTACAGCTCTGATTCTGTGTTAGGAGAGTGAAAGTAAACAGTGAGGATGATATCAATGAGATAAAAATTGTAAACACTACCTGAATGCATTTTGTGTGCACATGTCCTATGAATTTGTCATGCATAGGTAGGCAACTTGAATCCAGCGGGAATGGTGGTGCACTCTAAAACTACTATATATAGACACAGGTAATTACAGAATTTAAATATCTTGAATGATTATTGCTTTTTACAGAATGCAGACTTCTTTCCTAGTGACCATAGCAAGTGTGACGTGAATCTTAAGAAGTAATTATTAGGTTAACAAGATGACTAACATGATGAATAAATGGCATAACAATCTTATCCCAAAAACAAGAAGTAGGAGACATATTTGTCTGTCCCAACATATCTTTAACATCTCAGTTTTTTTTTTAACAAAGATAAAGAATTCAATGTTGAAAGCTCAGAATGCTTCTCTGGCAGTGTTCATAAAAAAGACAGCCAGTTCTGCTGTAGTTGTATACTTTCCCAATCCTGACTTGGTGATTAGATACCACTGTTGTCTTGAAGAAGCAGTTGAAATGTTTATCAGGCACTGCAGTCTTTTGTTTGGATGCCAACTTGCGTAGGAGTAGTGCCAAAGCAGTTCACAGGGAGACTTTTGGCTTTTGTTTGTTTTTATTTAGATCTCAATCCTGTTACTGCCAACTACTTGTAGAAACATCCTGTCTTTGAATTTAGGTTTGATTGATGAAAACAGCCTCTGTCACTGAATGCTATTGATTATATTGAATACATTGTTTTCTTTATTGTCTAAACTTATTTACCTTTCAAATTGGCTTTTTGGATTCAAATGACACGGTTGTTGGTCTGTGAAAGTGTGAAGAAGAAGGTTTTGCAATTTGAAGGTTAAAACTATGAGATAATATAAATTCGTCAGCCGCCTGAGACATTCCATTTATACAGAGATTGCTTTTGATATCTCGGGTTTTATCAGGCTTTGTTGCACAATTCACTGAGCAGATCTGCTTTATGGTAGTACTTGATTTTCAGAATTGTATCAGTATGATGACGTACCTTGATTTGTCTGCCATTGAATCACTTATTAGCCAAAAACACATTCCTAGTCCCGGCTAGTGATTTTATCAAAGTCCTCAATTGAACTTCCAGGAAATATAGTGCATCATGATATATCAGTATCACAGTATAAAATGACATGTACCTTGATAAAAGTTGTATCCATATCACCTACCTTGAATGAGTAAAACAACTCCGTATGGGTACTGATTGAGCTGTAGATTATTTCCATTATCGATTAATCTGCCAATTATTATGCCTCCACGCCGGGGACAGCCGTGTCCGTCTCTGTCCATCCGTTCCGTTCTTGTGAACGTGATATCTCAGGAACGCCTGGAGTGAATTTCATTACATCTGGCACAAAAGTCCACTTGGACTCAAGGATGAACTGATTAGAATTTGCTGGCCAAAGGTTAAAGGTTATATGCCAATTATGACAAAGTTTCACGCAAATGTCGAATGAAGTGATGACATTTTATATCCAAAACTTCACTGTGACTTCATGGTGTTCTGCAAAAACACTTTTCTGGCCATTATTCAACACCATAACTCAGGAACAGAAGAATAGATTGTGACCATATTTCACATTTGGTTGGATACTGAATAGATGACACTAATCTTGGGAGCCCACCTTGAAACTGTGGTGATTGTATAGATCTTCCGTGCTGCCAGGCTTTGCAGCAACATCCATATCCGAAGCATCATCTACTGTCATGGCTACAACTTTGTGTTGTATCAGAATCAGCTTTACTTGTCAAGCATGTGAACACATACAAGGAATTTGACTGTTTTTTGTTTGTCATTGAACTTACACACTAATAGACATACAACAGAACAAGAACAACAAAGCTGAGGCAAGGGGAAAGACAATGAATAATAAGCTAGACAACAACAAAAAGAATAGTTTTCCAAATACACTTGACTAGGGAGGTTTGCTTACCATTGTAGCTGAGAAAACGATCTTGCGACGAATGGGTGAAGAGCCAGAGGTGATGAGCTGATTGAAGGCAGGTGTTGAGCTAAGTCACTTTGTTCATAGAACAGCAACCCGAATAACATCATGGTCACTGTAGTAGGAAGCAGGACAGGGGGCCTCCTGTTCCTCTGGTAGTTCACCACAAGCTCGTTGGTTTTGCTGATATTGAGCTCCAGGTGATTATCGTTGCACCATGTGATGAAGCTCTCTATCACTCCTCTGTACTCCTCCTGTAAAAATAGTCTCTAAGTGAAGACAACACGTTTCTCACTGGAAATTATTCACTGGAATCAATATAGTATATGTCAATATAGTGATAACTTCCATTTTGCCAAAAAATACACTTAATGCCTTTTGTTAAACTCATACAAAGTCTTGACTACAAATATTATCAGTCTGGACAGACATGGATGTAAACTGCAACTTGACTGGTTGGCTGAGGCATGCAACCACGTGACGTTTTTTTTTTTCAATTAATCAATTGTTTTATCTATAAAATGTCAGAAAATGGAGAAAAATGTTATAATTTCTTAATGCTCATAGAGACGTCTTCAAAAATAATTTTTTTGTCTGATCAACAGTCCAAAATCCAAAGATATTCAGTTTACTATCTTGTATGACACACAAAAGCTTCAAATTCTCACATTTAAGAAGCTGCAACCACTGAATATTTGGCGTTTTTTTTTTATCACTTTTATATCAGTCATTATCACTAGATGCGCTTTTAGATTAAGTTTTAACTGACATCTGATGAGAAGTTGAACAATATCAGATCTCAGATGATCCTACATATATATTTTTGCTCTTTTATATATAGCAATTCTTGAATTTGAACTTAAAAGAAGATTGCAGATACTTTATTAATCGCTACTTTTTATTGGATCGCTGATCTAAACATGCACTTTACAGTAAGAATGTGTGTGCTCACGTGTTAATAAGCATGGGTGCTTACCCAAGCAGTTGTTGCATTGCGTTTGTCTTCATGTTTTGCTACAGCTCCCTGAGGCCCTCTCATTAGCTCCATGTTGAATCAGCTGAGAGCTGCTGTGCGCACTGGGGGGATGGATGTCAGAACGCTGGTGTGAAAACATCATGCTCTCCTGCTCTTTTTATTAAAACATGGGAAATGTAGTCCTTTCATACTACTTGTAGTCTTCTCAGCCAGGGGAGCTCAAGAACCTGGCTTTAATATTAATCTGTGTCACTTAAGTAAAGGCATGAAAGCAGGCGGGGGACTGAGATGTCAAACCTTTCCCAGATTGGAGTTGTCATTTGTTATGAAATCCTATCCAAAGGAAATTGAAGTTGTATAACCTTTCTCATTTTAATGCTTGCGTAGACTTTTCTGTGAATGTCCCAAGTTTCACCTTAAGTCCTCTTGTGATTATTGCCAGTGCAGAGGATTTTGTTTAAGCAGCTCTGCATTTTAGAGATTTAGCTGGTGCCTTTAGGGGGCTCTCTTTGGTTTTTGTAATCTAAAAGGCCCCTGTCTTCATAGAAATCCTTTGGCATGATGGATTTCACTTGATAATTCTGGCACAGCACAAATAATGGGGTAACCAGGTGTATAAGCTAACATATAGCCATTTGTATTATTTGGTGGTTATTGATTGACTGATATAAGGTGTTCAAAATAAATGGATGTTGGCTTATATCTGAGTTATATATTTGCCCTCTAGTTATTAGAAAAGACATTGTGGATTTTTCAGCTGCAATTTGGCTTAAACTAGTGCTCACTCAAAACACTTAGTGTAGGACAGAAACTTTCTAATAGTAAAAAATATTCATGTCAAGCACTTCTTTGGATTTGAGTTATAAGGGCCCCGTGTCTCCTATTGTTTGCTTGATTGTTGTGTGTGGATTGAAGCCATGACTGTAGAAATCAACGCTGTTTACATTCCCTCAGTGTCAAAACAGTGGAATCTCCCAGAAAGTTGGTCTCTCCACACAATAATGGATAACAGACCCCATTTTCATCTGACAACATTTAGACCTTCATGCCTTTACGCTGCACTCAGTTCTTTACATGCAGTGACAATCATTTGATATGTTAAATAATTATATGGAGACAATTAGAGGGTGTGGATCTGATTAACTGTAACGTTTTTGTTTGCTTTGTCAAATAAATGGAGACATGGGAGATAACTGCTTATAATTTAGTGCTTCATTGCTCCATATTTTCAAAAAAAACACCAGAGGACAGTATTGATTGCAACATTTGATCTGTGCTCAGGGATCTTGTGTTGTTTTTCAGCTGTGATGCCTTTACAATCTGCTGAGCTGGAAGGGAGGAGCGCTGCATTGTCCTCATATAACCTAGGCCGAAAACAGACTATTAGACCACTCTGTCACTTTAGGAACAAACATAACAAAGTCAGTGCTACGAAATGCTGAAAAATATATTTTAAATTAGGGATATGCTCTTCAACTCTTGTCCAACCATTCAGCCGGTTTGTCTTAAGAAAGGCCTGTAATTTAATTTCGGTTTCAGTTCTCAGGCAAAACAATAGGTTTCTTGGTTATCTAAGTAATAAAGCATGAGTTATGCATTTTTGAGGTAAAATGCCTGTCAATTCTTAAAGAAAAGGGGTAAAGACAAACGTAAAAAGCCCTCTATGGTCTCTTTCTTTCTCATTTTACAATGTTGGCAAATCAAATCTATAAGATGAAAAAACAACTTTGTGAGCCACCAAATTTGAATTTGGTGGTTTCTCGCGTTGAAATGGTCGCTGTTCAGCAGCTGCCTGCTGGGCCCTGGAACGTAACAATAACTTTAACAAAAATTGTTGCAATGATCAAAAAAGTAAGTTGTAATGCAAAAATATCTGTGCAGCCCTTTTTTAAAGAATTGTTCAGTTCACTTATTTGCTCTCTTAGCTAGCCTGGCTCTCTCCATAGTTCAAAAATCCGCCTATCAGTACCAGTTATGGTTTTACAGGTGTTGCATCCTTTAACTTTCTCTTAGTGACCATCAGCTGGGTGCAGTGACTTCCTGGAGTCGCCACTAGTTTCTTTGCAACCTCATGGGGAGGTACTAGACTTCAGGCATGAGAGTCGTTACTGATTTTCTCATGTAACCCGCAAAAAAAAAAAAATTCCCAAAATGTATCTATCCCATCAACGCTGTTTTCAGTCAAAACAGAAACTGTGATAGCGGTTGCTTGGAGCTTAGTGTTTGATGTATTCGTTAAAAAAATATACCGATATCAGAGTTATTTCTGTGATTCTAACTTAAAAAAACAGTATTTCTTCCTTTGAACGTATTCATGCTTGTCGGCATTTTTGTGGCAATTTTTCTGTTGCAACGTTTCTGGCTCTGGCACAAGAATATGACACCCCCCTTCTTCTTACAAAGCTTACAAAGCTCTGATTAACTTGGTTGTTTTCCAATCAGGGAAATGGCTGTCTATGGGCACAACACCAGACCTATTTCAGTTGTTAAAAAAATCTGAGATGTGAGCAACAATTCAGAGGTCTGGCTTGTGCTGAGGGTAAAGGAAGTTTATCTGGTCTAGCTACAAATACCTCATAGCAAATTGAGAGTAGAATTCAAGTCAAAATTGGTAGAGTCATGTAATTTGAAAAGCTGGACCATGCCACTACTTTTTTTTTTTACCTTTTGCGTAGTGCAGGTTTAGAAGTGGTGCATAGGATGAGACTATCAGTCTCCATATCATAATATACACCAGAGCTCGTAGTAACCTCCCTTTCTCGTCTTGGGGTTCTCCCACGACCAGTTTAAACACCACGCATGTGCCAACAGGATGTTTTGCTCTCAGCACATGGCTCATGTTTTCACTCATGCTCCATATCAGGTTCCTTTCAGCTCCCAGCGTACACATGCCAAAAATGCTGTTGCACTTTTTGTGTTAGTCTTTGGCTGTTGCAAGTTTAACATCCAAACAAATATGTATTTATGCTTTTTTTTAACTCATCTTTTCAGTCATTTCATTAGGCCTCATTTGACCTTATTGTTGTCTTGAATCAGTAATGTTTAATGTATGACATATGACTCTCCCCTGCACCTCATACTAGCTACTGTTCAATGAAATGCTTAAAGGAGCATGTGTGAAAATGAGCATGTAATCTTCGTCTGTGCATGTGTGCTTTGGAGAATGGGAGATTGCATATAATTCTGTGCAATTTAGCGTTTATTTGGAAAATCAGTTTTCATGGATATAAATAGTATTTCAGTCTGCACATAAGCACTCTTTTGGGTGAAAGTGAAATGTATCTGAATTCCCTCTGGCACTGTTATTCACCTAGTATCAAAATGTAGTTGTGCTTGCTCAGTTGGTCGTCTTTGTTGAGTAATTACTGCACTTAATTGCTGTACTTTTCTCGGCAAGTGTTACAGATGCTGTAGCTACACATCTTCACTTCAAGCCTGACAGCATCCCCTTGACTAAGGCAGACGTACAGTGACAGTTTTTCTTTTTCCTTCTCAGTAAATGTTTTCTCTCTGTGAATAACAATACCTCTTTTACATATCCAGAAAGTTTACAAATAGAGTAAAATTCATGATAAGATATACTGTACGATCAAAAGAATCCAAAGTTCAACTGCATTACTGAGGAGAGTAATATTGTTCTCATGCAAATGGCATGTTTGTAAGGAGCATTTTAACTGGCCTACCATATACCCTGTTTAGTATCTCACTCATTTGCCACCGACTGGTTTACTTTTGTTTAGTTCATAAAATAATACTACAGATTTTCATTTTTTTTCAGTAGACAAGTGGGGAAAAACAGTCTGTTGAATATTGCAGCACTCCTTTGGAATATAATCTGCAGATGTTCCGGTTCAAGATGAGACCAAACTTTTCTATGGATGTCAGTTTTTGAGCCACGACAAAGGCCAAAAGGTTGCCAGCAACAGACTAGGTAAGCTTTGTTTTTAGCTAGCCAATTGCCAGAAATGCGTTTCGCTATATCATAATGCATATCGTAAAATGGCGAAGTCTAAGCCTTACGATAGACTAATAAAGAATCTTATCAATATTTATTTGAATTCACAACACAACCCGCTCTCAAGGTACCGGAATTTGGCACTGATTGATCTAACGTGGCAACAAGGCATGATGATTGGTTGTGCTTAGCGGAAACAAGACTCCAAACTGAAGCAGTTGTTGAGCACTTACAGCCCCTACCAGCCAGTCAAGAGGAGTGAGGAGTCAGCAGTCAATGGCGGTATAAAATGGGTTTTTCAAAAATTATGAATCACTGCAACCACGAGAGGTCCTTGCACAGAAAATATTAGGCTGATGGGTCTGGTAGTATGCAAGATTAGCTGCAGACAGATACACACACGGACGTACACACATGACCAAGCATGATCCCTGCAGACTTGAGTCTTGCAGAGATAATTATATGAAATAAGGAAGTTTGATTGGTAAATGTAGTCAATAAATTACTTACATAATTAATCAATTGTCAAAACTGCCACTGTTTTGACTGACTATTTGTTGTATAATTTCAGCTTTAGCCCTAATTAGCAAGTAAAATTTGAAACCCTTGACTAATTCAGTCCAGCATTTCAGTTAGCCAGTGTTTATGGCTAACTGCCTGTCATCTGATCATGTGCAGCATTTGGCTGTATGCAGAGTGCATCACTGTGAGCATCAGCCAAAATTGCTATAATTTTAAACAAAAGCTGGAGGCTCTTGAAGCAGCTGAAGAGGCATCAGACATTGTTTTAGCAACTTTTTTTACCCATCTGTAACTCTTTCCATCTGTCAGTGTATTTCTTCCAATGGGTCACAACCGTATACATCTTGTTTTGCCAAATATGTTGTTGTTATGTTGAGATAGTAAGGTATTATGATGAATACAAACCACAGCCTCAGCATCATTTTGTAGCCAGCCTTGAAACTCCTTTATCTCCAAACCTTCATTTCTCACAAAACTTTCTTTTTTTTATATGCTTTGTCTTCCTTTTTGTCCTTTTTTGGTAGGGTTTTTTTTGTTTCAAAGGTTGGCTTACTCCTTGTAAATGTCGCCACATAATGGTTATTTAATTACGGTAGCTAGCAGCAGAACAGTGGCAAGTGACAGTTTAGTGGGGAGCTACGATGTCGAGTAGCTGATGTCCTGTACGGTAAACAGTGTCGTGAAACTAGGAGCACTTGAGATGGTCTGTAGCTGGCATTCTTTTGTTTCAGTCTGTCTCAAGCGCTCCTACAATTTTGCGGCACTGTTTAGATGTGCATTAAAAAACACATATGGTGTGCGTGTCTACACTGTATAGGGACAAGAGTAATTTCCTCCGAGCACCAGATATTTTATTACATGACTATTTTGGTACAAACATTTACCCGCCAGTGTGGCGGATAGCCTTCCGAGATTTACTCACCAAACGGAAAATCTACCCGCATTTGGTGCTTGGTGGGTGTTAATTTCAGACTGTAGAAGGGAGATTGTTGGTGGTTGGAATATTTTTATGATCACTTTATGAAAACTGAATCTTAAATGTTCTTCAACTATCGTGTTACCCTACATTGTCCATCGGTTTCTAATCTACACCCTTCTTAGATTTCCCTTTATTATTCTTCCGTTTTGAATGATGAGCCAACAAGTAGTCAGAATTCATCCATTCACCCCATCAGTGTAATGGGGTGGTGAGCGTCTAAAGTACACAAATTTCATCTAAAATTGACTAACCCATTGAGGCAAAGCACAGCAGTCTCAATGTCTTCATAAACTGTGGCCTGGACTTGTTTACTGGGCAGCCTGTGAAAGTACAAACACGTGTTAAATACTCATGATGAAGGCATTACTGCATCGCCAAAGGCCATAACGTGTGGTCTGGTTGAAAATGAAATTGCGTTTTTAGTGCGGCTTTTCATTTTCTGTGTTTGTGCTTTGAAATGTGGTGTTGATAGGGGAAGTGCTAACAAAGCCTTTCACACCCAGGTTTGACATGGGGATCATCATATAGTACTGAGATAAAGAAGGTGTATATAAAAGGCTCAGTGTCCTGCAGAAGCGGCATATTGGCTATAGCTTTTGAGAAAGGTTTTGCAATTCACTTTTTTATTCTCTTTGTATTGCAGTTCAGTTTGTATTGCAACTGTATGATAAAGTATGTGTGTTATACTTGCAGTCTGAAGGAGAAAATATAGTCATTTTTTTGTTTAAAAATAAGTACTGATATGGAGATTTCTGTCTCTGTTCCAAAACATATTTTTTGCCGAACTGGTATTTTGCTAAAATCATATGTTCAAAATACATTAAAAAATAATCAGAAATAACTTTGAGGGGTTTCTAATTCACAGTATAGTTGTGAACAATATTTTTTGCAGTGTAGTGTGATCATGTTCAGCCGATACTAATGTGCTCCATCCAGCAATTAAAACTCCTTAATCACTTTTAAATTAGCTCAGCCATTTATTCCGAAACAGAGCTGTCTGCTGCAGATGAAATATGGCAGGCCTTTGCCTCCATTTAATCACAACATAATTCTTGTCAGTGCACAGACGCCAGTATTTATGACTGAAATATATAACCCACATCAACTGTGCTGCTGCTCCTGACCCAGATTTGCACAGACATCAACAGATCCGTCTTTGGGAACATGGCTGAAATGCATCAGTAAACCTTCCTGTTCTCCCAAATGACAGAGGAACATGAGAATTCTCCTTGGAGAGCAGATATGTATTTTGCATCAACAGAGCTGCCACAATTTGAAGGACTTGCAGATGTGCTGGAGTGACTACAGGCCTGACTTGCTTTGGTGGTTGGCTCCTCTGTCTCTATCCAGCTTACTGTATCAGCTGAGGGAGTTTTTTGGCGTTCTGTCACCTGCTTGGAAAAATACTTTGAAACACCAAAGCTCTCTCATAAATGCTGATTTTGTTTACAGGTGACACCGGGCAGTTAATAAATATAGCTCTTAAGTTTTGATATACTGTAGTTCCCAAGGCTAAAAATGTACAGTATGCTGACAGACAAATTTCAGAAGTGTGAAAGTAATTTTAAGATGTGCGAAACGAACACCAGTTGACCCAAGCGTGGTATGAATTACGCCATTAACGGCTACTGTAAAATGCCCAAATATTTTCACTGTATCCATCAATTTGTTACACGGAAGCTGAATCCAATCTCTAGGATTATAGAAAATTACTTGGAACATTTTATTCCGTTCCTGCAAATGAGCAGTATCAGTAGCCGTGCCAAACACAATATCCAAAGAAATGGGGATCCACCATAAACACTCTTCTGAGTGAAGATACTGTAACATTTTGCGGAGACTGGATAATCTGTGTGTGATTTGGCTACATTAAGGTTACATTGTGTATTCAAAACTGAGTGGCTCTGTGTGGTTTTCTGAATTATTTTTCTCTTTCTCTGTCTCACTCTAGCTGCGTCTGAGGGGAGAGTCAACGGAGGGGAGGATTTCTTTCAGAAGGTGAGTGTGTAGTCTGCAGTTGGACAGTGTTTGCTTTGTCTTTGGGTTGTGTTCAAGCCCAGTGAGCAGCGCTTCTCTCTCAGTAAGGGAGCAGATGTCAGGTGCTCCTCCAGTCACTCGTAATTACAAATAAAAACAAACAAAAACAATAGAACAACACTGACGTTAAATCACTCCAGGGCTCTGATCCTATAACACAGCTGACACAACACTTTGGGCTTTTCTCACTTACGTAATATACCATAATATACCAGATCATCTCTACAGTTTAAAATGATATAGAGGTTAAACACAGGCCTGATCAGGCACTGCCTCACTGACTTTTCTTTGTCACTGATTTAATTAATGTTCTGAAGCCTCATTATGTGTACTAAAAGAAGGATTTGCCTCAGTGATCTTAAATTGTCTTGAAGGATGCTTTTAGTCACAACTCGCTCACATTGTCTCACTGGTGATCATTATATTACTAATATTTTTATTAGTTAACAGTGTTTCATACAACTTCTAGCTACAAGAATTAGGTTTCTTAACTTTCATGTCCAATTAAAGGACGGGTGCACAATTTTTCAAGTTTGTCTTAAAAGTTGCCCAAATGAACATTGAAATAGGTTTTTCTTGCCATAATCATTCCTCCTGTTCACACTGGCCATTAGAAGATCCCTTCATAATGTACTTTAAATGTAAGTGATGGGGGCCAAAAGCCTGTCTGTGCAAAATTGTATTTAAAAGTTTATCTGAAGCTAATATGAAGCTTCAGTCGTCCAAATTAGTCTAATTAAGTACATAACTTTCAACAATACCGTCTTTTTAGTGTCAAAGTCCCTCTTTTTGTTACTGTACTTCCACCGCAGCTCAACAGGGAAGCGCTGTCTGAGGAAACACAAAGAGCGAATTTTATGCTAAAAAGACTGTAAACGTGGCAGATATCCACTTAATATGACTAACTCAGACAGCTGGAGCCTCAGATAAGCTTCAGATAAACTTTTAAATGTATTTTTGAACAAAATGACTGTGTGGACACACTGTGGATTTTGGCCCCCATCACTCACATTTAAGACGCATTTGAAGGGGATCTTTTAACAGCCAGTATGAACAGGAGGAAGAATTACAGCGAGGAAAACCTCTTTCTGTGTTCATACGGGCACCTGACTGTCATTTTAAGACAGACTTGAAGAATTGTAAACCTTTCCTTAAAGGCCACCATATGTCACACAGTAAATCATGCCTGAACATCTAGAAATGATTCTGTACTACAATATGTTTCCTCATGTTGTGTATTTACCTCTAATCCTCGTCATTTTGCTTTATGCTGCACATGTGATACAAGTTCCTTTGTGGCATGTTAATGAGGAAAAACAACCATTTCTAAGAGTTCATACAGTGAATGTGTCCCACAAACTGGCAGACTAATTATCCTGATCTGCTTCCTTTGTTTAATTTGAACCCCAAGTATTGAAGTGAGAGCGTGTCTGTATGGTGTGTGACTTCAGTATTGACGTGATGAATGAGGTCATGTATCAAAATTAATCAAGAGAAGACCGATCACGTGGCAATGAAAATGAAAGCAATCCCATTTTCGACAATCAAAGTTAACAGTTATCACTAATTCAATTTTGTCAGCAGTCATTATGAAGGTATCTGGTTAATTATGTAGCTCTCTCTAAGTATCTTGAGTGGATTCGTTCTTGTTTAAAATCCAGTTTCCTGCGTATGTTGAACTATCTCTATAGTATGTTAATAGGCTGTAATGAAATAAATGATAGACAGTGGTTTGTTTTAGCATTCTTTTGTCTATTTTCCATATTTGGTTTTAGAGGTTAGGAAGCTGAGTTTCTTATGTCAAAGATGGAGGCAATTTAACTTTCCCTGAAGCAGATTTCAAAAACCAAGTAATGCAAACCAGGCGCCTTTAAGATTCCCCTCCTTGGAATTTTAACAAGGACTCTAGATATACTGTATTTCGTCCTCCACCTCCTTTTGGTTTGAGTAAATGGTATTGGTTAAGATATCCACTGTAGGTGTCCACCTCACTGCACAATGCTATTCTGACAAAATATGGCTATTGGTTTATTGACTTTACCAGTCATGGTTTTTAAAGTCTCTGGCTTCGATATTGTCTCAGCTTGTTCAAAGCATGGTGGTTACTAGAGGTTAACTTGTAAATTAGAAATTAGTGTGCAGCTGTTTGGGTTGGAAGGTGGTGGGAAGCAGTAAAGAAGGAGTGCTAAAGTCATGTTTTTATTGTAGAATTTCCATTTGGAGAACTAGTTCCCCTCTGATAGCGTGATTACCATACATGCCCAATTAAAGCCAGGAAAATAAACACTGAGTTAGACTGTGGAACGGTATTGTTGAAAGAAAATGGATGAGGTGTGTGAAATACCTTGAAGTTGATGAAAATGGAAACTCTTAGTTGGACCGCTTCCTGCCCGTCTAACACACCCATGTACCACACACACTCAGTGAGACTAATAAAGCACATGCATAGCAACTCTCCCTCACGTTAGGAAGCATACGGTCATTCTTTGACGCACACTCAACATATCAGGCTTTGGGAATGAGATTGCGTAGTCGCCTCAACAGTGAGATGTTGAGTTCAGGAGTTGAGTAGATCAACATAAAATGGTCCACCCCCGCACTTTCTCCCCAGGCTCAGTCGCTGTGGTTGATCAAAACCCTCTTACTCACTGTCTGCTGGACTTCCTTTGAGTCCAGAGCAACATTTTGTAATAGTGAGCAAACAGTCCACCCTCTTCGTGTAGTCAATGAAAAAGTAAAGGGGGTGGCAGGCAAACTGGGACCACAGGAGGGTGCCACAGCTGAGAAATTAGCCATGTGCAAGTCCCTGCAGCTCAAACACGCCAGCTACATGTCCCTCTTTGTTTTCAGTCTTGTTTTGGTCTTTTATGTTTGCCTCATGCTCTTCCCTCATTCCTCCTCTTCCCTCCTGCTGTTTTCATGTTGTTTCATCTCTGTATTTTATGAAACCATTGGTGTGTCATTGTTATCAGTCTGGTACAGCAAGGGGATTTCTCTGCAAATTAAAAGCTTGATTGTTTAACAACAGACACCATGCGTCACTATACAGTTCAACAGTGAAACTTTTGGATTGGGAACTGTTGGGAGTGTCAAATCATGGCACAGACCAATAATCTGTTTGGAGAACTGTGCAAAAGTTGAGCCGTGGGACTGAGAAGAGCTGAGAAGCTTGGCTGGTTGAGTCGATAACTGCACACCACAGAAGAGCTTGGAGTAGATTTGAGTTGAGAGATGCCTTTGAACCCCTAGCCAGCTCATCCCTGAGCCCCCTTCCATTTCTCCTTCCCAAGAGTTGTGGTTCTGTAAATAATGCCAGGCGTGATAAATAAGTGCCAGCGCACTCAGATCTCAGGCCAGGCGTAATTCATTTCATTCGGTTTATAGCACTGAAGCATCTTGTATTTCACTGCGCTGACACAGGGCAAATAGGAAAACTTAAGACTGTCAGGCTGAAATATGTGGTTGGCATAAAATTGTGAGATGTTGAAATAATTAGGTCAGTGTGAATCAGACAAAATGTAAACAAATGTTTGTATTTTAACAAGCAGCGTAAATTAGTTTTTCATGCTTTTTGACCTGTGACATTTAGTCTTGATTCATTTCAACAGTGGAATGTTTTTGCAGAAGTGCCCTCCTTGTAATGTGTGCTACTCTTTAAACCATGCATATGTTAGTTTTAGCCCTGAGGTGCAATGGGGCTTTAGCTGCGAGTTAGTGTTCAGATTGTTAACATGATCTCAGTTACGACTGTCGAGCCTCATGGGGATGGTTCCGTTAATGCTGTCAGCTTTGAGCTCTGCTGTTCCTTCAGTCAGTCACTTAACTCTGCTCGCAAGCACTTTACACTCCCGAACAGCTCTCTGCGTCCCCCTCCCAAACGGACACAGAGTCACACATTCCAGCTGAATCAACAGCTGCACCATTGCAGTATGGGCCAGGAAACATGCCTCTGCCATGTTGATTGCTGCTGTGCTTATTCGTGCACGCATACAGACTTACACGCACAGTCACGTGTGTCGAACACATGTGCTGTCTTTCGGGACATTGCCTTAATGATATCCTGTTTGATTTCGCTTACGGCTCTGCGCACGTCTGCAAACGCCAGCTGCAAACCTCTAAGAACCAATCATCATGTCAAGGTTGTGCCATGAAACTGATCAGAACCATAGTCATTTATGTATTTATTCATTTCAGAAAGGGTGGAGTGGCAGAGAAGAAAGGGTGGAACACTAAATGTATAGGTAACCTAATTTGTGCAAATATCATCTTGACCCATTTGAGAGGTATTTGCTTGCCCCTTCATGAAAATAAACGCCATCCAGCCTTTAAAATGGTGTGTGGTCTGTCAGAAATCAGTCCCATCTGTAGGACGCTGCCAAGAACAGCAACACTGGACAGGAAACAGGTCTCTCTGAACAAGGCCCTTTTTAGAGAAAAAGTTGATGAAGCATAGCCTATGAAGTTTGAAGATTTTAGGAAAGTACAATTGGTGTTACTTCTGCTATGAAATGTTACATTTTTATCATAAGCTTTTATT
Organism: Scomberomorus guttatus; assembly: GCA_038419695.1. Lineage (NCBI taxonomy): Eukaryota > Metazoa > Chordata > Actinopteri > Scombriformes > Scombridae > Scomberomorus > Scomberomorus guttatus. Next base: position 10,795,169 of record CM076458.1, read on the forward strand.
CTGCCGGAATTTTTCATTGAGCCAAAGCCAAAAAAACGGAGAAGTGAGAGGCAAAAGTAAAGGAATTTCTCCATACCACTGAGAACAGAATGTCCTGTAATGTTTGTGATTCGTCCAGCTGTTGGTGTGAGCACATGACTTGAGTTGATAGATAAAAAGATTGCATTTAGCTACAGGGATATTTGTGATTTATTGTCCTTCCTCACATACACCAGACGACAGCGGGAGGGCGTCACGCTGTAGATGAGTTGTTTGTGCCTCTGGCAAGTAGAGCTCATCAGATTTTGGTTTCAGGCCTAAATTTCATTGCGTGTAAAGCCATTCGGAGTAAATAGACTGATAATATTATTGCAGCACTTGTGATAATATTGCTAAGAGGAGGGATGGGAAAGTTTCCAGTAGGAGGACATTGATGGAGGATCATTAGTATGTTGGAAGTTGAAGCTGAAACTGTTTTTGGCATTACAACTTTAATGATACTACAGAAGAATTCCATACAAAAATAGTTTAGAGAGATGATTTAGGAATTCTTTCTTTTTTTTTGTTGCACAAAAGGATACCAGAATTCCTTCTGGTTCTGTGATTCACTCAGTAGAATCCAGCTGTAAACGCAGAGCCCTGGGCAGCATATTTCATGAGACTGTTTCTCTACCATTAGATAATAGCGATAATGCCCACAGATATGCAGCTTGGGCCAAGAGCTTAAGAGAGGGAAGAAAGAATGCAACAAAACATTAATAAAGACACTTTTGTTGTACAAAGGTGTTTTGCAATGATTTTCTTGGCTCACAGCAATCTGTTTTAAGAGTTCTTCACAATCCTGTTTTGCTAAAGAAAGGACAAACCCTCCTTTGAAGGAAGAGTTCTTAATTTTCTCTTGTGAATGTACAACAAAGAAAACCTAAAAAATAACTCTCACAGCTGGTTTTGATAAATCGAATGGCTTGTTGACAAAAGTTACATTTCTGACTTGAGGTTTTTGGTTTTCTAGTGGCAGAATAGGGGCATAAGCACCTTGTCCTGTTACTCGTCTAGGCTGTTCATTTTTATGTGATTATAGGATGTTGTAGAAAATCAGTGAGGCTTGAAAGGACCTCCAGCCAACCATCATGGACTCTGAGCGTATAGTTGTAGAGTAAGAGAGGGACACACCGGGCTTCTCAAAGCTGTCTGTTTTACAGGTGTGTGAGGCTGGCAGTGGATAAGCTGTCAGAATTTGTTGTAAAAGATGCCAAACAGACGGGGCTACTTCCACAAGAGCATATGGAGGAATTTAAGCACTTCCCTTTTTGATTTGTGCACCAGCTCCCTGAGGAATACAGGCTGTTGTCCTTTTCGGCAAGGAAAAATAGCAGAAAATGTTTGCAGAAAAAATAAATAGATGCTGTGAATTGATGTAGCGGTGCTAATAATCCTAAAAATCTAATCTTCACAGAGTGTTGATGTCTCTTAATGCACCCTCTCTCCCATTGAGTTACAATATGTGGCTCATTGCTTAATGCACTCGACCACCAAGGAATATTAAGTGGTGGCTGCTGCTCATGTAATGGATTGAAGCGACCCTCGGGTGTCTGCTCATGTGGCCAAGACTTTGATAACTTTGAGAAATTCATATCTTCTCCACCCCGGAAACACAAACCCCTGGAAAGTATTAAAACAAACAAAAGACTGCAGGACCTTTTGTGAAAACAGGGATAGTGCACATTGAGGACAGGGCTATTAGGAAAGAGCATGTCAGCCTCTCATTTTTTGGAAGGTCTGACAGTTTTTCCTGCTTGTGTTTTTTTCCACTAACATCACCCAGTCATTGTGGCTGGCAGCTGTCAAAGGGTTTGTTGGTGGATTTGTAGCCAGAAATCTAGGCAAGGTGAGCTTCCTCATGGCCAAAAAGAGGAGTAGGAGGTAATAGATTCCTCCTGACTGGAACACTGGCAGCCTCTTGACCAGCTCCTCAGTTTTCTTTTTTTCTCATGGATACATATGCTCCTGGTTACGATGACTAGACTAGTCTAAGGGGTCTCACATAGATTGTTGTTGGCATTTTTCACATGTACCAAAGCCAAGTGTACTTTTTTTTTTTCTCTTTCTCTTGGTGCCGGGGTCAGGGGATCGGGGTGTTGAGCAGAAACGATACAATGTGTGGAAACATAATTTAGGCTTATATCATCATACATGTTTAAACTGGACTCAATCACAGCCCCTTTCAACTTCTCTGGCTTTCCTAACCTATAAAGAAGACTTTTTTGCTATTCTAACGCTCTGCCTCACTTTTCATCGTGTAAGGATTGTCTTTATAACTGCTGGCTGCTAATACCTTGTCTCATGTTCTCTAGTGTCAACAAAATAAAACAAGTTTGAGTTTACAAGCGCAGGAGAAGCAGTGAAGTTGTTGTCCACACTTGAAGCTAAGCAAAAGCCACATTAAAACACACACAGAAAGAAGATCCAGAATAATACTCACTAGATCCCAATAGATACTAGATTTCTTTTTTTTCCGGTGCAGGTACAGTATATATGAGTGAAATAAATCTAAACATGATACTGGGCAGATATTTGTTTTTGGAAAAATCAACCTTTTTTTTTAACAGACACCACACCACCAGTTGCTTAGCTGTGAAGCATCTTTGCCACCTCGCAGGCTGCAAACTGATGTGAACAATCACAGTTCAGTGTGCTGCTGCACTAAATATCTAATCATGATAACATTTTTTTTCCAATTGTGATTTATACTGAAATGAAGATGTGTTGTTTGTAGCCTACATACTGCATCTGTCAATACTGATATTTCTGATAAGCCAATGTCAGCCCCCTGATGTATAGTTAGGCTCTAAATATGGCCAGTATTTAATAAATATTAAATATGACTGGTCTGTTACCATCAGAACATTGAGTTTATATTATACTGTATATAACTATTTTGATAATCGAAGAAAAAATGCTAAAATTCTCTGGTTCCACCTTCTTCAATGTGAGTATTTTCTGGTTTCTTTAGTCTTCTATGATTAGTAAACTGAATATCTTGTGGTTGTGGACTGTTGGTCAGGGTTGGTTACATCCTTGGGCTTTGAAAATGGCAATCGATATTTTTTTACCATTTTCTAATGGAGGTAATAATCAACAGATTAATCAATCATGAAAATAATCGTTAGTTGCAGCCCTATTATTCTGTAATATTCACTGCTGAGGTGTATATATAATATAAGATATCCCAATGTTACTGCAACACATACAATACATTCTCTTTCATATGTTTGAAATAACTGTATTATTCCCTCTGATAATTGTGACTTCTCTTTGTTCCAGATCATGGATGAGACCCAAACACAGATAGCCTGGCCATCCAAACTGAAAATCGGCGCCAAGTCTAAAAAAGGTGATTACTTTTTCTTTTTAAATCCCATATTCAGATTATAAACGTACAGTTTCCATCGTTTTTGCCTTGTGTCACTTGAGTGTTTGATGAATGGTGAGCCAACAAAATGTATGAATCTGATTTGAAATAAACTTAGCATGCATCAGATGCAGCAAAGCCCATAAGCTCTACCATCAGCAAACTAGTTTTCATCACTTTCCTTACGTCTGTGGCATCGTTGTCTTTCACTATATCTACAGTCAGTAACAGACATACAGTGTGCAGTAACAACACTAACTGCTAAACTAAATGTCATGTGTGGATCTTACAGCTCAGTTGTGGTTGCTTTCCCTCACCTATAAGAGGTTAATGATTATGAGTCAATGTTGTTTCAACTAGAAATATGTTCTCAGGAAAGTCATTGGAGTCAGACGGACAAGAGAAAGGAAATTTCAAGGTTGCACAAGCATTCATTATTAAATTTAGTTAATTTAAGACGTTTGAAAAGATTAAGGCATGTGTCTTTTCTGTTGCTCACAAGCCAGTAACTTCATCTGCACTGAGGAATTTGTGATGTTGCTGTGGAGGCGGAGGGGCGGGAGATGCTTGTACTGAAGCTCACGCATTTATTGGCCAAATTGTTCCAGAGCTCTGTTACCAATAAAACATTATCATGGTTATTTAAAGCTCTTCCGGGAGGGGGTGAGGCGGGGTTTTTCGAGGAGTGGGAGTGAGGAGTAGGTGTACTATGCCCACTTTGTTGTCCTCAGGAGAATTGCCAGTGTGTGTCTTCAGGCCAGATGTGGAATCCAATGACGTTATGTAACTTCCTCACTCACTCTGTACAGAAAGTAGTTGACGGGGTTACATCAGAATCTTTAACATTTTTCTCTCTGGATAGTTAATCAACTGTAAAACCTGGCAATCCATTCACACACAACAGCCATTCACCCCAAGTATTAGTTCATTCACAAAACCTGACTCCGCCACCACCTGGGAGTGATGTTCCGTATACGAAATGAGAATATTTAAAATCCTGACCCATGATTTGTATCCTGTCAGATTTTCCTGTGTTGCATAAACCGAGAGGTACAAGGAATGTTAGATAATCACTTGCAGTTATCTTATGAGCAAATGCATTTGTGGGAGAAGAGACACGTGTTTTAACAGCCTGGGCACATAGGAGGGAAAGAGAAATGGCAAGATAGCAGAATAGAGATTATTATTCCTCTGACGGTCTTAAATTCTTATGAAGTTGACTGAAGATGCATCACCTGGTGGTAAAAACCTGATGGAAATAATCAGGGAAAATTACTTGAGACAAACATTCACATTCCATTCATTCCTCATCACTCTACACTGGATGTGACCAACACTAAACTCACTTCCTCTTTCACCATCATCTGCCCTTAACACAGACGATGACGTAGTTGTTTTGTTGTTGCAGCGTTAGGGTTAACGGATTATTTTGGGTTATCCTAATCTAAAATTATACTTTTTAGGAATATTAGGTTCCCTGTTTTCCTGGAATTTTGTGCATTGTCTTTCATGTGCAGTCTGGAAACAGTTACACTCTGCAGGATAGCGGCAGATGTGAGAGGATTTGTATGTTTGTAACCTCTCCCCACATTGGGCCACACTCCATCAAAATGCCAGCTCCTCTATTTCATTTATCACCTGCAGCTAGCTATCCCTGCCACCTGCTTAAGTCTGATAAGGGCAGTTGTTAGCCTTAGGGGCACACCATCATCAGTGTGCTGTCAGTGATTTAATGCAGTGAGGAGCCGTATCGCACACATGCAGACAGGTACATGCCGGTCATTAGGTGGATATGTTTTTATTTCTAAAACTATAGTGTTTTTTTTCTTCTTTAACTACTGTATTACAGTATTGACAGATTATTGAGTCTACCTTTTTAATGGATTGATCACCATAGGGCCTCAAATTAAGATGTTTGTTTATTTTTATGTGATAAATATCTTAATACCACTCACACCTGCCAACTGTCTGTTCCAACATTTCCGCAGATATTTTGAATGAGAATCACCAAGCCAAAAAGGACTTAATTCCTTTCATTTGTGTGGTATTCTTTAGAAGGAAAAACGCTTTGGCTTTGCCAGTACAGAGCTCTGGGTCAAAAGGTTTCTTCTCTGTCAAGTGGAACCGTGTAAAATCTGTGCGACTGAAAATGCTCACTTTTCACAGCTGCAGGTCTAGTCTTGTTTTTGTTTGTTTTTGTAGCTGTTGCATGTGCCAAATTAAGACTTCACTTGTTCATTTTTTATTCCACAGTCACTCATCAAAAAAGAGCATACAGCACACTCTGCTTCAAAAATGCGGGGGTGTTCTACATCATAACTGCAACACTCGTTTAGGCTGGCTAATGTTTGCCAGATGTGCTCTGCAGGTTAGAGCAGGGACACTGGAAGAACTATACTCCCTCTAATGGTCAGAGTGGGCGCCACAGGAGGAAGTGGAGGGACGTCTATTGTTCCCAGCAACTGCTGTCTGATGGGAAAATGTCCTGGAACCAATGCTGAGACTGTGATCTTTCTGCTTTTTTTTCCCTTTGTTTTCCTGTCTCAGACTGCAGCTTGATTTTTGTTTAGTTGGTATCCCTCAAACCTTCTGATAGCTTTTGACATTCTCCTGTATGATCTGGCATCTCTTGTTGTGTGTTGAGGTTGCCTGGCCCCCGCTACACTCTAACCAGACCAGTGCTTGTTTACTGGCGCTCCATGGTTCCCATAGTTCAACAGCTGATCCTCCGTCAGATACTTATAAGCAAAAGGACTCTTCTTTCTAGCCACCTCTGCTCTCTGAAAAAGACTGAGATCATGTGCTCTCATAGTATTTTGTAGCTCCATGGAGAGCAGTCTCGGTCTGGCTTTGAAGTTGGTAGTTGCACGTCATTGGAAAAAAAATGTAGATTGAGAAACTCCCTTGTTGTCACTAAAACTGTTGCAACCATCCTTTTGGTAGGTGTTCTCACTTCTGCACTGTTTAGGATTTTTCACTCCCAGGCTTCGTGAAAGTGTAAACACGCAACCGAGGGGTTCTCTGAAGTCCAGGTGACTTTGTTACAATAAATCTGTTTCAGTGAGTCCTGTTTGAAGGCTATGCTGTAAATCTGAGATGCTGTAAGTGTGTGTGTGTGTTTGTGTGTGTATGGGGAGGGGTATTCCTGGAAGGGGGCTTAGCTGACTTCCTGCAGCTCAGTGCAGTTAACACAGGGCCAATGGACTGTGAGTGTGTAGCACACGGGTGCGCACATTTGAGTTTGTGTGTATGTTCATTTGCATTCTCTAGGGGTCCGGCATGCAGCAGAGCCAGATGTAGGCTTACCCAATGCTACGCACAGACAAGAATGGTTTAGGTATGCAGTGTTATTTTAACTGAAGTATTTAGAGGCCAAGGGGGTCTGTGGAAACACAGTTTACACAAGCTATTAAATTATTTAAAAAGATTCACAGTTTGGTACACTATCTAGTCATTTCTTGAATTTGAGGAGATGCCATTGGTTCTGTGTGTGACAGCTGATTAAGATCTCATAAACATGCTGACGTATGTGCTACAAAGTCTTTAAGAAAGAAGCTGAAATATTAGTTATAGTGTATTTTTGCAGTGACTGACAGAATGAGGTTCAGGAACACGAGGTGTCAAGACATGATTGTTTCCGTCTTCTATTGAGGCTAAATTGCAGCAGAACAATTATCTTCAGCTCGTGGGGTTTCTGTGGTCTCTACTGACTGATGGATTGCCTGAATATAATTCCACAGAGCTGCAACCCCCCTTCCCCCTCCCCTCCCCACGCGGCATGGTTGCTTGCCGACGTAAATGAGACTCAGCAGATATCAAAGTAGCAATTACTGTCCCCGAGCTGTTTTGTGACATGCTGTAATTTGTTGAAAAATGCAGACTGCTGTGTCATGTTTGGTTAAATGGGTTCAACTTTTGTCCCACTTTCATATTCTATGTATGTATCACACACGCACATGCTCTGTCTCTCCCGCTTTAATGTCTTCCTTTCTCTCTTTTTTTTTCCTGTAATTCCCTACAGATCCTCACATCAAGGTGTGCGGGAAGAGGGAGAACGTGAGGGAAGCCAAAGACAGAATTATGTCCGTGCTTGACACAAAGGTAGAGTAAACATCTTTATCACAGTGAAAATTGAGTTCATGTGACTAATTCTCTCTTCTCACCCGTTGGACCAAATTTTATTTCACCTCAGCTCTCCCGCTGTCCAAGTGACAGATTGCACACAGCAGTGTCGTACAATTTGGCACTAATCTAGCCAGATACTCACATCCTGGGCTCATCATGGATTGCTGTGTGCATGCAGGCTTCATTGCCATGGTAACACAAGAAATCACATACCTGGGCGACTGCATTGTAGCACCCCCTGGGGGCAGCCAATCATCCATGCACTTTGAAGAACCACAAAAAAAAGAGCAACGCATGATTGGCTTAGTTTATCGCATCTCATATGGGATTGTCACGAAAAGACCAACTTATTCTTGCAGACACAGCAGAAGTACTTTATTATTTGATTCATTTTTATGAATATTTTCATGTACTGCATATTTTGTTGTTCATTTGCTTCTTTTCTAAATGATTGCAGCATCTGAAAGCATTTAAAAGAGGGGATATTTTGGGTCTTGTGACTATTCAGATGGAGTTAAGGGGGGAAATACTGTGCTGGCCTCTCAGTGGAGCAGAATTTAGAGTGTGAGAGAGTGCACTTTCTTTTGGTGCTCCTTGTTGTTTGTTTGTACTTTTTAAAAATGTCACAAAGCCATAAAAAGAGACACCTTTTAAATTTGTGATGATGTCTAGTCAGTTTTATAAGCTGTAGGGATATTAGATACACTTCTGTGCTTTAAGGACACTTTGTACTGCACTGTATATACTAGATGGCTGCATTACCCATCAGTCACTTGGGGAAGACAGTAACAACTACAGCAATATTTCTGACAGCGCCACTTGCAGTAAATGCAGTAGATGAAATTTACTTTATAATGCTTAATGTTTGGTCTTATTTGTTAGACATTGTCGTTTTTTTGTAATTTGTATCTTACAAGTACAGGAAAAATAACATGCAACTCTTTTTTAGTACCACATTACTCTCACTGAGCTATTGTTATTTTTATTAATCATCATTTTACCCTGTCCCTCTCTCTTCTGCTCATTAGAGTAACAGGGTAACTCTGAAGATGGATGTCTCCCACACGGAGCACTCCCACGTTATTGGAAAAGGTGGCAACAACATCAAGAGGGTGATGGAGGAGACTGGGTGCCACATCCATTTCCCAGACTCTAACAGGAACAACCAGGCAGAGAAAAGCAACCAGGTTTGTGAGGCTACAACACAGATTTATACAAAGTGCAGTTACGCTGAGGCATGAGAGATAGATGGGTGGAGTGTGCTGTTTACTGCTGGCTGATCAAAGACTGCCTCTTTAGCTTTAATCTCCTGAACCACAACATTGCACCATGATTAATTTTTGGGTTTAAGTGTGCTGCATTCTGCTGCTTTGGGTATTTGCTATCTTCATCCCTCTACAATTTTTTTTTTCAGTAGTAGCTTAGCTTTTAAATTCCAAATATTTTTAGTGTGAGTAAGTACTTTTTGATCTGTGTGTGCAGTCCATCCAGTCCATTTACTACATGTACTAACTGTCACAGTGTCTTGGACTGGACAGGCTGCAGAGAGTTTGTCCAGTTGGCTGTTTTGATTGGCCAACCCTGAGGAAGCCGGCGTGTTTTGCCTGGACTCACTAGAAGAGCAGTAGGATCCTGCTGTAATTACCATTAAAGCATAGTATAAAGGGTTCAGGAGAGCACATTGCCTGGCACGGCATTAGATATTCCTCTTTACCAGGTGCTCTACAGTGCACCTGTCCTGAAAGTCCTGACAAGATCAGTTATTTTTTTTTCTACTTTGCTGATTTCATCCTTATCTCTGAGGATTTTGAAAAATATGATATGACTATAAAGACCATTAAACTTCTCTGTACTCTGTATCTCATAGACTCCTTCCAGTCTTGCTCTGATGATGCAAGAATCGACTGAGAATTAGCAAGAAGCTCGTTTTACACCCCAGACCCCTTTTAAGCAATCTCTTTTCCTGATTTCCAAAGCTTACTGACTGCATCATCAGAGTCTTTGAGATACAGAGCATATTGACAAGTGCAGTGGTGCTGATAAGCAAATATAGATGGTGGGGAAAATCAGTGAAGTGGCTACTTGCCTTTCATTTTCACTGGAGCTGGTTGGGATTCAGGATGTTGTTCCAGCACACTTCAGTAAGGCAGATGTTTAACAATAGTTTCATTTTGAGATGTGATTAAATGATTAAAGATATAATTGCTCCTCCTCCAGTTTGTTGTTCGGGAAAAGAATGAGAGAGGAGAAAACTGGATCTATTTATTTACCTTATTCATTTCTATGGAAATGAACTTAATCCGGCCTCTCATAAAAAGCCAATGCTTTAATTGCGCAGATCATTTTTCTGATGATGATATTAATTTGTGGCAACACTAATGATGTGGTTCAAGAATATAAAACATTAAGTGCAAATATGTTACAAAAAGGGATTAAGTTTCAGTTTAGAGGAGACCTTCCTCATGTTTGCTCTAGAGTTCTCTCTCAACGTGAAATCAAGTGTATGCAATAATCTGAGCCATTATTTGTATTGGATTGCGTTAGAGCTGGCTGACTAATTTACATACGTTGCATTTTATCATGAACAGGTGTCCATCGCAGGGCAGCCAGGAGGGGTGGAGGCAGCTCGAGTAAAAATAAGGGTAAGTTGGAACTTGGCCTCTTTTGTCTTAAAGGGATACTCCACCCAAAATCTTTTGAGTGTCAAACACACTCCCTATATGCATGTTAGTGTGTAGATTCAGCTTCAATTCTTGACAGTTGACTTCAGTACTCCCCAATGTTTACAGTGGAAAAAGTATCAAAACATCCATAACAATGTTTCGAACCTCTCCTTCAACATGATGCTCAGTATATTGTTCATATTTTTGCCAAATATATCACTGCTACTGCATCAGTTTGCAAACACAACCCCGTTGAGCTCGAGAGTGGGTGTGTGGATAGGTTCTACAGATTCAAGTGCCTGTTTCCTGCTTTTCCATCAGCCAGAACCACTCGATCGATGTTGTTCACGTGTTAGCTAGCCTGTCTAACCCCCTCCATCTCATTTGTTAGTCTTAACACCACTCTGTTTACTTATTTGCTCCCTGATGCGTCACTCATAACAATTACTTCCCTTTGTAAACAAAACATCAGGCTCAAGAGAGGCAAGTTCCCTACCAAATGCAACCAATGGAAGCACTCCAGAGTTACAGAAGTAGGTAGTTGTGCACTCCAGGCACAGTTTCAGCACTTCTTTAAACCGCAAGCACCATTCGTAACCTATTCCCAGACCACTTCCCTTGAACAATTGTAAAATACAGTACAAGCCTCAGCCCCTTTGGCAGGCCCATCTCCAGCCGATTTTCTAGCCTATTCTCAAGCTTCAGTTTCAGTCTGACTGGAAGCCCGACCTCCAGCCTCAGGTCTGTGGGCGGAGGACCTTTGTGCTTGTGTGAACTGTTTCATCCCTGAACTTTTGCTGCATTTCAACACCGCAGCAGTGAACAGTGCACACTGTGCACGTTCCTCCATTACAGACTGACCAAAACTAACATGGCTCTGTGTGCATGTGTGAGTGACCGAGTGAGTGAAGTGTGTGTGACGAGGGGAGAAAGAGAAGGTCATGCTGGATGATTGTGCAGTGTGTATTGGCACATTTCAGCATGTACTGTATGTATCCGCACCTCGCCATGCTTAATGGTTGTTTTCACAAGCAGCAAGCCGCAGCCCACTTCGTCTACTTTTTTGCTATGGATGGAAAAAAAATAATAATCAAACCTCACCATACCAATGTTGTATGGAGGAGTTTATAATATAAGTTACTGAGAGCCACCAAAGATTGTTCTGCCCTCCAAAGAACACACAGTCAGCGGATGAGTGGGGTGGATCAAAGACAGGTTTCCCTCTCTGTTAACTTGGCTTCTTTTGATGGAATCGGACATTGATACTCATTTCATTTCACATTACTCAAATACCTTATATACTGTCCCATTAAACACCGCTCAATACTCATGACTAGACAGTCCTTCCACACACAGCTTTAATTATGTATGAGCTACATCTTTTACTAGGAGGCAATTTCCTCGAATGCAGCAAAGGGAATGAGCATAGGTAATATTTCTTTCTTTTTATCTCATTGTTGCTCTTTATCAGCTCTGCACCTAGACCTAGTTCTTTCAGTCGCAATATACAATGTATATTAGCACAAATAGATACAGAGTAATCAATATACAGTATATAACCTTGTCCACAGTGGCTGTAACTGAAGGGTTACTGAAGGTAAATTTTGAAATAATCTGCATGTTACATTAACGAATACTACAACACTGTATTGTGTTTGCACCAGTTTTGCTTTAAAGGGGATAGATTGATCTTTCTTGCCAAGAGTTAGATGAGGAGATGGATACAGCTCTCATCTGTCTGCTAGATATCAAGCTGGAGCTGGGAGATGGTTAGCCTAGCATAGCATAAAGACTGCAAACAGGGGGAAACTAGCTCTGTCCAAAGGTTAAAAAAAACCAGCCTACCAGCACCTCTAAAGCTCACAAATTAACATGTAATTGCTTGTTTGTTTAAATTGTAAAAAACAGCAAGTTATTTACACTATTTACACTTTGGGTTTTACGGTATTAAACCGCAACTTTTTACAGGCTAGTGGTTTCCCCCTGTTTCCGGTCTAAGCTAAGCTAACCACCTCTTGCTCTAGCTTTATATTGAGCAGAAAGATATGAGAGTGGTATCGATCTTGCCATCTAACTCCCAGCAAGAAGGTGAATAAGACTTTATTTCCCATAATGTTGAAGTATTCCTTTTAAATCTATTTAAAAAGAGGAATGGGAGGGAAATTTTTATATGTGGTACTGTGTCAATATTGAGTCTGAACTGTAAAGTGCAGGAGGACGAAGGGTTTATTTTGCATACAGTATGCTGTTTGGTCCTAGGTGCCATTCAGAGCAAATTCTACTCCATCTCTCCTGAAACTAGAAGTGGTTGGGTTGTGTTGACCTCCATTACTGTCCCTTTAACAATTAGACACACTACAGTAGATCTACTGTATTTCTTAGGCTTTCTTGGGTGGAGATTTGTTTGAGTCTGTAACAAGTCGGTTGTTGAGGTGATGGATTCTTGGGGGATTTCTAGAAACATTCAGAGGTGGAGCTGACAGGCAGGTGATGAAAGGTCTGGCCAGTCGCTTTACCTTGAAGATATTTTCATTTTTCTTCATCTCTCACCCCCATGTCAGGAGAACTGAGGCTTTTTAACAGCACTTTCAGATTGAATACATGTGAAACTCATATCTGCCAGGTAGACTTTTTAAAAAAGCTGAGGTCAGCTCCACCATAAAAATCAGTCTATTCTTCATTCAGCGCCTGACTCCTGCTGTTCTGCTTGTCCTCTCTTGCATTTCCCTCTGTGCTGACCTAAATTTCTCGAGCCCGTGGAGAGTGAGTGCTGAAATGTGATATAAATGTAAGGCCAAGCGCATATGGGACTGATCAGGGATGCATTTCTTTGGTCAGAGCAATTCATGCTGCTTGCCCTTCACTGGCAGCCAAAACCATAGTGGCGCTCTGCCCAAGAGTCAGTGTTTGGATAACACTGTGTGTGTGCGTGTGTGTGTGTGTGAGTGTGTATTCATTCTCTTCTTTGTGAGTGTGTATGTGTACCTTCCCTGCTGTTTGTCTGTGTATGGGTGTGTGCCTGTTTGATTTCTCTCCCATGCATGCATAAGTATGTGTATGCATGAAGCCAAGCCTTCCTGTCTGCATCTATTTTGTTTGAATGACTGCTGTGATACAAATGATGAGAGCTGATGCCTGTTGTTGCTCCTGTGGTTTGATTCAATGGCTTGAAATTAATGTAGGAGAATGAACAGGCCATAGACCACTGATGTTTTGCAAAACTTTTATTTCATAGTTGCAAAGCCATAATGTTTAAATCAATCTCCCAGGAGACACCACCCCAGTATACCATAGCATATTTTGTGTAACAGAGGGCATCTCTCTTATTTCTGGCACCGCTCCTCATTTTGATTAACTTCTACTTATTTGAGCTGACAGATTTATGTGCCAAGTTCTTCCACTTTCTACTAAAAGGAGGCTTGTTATGTCTGTGTGTCAATTCACATAAGTCTACACTAGATAAAGAAATCAGGCTTTACCTCCTGTGTTTTTACTTGTCCAAATGGTCTTAATCAGTCTGAATGACAGCACAATGTGATACAACCTCCTGTGCCTTGTTATAGAGATATAAGTACTACTTGTTTTATATATCAGTTTCCTTGCAGCAGCAGTCACAGCATCATGACAAGCTATTTTCTCTCACTCCATCACCCCCCATCTCCCCTCCCTCCCTCACTCCTTCTGTCCCTACATATTGCAGGAGCTGCTCCCTCTAGTGCTGTCTTTCGAGCTTCCAGCCATCATGCAGTCTGACCCCAGCTCGCCCACCGTGCAGCACATCTCGCAGACCTACAACCTCACAGTCTCCTTCAAGCCCCCGACACGCCTGTATAGGGCCACTGGCGTGGTCCGCGGCTCACAGAACAACGCCAACGCCGTCAAGGTGAGGAAGTCAGTGCGTCATTGACATGGTTGGAAGTGCTGGTTAGTAATCTTAGTGGGATGGTCGATGCTTCATGTTGCTTGGTATGTAAAGATCAAACATAAAATGCTACACAGCATTGTGGAGTCATACACAACAACACAAAGTCATGCAAAAAAAGTTTCCATTTGTCATTTTCTAATGCTGTACAGCTCAATTTTAAAGTGGAAACAGACAACTTAGAGTTTCCAAGTGGTATTATTGTTTGCGTCGCTGTCACAAAAACAGCCGGATCACTTTCTGTTTTCCTCAGAGCCTAGCTCTGTGAAGAAATGATCAACACCACTTTGGAAATAAGAGCTAAGAAAGATGCATGTTCACTGAAGAGGTAAATTGAAATTGTCACAATTTCATATTGATTTTAGGAACAGGCAAAAGCTATTGTAATGATGTGCATTGCATAGTAATAACATAGTTTGAGTAACATTATTGCTTCGCACAAATAAGTAACTACAGCAGGGGTTGGCGTCGGGGTAAAGGGGGAGTAACGTTAGAAGAAAACATTTGGGGAAAAAAACAAGTCCATTCATTTAGTCTGTAATGAGACATGAAAGCAGATTGAAATTCTTTGTGTTGAGAAAAGCAAACTGGGTTGGTAGCATGTTTATGTTTTGACAAAATGAAAGAAACTGCGCAATGGAGACATTTATTTTTCATTTCAGCAAGTAAATCAAATGACTCATATTTGTTCATATGATTTTCATATAAACAAGTAGATCAGCCTGACAGCCAGTCCAACTGGACACTGATCCAGTGTTCCAGCTGTAGGGCTGGTAGCTTCAGGTAGTGTACTCAGATATAAGTAGTGTGTCATCAGATTTGCCTGTGCAATATTCTACATTTATCATATAAGACAATAATCATGTTGCTTAATGTTCTCTGGACAGCAAAATGGATTATATAACTCCCCCATCAGTGCTGGTGACTCGTTGACATGTAAGAGCTGTCTAAATCAAACTGAGACATGTACTTTTAAGGGGAGATTTTTTTAGATATACAGTATATCTTTATCCTTTCTGTTGTTGTTGCACTGCTGTGGGCTGGGAGGAACAGCATTTTGTGTTTTTTGTGTATAGAAATACACAAGAAAATGACAATAAACTGAATCTTGAAAGACGTTGGCCACCAAGATATACCTACTGGGAAAAACAAAAGCGCTATCTTCTTCCTCTTTTGGTTGTGCAATGGTTGACGCACTTCCTTTGTGCCGTAAATCGAGCCTTCATTTTCCCAGGAGTACCTAGTGGCAGACAGAATTGCATAGTGAAAGCGAGGCTCATAGGGAACCAGTCTAAATGCTAATGGTGTCATTATTCTGTAGCCATTACACTGTGCAATCAACATTTACTTCATAATGATAGTTAAAGCAAAAAAGTTGTCTATTTCCACTTTAATTTGTGAACTTGGACAAGACTCTCCTTTTAGATGTAAACATAGAAACAGTTAGTGTCAGTTAATCTACTAGTCTATGAAAAAGCAATGTCCATCACAATTTCCCAGAATCCAAAGGGACACATTCCTGTTATTATTGTTATTTGTCTGACCAGCAGTCCAAAACCCCAAAGATTTTCAGTTTACAACAGAGAAACAGAGAAAAGCAGAAAATCTTCACATTTTAGAGGATGGAACTAGTGAATAGTTGGCAGTTTTGCTTGATTAGTCAAATTTAAATTGTCAATTTTCTGTTGAAAGTAAATCCCCATAAGCCCACAGCTTCAGTACTGATTCACCTTCAATTATCCATCAGTTCATTTTGGCATTGATACTCTAATGTCCCTCTTAGAGAGAATTATTCTTGTCTGTTTCCGCATACTGCATTGATTGCAATAATAACAACAATATAAGTTTTGTTTTATTTTGATTTTATCTTTTAAATTGGAGGGAATTTATGAAAATACCAAATCACAGGGTCATAATCCTCCCATAACCCCTAAAAAATGCTTGAATAATTACCTGAACCCTGACCTGCTCACTCCTTGTCAGTCAGTTTAGTGTGATAATATTTGAGTTAATACCCTAACTCTTCTCCACCCGTTTACGTGGCGAGCCACAAACCAACAAAGGTTTCCTGAGCTTTACCATGTCAAGGCCCACCAACACTGTCAACGTTCCTAGCTTCTCTTATATAAACCGCCTCATTACTTTTCAGCACCACAGGGGCAAGAGAGCGCTAAGGGATGTTTGGTCACTTGAACCGGACAGCTGCTGGTTCAGCTTTCCACTGCGGGGGAGATACTGCTCTTTTAACTTAGCGCACTACCATACCAGCCAGGCAGAGGTCTCTCCTGGTCTCTCCCTCTTTAAAGTTTCTTACTGTGTTTCCAGTCTTCAGCTTGTGAATGCTCATAAACATGCTGTGTATTTTATACATACACACACAGATGTGCTTCCCCAACTGCCATGTGAGTTGTGGCTAGTTAAAGCCTGCCAAGGAGTCTTCCCATAATCTCTGCCAACAAATCATAGCCACCAACTCACTTTTTTTTTCCACAACAGAGTCTCTGTTAACAATATGGAGCTTATTTCAGCTTGCCAGCGGCTGTATTTGGCATATATGCATCTCTGCATTTATTCATGTATGCTACTGCACTCATATTTGGATTTGCAGGCTAATGCAATCTGCAAACTGTTTGCATGTATGCTAAAGCACGGCCCCTGAGTGTGCGGTAGGTCGGAGGGGTCAGTCAGGATTGGGAACCATGCCAGATGGAGGCTAGAGGATTAGAGGAATATGTGTGCTATGTTATGTGGTGGTGCAAGACCCTTGAAACACCTTTGAGAATTGCCAAAACCGCTGTGGATTGCTGTGTTATGCTGGCCACAGTGTGTGGATTCCCGTTTGCACACTGGAAATGACTTGCTTTACTAGGCCAAGTGATGGCTTGCAGAGGCATAGCAGAGACAGTAAGGAATGAGTCTGTTCAACTTGCTCGGCAGCTGCAGTGGAAAATACAATAGTTTCCACTGGTTATATAGAAAACACTCGTGTTTTCTCTGGGAAAAAGGCAACATGGCTCCACTGCTCTCTTCTTTAACAGATTACTTTGTAATGTGGTATGGGCATAGTTCTAAATGGACTATTGTTTCAGCTTTGGTTTTTTTTTATCGACATTAATTCTCTGTCACATCTTTATGTAGTTTAAATTTGTACTGTTTGATATTTGCGTGTAACCTTCTCTTAACATTAGCATGCATCTAAAAGAAGATGGCAGCCTATTATTTTATTATACACTATTATGCATTCATACAGTACACTGCTCATACAATATGAATGTTGGCTTTATGATGACAAGATAACAGAACAGTGAATTTTTTTTTTTTAGGACTGCTGTTTAAACAAAACAAGCAATTTGAAGATGCCACATTTGGCAGTTGGAAATTGTGATGAGCATTATTTACTATTTTCTGAGCTGTAATAGACTAAACAATTTAATCTAGAAAACAATTAACATATGATAATAATCATTATATCAGATGCAGCTCTAGTTGGCATTGATGTTGTAGTTTTCATGCAACATCATTGAAGTAAGTACATTTTTGTAATCATGTCAAGATTTCTGAATTCATTTTAAGGACAAAATCATGTTTGTTAAAGTTTGTTAAAATATCAGTTATACTGTACTTGTATTTTCTTAACGATCCTCTCCTGTCACATTTTAAGATATATAGAAATACTCTGCTTGGAATAATAATTTATGTCAAATATGGCTTTTCCCCCAAAAAAAGTTAAATTAGATACTAGATAGAAATTTAAATTAAAACTTAAAATTACATTTACTCTTTCTCCCTCATTGAAAAATCAAGAATATATGAATATGCAAATGTTGTTTGTTTCAAAATGTTTGTTTTGTTCTCGTACTGTACTTCACTGAAAAGTCCATTTTCAATGTATGTGCACTGGAGGCTTCATGTTTCCACATCACATTTGTGTAATGAATGTAAAAAAACAGCCTTCTAATGCCAAACATACATCACTCTGCACAGTTAAGGTCATTTAAGTGAATTAGCATATATATATATATATATTTCACAAATATATTCATATATTTTGTCAATTATCTTGTCATCCTTACTTCTCCAGCGGGGTACAGCTCTGCTGTTGGAGCACTTGGCTGGTAGCCTGGCAAGCACCATCTCAGTCACCACCCACCTGGACATCGCCCCCCAGCACCACCTCTTCATGAAGGGCCGCAATGGCAGCAACATCAAGCACATCACCCAGAGGACAGGAGCCCAGATCCATTTCCCTGACCCCAACAGCCCCCAAAAGAAATCCACAGTCTACATCCAGGGCACCATTGAATCGGTCTGCCTGGCACGGCAGTACCTCATGGTGTGTGTTTTGTGTGTGTGTGTTTTGTTTACTGACATCTGCTGGTTGAAAATCTGCTGTGCTTTGTTTTTGTGGTCAAGGGATGACATTGGAAATATACCCTATCATATGCAGATTCCACATGCTGTGTGGTATCTATAATGGATGTCACTGTTTCACTAACATCATCATGGTATGTGTGAATGATGCGTGAGTTTTGAGATGGAGTTTAAAGAAGTTAACCATGATTGCCTTTGGGGGTTTTTGAATAGCCTTGGGAGGGCTTTGCTTGGCTCTTGTCACACTGCTGACATGTCAATGTCAGTTAAACAACAGTTTGTAGGCGACTCAAGGTTAGCCTGTGTGATTTATATCTACCACATACCTGCATGTAAGGCGGACACACGTATTTGCTTGGCTTGAGTTGTTACTGTCATGTCCATATACAGATTATCCTTATTAGTATTAATGGTTTGGCTTGCATATACAGTAGATTTTGGTGGATTGGAATTTCAGCCTTGTCAGTAATTCAGGAGGTCAGCACGTTGATGTTTTAGACCTGGAGAAGAGCCTCACATTTAAATTTCTGTTGTTTCAAAATACTCTGTGGTCATTCTTGTCTAGGTGCCCATGACCGCTGAGGCTACCCCTATCTGATTTATTTAGGAATATAATCAGAAGTCTGTTTCATATAATGTGTAAAAGTGATGGATGTTTAATTACCATTGGCCAAAAGCTTCTGCTGAGCTGGTGCAAGATATCTCAGCTGTAAACAGCTTTGGCTTTCTGTTTGGAGATCCATAATATGGGGCAGTAATTCTGCCAGAGCTGCCTTCTTTTTGTTTGCGGTCTCCCATTTGGCCCCAAAGACATTTAGCAAATGCCAAAGTTGTTGCAGTGACTGAACATGACTTTCTCTTGGTCTGGAAACAGGACACACAAGAAGGAGCCTCTCACTGTTTGTCTGAGTGGGAAAGTAAAACACAACAGATTTATGAAAGAAGAGTTGGAGGGGATGGGAGAAGAATAGAAAGCCAAAGATGGGAGAGGAGGCTGAGAAAGAAGCAAAGGGGATAAAGGGGGGATAGGGGAGTACTTCTGAGAGTAAAAGTCGAGAATCGACAGGAGGGGCAGTCCTGCCCGCAGTAGTGTACTGTGTTATTTGGCCTCTTCCAGCCAGACTGCAGATTACAGCTCCAATCTCAGGCCTGTCAGAGCCAGCATGGCCCTATACTCTGCTGCTAATTACACCCACTCACAATAGGAGCGCTGTTCAGCACTCGGCTCAAAATATAGATGTCTGTGGCACTTGTGGTGGTGATCATGCAAAACAGATTGCTCTTGGCGGAATTTCCCAAGCTCTGTGTGGGATGAATCTAGCAGTGAATCTTGTATTTATTGGTATGGCTAACATGTAGGTCTACAAATGGTAGAGTATAAAGGAAAATTTACTACTGGTGTTAGCAATAGCCTATAATATAGGAATAAAAGTGCAGTATACTAGTGAGGCTCTGAACGATGTTAGTCTGAGGCTGACATAACAAAACAAGAGTATGTTTCTGATATGCTTTTATCTTGTCTTTTATCTTTGCTCCACAGGGCTGCTTGCCTCTGGTGCTAATGTTTGACATTAAAGAGGACATTGAGGTGGAGCCCCAGTGTATCACTGCACTAATGGAGCAGCTGGATGTCTTCATCAGTATCAAACCCAAGCCAAAACAGCCCAGCAAGGTATGACACCAAAGCTCACATGGCACGGAACGTTTTTAGGGGATTTTTGAAAGTAAAGATAAGCCTCTAATATAAGCGTACAGGATCATACTTACTAAGCCGTTCAGTGGCATTAAAAATTATGTATAGAAAAAACAGATTCTGATGTGCTAGCCTTTGCACATTTTGCACATGGAAATGGGAGAGAGGAAAAAGGACTACCAAGAAATAAATACGCCTCTATTCCATTTGAGAATTACTCTGTCAAACGTCACAGTATGAGATTGAAATAAATAATATATCGCCATGTCACATTTCATCAATATTACATTAAATTTAAAAGGAAAAATTGGAGCCTTACACCCAGGAGAATCATCATGCCATACCAACTCAGAGAAAAGTTTTGGCAGATCGACATCTGCCACAGTGGGGAATCACAGTCTGAGAGCATGTTTCACTTGATTGACTGGCACACTCAATCCTTATATTATGCCTCAGCATTATATAAGCAATTAACTAGCTTTTTTTGCATGTGTTCTTAGTAAATTAGGCTGTAAACTGGAGGTACGCTCACTTGCCAGCTAGTGTATATTAGTGTAATATGTTGATAATCATATAATATTGTGATTTGCAACCTCTCACACCAACTGTAGTGCACCTGTGTTATATTCAAAGCCAACCTCTAATGTTACTTATAGTCTGCTGTTCTACAACACACCTACAACACATAATTATCCCAATCATATTTCACCACTTGGCCCAGTCCTGACTGTCTCTTCTAGGTGCCCACGTCCCTCCCCATGCCAGGGCTCGATGCCCAATCCTGACAGGCCTGTGGGGACTGGTGTGGAGGTGCCAGTGTAAACACTGACCCAACCCAGATCCTCTTAAGAACCCTTCACTTAAACATTTTAACGAGGTGACAGCAGTAATCCAAAAAGCCCGTCCAAATGCATGCCGCTGCCTGTGTGCTCCCGGCACTTTGGCAGACCTATAAAGGAGGGTGTGTGTGTGTATGTGTGTGTGTGTGTGTCGGAGAGACTGATCATGATTGGAATCTACTTTTCAAAAACTCAGCTCTGGCAAAAAGCAAAAAGCCAGGACATGATTTATGCTCACGTTCATTTTTATTTGATGTTTATGAAGGGCAGGGTTTCAGGTGATGTGGAAAATGTAGAAGCCATTTCTCACACTGATTTTAAAAACAATTCCTGTTTATAATTCTTTGCTGATTTAGTGGCTTGTAATATAATAGTGACTGAGTAACAAGTATCGCCTCATATTCACTCCACTCCCATCAATGAGTTAGATCTGGTATGTTATGTAAATGATTAAGAAATGCTTTCCCTCAAACTTTGCTTCCATGTCTCCTCTCTCCCACAATGCCTCAATGTTTATCCTTCTAATCTACCCTTAATTCCCTCTTCCTTCCTCCCCTCTCTGTTTGTCTCCCCATCATCCTCCCTTTCACTCCCTATCTCTGGTGCCAACATTCCCTACCCTATCTTTCCCTCGGTCCTCCCCTGCCTTTCCTCCTCTGTCTCCCTCCAATGCCCTTTTCCCCCTTCTCTCTTGCCTCTGTACTTTCTCTCTCTTTTCCTCTCATCCCATTTTCCTCTCACCTTCTTGTCAACCCCACCTGTTTTTTCTCTCATTCTCCCTCAATCTCTTTTAGTCTGTGATTGTCAAGAGCGTGGAGAGAAATGCAGTGAACATGTATGAAGCCCGAAAATTCCTCTTGGGTCTCGAGAGCAACGGGGTGTCTTCTTCCTCACCATCTGTGGCGTTGAATCCCGCCACCAACCAATCCCCGTCCCTCATCTGCCCCGTTGGCCTGGACATCCTGGCCTCAGCTGGCCTGGGGCTGAGCAATCTGGGTAATGCCACTGTCTAGCTTGTCAAGGAAGTTCTACTTGTGTTAGTTTTATTCTTTTACATTTTTCCATGATGGGGGAAAAAGATAAATTATTGAGGGAAGATAAGACCCTTTTTATCCTTGCATGAAATGCATTAGAGAATAAATGTCTTTGTAGAGGAATTAATGTCCTCATACATCAATGTCATGCTCATCTGTACAACACAATCCTTCACTCCAACACAGCGAGTCTTCTCTCTTAGCATCACAGTCATCGAGGAGATCTCTGAGCCAGATGTCCTTAAAGCCTGTTATCTCCTGATTTACTGAATCACAGAGTGCAAGTGATTTCAGAAATGGATATGAATATCATTTCAACATCTACATAAATCATGTGCCAGTGAGTCATTGCACCACCATCATATACACTTTACAGTAGGAGTTGTTTGTCTGCAGGACTGACCTCGCCACGATGGTATAAATTTCATGCCAAGTAGTCCCACATGCACAAATCTTTGATCAGCCAACCATCAGAAAATAACCTCAATACAAATTTAGCTGCGCTTCTTGGAATGAATCACAAGCTTATGAATCATAGGAAGATGAACGGTTATAATCGCGTAGGAGTTAGGTTGTCTGCAGCGTTAACATCAACACGAAGGCACAGAGTTCAGCTTGGAACAGTTGCCATGGTTTTGTTTTGTTTCCAAGGGTGACTTTTAATTGACTGTATGATGGTTGTAGTAAGAGTAGTATAATAAGGATAAATATTTTTCCCCAATTAACATCTGTTTGCTTTCAGATGATACAGTTTTTGAGGTTCAGACCATTTAAAAACATGGATAATATCCATGAGGACATAATAATGCATCAAAAGCAGTGAGAAAAACGGATAGTAGGATAAGCTTACAGGAAGAAGCTTCTAACTATAGGCACATGCCGGCAATAAATATATATCTGTTTATATGTCTATGGTGCATTATAAGTTTATCTATAAATGCAATACATTTTGTATATCTGTATCATCAAATGCTCAGTAACCACAGCAAATCTACATTATATTACTTAAACATCTCCATGTTTGAAAGGAGGAATATGCATCAAAGTTATTATATCTGTAATATCCACACATTTTATTTATTCATTTATTTTATTATTACTGTTATTTGAATAATTTTTTTCTTAAGTAATGACAACAAAACACTGATATAAAATCAAAGATAAAAGTCAAAATAAACAAGAGAGAGAAAAATAATAAAAAAAGGGGAGATTTCAATAATGAAATGAATATGACACTTATTGAAAAACTGTTTGTTTACATAATATTGTATACATATCACTATGATGGATAATATAATAATAATAATCACTGAATCTCATTTTATAACTAGTTAACGAAATTTCTAATAACACTCCTAATAAGTTATATATTTTTAACCATGTAGTCACAGTTCTGACATTAGTTTTGTGAAGTTTGGCTGTTAAGTGTTTATTCATTTCTTTATTCATTTATTTTCTGCATTTATTGGTTATAGGTATATAGAGCATGTGAGGTAGTTAAGCACTAACACTTGGTCTGTATTTGTGTCGATAATTTGTTATAATTGTATATTTTTGATTTTCATATTGGAAAAAAGTTAGGATTTTTGCACATTTTGTTTGTTTTTGATGAGAATGTATGTATGTATTTGATTACGTGCTCTCTGTATGAATTCTCTCAAATAACATTTATTTTATTGTGTCTCCACCAAATGAGATGGAAAAGTTGATTCAATTTTAAAAAGCTGGTCACCAAAAAAGAATATGCCATGAAGTCCCCGCACAGAAGAAATGGTTTTTAGCTGTCTCGTTTAAACCCAGAGGCCCAGGGATGAAGCTGTGGATGGCCACATCCTGGCTTTAGTAATTGCTACATGCTTCTCTTCCTCAGATTACAGGCCAGCCTGCCAGAAGAATCCGTGGCCTTATTCCTGGAGCCAAACTAGCCCCTTGTTAAAGCCACAGACCTGCTTCTTTCTGTTTTCATACACTGTGTTTGGGTTAAGACACCAAGCACCACATTGTTGGTGCTCTCAATAACATGGTTTTATTGGGTATGAGGACACTCTAGATGTATACTTTTGCATCCATGACCTTGTAGAAATGTAAGAAATTCTTCCTCTCATTTGCTGTCTGGTTGATGGCAGTTTGATGGAATTCCAGTTAAATAGCTGGAAGACCAAGATTATTTTCTGAGGGCCTTGGTGTAACGTGTGATTAGCTTGAAAAATGGCTCCGTGCTTTGACAGGACCACCGCTGATCTATCCGTCTTCCGCTTCCCCCTCCCTTTCTGTTCTCCTCAGGTTTCCTGGGTGCGACGGCAGCCCACTCCCTCACCAACTCTGCTGCCCCAAACGCTGTCCTCAACAGCTTAAACTCCTCCATGAGCCCTCTGCAGACCCCAAGCCCAAGCACCCCCACACCTTCCCCCTCCCTCTGGCCCAGTTCACTCACCAGTACCCAAGGTTCATGTATTAGCCATAATCGTTTTTTTGTACTGGCATGTGGTTCTCTAAGGTCTCTTTTAATTTATGTATGTTTCAAATTGAGGAATGATTGTTTTAACCACTGTAACACTGTAGATAAATTAT
Source organism: Scomberomorus guttatus (assembly GCA_038419695.1). Lineage (NCBI taxonomy): Eukaryota > Metazoa > Chordata > Actinopteri > Scombriformes > Scombridae > Scomberomorus > Scomberomorus guttatus. The sequence continues at coordinate 10,819,778 of CM076458.1, forward strand.
ACTGAAGGTTAACTTTCAAGGTGAAGTTGATTGTTTGATCTTTACTTTGAAGTAGAACTACTGATCTACTATCTGAACAGGTAGATGGTTAGACAGACAGATCTTGTAGATAGTTCCCTTATGAATTGTTCAAATTTTGAAAATTACTGATGGTACATTTTTTTGTTTCAGGCTTCTCATCTCAACTAATGCTGCACCCTGCCACCCAGGCCACCCTGAGTAGCATCCTGTTGTCAGGCGTGCAGGGTTACACACAGAGCACACCATCCCCTCCACCTGGCCTGGCCCCCATAGACAAGCAGCCCAACGGGGTCCCTGACTGCACCAAGGGCCCCTGCACTCTCAATGGTCATGTCAAGGTTGGCCCATTATAGTATACTGCGTTAATGTTCGATTTCACTTTGACTGTTTAGTAAATTTAATTTGTATGTGTCTTATGTTTGCATGCATTCATAGCACCCTGGCTCAGTCTATGGGAGGATAGCAACTGCGTCACTTGCAGAAACTGTCTTGAGTCCAGCCCCATGTGACTCGGTCCAGGAGGCAAGCGGACACAATCCATCAGAACCACTGTCCAGCAAGTCCAGCCCAGATGAAGGTATTGATCTGAAGTAACCCATATAGAGACCAGCCTGACCTACAGACTGCAAAATGTCCTCATTACAACTGCATGTGGTTGTTGCATTTTTCAATGGCAATTTTCTGCAATATCTTGCATCATTGCGCTTATTTTAAAATAAAAAATAACTTATTTTTGTCATCTTCAGAAAAATGAGAGGGTTGTGATATCGTTTGTACTAAAGAACAAATTGTACTTTACATGTCCACACAAACATAATATACATGAGGCCCTTTTGCAGCCCAAAATTTATGACTGTGTTGACTGTACGCACTAAAAAAAACATGTGTAAAACACATCCATGTATGCAGACATCCATCTGTTTTGGAGTATATTCAGCCCTACATACTGAGAAGTACATACTGAGTACCTGCGTGTTCTAGCTTATCTACCCATCACCTCCCATCCAAAATATCAAACCCTTTTCTGTTCAAATTTACAAGTTATTTGCCTGGCAGAGCACTTAATTCCTCACCATTCACAGGTATATTTAACTTTGTTAAAAATGCCTAATAAGCATAATCAAAGATAAATTCTCAACTTTTCTCAACCATCTTCTTTATACATATATTTTGTAAAGGCCATTGTACTCAATGTTTTTTTTAATAAAAATCTACTTATAGCAAGAGTCTTGCCCTCTTGTGGGTCAGTTATATTAAAGATACACTTAAAATCTTGTGATTTATTGGTGATAACCTTGGATAGAGAAAAATCTGGAGCTGTTAACATTTTCGTCTCAAGTTGGCTAGACCTCAGCCTTGCAGACTTAACATAAATGTCCAATTCAGGCATTTCCAGTTCAGATTTATGTAACCCTTAAACCCACTTTGAGGAAAAATGCCTTGAATGAACTTATTCTATTTCTCTATACTGTCCTCTTAACCTCATATTTGCTCTGACTGTGATTATTGTGTTGGAAAGGAGACAGATTAACTGCTGGTCTCCCAGTGGTTCAGAAAGGCCCTCATTTCCTCTGTGTCTTACACATGCGGTTTTCCCCCTCAAACCTTTCTCTCTCACGCGTCTCGTTTTCCCCGCTGTTTTCTGAGCTGGTCCTCCCCCAATGCGGTGCGTCCTGGTAAGGTTTCCTCTCCCTCCCCTACCTCCTCCTGTGTCTCAGAATGTGTTTGGACTGGCTCACCCAGCCTGACTCGACTCTGCTTTGTGGAATGAGGGAGCGCGGGGTAATTGTTAAAACATTAAACCCCAAAGAAACTTCATTAGACTGACTGACATACGTATATATTTTGCTATATATTCAAATATTCTTGATTATACACATGCATAGAGTCACACACATACATCCACATCCTGTTACACAGAGCAGGTTCCCGTCAGGCTGAAAGAAGAGTAGCAGAGAAAACCAACTATAATTACAGCTGCTGTGTTTTTAATTAATCCAGGACCCAACTGGGACTTGTCACACTTTAATTCATGCACGCAGACATATGCCCACCAAGCTACACACCCTCCTGTACACTGAGTGACCCAAGACTGTGCATGGCATTAAATGAAAACTAAGATGAAGCATGAAGTATTTCAGCTAAGGCTGTCATAACATTGTGTATTTTCTGTACAGAAGACATAGAACAGCTGTAACCTCTGGCTCTGTGTCCTCACATTGTTTAAAGGTTGGACAGATTAACTCAAAATAAATGAATAGGGTTATTAAATGTTTGCGTTGTTTCCTACAGGCTCTGACACATTTGTGGAAGTGGGCATGCCCAGAAGCCCCTCTCACTCAGCCAATGGCAGTGAGCTGAAGCAGATGCTGGCTTCATGTAAGACGTCATCAGGGAAGCGGCAAGCTGTGGAGCTCCTGCAGGGCACCAAGAACTCCCATCTACAGTATGTTGGAATCTAGATATCATTTACAGATCATCTTGGTACCGTTTAGCATCCCTTCAGAGATCATATACAGCTCATGCTGGTTCAGTTTGGCAGTCCTCTCTTAATCCCTGTAGACGTGGGCAAAGTAAATTTAATTCAGTGGCATCAAACCCAATATTTCATTTCCATAGTTTTATTTATTCACTTGTATTTATTTGTAAGGGACCATGTACAGTGTTAAACATAAATGTAACCATTTGATACACTGTACCGGAGTTAGCTTACGGCTAATTTTCATCTGCAGCCCCTTGACAGTTTATAAACTATATAAAAACAGTAAGTGATACAGATGGGTATTTTGTCCCAAATGGAGATTTCTAGTTTAACTATTGGCTCCCATATGTGCTGAGTTACATAGAATCACCCTTGACAGCATGACTATTAGAACTGTATCTCAATAATAAAAATGTATACCCAGTCAAATCTCATGAGCCAGTAACGATAACAGTTTTAATGATAATGTGAGGAGAAGATGAGTTGGAGGCATGGTTATGCAATGCCTTGTCTCCTTTGTGTTAGATTTCTTTGCTCATGATACTTTTTTTCCCCCCAACAGCTCTGACTGCCTCCTCTCGGACGCTGAGTCCAGTTCATCAGACAGTCCTGTAGCTGATAAGAGGGCACCGGGTAGTGAGCGGGCAGCTGAGAGGGCAGCACAGCAGAACGAGAGGGAGAGAATCAGACTGGCACCACAGACATCCTTCGCCAACATGCAGGTATATACACACACACACACACATACAACACACACAAAAAACACACAATTGTGCTGGTATTAAGCAATAAAACTGTTTGTCTTTTTAGGCATTTGACTATGAACAGAAAAAGCTGCTAGCAACCAAAGGTAAGTTGACATTTGTGCCTGGTCAAATATTAGATATTACTGGGGAGCATTGTTTGTGGGAGGACAAAGTCAAGTCAATTTTATTTGTGTTGCCCAATATCACAAATCACAAATTCAAAGGGTTTTACAACCTGTACAAAATGCAACCCCCTCCATCCTCAGAGCCACAAACTGCTTGATAATCTAAATACCTAAACTGCCAGTAAGTTCATACATAGTTATGTGTCCCTTGACTATCATTGAAAGAAAACTGAATCTCCTTCTTGCAAACTCTAGATAATTAAGTCATAACTCTTAAACTCCAACTACCCTTTGGTGGATCCATCATTGTAAATTGAATCGTTGTCCAAACCCGCAAAAATGTATTTAAAATTTTTGTTGGCTCCCAAAGATACCAACTTTGAGAATTACAAGGATATGTGTATAAAATGTTGCACAAGAGTTGTAAAATATTACATTTAATGTTATGATGGGGCCATAAAAGTTTAAAGTTCTTAATTTAAGGTAATTTATGGTAGCTTTTATTTGTCATCATCTCTGTATGTAGGTGTATATGTGCATCACTCTATATCTGTATTCACACAGCTATGTTGAAGAAGCCTGTGGTGACTGAGGTGCGGACCCCCACCAACACTTGGAGTGGTCTTGGTTTCTCAAAGTCCATGCCGGCCGAGACAATCAAGGAGTTGCGGAGAGCCAATCATGTTTCATACAAGCCCAGCATGAGCACCACCTACGAGGTCAGACATAGAGGGGCTCGGCTTTTGCTATTTTCGTCATCTTTGTAGAAAAGAAGTTCACTTTCTTTGGCATTTACCGTCACAATGTGTATGTCATAGAAGATTATACGTACCATATGCAATGATTGATGGATGTTTTTGTATTGAGATGCAGTGTAGTTACTCAGAGCTCAGCAGGTATTCAGAATGCCTTGTTAAATGTTTGGATTGTCTTTCTTTCTGTTCTCTCTCTCTCAGGGGTCCCCGCTGTCCTTGTCTCGATCCAGCAGCAGGGAAGGCGTGGGAAACGGCAGTGACTCCGACAACTGGCGAGAGAGGAACGGCACCGGTAACGGCCTGCCAAGCCACACCGAGTTCCCCACCGCTGTCAGCAGCCCAAAGAGGAAGCAGAACAAATCCGGTCAGTTCTGGGTACTTTTGTAGTATCTATGCTACAAGGAGTAACAAGCAATGATAATTATTGAGCGTCACACTGGCAAACTATGCAGACATCATGGACAACAACAACAAGAACCATTACTTGTTTGACAGAGATATTCCTCAGTTAAGAACAACAGAATATTTCTTACATGTTGGCCTAAACTGTATGGTTAAATGATTATACAGAAGAACAACATAACTTTTTCATTTTATTTTGTGCTTCATATAATAATACCCCACTTCTTCCTGTAAGATGAAATACTGAAGAGAGCAGATGAAGTGTACAACACCATCTAAAACTGTAAAACAATTTCAGTGTGAGCACTTTTATTTCCACACTCAGTTTGGGGTGTGTGTGCTTGTGTGTGTTTTGTTGATGCATGTACTCAGGGTACTCACTCCTTTACTCATTGGAAAGTTCAGGGATGGCACTTCAGACAATTTCTATCGAATCTGCCTCTGATACCAACCTAGGTAGTCTGTGAACATGAGCTATATCTAATTAGTCTAAATTTTTAGCACCTTAAAGTTTGTCATCTAACTTTCGTACACTTTTTGTTGACTAGTTTAAAATGATGGGATCACTATATGCTAAATGTTGGGGGGGGGGGTTTGTTAGGACTTTACATCTTTTTTAGGTTAAATGTGAATTAATGGTTGCTGCTGTTTTCCTTACTTCTAAATTTTCATTCTGTGTTTTTCTTTTTGTTTGCCTCGATCATTCAATGGACAGTTGCAGAGCATTATCTCAGCAGCAGCAACTACATGGACTGCATCTCTTCGGTAACCGGCAGCAACGGCTGCAGCCTGAACTCATCTCTGAAAGGTTCAGACCTGCCTGAGCTCTTCAGCAAGCTGGGCTTGGGGAAGTACACAGACGTCTTCCAACAACAAGAGGTACTGTAGAGCATAGACCCACTTCCTCTAATGTCAGAATTATAACTGAGGGACTCTCTGACCTAAAGAGAGGCACAGATAGAAGTTGAATAGGAAATATGTCTGAACAGTAATAATACATAGATACTTTTTAGGTGTATTTGCTCTTCCTCTAGCTTCTGAAGTACTTTGCCCTTTTAAATTCTTAACCTTTCTCAATGCAGCGGGTTGCATTATAATTTCTTTTAAAATCTAATTTCTATATTTTATGTGTAAAAGAAGGTAAAATAAGGGAGAAAATGGGGGAAACGCATACATTTTGCTGCTTATATGCTGTTCAAATGTGTGTTGGAGGATAGCATGTTTGTTGGAAACACTGAATAGCAAAAAAACATCCTTGTATTTTTAGTCATGGGATGGCCATTTTAATTCCAGCACAGTTTTAGTCATGACATTTATGGTTGAAGGTCTAATGTTAGTAGAAGTTGCTGAATATTGGTAGCAGTAGAGTTACATTGAATTGTTGCTGCTTCCAGATTGACCTCCAGACATTCCTGACTCTAACAGACCAGGACCTGAAGGAACTGGGCATCACTACCTTCGGAGCCCGCAGGAAAATGCTGCTCGCCATCTCAGGTACAGATGAACAAGCTTGGGCGGGGGGGGGGCAACCATACTCTCTGTTTAGGAGCGGCTGAGACTGTCATTACAATGTGAATAGCTGGTCCACCTTAAGTCAGTCCACCTTTAGTGAACTGGTCAGGTTGGGCTAAACCATTGTCGCTAACTTTGGGGCTAACCCCCTTCACTTTAATCAGCAGGTGGCCAGCAGGACACAGGAACTTGGCTTGGGTCTTGAGGAGCTGTTTATTAACTGGCAAATAGCCTAAACTGTACACACACTGCACTGCTACGTTCACAGCTGCTAACTTCATACTCTCTGTCACACACACACGCTCTCTCAGTCTACCGTCACGTCACCTAATGTTACCTCTACATGGGGCAAACATGCACAGAAAGAATATATTTATTCAAACCAGACAGAAATAAATGAGTTAAGGGTTTACACGGTTATTAGGTGCTATTACTTTCTTATTGAACAGATTATCAAAGGTTTACGCCACCCCTCTCAACCCGATTTGAAAATTCCTTCCGATCAGGGCCAGTCTCTTCCATTAGAGGTGGTTACATGAGGCATTTTTATTCTGATTGGGCTATTATTTCGACTATTAGTGGAATATTAGGGTCCATGTAAACGTAGCCACTGATACCAGCTGCAGCCTCGTTCTGCAGGCTCAAGCCTGCTGACGACAAAAATTGGCTCTTGTATTTCATAAATGTTTTCTATTTTGTCTGTCGCTGCCACATGCCTGAGTGGAGTCCAGCTGTGCAGACGGTAAAACGCGTACACCAACTGACGGAGATCATCCCCACTGCCAACCACCACTAAAAGCTATAGGTGGCCTTTATTATCGGCAGACTCTAGTAAAGAAGTTCAAGACAGTACTGTTTTTTCTTGTTGCAGTCATTTGCACTAGCAGGAGTAAATGGGATTAAGGAACATTCTTCTCAGATGAGCGTGTTGGTTTTTCTCCAGTTGCTCCAGCTGCCTCCCTGATGCTGATGTAGACTCTATCCTCTTGTTCCACTGGATCCAATGTTAATGTTGCGGGTGTCACACTTCATTATTGATGTCATATTTTGGACCTTGTAATAGCTGGAATTGTTTGACTGCATAAGATAATCATGCACGTGTTGGGATCATGAGCTTCCTGTCATGGATATTCTGTTAATGTTCGATTCAGAAACCTCAAACCGGAGCCGGGGGTGGGGGCGGGGGAGGGGAAATGGCGAGGCTCTGATTATTAAGGAAGTAGTGTGATCCAAGGCCAGGATTGTTTTTTCTCCCTGATGCCTCAGCCAAGTACAGGTCAACTCTAATCTCCGCTGACGGACTCGAGGACTTGAAAACAGGAACATGCACGTCTCTGTCTGTCTCTTTGTCTTTCTGTATTTTTGCCCCTCATTATAAAGAGATAGAATGCCAGTCAGTGCAATCCAGGTTTTAACTTTCTGCTGGTCTGCCAGTAAAAAGAGCTGCTGGAGCGAGCTGGCTGTCTCCAGTAATCAAACTGAAGGTTTATGCTGGCAGCAACAGAACACGACTATCATATGAATAACCCAAAGATGCCAAGGTGTGCTTCTGACATTTTTATGAAAGCGTTTTGTCCAAGCTGCTGTGTAAAACCAGATGGACACAAAGAGGGCTTTTGTTGATCTTGAGCTATCCTGTAGTGATTTGAACCCAATTTTCTTGTCATTGTTGATCAATTGTGGTTAAAGAGAAATGTTAACACACCTCAGTTGTATTTTCTCTTTACTTTGATTTACTATGGCTCCCATAGCAACACAGGTAGAAGTTGTCCACATTAAAAACCATGTTTGTATCACCTTTGCAACTGCTGACGTTTTGTGGTGTTTTTTGCATTTTTTACAGAACTAAACAAAAACCGGAGGAAGCTATTTGAGCCACCCATCAGATCCTCCTTCCTGGAAGGGGGAGCGAGCGGTCGCCTCTCCCGTCAGTTTCACGCAGACATGGCCAGTGTCAGTGGGCGATGGTAGGCGCCTCCAGACCTCCAGGCTATCCCAGAACCGTCCATTATGGAGACCAGCCTCCAGTGTCCTTCTCTGTGCCTCAGCAGCCCAGGTTTTAGTGGTTGTTTACCCTCTTTCAGCTTTAGCTGAATTAAGACTGTTCAAAATGTTGTCGTTGCCATATAGTATAAAGATATATGAAAAAAGCCATAGTTTTACCTGAAGTGCCAACAAGAAAAAAAAAAAGGGATTTCTCAGATACCTGAGGTTCAGTGTTCACTCCTTATAGAGCCATTAAGTCTATGTGGAGCATTTATATATGAAGGTTGTTGTTATGGTTCCGAAGAAGGTACTGTCCAGTATTTCTGTCCACTTTTTTTTGTTCAAGGGATCAGGCAGAATGATTAGTACAATCATTTTACACATTGATACTACCTGCTTTTGTACTATGCTGTTGTATCAGTGACATGCACTTTAATAATACTAGACTTTTGCCTGTGAAAGCCTAATTCCTTAGATTGAAATAATAATAACTATGCATTTTTTTGACTAAAAGCACAGATGCATTTTGTACCAAACCAAATGTCAGCACTTAGCCAGTGAGATTAAGGCGACACCAAATGAAGTGCAAAATAGGTCAGCACACCAAAGTGGTGACTTCAACAATTTTATCAAATATACCAAAGGAAAGTACCATTGTGGCCTTTGACCTTAGGCTGCCTTCAGTGTTTTGATTGGTGGACATTCCTCTGAGGTCAGTGTTAGGGTCCAACAGCCACCGCAGCTGTCTGTGTATTTCTAGACAAAAAAAAAATCTAATATTTTGTACTCATTATGCATTACAATTTTATTTTTAGTTTTTATTACCATTTTAGGGGAATGGGTGGGATGTTTAACAGTAATCAGTTTACATATGTATTTTTTATACGTTTATGAATGAGTTTATATGATTTTGTAATTAGATTATTATTAGTATCTTTTACTTTTTTTCTGCCCCTTAATCTGTGGAGCCGTAATATGGCTGTGCCATTAGACAGCAGCAGAGATATGAGGCAGTTAGGCTAAGCTTTATAGGCCTCTCTCTGATTGTGTCAACAGGCACCACTTTCTGTGGTTTTCCTTTGCTGTTTGTTTATAGTACATGGTCTTTTATCTCATCTGTTATTTGTCAGTGCTGGCCTCCTTGTGGCCCCTTCTGTATGCCTAAAAATCTCACAAAGCACTCCTTCATGTATCCGGAACATGAGTTGCTATGCTAGAACTGTGTACCTTTTTTTTTTTTTGTCTTCCTATTCACCAGTTGTCCCATTTAGAGCAAGTCCTTTAACAGAGCAAGGCCATGACTTTGTAGCAAAAAGTGCCAATGTACATAACTAGTTTTTCAGCAGGGAGATATTTCGCTAAGAACACTAATATTTTGGTCTGAATTTGACTGACCTTACTCTCCAAAAAGGAGGTGCATCACACAAAGAAAGAAGTTTATTCACAGCCAACTTGTTTCATATGAGCATTTCTACCAGAGACGCCAATCGGAAACCAAAACCATCTGAAGGAATACGAGATTTAAGATGAAAACAAATAAAAATCAGGAATTTTCTAGTATCAGTCAGGCAGTCTAATATCCAGAAAAACCTGGTTAAGCACTGTTTAATGAAGTTACAGGATTATGTATGCAGTCGCAGAGTTTATCATCATGTTTGTTCTAGGCTTCTGTATTATGTTCAGTCATGTGTTTAGAAAAGGAAAACATCCTTTCCAACAGTTCATTAACTTTGGATAACTGATATGTTTTTTTGTGTGATGTTCTTAAGATTTATCTTAGGATTTAACCTACAAGCCGATGCATCTTCCAAGGTCCCTAGAATTCTGTATCAAGTGCAATTAAGAGCCTTTTTGTAAAGTTTTTTTCTTTTTTTTTCTGGGAAAATTTGTTTATATTTTCAGTACAGTAAGTATTAAAGCTAAGACTGAAGAATTTCTTATCTTGGTTTAAATGAGAGTACAGTGTATAAAATCTATTGGGTATGTAGAGGATGCTTCTGAGAAATTATCACCTGTCAAGTGCATGAAGATTTATCTCAACAAACTATGACAGAAAGTAACAGCAGTCCTCATAATCTCAGAGTAGTCAACAGTTTGTTGCCTCTCTTCAATTCACAATGATTTCCTTTAAGGTGATCTGTTGTTTATCGTGTTTTAACCACTTTCCACCCTCCCTTGCTTCTGATTTGAGCCATTCTCAATGTGGTTGTCAAGTTAATAACACTATACTAAATAATATTCTGACATGGTTGCCAACGCCAACCAGGTACTTGTCTTTTTTTTTTTCTTTGAAGTCTTAAAAATAAGAGATTGAGAGAGATAGCTAATCTAGAAAGGGAATCTTTATCCTGAGAGGAAACCCGGGGCCGGTTCGCCCCCACTCATCATGGTACTACATTGAAACTGTTGAGCACTGATTCTCCCAGTGCTGTGACTCGTGTTCTTGCCTAGCAGACATTTGTTTTCATCCCTAGCCAAGTTCACCTTGTTTGGATGTGTTTGCTCGGGGGGCAGTAGAGGTTCTTGTCTTATCAAGTGAATGTTGTTTTAAAAAATATTGATGCATGTTATTGCAGATTTATTGCGGATCAATGAAGGGACTGTTGTGGACAATAAAGATGGATTTACAGAGAGCGAATTGTCTTTTAAGAGTTTTTATTCCGAAATTACACACACGTATACATACAGGGACTCTTACCTGCAAGAAAACCAAAGCAATGTTAAATAACACAGACAGATATATAGTTCTAGTCACACCTCTTCGTGTACAAAAAAACTTGAGTATCCCCCCTTAAGAGAAGACCACAGTTGCTTCTTTGTTTCTTCTGTTTCTCATCACTGTCTCTCTTCCTAGGGGAATGCCTCAAATCTAAATCGTACCACTCGGTTCCTGTCTACACTAACTGGAAATCCAAGGTTGGACTCTTTCTCACAGAATAGAACGTTATACAGGAAAAATATCACATGTACCCTTAAGTATAAAACATGAGTCATAAGACAGTATATGTATATGCATAGCAGAAAATTAATATAAGAGTAAAAAGTTTCATTACACTTCCTGCTTTTAGCATTTTATGCTAACTTAAATTTTCGTTAGATCACAGTCAACGTGTCTATCTAATGTCCTGCGAGCTCAGTCCGACCCCACAACAGGTTCAAAAAGGGTCCTCACTAAGAGGTGAAGACTCCTGACAGATATCACAGGTCATAGGCACACGGTGGCCAAACATCCCCTCCCATGATTCGGCAAGGGAAGGGTAAAAGACCACTGTATCTAGCTAACTGTCAGTGCTACAAAAGAAAAACCTCAAAGGCTGGAAATCTATTGAGGCATTCACTACCTAAAATGCATATAAATCAACGTGAACAGTATGGATAGTACAAATGCAAACATGACTACAATAAAAATAAAATTGAACAACAACTGAGTAGCTATAATCAGTAACAACAATAAGTCACTATTTTAAGCAGATCTGAATTCATATTCATACACTTGAAACAGTCCTGCAGAACAATTGCTCAGGTCTTCTGGTTATACTGATGTTAGCTCTCAGATATTAACATAAAGAAACACTACCTGTTGATTAAAGCACTTAATTCTGGCTTTTTATGGCACATAATCAATGTTGGAGATCTATGGTAAAAATGGCAAACTTCAGTAAAACTTGAAAACATAGTAAAAAGTTAAACACCTTAAAACTTAATGTATACTTCAAAATCAAAACATTCAATCATTGTTACATTGAAGGATAGATTATGATGAAGACAAAGTAATATTGCAAACACTGTTTTTTTGTGCTAACATGTTTGGACAAGCAAAAAAATAATCAATATATTTTACACACAAACAACATAATTCTGGGGGAATCCAGTCTGGGGTCGAATCACATTGTAAAGTCTTCAGCCCATGTACTTAGATAGAGGGCCACCACCATGAAGAGGTTACTAGCACTTACAGTACATGGTGCTAATGTCTCTTGTTGTGATGTTTCTTTCGTCCTAGCACTCTAGTTTGTGTGTGGAAGATTAGGATGTGTCTGTTTTGAGAATATGTGAGCTTTTACGCTCTGGTGATTGTCTTATGTGGTCAGTTGTTGGGTGACTTTAGAAATAAAAATGTTATCACTGTTAATTTCATATAGAAAGCCAAATTATTTCTTTCATCAAACTGGTCTGGTAACATTATGCTGTGGGTTATCTAAGAACCATAACAAGGGTGTAAGCATAGTAATCAGAAATAAGACACACAATGCTTACCAGTGGGTTTTTAAACCACCAGTAGAGGTTGCCCTTGTGTTCTTATGTGTGTTCTTACTTTACTGCTAAGCACTGAAGTACTCGTCGACAAGGTCAGAGGTCACCTGTGCATAACCCACCGTTGGGAGAGTTATGTGTCCTTGTTGCTCCTGAGGCAGAGCTGCCTTCCTCTGTGTGTATAGCACTGAGAACAGGGGACAGGTTTTCACAATATCTCATCATTTCATCAGAGCACTCCTCTGTCTCTGGGAGTTTCCTTTTGTCTGGCCCTATTCCGGTTTATACCATCACCACTTGCAAACAAAATGCCATATGTCATCAAATTAAAAATATCATCTTCATAAGTATTTTGGTCCTTTTGATCTTCACAGTGTAATAAAACTTAAAACTTAATAAAACGTCTTTCCAGCATAGATAACATTAGATAACTAAAAAACAATAACACAACTGAAAACACATTTTCAAAATTTTGGGGTAATTTGAGAGTCCTTTTGTGAACCAATATCTGTTCACCTCTGCCAGCACTCCCCCCTTTGACACACATGATCCACACCATGTGTCAATTTAGCATAGAAAGGAAACAGATATTTAGGTAGGCATGGATTGTCATTAGGACCTATCCAGATGCCATGTTGGTTTTTTGCTCCTGCCAATTTCCATTGCTCTGCCCTGCAGGCCTGTGAGTTTCAGGTGTCATTTCTGTTGTGCGCGTCTGCAAAGAGGATGTGGTTAGTGTCGCCACGCGTTTGGCTGCTGCGTCCGCTCTCACCTTTCCTGTGGAAAGTAGATCAGTGTAATTAGTGTGAATTTCACATTTACACATAGAAAGTTGTTCTGGTAACACTACAGCATCCAGGAGATCAGCCACCAGCATGTGATGTGCTACAGGTTTTCTTGTAGCTGTCAAAAATGGTCTATTTCCCACAATGTGCCAAAATCATGCACTATACTATCAGTTATAGTTGCCGCTGCTCTCTGTCTGGTCCATCTGCTTCATCTGCTGCTGTTGGGAGAAGAGTAGCTGTATTGAGCACAGTACAATGTTTTACTGTTATATTTTGGCATATCCATCAGCATAGCATGATACCTCAACCACCTGGCTGCAGAGATGTGCAGTCTTCTGTTCCAACAGGAGTACAGACACTGAATATGGTACAAGCAATGTTAGATTTTTATGACCAACTAAATCTCTTGATGCCATAACAGCTTTTTCCGCAGCTACTGCTGCTCTTAGACAAATAGGAAACCCCGTTGCTACTGTGTAATTTAGGTGAAAAATAAGCAACTTGTCTCAATCTGTTACAATGTTTCTACAAAAATACAGATGCCATGTAACTAAGGATGGGAATTGAGAACCAGTTCCAGTTGAGAACTGGTTCCAAATTGTCTGATCCATCGGAATCTTATGCCTCTGAGCTTATCAATTCCTTTTATCGATTATGACAGTTGCGCATTGCAAAACATTGATGTCAAACTCATGCATCTACGCTGCTGGAAAGTAACTTGCAACAAGAAGGAGTCATGCCAGTAGGTCCAAGACAGCAAATAAAACACACCCAGAATAACCAAGAAGACCCGGTGCTGACCCGGTACTGTGACCAGACCGGGCTGTAGGAAGAGCCGCTGTTGTTTTTGCATGCATGCTTTCTGGTTGCAAGTGAACAACTCTTTTACCTGTGAATGTCATACCATGCTGTTCTGTATATTTTAAAACATTCATTGTAATACATCAAAGGCCTGTCTGTGTTTTCCCACTGCTGTATTTCAGTACTATGCCTCACCCATGGTCCCAAGTCTCTCCACTGCTTTGTTTTGCTTTTTGCTAGAGAGATGCATGGTGCTGAGTCATACATTTTTTGAAAAACTTTTGTTTGAGGGCTTCTGGTATTTCTACCCCCACTGCCCACATATCTTCTTTCCAATACAACCACCTCGTACTCAATTTGAACCACTCTTGCTCAAATGTGTCATTTTGCTCATGGGAAATGTGTGTAGTACAGTGTAAGTTTGTCTGCTTAATGTACTGCACTTCCAGTTTCTGCCTGTGTGTATGTGCTTGCTTCATTATCTCTGTGTTCACTGCTCTAGGATAATTTCCTGTCAATTTGCTAACTGTCACTCACACTATACCCAAATTAAACATCAGATTTCATCCCATTAGGTTTACTGGACAACATGATGACAGGAGAAAATCTATCATCTCTGACAGAGGAACTGTGTACCATTCTTTGACAGTATTGCCACTAGCTCCTGTAGTTACCATTGTTCTTCCACTCAATTTTGGAACGGGAGTTAAATCACATCTTTTCTCTTTATCACTGATTCTGTTGCCCCTGAGAGAACCAAAAAGTCAGCTTTCTGGCCTGAAACCTGTAGTGAAACTGTAGGCATAACCTTGTAAGCATCATGGGAGAACATTTCATAATTTGGTTTGTCTATGTTATCGTTATCACTGGCTTCATCTTTTTGTTCAAATGTTTTTTTATGGCTTTCTGCACTAATTGATATGTGTCTGTGTTTGTGTGAGTGTCTGTGTTCTTACTATCTTCCTGGTCATCTGGGTATCGATCGGTTACCAGCCTCGCACACTGTCAATCTCCGTCTGCTTTTAGCCGCAGTCTCAGGCAAAATGTCCAACTTTTCTGCAGATGAAACACTCACATCCAGTCTTCTCTCTACTTCTACCTCTGGCTTGTCCTCCACCTCCATAGTCTCATCCTCTCCCTCAGCCACAATCCCTGGCTTGAGTCTCATACAGCATCAACTGCGCCATTTGAAGTTTGGCCGCTGTGTCTTTGTTCTTTTTGGTCTTTTTCTTCTCATTCTCTCAGAACCTCCTTTCAACATGGATAGCATATCTTTCAACTGCTGCCAGTCTTCCTGTATCACAGTCAACACAATGTCTTTTTACCTCAGTCTGGATTTCTGGAAGCAGTCCTTTTATTAAGTAGGACTTTAAACGTGCTTCCTATGGTGTCATGGCTCTTTCTCTCTCTTGCTGATCTGGTGGCGTGAATTCACAGTTTGCTTTGTAGATTTTGGTCAGCTGCACCAGATAATCTGCTACAGTCTCATTTGGCTCTTGTTAGCAAGACGTGATCTTTTTCAGGTCCATTTGTGGTGTGAATCTGGTTCTGATGCATTCAAGCAACATTCTGCTGGTACGGATGGTCATCGCCTATGTTGTACCTGAGGTCATCCTGTGCAAAATTTTCAGCCACCATTCCCCACTTACACGCCATTATAGGAGGCGCTGTATTTCACCGGTCGTGGGGCAATGTTGGTGGATTTTTGAAGAAGCACTCAACCATATTCAGCTCCCCCAGCCTCTGTTGGAACTGGTACCTCAGAAGCCATTGCTTTCAGGGCTGATATTGTCCATGGGCGGTACACCTACTGTGTCTGCTCCTGTCCTTGATTATTTGGCTCCAGTGCCCATCTTTCATGGGAAAGATCTCATGAAAGGAGGCGCTGTAGGTCTCCACCTGTCTCGCTTTACGTGTGGTGAGCAGGTCCTGTCTGTCCTGCTTGAGGGCTCAACAAATGTCCAGCTGCCCTCATGAGCCTGCCTGTTATGGTCCAGTCCATTCCAATGTCAACCACAGGAGGTTTGGATGGTGTTGGAAGCGCTGGGGGTGCAGAGGGTGTTTGTTTCACTGCTGTTGCAGCCTCAGGGTGCGTCCCAAATGGGTTGGAGGGACTCCAGTCCATATAATGGAGGCTGAGGAGTTTGGGAAGGAGCTGGAGGTGCCCCATGGCCACCTTCTGGTACTGTCCCTGCTGCTGCAGTTGTTGCCGTGGCTGCGGCTGCGGTTGGCATCTTAGTGGCGGGGCTGTTATCCAGGCCGAGATCCTTAGATGCTTTAAGACACTGCGCAGATCTTTAGTAAACCCTGCCTGCACTTATGCCTGCATCTGTTTACTCTGCCTGTAATCTGTTCCTTTCTGCTAATCCAACACAAATATATTTTGCTCTGGGAAAACCATGAAACAAGTTTTGGGAGTAATCAAAACACAGATGAAAACTTTAAAGAAACGGTTTGACATTAATCAATTGTCATAAAATTAAATTCACTGTGTTTGGTAACCGTCTACTATTAAAGTCATGATCAATGATGTTGAAATTGAAAGAGAACAAATACTTCATACTCTGTTGGAACCCACACATAAATCATGTTAAATCAAAAATGTCTAAATCCATAAAACTAAAGATATCTTGAACCAGAACTCACTATATATACTGTATTGTTCTCTTATACTTCCGTACATTACTGGGAAAACTTTACACACTATACACAAATTTAGTGTATGTGTCCTGTCTGAGGAATGTGTGTGTGTGTCCTTCTATCCTTCCCACAGCTCCACCCTCAGGCTGGGGTGGCTGCCCTACTCCTGCAACAACCGTTCCAACTTCCGGTGCAGAGGCAGACACACGTGCAATCAGCAAAAGCAAACATCTGGTCTTCCTCTTATGCTCAAGGTGGCAATTTGGCATATAGCGAACTGACAGAATCAACACCAAATTTAATGAACTGTCAAGGACACAAACGACTCGACTCAAACATCAGCTGTCAAACCAAAAGCACTGCCCAACAAATTATTTTTCTTTCTTTTTTTTTACTTGGCTAGACTGTAAACTCACATTTCCTAAAATGTTTTTCATATCCAAATTTAATTCCTGTCTATTCTCTCTGTCTTTTCTACTTTCCTCTGCCTCGGACTAAAGCTTCCGTCTGGCAGAGAACCGACTGAGTACAGCTCTGCTCCCCATGTCTTTCCCTCATGCGTTGGACCATGGGTGGGTAGTTTTGGTACCCATAACGATCCTGTCACAATTATGTATAACTTTATATCACAATTATCTAATGTATAATAAATTCTTAAATGATATCCTATGGTATCAACAAACTAACCGTTCTTACAACAATACAGCTTTTAATAAGGAAAGGAAACCCTCTTTTGTTTTAAGTTCTCTCTTTCTCAAACTCCCATAAAACTGCAGGTCTGTATAAAACTCTCAGTTCTTTTAAATCAAGGCTGAAGTAACCTTTCTCGTATTTTATCTTATTCTATTTTAGCTTATTTTTATTTTCTATTCTAACTCTTCAATAACTATTTTTGATTGTATTTTTAAATGTCCTTTTATAATGTGCTTCTTTTGCACTTTGTCTTAATGTTTTTAATGTTTTATGTAAAGCACTTTGAATTGTCTTGTTGTTGAAATGTGCTATACAAAACTTTCCTTGCCTTTCCTTTCTCACATACATACACCACGCACACACATAGCCTACACCAACCAGGCAGACAACTCTGCTGTCCATATTTATCTTCCATATCATGGATGAGTCATTGGCTTTCGTTTCTTTCTAGTTTCCTTACTACATTTTTCTCTTATTTTTTTTAAATGTTGTTCCTTCAATATTTCTTCCTAGTTTCTTTACCACATTTTCCTATTTTTTTTGTCTTTCTTCTTTGCTACTTTACTTTTCTTTTTTCCTTTACTACTTCATTTTTCCTTTAGGCCTATTTCTTTTTGGATCCCATTATAGCATCTGATTGAATTACCCAGTAAAATCAATAAGTTGTCACTTGTAGCAGACCCGTCTCACTCTCACAGCTTGGTCTTTTCTAAACAGTTATTATTTTAAGAAATAATAAATCATTTCAGAATCACAAGTCTGTCTCTTACCGGACAATCTCTCTGACTAACTGGAAATCCAAGGTTGGACTCTTTCTCACAGAACAGAAGGTTATACAGGAAAAACATCACATGTACTAGGCTTGTGCCAATTGGCGATGGGATCATATATCGGCGATTTAAGGGATAATCAACGATATACGATCCAATTTTTCCAATGCTGATATTAAGGCGATTTTATCTAACTTACTATCAGAACTAAAATGTGTTATACAAGTAGCGTAGCTCCTTTAAGGGATAGCTCAGTGCATAGCGAGTGTGCAGTCGAGAGAGAGCGGGTGTAATTATGTATTTTTTCAGTGAATAAATGCTAAAACTCCTTAAGACCTAAGCCAAGTTCTCGTGTCTTGCTTGCCATCTAAAGTGAAGGGGGTTAGCCCCGAAGACCAACTATTCCCGCTGAGATTGTCTCATTTTAGTGAGACAATCTTTAGATTTGTTGTATTAGTCTTATTGTTGTTCCTAAAGGGATTTATTTGAACAAGTCTTTGTACTGCAATGGTGTATTTATAATAAATGTGAACCCCTAAGGAAATGGTATAATACATAACTTTTGTACAACTTTTTATTCTTGTACAACCATTGTTTTTTTTGTGTGTGTGAGAATGGTACAATTCTGCACAAAGTTCCAGAGAGGAATGTGTGTATAAACATTGCCATGTGGCCAAAGCTCTGTTCACTGTGGCATCTGTTCGTGCCATTGTTATTCTGACTGTATTGTAGTACAGATATAAACAGAAGACTTTTTTCAAGAAACTGTCAAGCAGGCAAAATAAATGTTTGTTCAAACATTCAAATGATATTATGAAGGTAATAAATGTATGCAAACAAACACCTTTTTTGAGTTTTCTTCTGCACATTTCACAGAAATGTTATGTCTGACAAGGCATCAGTGTGCACAGTTGTCTTAAATGTCCTTCTCCACCGTCTGAGAGCGGAACAAAGATGATATAAGCTACTATCAGGAAATCTCTAGAAGGCTCTGGCTAAATTAATTCCTTCCTCTTTGCTGTTTCCAGAACATTCACATACAGCTAAAAAGCAGTGCTCAAAAATTGTTAAAATGCCTGTAGCAAAGCATAGATACACTGAAGCCCCTGCTGTAGACTACAGTATGACTGGTGTCTTTTTACGTGCTGAAAAACTCCACTGACAAATTCAGTACCCCTAAAGAATGAAGCTTGTAAATATGGTCTGATTGTTTTGCCACACAGCACATTCACATCATCTTGGTTTCTCAGTTTGAAAGGCTTACTGCGACCCATAATCAAAAATTGAGCGTAGTGTTAGTTCAGGCAGGCCACAAAGTCAAGCTTAGCTCACAAACCCTTGCTTCAGTCTGCCTATCCTTGCTGCTTCCTCTGCAAGCCGTCTTGCAAGCCGCCTCCACCCCAGCTCCTCCTTTACATGCTGCGTCTGACTTAATTAATGTAATTTCTGTTGTCATTGTTGCCTGCTCTGTTCTGTACCTGGAGTCTTTGCTGCTGCTCTGCATGCCTTAGGTTTTCCATGTAAGCACATGGAAGGGCAGGAAGGTCCCAGAACAAAACCATACCGCCAAATATAACTTACTGCAGATGGCAACAAAAGTTTTCTTTGACGAGAGTGCTCCTGACTGAAATGCATACAAACAACCCACATGCCATGTGTTTATGATGCCATGCATGCCTACATGAGGCCTAATCCGCAGAGCCAGGATCTGCTTAATCCATCAGAATGAATCTATTCTGACTGATGGAGAGTCTGGCAGAATATATACTGTACTATGAGAGAATATATATATACTGTACTACAGGAGATGAACTCATTTTAAGCTCAGTCTCAAGTCCTTAAATTACTGCCCATCTGTCCTGCCCACCTGGCTACTGGACCATCAAACAACTGGCATTTTTTGTACAATTTTATGTTTGTTTTCTCCCCTTTTCCTCTCTTTTTTTTAATTTTCAGGCCTGATCCATGTCACATAATCCAGCCCTGACCTGTTTACTCTCTACTGTGCATTTTCATTGTCCCCTATTTAATATCTGAGCGGCTCAGCAAAATCAGGGAATAAGACCACAGACTGTAAAGAATAGATAACCACTTGGTTTAATGCATTTTTTTTGTCATGCTAAATTCTGTGTTCGGCAGTATTATTTCAAACCTCAGGGGGGCAGTATTGACACTTAAAATGACTCTTCTCTAGTAAACCATGGACAATTGTTACCCAGCAACAGATTACATGTTTTGAAATTAATTGCTAAATAACATTACAAAATTACTGGTGGTTTATTTTTGGGATTGAACAAAACATGCTTCAAAGAAGAAAATGTTATTTACTTAGTAGAGACATTGATTTAAATTATGTAGGCATATATTTTCTTTAATAATTATTTTACTTGGTAGTTTTGAATGTCAGAATTTAGTTTTTAAATGAAGAGACAAATAGAAAAGATTAAATTAGGTGTGTGTGTGTCTGTGACTACATGCATGTTCACTAAATACAAAACAAACACTTTTTCAACCCCTATTTTGCCTGAGGTCAGGGAAGGTGATTCAATTTTCCATTTCATTTATGATCATATTAACTGCTCCAAACCTTGTCCACAGGCCCTTTGTTTATGCCAGTAAATTAATGTTCAGATGGCGCACAGAGAGAGAGAGAGAGAGGGAGTCATCCAACACAAATGAGCCCTTAACAGAAACAGGTGGTGCCACTGAACTATGTTCCATGGCAGCTTGTGACTCACTCACTTTCTCCTCCTCTGTCATTTTTTTTCCACAGAAGCTTTCCGAGGTAAAGAACGCAGAACGCCCTCATATTTGTATAACACCATAAGACTGAAAAGGATGTAAATACTGGTGTGTTATCCTGAAGACCTCAGGAGTAATGTGTAGGACGGATGTTAAGAAAACATTCATTGTTGCCAATTTCTCATATGATAAATAGAATCGGCATCTGTTTATTAGCTAAGTATGTAAGCTTACAAAGAATGTGTCTTGGTGTTTGCTCCCACAAACGTAACATAAAAGAATAAAAATAAAACAAACGTAAGGTAATAATAATAATGAAATAAACAAAGTAATATTAAAATTAAATAAAAAATGTAAAATCTGTTTACAGAATGGAATGATAATAGTTTTGAAATGGGACATAAAACTTGAAATTAGATATTGTACAAAGAAAATAGAGACTGTGCTATGGACAAAGAAATGAAGTGTATGAAATATATGAAGCTGACAAGAGCAAAAATTTAACGCAACGTACAATGTTAAGTTCAGTTTGATGAAATATATGAAAGTGACAAGTGCAGGGATTAAACGAGGGATGTGAAATGTAAAGTCCAGTTTGATAACATCAGAGCAATACTGAATTCTACCTTACTCAGAAAAATCCCACGTCAATCCCACATCAAGCAAAACAGTTCTAGAGAAAAGCTATTAAATCACAAATATCAAAGTCTCTTTGTCTCACTTAAGGCAATTATCAGTATGGCACAGCTGGCAATCATTCTCAGTGCCCAGCATGACTAATTTCAATTTCATGTCTATTATGAGAGAGACGGCAGGAGAAAGACTAAATTGTAGAGAAAAGAATCTATGGGGTTTTTTTTATATCACTAATAAACCGTGCATTTAGTCAACAGCCTGCTGTCCTCCCCACTTGAGAACCAGCAGACTTTGGAGTATCACATATTGTTCTCGTGGGCAGCTTGCCTCTGCAGGAAAGGTGTAAATGAGTAGAGCTGTGACTTGGTTGCTCATTCACCATATTGGCTCTGATCCAATGGACAATATGCTCACAGTGTCTGATACGTCTGGATCGTTGTCTGTCTACCTGTTTATTTATTTCATTCTTTGTTATGCAAAATAACACAAGACTCACTAAGACTGGGTTATTCTTACTTTTTAAAATATCTGCCGGCTCTTACTGCATTCAATAATGTTCACTGTAAAAAAAAAAAGGTAAAAAAAACAGTAAAAAGTCTGGCAGCAAAAGTTACCAAACACTTACCGTCAAATGACAGTAAAAAACCTTTAGTTATTATACATTGATTTTTTTAAAAATACGGATATTTACTTTGGACATTGTCTGCATTTTTACGGTCCAACTGTTGTAAAATAAAGAAGAAACCTCATTATAAAACATCGCTGGAATGTTAAATAAATGTATAAATCTGCACAAAAATCTATCTACAAGAACTCCCCATCAAAGTACAGATTTCTGGTTGTAAAAAACAGAAAAATGTGTAAAAATTACATTCAAATTACCCTCCTTTAACACCCATTAATAGTATCTTGAGAGCTTTCAGTTTTTATTATATGTGATTATCCAATCTATTTATAGTAAATTCCTGGTAAATGTAGGTTTTATACCGTACAAAAAAAATAAGATCATGTGATAATA
The DNA here is from genome assembly GCA_038419695.1 of Scomberomorus guttatus. Lineage (NCBI taxonomy): Eukaryota > Metazoa > Chordata > Actinopteri > Scombriformes > Scombridae > Scomberomorus > Scomberomorus guttatus. Next base: position 10,842,149 of record CM076458.1, read on the forward strand.
GCTTACAAAAACTTTGTATTTTGGTAATTTTAATGATCACTACTTTATATAAACATTATTTGACAACAATTACAACCTATTCTCCAATATATTTACAGACTTTTCCCATAAATGTATGGGGTATACTTTATATAAACGTCATTTGATAGTAATTAAAAGCAAGTATCCAATATATCTACATACTTTTCCCATTGATGTATAGGGTTTACTTTATATAAACATTATTTGACAGTAATTGCAAGCAACTCCCCAATATATCTACAGACATTTCACATTAATGTATGGGGTTTTGTATGTACAAAAACCAGGAGGTCTATGTAAAAGTATCCTTTATATCAACTTTTTTTACACTGAATAAATATATATCTATATATAATATATCTATATATAATATATATATATATATATATATATATATATATATATATATATATCACATTTTTTTTGTACAGTATAAAACCAATATTTACCAGGAATTTATTGTAAATAGATTGGATAATCACATAAAATTAAAGCCTAACACTCTCAAGATACCATTAATGGGTGTTAAAGGAGGGTGATTTGAATGTAATTTTACACATTTTTTTTGTGCTTTACATCCAGAAATCAGTACTTTGATGGGGCGTTCTTATGGATGAATCGGATAATCTTCTGAATTTACAAAAGAATACAGAATAAAAACAAGCCTTTATTTAAATTAGGTAATTTTAATGTATTTCTGTAAAAATTTTTATTTTTTGTGCAGATTTATACGTTCATTTAACATTCTAGAGCTGTTTTATAATGACAATTCTTATTTATTTTACAACAGTTGGACTGTAAAAATGCAGACAATGTCTAGAGTAAATATCTGTATATTAAAAAAAAATTCTCCGTAAAATAACCAAAGGTTTTTTACTGTCATATTACGGTAAATGTTTGGCAACTTGCTGCCAGACTTTTTACCGTTTTTTTTACGATTTGTTTTTTAACATTTTTTTACGTTAAATTTAAAGTTTTGCTGTAAAGAAAAACAGAAAGTTGCCTTAATTTTACATTCAGCAATAGGATGTGAAAAATTTGTATTTTTACATAGAATTCAATGTAATTTACACTCCAGACCATTAAACAATTGTATAATCCTGTTAAAAAACTACAATATTCCATTATATTAATTCACAGATTACAGCCTTTATTTTATGGTTAATATTTTTTAATAAAAATAATTTGCTGTGTTTCTATGGCATTTACACTTAATGTAAAAAAACATTTTAAAAAAACCCGTAAAATAATACAGTAAATTTCTGTGAAAAAAAATTTTTTTCTGTGAAAATTTTTTTTTTTTCTTCTATAGAAGATACAGAATAGAGTCAAAAGCTTTCTGGGCGTCCAATGTCATGACAGCTGCTTGAGTGTTTTTACTCCAGTCAGAATACAATATATTCAACAAGCGATGCACATTAAAAAAGGAAAGCCTGCAGAAAGGAAAGCCTGCAGAAAGATTGTACTCTAAGTATAATTGACCAAAAGACGCAAACTTGTTGTCTAAATAGAAGTCCTTTATGCACTCAAGCCCTTTTATACACCATATAGCAAATTTGTTGTTCAGCAATGCTGGAATAAGGGCATGGTTGTGGCAAAATGATGTATATTGAAATACTAGGGACTTTGTTAGATATGTTTAATTTGAGTAAGAATCTTCATTTCTGAAAAAAAAAATGAACTCAGTGAAAGTGGAAAAAATATCCCAAATATGCTCTATTGATAGTGTTTTAAAGCGAGGCACAAGGGTTAAGTTAAATTGAGCAAACATTAGCTGCAGCTCAGCTAGCAGCCCCTCCCAGAAGTCCTTCATCAGAGAAACATTGATTTTTTACGTGAAACTGCTTTATTCAGTGTTTTTACGAGTTTTACTCCCCATGTACGTTTGCTTTGGAGAGGAGGAAATCTCTGCGGATAATTCGGCCTCCTGAACAATGAACACTTAAGTAATCCTAACCCGGAGAAGCTGGTTATTTAACGATGAAGACAGCAACACCCATGATCCCACGCTGCTTCACAACATCATCACACTCCGTCTTTTCTTATTGTTTTGATTGAGCAACCCCTGGCGGTTGACATTACATATTGTGCGTTTAAGGCCTAGTAACGTGGGTTACAGAATCATTACTTAGATATAAAAATAACTTCAAACACTTCAGATCCATTATACAGTTGAATTTAGAATTAGATTATGAAAAAGAAGGCGGTCATTGACATTGTAAATCCAGAAGAAACACTTGAAAATGAGTGCAATGAGTCCTCTTTTATTTACTGCGTTGTGTCATGAAGCTGACAGTTTTGTTACATGAATAGATTTCAAAGCAGATATATGGTGCACCCAGAACATTGTTTGTTTGTAGGAAGTTGAACAAATGTGTCACCAAATTCTGACATTTGAACACTGGATGGATGGAGTTTTGATTTTTTTTTTTTTTTTTTTTGGGTAAATTGCGCTTTTACAGCTACAGCATGCCAATAGACTTGAAGTTTGGGTTGTTCAAGAATGAGGTTTTCTTTTAATAAACTGAGCTTATATACATGAAAAATTATAAAATGATAAACATGTATATAGTTTGCTTTGTGTTATTGTTTTTCTTGATTTTTCTGTTGTTCAAAAATATTTTTAACTATGAATTAATATAAAACATTGTATAATATTCTTGTTTAATGGATATTATTATTTCCCAATCCAAAGAATTCTTGTCTTTATGTCAGTTTCTCAATGTTTAAAGACCAACAAAATGGCTTTCAAAGGTTTTCTTTTGGTCATGTTTTTTGGATGGGATGCAATAGAAATGAGTCACCATGGCAATTACCATATAATACATGTAAAACTGAATCTTTTATTTCTTTTCATTTATGTATTAAAACAAAATTCTTTTTTTAAGATACATACACACCCATGTATGTATGTATGCAGATCTGATAGATAGATAGATAGATAGATAGTCTTTATTGTCCCACAGGAATCCCAACTTGAAGTTTGGGACGGTTAAGCTGAAAATTGCAAATACTGCTCATCAATGAAAAGACCACTGATGCAACCATTTGGGTTCAATGTCACTGTTTTTATCATCATCCTTCAATGTTTACTAATGTATGTATGATGGTGGTGTAGCTACTTCTAATGCCAATTTGCTGGAAAGTAATACTGCTACCACCATTGAGAACTAAGATAGTTCTGTGAGCGTGCATGCGTGTTCTGTGATGTAACAGACATCTGTGATATGTATGTCTGTGATGTCTCAAAGGTCAGTTTTCTAGAATCTTCATGATACATCAGCAGCCTTGTTAGAATCCAAGATTCACAGTGGCAGAATATCTAGAGACAAAACCATAGACATTTGTGAGCATCGAGGACTATGGAAGAGCAACAAACAGATAACATTTCTGTATTTGAAGATACATCAGTAACAACCAGAGAGATGGAAAACACTGAAGACAGACCAGTGACAATCCTCGCATGGCAATGTGCAGATATGATGAAACGTAGCAGCACTATCTTGGTTAAAATGAACTCAGTATAAAGCAGCTCCCCAAATTTGTCAGTAGCCAGCAAGATAGTTGGCTAAACCCTTTTTTACTGTGGGAAGACAAATTATTTTGGGGAAGCCTCTTTTTTTTTTTAAACAATTTTTTTTTTCAACTTTATTGGTCAAACGTAATACACAGCACACAGATAATACACGTATACAAGAAAACCATCACACACAACCGTTGAACAAATCAATAAAGGACAAAGATCAACATAAAAGGCGCAGGAATAGTATTATAAAAAAAAAAAAAAAAAAAAACACAAAAAAAACAATCCCAAAAGAAATAAGAAAACTGAAGATAATAAATAATTAAATAAATAGAAATAAATAAGGACGACATTCCTGCGCTGGCCATTTGGCTTTTAATTGTGCAGCTCTTCTAGACTTAGGTTATCGGACCGAATGGGTCAAATTCTGATGGTGAAATGAGTCATTTTGCGGAGGTTGTGTGATGCTCAAAATTTATCCACTGTTTTACACAAATCCTAGTGGACCGTCAAAACATATCTGTTTTTACAGGCCCTCTCTGTGTGCCTGTCATTCAGGGAGCGCATGAGAGCTGCTACATGCCTGTGTAAACCCTTGTTATTGCCTTTTAACTGGTAAACTTTCAAAAAAAAATTGTAGTTTTGATATCGGAAAAAACACATCTTTGACTCTCATTAATAAACAAACCTGCTCTTTATTGGGTTAGTGTATGTCTAATATTGTGAAATTGTGAGTATTTCCCTAGGGTGGTGTAGTCAGGCTATATCCTTAAATCTTAGACCTAAGCTCCTGCTCTCACCACATGTGCAAACTGCGTACTGTTTTAAACCCTGATGGCGAATTGAGTCCAAACATGTGCACGTGAATAAGTGCATGTGCACGTACATGTGATTAAGCCCTTGACATCAAAATCTCATTCCAGCCAGATACCCAAAGTTTAGATTAAACTGAGTTAATTAGTTAAAAAAATGAACTCAGTGAAAGTGGAAAAAAATGTTAATATATAATAGTTTTATGGCTGTTTTTTGATGGGGACCTTTTAGGTCCCCAATATGCTCTATTGATAGTATTTTAAAGCAAGGTACAAGGGTTAAATAATAAACGGGACAGGAAATCTCCCTGTCTCACACCCAAATATAGACTAATTGGCTCTGATGAGGTATTATTTGTCATAACAGAAGATTTAGGAGAAGGATAAATCATTTCAATCCAGTCCACAAAACTCTTCCCAAATCCAAACCTCCTCAAAGTTTCAAATAAATAAGGCCAGAAGATATAGAGGCCTATATGAGATTGTGCAGTAAATATGGCATTGATTTTGAAAACTGACTCTGTGCCGCTCAATAAAAAGTCTCAGGCTAAAAACTGAACTACTCCCATTAATTTTCCTCTCAAAGTCCTATTAGCTTCAAATTTATATGTATTGAACATTTTCCTTTTCAGGATAAGCAGGGCTTTTAAAAAAAAAAAAAAAAAAGAAAAGAAATATTTGATGAGAATAATTGTCTTTGAAATTTATGATGGATTATATGCATTTAGAATTTAGAAAACCATCTGTGATGAAATATGTTTTATTGGAATTCTGAAGGTGTTAAATATGATCATCATTGAAATCTATTAGCTTTGTGGTGTAACTGAAAGAAACTATGGGCTAATCAATAACAGAACTGATAAAGTGCAGCAACAAACATTTACTCAAAGTAACTTTTAATCAACTTTTACTGGACTCAAACTGACCTGTATGACTTCATATGGGACAAAACCTAGAATATGAATAGTTGACAAAAGCATCATAAGCAATAAATAACTTTGGCAGGTAGTATTTAGTGACTTGTTTACAGCCTCCATTAAGAGACAATTTTTATATACACATATTGCTCGGATAAGTAGCTCTTTATACTCAAAAGGAGAACTATTCATATTTCAACTTATAGCGAGATACACTAATTGGTTCATGTGTCATTTGAACAGAGGAGAGGACGCTGGCCCTCCACTGGGACATGAAGGCTTAATAAGCCAGAGCATTTTTAAAATTACAGTTATATTGATTTCAACCTTGCAGGCTTTCTGAAGAAGGAAAATGTTCTAGTCCCAAATTAAGCTTAGTTGCAACATGAAGACTACTTTTTATATCCTTTTTCTTTTGCTGCTTCCAACGCAATTAAGTGACTCAGCGTGTTTCCATTCGACTTTTGTTAACAAATCATCTTATTGCTGTCAGAATTTAAAACTATTTCTCTCTGGGCTGTTGTCAGCTTTCAGTGTCTGACTTATGGATCCCAAAGTATCCCCTTCCAGGTATCTCTTCAGCTTTTCCCATACCGTGCACTCTTTATCAATTAAATTAATTTTATTAAAAGCCCTTTAATCAGTCTCCCTTGATTAAAATGTGTGGGCCCAATCACATGCGCTTGTTGTTGCACGTTGGCAGACAATGAAACAGTGTCAGTAGATTTTACTGTAACAACAGGATCGCAGGTGAAAAGTGTTTCATTCTTGAAAAAGCTCAGATAAACGGGGATTTCATTTGGAGGCCCACACGGCCATTATCAGTCAAACTGCAGCTAAGGCCAGAGCTCACACTGCAAATCAATGACACGCTTCATTTGCTTCCCTCAGACAAATGTGTTTGTGGTACGCAGTGACACACACACACACACAAACACACACACACAAAGAGAGCCCTGGAGACTTGGTATTGTTTTCTGCTAATGTAAAATGTTGTGGCCTGTGTTCCAAATACTAACCTCTTGGATAAGACGTGATGTGTAGTGACTGTAGGGTGTGTCTATGTGGGTGCATGAGAGATGGCGGAAGCGAGTGGTAAGATATTTGGATTCTATGTGGCTATAGCTCAGTCTTACTTCATCCTTCTATCATTTTAAATCTATTTGGCCTGTTTTTTTTCTCTCCTACTCTTACTACACCTCTTTCCCTGCTATGTCTCCATCTGTCACCGTGTGTTCTCGTGGCCTCTGAGCTCTAAGCACAGCAGAGTGAGCAAATCACAGTGGACTGCCAATACAGGCCACACTATGACATATAGTGTAACTACACACACTCTAAACACACGCTGACACTGTCCGCTGCACACTAACATGCACTTTACAAGATCTAGAGTAACAGCGGAGAGAATGGAAGGTAAGGGGTAAAAAAAGAAAGATGGTAGAAGGTATAGAAGAGGGGGGAAAAAAAGGTAAAAGAGCAGAGGAGGAAAGGAGAAAGGGGGAGGGGATGGACTTGGCTGGGTGTGTGTTACATGGGACACAGTGTCGCTCTCCCTCGTCCTCCTGCAGCTCTACTGGAACACTGATGCTAACACATGATGACTCTCGCTGGAGGGGATACGGGTGGGTGGAGAGAGGGATGGCAAGGAGGATGGATTGGAGGTAGGATGAGAAGGAACCCTCCAGAATCCGTCAGCCTCCTCCTCCTCCTCCTCCTCCTCCTCTCCCATACCAGATAAGCTCAGCAGGCGGAGCAGGCGGGGGAAATGGGAAGAGGGAGGGAGGAAGAGCGACAAAGAGAAATAGATGATGGCATACATAACAATGAGCAGTTTTTTATTTGGTGCATTTAGGCCCATTTGCCGAGCTCTAGTTCTTTTTCGTTTATGTTCACTGCTCATGGACTTTTGATGAGCTTACTCAGTAGTTTATGGAATTATAGTGGAAATAGAGTAATTTAAACAGATGCTGTGTTAATCTGTGGATATCAGGGCAAAGCTCTTTAGTAATCAAGGCATCTCAGACAGCAGGAGGGCAGTTGGTAAGTCATGCTTACAAGCTGCGTCGTACAGTAAACGAATAAAAACATATTGCCACATATAACTTTCCTACACTAGAGATGCATACCAAAAATAGCTAAGAGATCACTTCATCTGTTGACGCTGAATCTATAGCAGCGTCTTCTCCTGAGTCACAGATGGCTCTCTGTTTGCAGGGAGTAATCAGCATGCTGACCTTCACTTTTAATGTTGTATCTCCTCGGCAGCAAATTTGAGCCAGATGCGGTGTTGCCCCATGAAATCTGAGTTAGGAATAGATTCAGGGCCTTAAGTGGTGCGTCTAATATGTTTGAATATGAATGCCACAGTGATTATGAGCTTACCAGGAGTTTAATTCGCCTGCCCGCCATAACCCCATTTTCTAATCCTCCAATGTGCATGAAAATGCTCACCAACCAGTTTGCTGTATCTGCGTGAAAAAATGAGAAATTTGGATATACAAATGGTCTTGATCTTTGCACTCTCTTTAGAGGTGATGATGATGCAGTGTCAGTATGTCTCACACAGGGAAGAGTTAAAGTGACTTTCCTCCTGTAGGCTAAATGTAGCCCATGGTGCAGCACTACCCCTTACCCCCCTTTTAAACAGCATGACTCAGGGGTCCCATAGGCGCAGCTGCAGAATCCGTTGTCCACTGAATAGATAAACACTCTGTCGCCTCTCCTCGGGGCGCCTTGTATAACACTGAGAGAGACAAAAACAAATAGAAAGTGACACCGCCTCACTCTGATGCTCCCCTATGGAGTCTTGAGAGGAGACAATACTGCTGCGGGAAATATAAAACTGAAAATGACTCTGTGATTATCAGAATTCGCTTCTGCATGGCCCAAGAGTGCAGCCTTCAGTGTATGTTTAGCTGTAATTTAGCCATGCACTTGACCTTTTATGCCTTTGGCAATCCTGTTCCTGTGGGCCACTGATAAAGAGGGTGTAGTAAGGGGAGATAATTACAAACACACACACACACACACACGCCCAAACATAACGTATTGTTTTCTGGCTATAAACTGACAGGGTTTTGCATTTAATTATGTGCCATAATGTCTAAAACGCGCGAGGGATAGACGCAGATGCAGTCCATTCATTATGTCGCGCAATATGTCAGAGTTGTCACCCAGCTCATTATTGTGTGGTCCACTTGCACCTGCGCTCCTGCAAGAGAGGGCTACACCTCACCAAATAAGGAGATGTGTGAGACCCTTGATGGGATGACGTTGAACGTGAAATAGGAAAGAACCGGAGTGTTTAGATGGAGACCAAAACCGGAGGGGAAACACCGGGCTAATCTGGTTACATAAGAAACCATTGGATTTGCTGAACGTCTCTGCACTAATCCGTTGAATGTTCAACTGTCCCGCGGCGGAGTAACACAAGACACACTTGTGGCTCTGAAGGCACAGATGCGCTTCATGCACAGGGAGCGCATGAAATAAGATAAACGCACAGACTGGTATATTTGACGTCTATACATTTAAAAGCCTCCCCGCAAAAGCTGCTATGCCTCACGCTGCAAACTCGAACTGGCGGCTTGTGCTGTTCGCGCCCGTGACGATTCCGCTGACGCGCCACTAGCCGCACCACCCAGGAGACAGAGAGGAGAGCTGTGCGCGACGGAACGAGCGGGGAACTGACTGGAAACCGGTCTCTCTTTCTCTTTCTTTTCTCCCTCCTTGACGACTGTGGAAGGACGCCTGCTGCGCAATCCCCGTGGACGATATTCAACAAAGCGACAGTAATTCACCAGTAGCATCACCCAGGCTCTTCTGCAGAGATGGAGGTACCAGGCTTGGCGCACAACATCACCAGTCCATTAAGTCCCTGCGAGGGGATGATCAAGGACCTGAGCTTGGACGCCATACAGTTATGCGAACGAGATGGTAAAAAGAGCTTTCATTGTGCTGTGTCTACTTGTCAGTGTGGTGTTGAGACATTTGCGCTAATTGTCGGTGCATTCGGGCCTATTGTTAATTTTCAGAGCCGCTACAACGCATGCAGCGTGTTTTGTCATTGGTTTTAGCTTCATGCTGAACCCTTATTGTGTGTTTGGAGGGAATAGGGGCCGGTCGCTCCACCGGTTCTTTGGATGAAGGGATGGATGGATGGTGCGTGTGTGGAATAGCAGAGTGTCTTTTCTGTGGCAACAAGGTTTTGCTCATCCATAAGAGAGAGGTCTCTGTTCAAAACAAACGTATATTCCTGCAAACTGAGCATTTGCAGGCGATAAAACAGTGTTGAGTGATACAGTTCTTTATTTCAGCACCACAGACATGGACAGAGGCCGGCAGCCACCCCGCCTATAACCGCTGCTTCTTGTCTTTTTTCTAAGGGAGCTGCAATTTATTTGCACAGAGTGAATAAAAGCCTGTGTGGTTCTAAATTGCTCAATTTATAATCTTATATTCCAACATTAACTTATGAAAAACTCTAATTCATCAAGTCATCCAGCTGCATGTATGCTGGATAGTCTATAGTTGACTTCTCAGAATGCAAAAGTTTTCTGAATATTTACCATCAAATAAAGAATTTATATGATTGTGATCATACATTAGAATACATCTGTAAGCCAGTTACATGTCGTCAAAATAGAGAAGCAGTTTTTACATGAGCAGGCTGAACCCTGATGCGAATTTAATGGTGGGGGGGAAAAAAAGCAAGTCATCATCAGGAGAAAATGAGAGGCTCAAACATGGCTGCACCCACATGTGTGTGTGTGCACAGGCGGTGCAGCCCTACACACCCATCAGTGCAATTACACACAATCGTTTCCACCTCTGAGTCAAGACGCATGGCCACAGAGATCCCTTTTTAATTAAGATTCTTGATTACTGACATGAAATGAGATCACACCTTTTCATGGATGGATGGATTTAATTGGGCTTTTTTTTTTTTAACTTCACCAGATTTTCTTGATATGTGTGTGGATTGGCCGGTTAGAGCCAGTTGGTTTACACACTATCCATCCTAGAGTCAATGGTGTCTTTACTGAGCCTCTAAAAGACCCCCAGCATCTGATCACAGTGCAGTCATTGTGCCTCATTTCCTCATCTGCCAGAGCTACTCCTCATAATGTAATAGCCTACAGCAGGATGCAGTTTATATCCTCTTAGTGCTTTGCTGGCCTGCTTTTAAAGTTGTAATTTTAATAATGGTATACTGTAGGCTGTGGCTGGACTTCTCTAATGGACCCTGTGCCAGCTTTGTGCCTCTTATGCTGCAGGTGTACTGGCGAGCTTTTTTTTTTTTTTTTTTTTTGCCGACAAGCTTGGCATTTGCAGCACAACAGCCACTTTCCTATTTATCGAGTAGTTTACCGGGTGTAAATAGTGTCTCTGTTTCCTTGAGACACCCACTTACTCCCCCCTGTTTATGGAGCAACACAGTCACAATGTCTACCTTTCTTTGCAGATTCTGCAGAACAATTGGTGGTTGTCATATAGCCAAGTAGTTTCTAGAAATGCTAGTTTAGAGAATAAAGCTCTACTAGAAACACTCATATAATCATCACTGTGCAATTCATAACAATGCTATAAATGCATAAATGCCTTGCATCCACTCTAATGCAAATTCAGTCTGATCTCCAAGATTTGGTTTGACAGACACATGTGGTAGACACAGTAAAATACTTGTAATCCAATAGAGTATTCCTTCAGTAAATAAGTGAAGCTCGTGATGCTAAATTCTGTGTGATGGTTTGTGGTGTTGATTGGATTATATTGGTGTTTCTGTTATTTTGACCACCTCTGTATTTCTATGTAGCTTAAAATGACCTCCAGACACCTCCAGTTCACATTTCCCCTGCCACACCCGATGTAGAGGACTGCATATCTTGCCCTTTCCTTTCTTGGAAATAGACTTGTTTTATTAGCGGGTCAATAAGAACCTTTTTCCAAGGACTGTATTCATTTCAGTTCCACATAGCTTTTCTAAATTTATCTCCCAAATCCATTAATATTTAATTGCCAGTATGAGAGGCTTATGTGCCTATGCTGACCCAGCAAATGGAAATGCATACAGCATCAGTAGGCCTACTGTCTGTGGGAAAGTGCTCACACACACTGAGGACTATTTGAGCATTTCAATGCACAAAAGAAATCGTGGGATATAAGTTATGTCTGTGTACCCTGTCTTTGAGGCACGGCCTTAATGGTTCAGTTTAGTGATGGGATTGTGACATGAATAAGTGGGGGGTAGTGAGTGTTTCGCTGAGAGTGATGAGTAGTAGGAAAATGACTGAATCTGCTCATGTGAATAAGAAATCTCTGCTGCTGGTGTTCAGAGGTCTCGGTACACAGAGAACCGCTTCCATGATGTTGTACTCAATGCAAATTTGTCACCAACCTCTGCGACTCAGACCACCATTTTGATTTTATATCCACAGTTAATGCATACTTACAGGGGGTAATGAAATAGACACTACATGTCTCACAAGGCCTTTGTGCCGTGGCTGCTGACATAATTAGCCTAAGTTGCCATCATAGATGGCTGCCATTTACGCAACCAAGTACTGCGTCTGCACTTTGTGAAACCTCTCTGCCCGAAATACTGAAATTCGAGCTGTGACACCTAGATAGATAGATAGACAGATAGATAGATAGATAGGAAAACCATGCCTTAAACGCTTCCAGGTCTATATTTATATTCTGGGGCTCTAGTGGAATATCTTTGCATGATTTACTGTTCAAAAAACTCCTTATTCTCATTCCCTATTCCTTATTATCTTATACTGGTCCTTTATTCAGCCCCTCAGTTCAGCCTCTGTCTGAAACAGGCCGTTTTAGCTCCTGTCTCTTTAAGGCCCCCCTTCTAATGAGCCCACTCTGTTATGATTGGTCAGCTTCTGAAAGCTGCATCATGGCTGACTTCTGGCCACTGAAGAGGCTACGTAAACAAACAGTAGTTATACGATTTCACTTCTTCTCGTTCTTTATTCAAAATGTCAACTTCTCAAATACATCTGTACATCTTCAAGCCGAAATCCAATCTGAGATATATGAGTGGACAATGCAAACAACACACGGAAAAGCGTTAGCAACCAAGGCTACATAACGGACAGCTGCTTATGGGCATGCACGAACAATCTGACATCAGCTCGTCATCTAGGTAGAAAAAACGTTGCAAACGAAGTGTTCAGACTAGGTTGAAGCCCTGGCTTTTGACTTGCAGGGAGCATTTCTACATACATTAACCTCAGGTTTTGGAACTTTGACCATGTTTAGCATAGATATCCGACATCATTACATTATATAAATAACAGAAAACCACAAAAAGCATAATTTGTCCCCTTCAAAACATTACCAATTAACTCTGTGCTGTTGAAGAAAAGATGCTTCAGTGTTGAGCTGCCAATTACAAGATGGCATTGTTTCCTCAAAAGCAATGCCGCAACACTTAAACAAAAGGCTTACTTTGCCACCCCTACAAAATCACAGCGAAGCTGAGAAACACCACAACGTTTTGCAAGATTTAATAGGCAGTTGGAGAAATTATTGAGAATTTTGCTGAATTACAGACATTATCAAAATATTTTTACTAGCCATCTATGGATGATAATGTCAGCCAGTCAGTTAGCCAATCCATCACTTTGGTCCAGACTGAAAAATCTCAACAATTTTTGGATGGATTGTGGATTTTATACCTACATTCATGGTCACCAGAGGATGAATCCTACTGACTTTGGTGATCCCCTGACTTTGAGTTTGACTTTTTTTTACTGTCTCGACAACTATTGAATGAATTGCCTTAAAATTTGGTTTGTGTTTCCCTCAGGATTAATTTGAATAACTCCAGTCAATTTTTTAATGTGTCCAATACTTTGCTTTATGACTAAAAACCTGCAAAATGAATGGTATTCCCATAAGCTTCTGCTGTAATTTAGTTTGCTAATCACCAAATGTTAGCATGCTAACATGCTAAACTAAAATGATGAACATGGTAAACATTATATCTGCTAAACATCAGCATGTTAGCATTGTCAGTGTGAGCGTGTTAGCATGCTGGAATGAGCATTTAGCCTGAAATGGTCAAAATCTCCAGCTGCACTTGTAGCTCAAAGAACAACTTTATTATGAGACCATCGCATTTCGGCTTGTGGCCTTCAAGGCTGTTGCTAGAGTTTTGACCCCTTTAGACTTTCCTTCCCTATGCACATTGGAAGTAGGTGAAATTCCTATTCTGCTATTAGCATTTAGTCAGAGCCATAAATGTGGCTGTAGACTCAGTCTTGTTTAGAATATTAACTCCTCTGATTATTACTCTGTGGACTCATGTAGAGCATATCTAGTGTGATCCAACAACAGCAGGACGGCCTTATGACATACAGTCTGAGTAAGCTGGCATTTTAGTTTGGCCATGTTTTATGTCAGCAGCTGCGTGCCATGACTGTGTTGGCAAGAGTTACAGGTACATATTATGCAGCCATTTATCATCTGCATAATAAATTCACTGGCAACTGACTTTACTGTATTCATTAGTTCAGAAAATCCTTTGAGGTTGCTTGCAATGCAGTCTGACCCTAAAAGTCAAGAAATCCCCTAAATGTCCTTTTTCAGTGCCTGACTGCTGGTAGATAAAATTCAAGACTTGTACCACAAAGAACACAGTTGAAGCAGCCTGTTGTTTAGAAATTCAAATTCAATGCAAATGAAATGAAATGGTGACTCTGAAAGCTGTCCTCCCTAAAGGTCTTCTGGATTGAATTAATTTGTAAGAATACGGCTGGGTCAATCTTGAATGTAAGACTTCTCTATTGCACTGAAGGTTGTGTTATTAAAGTGTCTTTACTAAGTCTTTGTTTACTGTTCAGGAGCTTATTGATGTGTAAAAGGTGGAACACAGACTATGGAACCCTGATGAACAGGGTATTGTTTATCTCACTCTGGGAGAAAGATGCTTTTCCGTTGGCAGCTTCTCTCACTCCCAGCACGGTCTCTGTCTCAGTCTAGCCTGTGCATTGAGAGGAACAAAGGCATGATTTTCAAAGGCCTGCGAGCATTGATGCCTATTGAGTGTTGCACTGCTCAAGTCTACAGTTCAATTTTAGACTTAATACTGCAGCTTAAAAAATAGGAGGCTTGCCTGTCTGAGTGCAGTGCCCAATTGTGCAGTCAGCACTAGTGTCGTCTGCCAGTTCTTTTCTCACATAGCACCATGCAAACTGATTTTTCAACATTAACCTGGACCAAAGGTTAACTTGTTTTGAAATAACAAGTCATAAATGGGTGCGCCACAATCTCACACACTAGACACTTTTATCACCAGACACCACTAAGAGTGTACATTTACTTTGTGCAGGTGGCCTGAGTGGAAATCAAATCGCTCTCCTCTTGCCGGTAAACAGTGCTAACAAGTAATTCACAATATTAAGTCAGGTGTGACTGGAACAAATCTTACCACAGAGAGCCATTAGGGTGGCCCTACGTATGCATGTTAACAAGATTTTTATTGATCCTCCTGCATCTATTGCTTTTCCACACTGTGGCATTCGACTGCATGCTGAGCAAAAGGGCAATACTACGTATGGTCCATTTGATTTAGTAAATTTAACCAAGTGGGCTTTCCATCTTTTGATGTTTAATGCTTTTGCTATGCTGCAGATACATTGCTCTGTCCTGTATTTTGACACTCTGCTCAAGCATGTACTGATACACGCGAACTCGCTCACATGTATCAAGTTGAATGTGCTCATATGTCAGTTTGTACCCCCTGAGCATGTGTGCACAGCATGAGTAAGCTGTGTTCCTATAAGCTCCTAAGCATGGGCTCAAAAACTGACAAATTTTTCTTGATCATGATGAGCCATCCCCCACCTTCCCCCCTCCTGCACAGCAGTATAATACAGTGCAATAAATAATAAGACAAAATAACAGAAGTGCATTACTGTATAATGGCTTCTATGGTAAAATTATGACTCAACAAAATGAATATTAGCTACAGTAGCAGTAAGTACAAAGTAGTGAGAGCCAAGGCACAATTATGCCAAACAATAAATATAAGTCAGACTGAGGGTTTAGGCCTCCCATGTGAGACTGTAAAAGGTTTTACTTTCTCCCTTACCACCTGACCTTCATGCTGCCTGGCTTTCGCTCCTCCATCTTTCATCCTGTGCTCTCAAAGTCCCAGAGGATTCAGAGTACAGCTTAGCACTGCATCACACAAAGCCCGCAGCAAGTCTACCTAGTACACATCATATTCAGATTCAAATCTAAATTTATTGCCCGCAAGTTGTAGTTAATTTTCTTTATATCATGAATTTCTTAGTATGTTGGCATACTGGTAGCTTAATTTTAGTGTTTAACCTTTATATTTTGTTTGTTAATGACATTCATGTTTCTATATTGCTTAACATTGTGGTGGTTGCAGATCTACATCTGTCTCATTCCTGTTGATTTTTTCTCAATGAACTGAAGCCTTCAGACCTTGTTTTCCCTGATAACAACTTTAAGCTGGACTGAGTAGTCTTAAGAGTGTTACGTAGGCAATATCGGGCTGCGTTTGGAAAGCTTCACCGTGTTGGCGTAATACCTCCTTTTGCACGTTAATTAGGAGAACGTTAGAGTAAACAGGAGCTAAGTCAGCACTGTGGATCACAAGGAGCTGGGAGCGTGTAGACCTGCATGAGGTCTCCTTGCAGAGTTTTGAAGGAAAACATTAGTGTTGACATTTGAATCATAGGAAGCAGAGGACAAGGATGTTACTCTGCTTCAAGCACAACACAGCAACTAAGTTAGCAGGTTTTTCATATTTGGTGTTTGGTTTAGGTTAGTGTTTACAATAACATGCTGCAGGTAGCCTGAGGTAATGAAGATTTTGGATAGAATAGCCTGAAAGCTTATGATTTGTGATGAATGATTAATGATGAATACTTATGATGAATCGGCACAAAATATCTATCCGATTCAATATTCAAGGTAGTACTTCCTATTAAATATAAAGTGATATCCACCTTTGAAATAGTCTTACTATCTGCCCTTTAAGGCCTGTATCAGCATTTTTATTACAAGTCTCAACTTACGCATTTTGAAAACTTACAAAAGAAATATTTCACTGCCTTCTGGTGTATTGCATTTTCCCCTGACTCAGATATCAAATAGTGACAACAGGCCTTGTCTTTTTCTTGTTTTTGTTAAAGGTCAGCAACATAAAGTCTCAAGTGGGACGATACAGTGCTGACATCACTGTCTGGTCTGAGCTGACTTAGTGGAGCATTTTCTGACAGAGGTCTGCTCTGTCATGTCCTTGTCTTTACCCCCTCAGTCTGAGCCAAATTTATCAGCTCAGTGGGGTTTAAGTATAATGAGATGGAGTTTAAATGGTGACCAACAACAGAAGATGTTTTCACAAATCAAAGCAGAGATGTGTTGGAGTACATCTGAGCATACTGCAGCTGAAAATGTAACCGCTGGCTTGTGTACAATTTTACACACTAAGGAATCCCCTTCCCCCAGTGCCACTAAAATCTAGTTTAAGCCGTGTGCATTAAATCCAGATAAATGAGTCCTATGTGTAAATACATTGGCTCAGCATGAAGATTTGTTTCCCAAAGAGCCATCTGTTTTATCACTGAAAAGTCGTCTTTCCTCAATAAATTCACAATTCATGATTTCATCATGAGCAGCAGGTTTGTCCAAGCACGTAACGCTAGGCGGTCTTTCTTTTGCGTTAAAGATGATTATTTTTGGTAATCAGCTAGTAGTGATTAAGAAGCAGTAATTAGGAGTGAAGTAAGTAGGGGGTGTGATCTGGTCTGGGGATGTTATTTTAAAACAGCCGTGATTTGAAAAAATATCCAAGCTAGGATAAAATTGCATGTCTGGGCTGCTTTTAGTTGTGTTCAACTCTAAAGGGCAAGTTACACATTGCCGGAATTACCTTCTGGCTGACTAGTATGAATCAATCTACAAATGCTCCACTGTTGGAGCGTTGTGTGTGTAGAGGCGAGACAGGAGAGTCCACGCAGCCCAATTATGGGATTACTCTTTTATCTCACCCTCTCTCAGCTGATGAGTGGAGATGGATGTTCTATGCTCCGCTGCTTCTGCCATTGTGTACTCTCTATAGAGTCCAGTCTCGTTGTGCGTTACTCCCAAATTCTGCATTCTTGTGTTTTACTCACTCTCGTGTTTAGACCCCAGAGCATGCACAGAAAACACATTGTTGCCATGCCAAGTGGGCGTCTCCCCATGTGACGCAAAGTCTATATTCATCCTAATTCTACAAAGCACGTATTCAGCCATATTTTGACATTTTCATTTGGCCTCAGTGTGCACTTTGGGTTGTGCGCATGTGCTACATGTGTTAGTCATGGGAGACTTGACAGATGCAGCTCAGAGAAATGTCAGATTTATCTTTTTCTGTTATGACAAACTATGTTGCGTTGGCCTTTCTGTACCGGCGTGGAATGACATGTCAAAAAACTGAAATTGAAATTATTCAAGTTAAACCAAACTTAAACGAATGGCTGGATTTCTGTGACATTCACCAGCATTTTAAATGTCATTGTTGCAGACTTGTGTGCACTGCCCGCAGTGTGGCAGCTGAGGTTCTTTTTTTTCTTACTGCTGATTATAGATGGTTCCATCTCTGCTGAGAGGAGAGGAGATTCAATCAGCATCGTTTGAAATATTTAATGCCTCGTGTGTTCTCGAAAGCAGATAGGTGTGTGTTGAGGGGCTGATGTGTTTCCATGGCAACACATATGGTACTCGGCTACGCAGGCAGTTCTTTGTGTGTGATACGTTGGATATACTACTGTAAAGTGTCCTGTGAGTACTGTCTGTGGAATAATTACTGAGAAACCGTAGTAGTATAGAAGATTCATGGTCAGTAAGAAAGAGAGAAGAAAAGAAAGACTTGTGCGAGCTGAATAAAAGTGTTATTGATGTCTCATAACAGTCATTATGAGCAAAAATGACATTCATAACTGATACTGTATCAAATTAAAATAAGCTTTGGTAAACCAGAACATGATGTGTGTTTACAAAACGTTTATAGATCATATGTTCTTCTATTTGACATTCATATAAACCACTATCAACATCACATATTGTCTTTTCATCTACACAGGAAGTAAATCCCAGGATGGCAGTATCTCTGAGATGGAGGAGCTTCCTGTTCCGCAGAACATCAAGATCAGCAACATCACCTGCGACTCCTTCAAGATCTGCTGGGACATGGAGCCACGCAGCAAGGAGCGCATCACACACTATTTCATTGACCTGAACAAGAAGGAGAACAAAAACTCAAACAAGTTCAAACACAAGGTAACACATGAATCAGCAAACACAGAAGATAAACGCAGCTGGGCGCAACACAATAGGGAGGTGACTCACCAAAAGCCCTCTTGTTGCAGTCTCATTGAAAAGAATTTGCTGCATTTCATAAATAAGAAAGAAATGTGTCAAGAATTTTTTTTAACTAGTTAAGGTTAAGGTTATGCGGTACTGTGATTCATTGTGTGTAAAAATGAACATTCACAATGATGCCTTAACAGCACAAACTGGGCAAAGAGCTGTTGTAAATCAAGAAAATATGAATGAATGATTGTCTCATAATTATTAAATTCTTGAATCCTGAAATTTAATGAAGTACTTTGGTGACTTGTAAAGGACATAACTTTTTATGTATTTTATTGTAAAATGTATTTGGCCTTTGTAATAACTAGTCATAAAAATACTGCATATCTTTTCCAGATGGACATAGAAATCCTTTGGCTAGTTTGTAACAAAATATTGTACTTCTTCTTGCCTCTCTCACAGTAGAAGACATAAGAACAGAGATAAAACCAAATAAAACACAGCCAGTCACACATAAGCACATACAAACAGATCAGAAACAATCACAGACATCTCTATAAAGGTCCAAAATATAAACACGTTTTAAATACCTTGGTAATTCATTCAGCTTTCCTGTCATCAAGAGAAAATCATGCTTTATTCCAATATAAGAAACATATTTTATGTTTAGCTCCATTGCCAGTTGTTCCACATGAGATGTAGAAATAAGACTCATATCTAACAAAATTCCAAGATATTTAGATTGATTCTTATCAGCATTCAGTACAAGTTAGGCATGTTTCCTGAACGTTAAAAGCAGACTTTAATCTAGACATTGAGTTAGAGAGCCACATGCATACAGAATAGCATCATCTGCATAAAAATGGATATTATATTATATTATATTATATTATATTATATTATATTATATTATATTATATTATATTATATTATATTATATTATATTATATTATATTATATTATATTATATTATATTATATAGTCTGTGTTGGGGTAATGACAGTGTTTGTAGATTGTTTATAATAATGGGCCAAGCACAGAACCTTGTGGTGCCCCCTAAAAGCGAGGCTGATGTGAAACTATTATTTTTTTCTAGTTTAGTTTTGTTTATTATCCTTTCGGAAAGTATCAAAAAAAGTCTGTGTTCAATCTGATGTCTCAATATAAAAATCTCTAATCTAATTCTGCTTTTCGGATAACATGTTGCTGCGTCTACTGAGTGCACTGGCAGAGAATGAGATGTTTCCCTTCATGTCCACAACCATCTTGCAATATCATATTAGTGATAAAGGTAGCTATTGTGATGCTATACACATCTGTAGTTGTTAACCTAAAATGACTGATCTGAAGCTGACACACATAAAACAGGTGCACCCTTTTTTACCCCAAGATAACCTTTCTTATCATGCTTGAGGCAAAAACGACTAATTTCAAGGTGGTTTTGTTCAAAGACTCCCCAGTGAGCCGTAGCTCCAAGCACTAATAGGCTAATATCACACTTACACAACCCTGTCTGCCTGAGAGCACTTGCACCAGCAGCAGCAGGAGCACTGCAGCTCCTTCAGTGGTTAGTCAGGGAACTGGTTTGGTAATCTTACAGGCTTGTTTCATCAGCCTCCTTCCTTTCGCTCTGGAGTCACTTTCTGGGTGTTATGTCGCCGAGGTTTTCTCCTCTTTCCATTCTCTTATGGTGGGCGAACCTATACTAGTATTTTGATTTTGGTGTGCAGCAACGGTGTTGGTGGATTAATGAGCTGCTAAGGTCCACTAAGACTTGGGGGTGAACAATGTACAGAATGGTGTACATACATAAACAAAAGGGCAGGGACAGGTATAAACTGCCACCTATATTTGGAATTTTGTGCATTTGTGTATGTTTGTGTATTTTTAGAAATCCCTGCATGTGGATGAAAGAAAACGGTCCATAAATGGAGTTTCTGAGCCTTTCCTTCCAGTCCTCATTCACCTCCTTTTTCCTTCCCTTCCTCCCCTCCCTCCAGGATGTTCCTACCAAGCTGGTGGCCAAGGCAGTGCCCCTGCCCATGACTGTTCGGGGCCACTGGTTCCTGAGCCCACGCACAGAGTACACCGTGGCCGTCCAGACTGCATCAAAACAGACTGACGGGGACTATGCTGTCTCTGAGTGGAGTGAAATCATTGAGTTCTGCACTGCTGGTGAGTAATATGCAGCGAGTACATACATTTTCAGGATGTGTGACCTCAGTGCTACATTTAATTTTGGTAGTGAGCGACGTGTGCTTGACCTACTGAACTAAAGAGGACAATTAGTGGAGGGCATGAAGAGAGAGGAATGGCAAAATAAATAGAGCAGAATATGAGGGAGAATATTAAAGGGAGGCTAATTTATACTGAGTGGAGGGTCAGGAAGCAAAGATGGATGGAGAGATAGAGGAGGGGATGAGGAGGGAAAAGGAAGGATTAAAGGAAGGAGGGGGGCTGTGCTGTATATCTTCTGATGCAGAGGTCACTGAGTTCCATGTTGCTGGCCAGAGGCTTATAGTGGGGGAGGGGAGAAGGGGAAGGAGGAGGTGATGGTGTGGAGACTGGAGGATAGAATTTGAGGGTGGGGAGGGTCTTCCTCGTGGCCTAGTGATCCAATACTTACCATGTCACTGCAATGTCCCTGGTTCAATTCCAGCTGGAGACCTCTGTTGCATTTGACTTCTTGACTTTGTGTCTATTACAACAGAATGACCCTTTGCCATCTGTAGCAAAATGTCAAAAAAAAGAATCTAGAAACAAATCAGAGAGGGTGGGGCAGTGGCTGAAAAGATGAAAAGCAACAGCTGAGATGGGAGGAAGAAGAACAGGCAGGATAGTAAGTGAAATTGATGAAGGAGCATGCTTAATGATGTTGTTGATCCTCTGCATTCCAAGTGGGCAAAAGATACCGCTGCCAAGACCTTCCATTACTGAAAAATCCTTAATGTCTCAGTTGAATTGCCATTGATTCCTCCTGTCTCACTGTGAACGGTATAAGCATTGTCATAAATAATAGGCTAAAGCTCTTTAAAAAAAAAAAAAAACTGACCATGTTTTTTTACAGCTACATTGCTGAGTGCATTTTCCTTATCTGACCTAACCCTTACTGCCTGTCTCCTTTCATTTTTGTTCATTGTACTTTATCGTTGCATGAGAGAGCAGTTTCTTCTTTAACCCAAATCAAGTGTGTTCAAGTGTTTGTGGGAAGACTGGGATGGGGAAAATGCCTTCACAATTCACAATTCGTTTTTAAAAAGTATGCTTTGGATAAAATCCACACCCGTTTGGCAGAGCTGCTTAGATGGTGGTAAGTGGAAGGAGATCATTATTATACCGAAAATGCTCTAAATGCTGAGTCATTTCACGCTATGAATATGAAGTTAAGGATGGAAGAATTTTAGGATCCTTGAGTGCAGATGCAAAGTTAATATTCCATCATTGTTCCTTCTAATGAATTAATTTTATTTCTACTATTTCTAATAACATATGTACATTGTTTTTTCATCCCCCTGATAGAATAGAAATTTTCATAACGATACATGTGTCTGTTTCCAGATTATTCCACAGTGCATCTAAACCAGCTGCTGGAAAAGGCAGAGGTCATCGCTGGCCGGATGCTGCGTTTCTCTGTCTTCTACAGGAACCAGAATAAAGAGTACTTTGATCATGCCAGGTAGGCCGTCTGTCTAGGTATTACATTTACAATTTTTTAATGATTGTAGAAATGTATGAAGAAGAAAGTAGCTCCCCAGCCTGACACTGTCTGAGAGGTAGTGTATATTATCAATATTGAAAATAGTTGTAATGTGTCTTCACCTATTTGTGAACTCAAATGTTTGTCTGCATCCCTTTTAATTCACTCTCTCTCTCTCCAGTTTCTTTGCTTATTAAGGCTTGCTGTTTCCCCCTGTTTCCAGTCTTTCTGCTAAGCTAAGCTAACCAGCTGCTGACTGTAGCTTTATATTTACTGTACATAAATGAGAGTATCAATCTTCTTATCTAACTCTCAGCAAGAATAAGTATATATCCTCAAATGACGAAATATTCCTTTAAATTGAATGATCCAAGTCTCATTTTGTGGACTTCATTGGTCGCTGCACATTGCTGTTCTTTTACATTAGCATCTGGTGCCCTCTTTGACCTTAGAGGCTAGTGACATTACTTGATGCTAGTTTGACCTTTAAACTAAGGAAGCACTGCATATAGTGTTGACATACTGCTGTGAGAACGATGCTGATGCTGGTATTGATAATAAGAACATAGTAATGAAATGCATCTTAATACTACATTTTTATGTATCATTCATGCTGCAACTCTTTTCTGTATGCAAACAGCATGAGGACCATGTAATTTTGGATTAATGTATTCCCCTCCAGAGCAAGCTGCTTGTAGCCAAGCAAAAGTGAAGATTCAGATGAAGGGTGCAGCTGCAGAAAGCATGTTGATTAATTCCATAAATCCACACAAGTACGTCAAACTACTGTAGCAGCCAACTGTACTAATAGTTATCCATAGAGTGATAGATTTGTTCTTCCAGTAACCTCTTCTGTATACGTACATACGGGTACCAGAAAATACAGCCATTTTTTCATCTGCCTCGTGATTTCCTTGCAGAGTGCCAAAGCCTTGTGTAACTCTGTCTGACAATAGCAGACAGTTGTCAGGGAATGCGGGGGAAAAGAAAGAAAGAGGGAAAAAAAAAAACATGCTTGTGGCAGCAAAAGCTGCTCAAAACTGTTTTGATGTTAGAAGAGAGTGTGACAGATGAGGGAGAGATGGAATATCTCTGGAGTAGCCGATTTTAGTTTGTACTGAAGCATTGTGCAGTTACAGTATATATTACATATTGTCCGGGTTGATTTTAGAGAATTTCTCCCACTTCCTGTCTTACCCTCCTCATGTAATAGTGTTGTCCTTTCTCCTCATATCTTCTCTCCCTCTGAGGAAACGCTTACAGCTTACCAAAACTCAAAGTTTCTGTACTAAAACCATAGCTTGTGAGCATTCTTTTGTTGAAGCTTTACAGCATGACATCATCTGTACAGACTTCTCCCTTTTGCTGAGTTGCAGCTGCAACAGTGTACCGAATGTGCTTCTGTTAAACTGCACCATCATGTGGAGGGAAACAGTACTGACACTACAACTTGATGATGGCTCTGCTCTTGTGATCTGGGTGGGAGCGGAATAATTCTATAATAAACGCAACGAAGCATCAATTATGGATATAATGACAACCTCTGGAGTGATAGCAGTATAATTACAATTCATAATTGGAGCTTTGGAGCTCCGATTTCATAATAAAAATAATAATACATTTAATTTATACCGCACTTTTCATTCATAGTGAAACTCAAAGTGCTACTGTTTTAATAACATAGAACACACAACATAAAGAAAATAGCAATAAGAGTTAAAATGAAAAAGCCTTCCTGAATAAAAAGGTTTTTAGGCCTTTTTTTAATAGAGTTGAGGGTCTGTGCTGCCCTCAGATGGTTAGGAAGGCTGTTCCATAAGCATGGTACAGCAAAGCAGAAGGCTCGATCCCCCATGGTGCGGAGCTTAGTAGTGGGGGCCCGGAGGAGCAAGCTGCTGGCAGATCTGAGGGTGCGGGTGGAGGTTTGTGGTATGATCAGTTCCTGTAGGTAGGGAGGCACATGTCTGTTGATGGATTTGTATGTGAGTAGCGGGACTTTGTAGTCATTCATGAAGGAGACAGGGAGCCAGTGCAATGAAAACGGATGTGGTTGGTGTTATATGTTTGTGTTTTTGCACCCTCATCAGGATCCTGGCAGCACTGTTCTGAATGTACTGGAGCTTCTGGATGCTCCTGCCAGGATTTACTCTGTGATGAAGATATGCAGCTGCCACAGAAACATTCATCACTTTGAATGTTCATCTGTTAATTTGCTTTCTGAAAGCTGCTTTTGTTTCTAGCAGTTTGTGTCATAATGATAAAGAAATATTTTGTTTTTCAGTAGAGCAATTTTCTCTCCCTAGGTTTCTGTGAGACAGGCTGTACTGAGCTAATGTCATTATAGCTCCAGAGATAACCAAACTAGAGTTGTAGTTCCTTGCACATTTAATCAGCTTTTTTCCCATGTGTCACACTCTGTTACACTGTTAAACTCATTTCCGAAATTACTTTGATTGGATGAGGGGGAGCACAACAACTGTAAATAAAAGCAATGTGGCAGATTTGTTACTGATTGTCCCAAAAGGGAAACTGATAACATGATTGCTGCTTGCTCATGGCCAGTTTAATTCTCTTTTTTCCAAACCTTAGGGAGGCGCAGGAGAACCGGATGCTGCCTTCAGTGAAGGACAACAGTGGCAGCCACGGCTCACCCATCAGTGGCAAACTGGAGGGCATTTTCTTTAGCTGCAACACAGAGTTCAACACAGGCAAGCCTCCACAGGACTCCCCTTATGGCCGCCACCGCTTTGAGGTCCAGGCTGACACGCTCTTCAACCCCAACACCAACCTGTACTTCGGGGACTTCTACTGCATGTATACAGCCTACCACTATGTCATCCTGGTCCTGGCACCGAAGGGCTCTAGAGGCGACGAGTTCTGTAAGCAGAGGCTCCCCGCTCTCGACATCAACAACAACCGTTTCCTTACCTGCAAGCAGGATGAGGGCGACGGCGGTCTGGTGTTCCACCACGCTCAGGACGTGATCCTGGAGGTCATCTACACGGAGCCTGTGGACCTGGCGTTGGGCACGGTGGCTGAGATCAGCGGGCACCAACTGATGAGTCTGTCTACAGTAAACGCCAAGAAGGACCCCAGCTGCAAGACCTGCAACATCAGTGTGGGACGCTAAGAAAAGGCAGAATGTAGGACAGGGACGGAAGGACTAGGGGTGACTGACCTCTACACACACAGGAAGTCCACATGTACTGACGATGAAGCAGACCAACACATGCATGAAGCAGCAGATTTAGTAGACTCCCAGAAATGCACACCAACATATCTCTGACACCGCTCTGTACTCTCAAGAGACCATCATTCCCAAAGAAGAGTGGAGGAAAAAAAACGAGGAAGGTACACACGCTCTGACACCTGCACCGTTGTCTCCTCATCTTAAAAGGATTTCCCTAAATGTTGAAAACATACATAAAAACATATTTAAAGATATCCCACATAAGGGACCACCGAGTGAGAAATCTAAACCTGGAACACCAACCAATCAATCCATCCATCCTGGAAGTCAACACTGGCGTACTGACAAACCCTTTAACTGTACTAACAAACATGGGCTGCTTAGATTCAATTTTCTGTTTATTTTAATCAGTTGTCCCATATTTTATTAATGACCTTTGCCTTGTTATTATTGATATGCTGTTGATCGAGTGTCCACTGTCTGTGTGGACAAGCATTTTGTTGTTTCCAATTACTTTGACTGTCTCTTTAGGAACGTTTTGTTGTCATTCAACAGTAGACAAGTTCAAACTTATTTTTACCTCCTACTAGTGGCATGGACTGGTACTACAATTTTCTAGGGCTCAATTGTCATCTTTCTTTATACCAAAGGTATTAAAAACCAGACATAAAACTGCTGTGGAATCTTAATAGTACTAATGCAACAGCCTCTAAAATGTGTACTTTGAAGACCAAGTGTGAACTACTTGTTAACTTGTTAACCTTTTAAAAAAAAGCATGATGCAGTTCTGTGCAGCATGAGTATGAAAGCTGTCAGTACCTCTACCATAGCAACCTTCTCTGCAACAGCCGCTCTTATTTTATTGTAGTCAGTGGAAAGAAAGAAAGTAGAACCATAAACTGTGTTTAGCAGAATAAATGTGAAAAAATATTTATTTTTATTGATACATTCATATATATATAGAGAGAGAAAATTATATAAACCAGAAGTGCACAATGTCAAAAGCTCTGATCATTGTCAACAATGGCATTTAGGGGGAATTAACTTCATACAAGCAAAGTAGGGGGAAAATAAATTACATTACATAAATTACACAAATTATACAGCTGATATAACTTGCACTATGATGCCAACGTTTGCATAATGTATTTTCCAAGATGAACATGTAAATTGAACAGTCACAATTTAGTTCAACTATGAAATTCCTAATGCATATCATAGCACAATGTAGGACTAAAAAACTGACATGCACAAACATTACAGGATTGTCTCATTGATTGCATTCAAGCTTACACCTTTTTTTTTGCCAAGATAGCACTTTTAAAAAAAATGCAGATTCCACATTAACTATGGGCAAAGCTGTCCAGATATAGCATTTTGGCAAGGAAAAAAAGCAAGTAACAAAGTGCCATAATATACGTACAGTAATATTAAAATTACTAATATGTAAGTAACATCAAGTTGTTACAGCTCTTCATCCTTGACATGAAATAGTGCTACATAACATACACTTGCTACATCAGGTTTGTATTACGATGCGTCATGAATGACAAGGGATGTGTTTTTGGGACTAAAAAAAGAAAAAAAAAAATCCTGCAGTTGCCCAGCAGTTCATTCAGATTGTCACCAATTTCCACCACGGTTTTCCTCACGTAAAGTGCATCAACATAATGAGCATGGCATGAAACCAGACCAGACCCACCAGCTTCTCAACCTGATTTTCCAGAGATGATCAAGTCCTGTAAGGTTAGAATAAAGCCCCACTGTGAGAAACTCAACTGGTCTTGGTTGCGTCCTGTTGTTTACTGAGCAGGGCCTCCAGTAGACGGAGCTTTGCTTTGAGGTTCTTATACTGGCAGTACTCCTCCGCCATCGGTCCACGGTCCTCCTTTTGACAAGTCCTGTTAAAAATACACGGGGGAAAGAAGATGCAAACAAAAGGCAAAACTTTGTTTTAGTAGTTTCAAAACAACCTGCAGCAGCTTCCATAACTGGTTGATAGTCCCTATGTTGCCTTACTCAGATAGCTTTGTACAGTGTGTATTGTAATCAAAAACTTACTGTATTTACTTTGGAGGACTAACATGTACAGTACAAAGGATGTGTACAGTTCAGAGCAAACGTCTATCTCTTCGTCTCTTCCCTGAGCTCTCTGTGCTGTATTAACGTTAAGTGAGTGTGCATTACACTGTCGTACCATTACGATGGACTTTCTTTAGTGGATGTTTCTTTTTTTGTTTGTTTTGTTCTTCACAATGCATTGTTGAAAACCAAATGTTCCAAGTTTATTAAAAGACAAAATAAAACTCAAAAGCCAAGTAGTTTGTATGTGTTGTGTGTGTCGTTTGTGTGTGTGTGTGTGTGTGTGTGTGTGTGTGTGTGTGTGTAACCTTTACCTGCCCGTCTGTGTGTAGAAATGGTCCTCGAACTCCCGGAGTGCTTGGTGAAGCCTCCGCTTCTCTAATCGAGCCATCCTGAGGTGATCCAGTAATTCTGATCTGTATGAAGACAGAATCAAAGAATTTCTTAGATTTTTTTAAATTGTCATTGTGAGCACTTACATTAACCGTTACTATGACGACAAAAAGGTTGAAGTACTCCAGAACACGGCTTCCACTGCTGAAAAAAAAACCTTTATGATCAATTTCTTTTGCTACAAGAAGAAAAATGTGAACTCTGTGAGAAAAGATTAAAAACCTGTGATTCCTAATAAAATGGACAAAATCCATTTCCTTTAACTGTAGCATGCTATCACTACGCACACACACTGTACCTGGAAGCTTCATGTAGTGTTGCCATGGTGATGATCTGTGGCGGGAGACCCTTGACCTCCTCCAGCGGGGACACCAGCGGCGTTTCAGACGTTTCTAGCAGAGGCAGGAGCAGCGACTCATCTGGCGACAAACACCTGGGAGGTTTCAGCCAGAGTTTCTGCTGCCTGGGGCTTCGCTGTTTGGGATGCTCTTCGTCAGTGCCCTCCTCCTCCTCCTATGTACACACACAAAGATTTAACATGTTTGTCACGGAAAAAAAAGATGAAGTACACCACTTAAGAGCAGAGAGTAGCATTTAAAATCAAATCAAAAAACTAAAATGTTTCACAATAGTTTGATGTAGCTCTTATATATGGCCACTAGAGAGCAGTAGAGTGACACTGCCCTCAGAAGCTGCAGTCAGTTTTGTCTTCATGAGTGAAATTTAGAATGTTTTGCTATATTTATGTTTTGTTTCTGTATTTATTCAATTTCATCTGTCAATTTCATCTTTTGTCATGCTCTATATTATATATGTATACATTTTTTTCTACATGTATTTTCTTTTTGGTTTTTTGTTGTTGTTTTTAATGTGATTTTATTCATTTAGTATTATTTTGGTCCATCAGTGGGGATGGTGGGAGGGTTATTGTCCTGTATTGTCCTTATCCTGTGGATATAATCATGTAAAAACTCAATAAAGAAATACTTGCAAAAAAAGAAATATAGTGGGTTTTGGCAGTTCTAGTGATCTTCTCCCTCTCTACAAGAAAACCCTCTCTTCTTGAAAATTTAGCATGACTGTCACCCTCACAAAAAACATCGCTCAAGTGTTTACTCACAATGGTTGTAATGACGGTTGAGGCAGAAGAGGAAAGCAGCAGCTGCTTGAGAAGACGGTACCGATCGTAGAAAGATTTTATCAGAGTCCGCTCCTGCCTGGTACTCTGAAGACACAGAGAGACACACAAAGAGAAACCACTTTGTTATTGGTAAGAATATACAAATTCAACAGAGAGAAACGAGTGAAACAGAGGGGAGAGAATAAAACTACTAAAGTGGAGATGTCAAGTACATAAAAAATAAGAGATAAACACAAAAGTGAGTCATGCAGGCCAGTCTTACCGGCCGTCCGTGCAGACTCTCAAAGTAGAGCAAACACTTCTGCAGGCTGGTCTTCTCCATAGTCATCTGGAAATGGGACATCTCCTGTACATGAAGACATCATGAAAACTGTTAACAAGTAATCAGTCTGGTCAACAAATTTCAGAGATTATTGTTACAATATTTGTGTGTACGTGTGGTGAAGGCATATTTGCAATACCGACCTTAATGCTGTCGGGGATGCCCAGCTCCTGTCGTCTTTCCTTCAGTCTGTTGGTTATAATGTTCACAGTTTCCTCCACATTAGGCTTGGTGTTGGTGTTGTTGTTAAGTTGCTGCAGCTCAGTCCCTGCCAGTACTACCCCCCTCTGGTCTATGTTGGTCCTGCATGTTTCAGCTGGTGGGTTTAAACCTCCTCGCCCTTTTAACCCACCTTCTTCTGACTGTTTCAGCTTCAGCTCTGAAAGGTGAGAGGACAGCAGTTCAGAAAGATATGGTGACATGAAACCAGGAACCATGTGAATCTAAAATGTGTTTTCTGCTAAACAACAAAATTTTCCATGTTTATAACTGCATAATTACTTTCATTAAGTTGTTCATGTACATTAACATGAATTGTTTACATGAGTTTGTTTGTGTATGTGTGTTTGTATCTGACCTTTAAGCTGTTTGCGGCTCTTGATGAGCTCCTTCATCAGTCTGGCCATTTCTGGATGCGCGATCTTGTCATTATGGGCCGGCTGAAAAAAAACCCCAAAAAATCATGCTCTGTTCCAGGTTTTACTGAGCAGTTATCCACATCAACCAAACTAATATTTTTCTGTTCTGTACCAGCCCTACCAAACCATTGTGTAACAAAATGCAATTTTTCCAATGCACCAGTAGAGGGAGCTAGTCACTATAGTATGATGTTTGTGGTTAGTATGAACAGCATCAATGTGATGAAACATCACTGATTCACATCCAATGAGACATCCACACACACAAAAAACTAGAAAAATGGACTAGACTCAAGAGAATGGAGTTGACTAAGAAGCTCTGGTTTCCTTCCTCACCTTGTAGTGCTTCTCCTGTTCAAAATGCTCCTCAAAACGCCTGATCCTCTTCCTCAGGGTGTGGATGTGTCTGTTAAGCATTGAGATGGACACAGAGCCATCGTCTGGCTCTGTATGAACACTGCAGCGAGCCCTGGAGACAGAAAAGCACACGTCTATTCACTTGCACTCTTGACATTTTGCATAACGTTCCACGAAACAAGGACTCAGCCTCATAACGTGCATTTAACTTTTAGCCACCGACCTCACCTGATATTTTCCAAACAACTTTTGAGGTGCATGATGAGCATAAAATTATCCCACCGGTGAGCCACTATTCCTAGATAAAGTTAGTGAAAAAAAACGGCATCTTACATGCGTATGTGCTGTGAGCACGGTGGAGAAGGGGCTGTATCCGGGTCTAGGTTGTAGCGCAGGCTGTAGCTGAGGTTGGGGCAGCGCGGCGAAGGAACAGGGCAGTCGCTCGTCATAAAACAAGAGAGGAGAGGGCTGGTGTTATAGCCTGGTGGGCTCGGCAGGTTGTCATCTCCTGAAGTTCTCTCAGAAAGAGTGGCAGTGGAGAGGAAAAGGCTGGACTCTGATGAATGCGGGGACGGAGTGTGTACTGTCAGAGAGAGAGCAAGGACAAAATATTAACTGAAATCTATAATCACTTTGACTATTTCTCATTTGAGGCTGTTAGATTGAAAATGTTATCTATTTTACTTAGTAAAGGAGGATAGATGGGACAAAATGAGAGATGGGAGAGGGAGAAAAGGGGCAGAGGAGAGGGAGGAAGAAAACAAGAAAGAGTAAGGGAAGGAGAGCTCCTTCCTATTCAAACTACTCATATCAAAAAATTGAATTTGGTCCATCAATTACAAATACAGTAAATTCACATTTGAATGCCTTGAATTATTAAAAATTATAATAACTATGGTTAAAAAACACTGGCTACTTGCTATGTTTTGGCGGAATGGAGACAAAAAACATTTAAATATCTGCATTAATGTTACATATTACATTATGTATCAGTATATAAATTGAATATACAGTATGTATCAATTCATCACGTCACAGGTGGCTGTGTGGCGTCGCGACAGCAGCAGCATCGTACCTTGGTGCGCTGTTACTCAACTTATCAAGAAAAGACACACCCAGCTCTGGGAAATGATGACGCTCATAGCTCGCTGTCAAGATTCACTGACTGTTATTTAACATGCACCAAAGGAATTACAGCAGCTGGGAAGATGCGCCGAAGGAAAACAGAAGATGAATAAGATACTTTAAATAAAGCCATAAATAAAGTATGTATGAAGTATGGTTATTCCATTGGCGGGATTATGGGTTTGATTCCCAATGAGATCCCCCATGCTGACATACTGTACTGTCAAGTGGTATGAATATTAGAATATTAGGAAAAATTAATGACAAAGGTAGATACATTTAATAGTTGGCAATGGGCGATTGCAACTTCAACATTGTTTTCCTATTTGTCTTACTCCAAGAAGAAAATGTTTAACACTGGAAGTTCAGAAACTAGAATATTGTTGTTTCAGTGTATCTGCATTGTCTTACCAGGCTGTGATGAGTCGACCGTGACCTGATCCTGAACCGGTGGTGATGGTGACGAGTGGAGGAGCAGTTCGTGGTTCAAATGCATTCTCGGCTCTTCAGTAAAAAGAGGCTGTTGCCGGGCAGGTAGGTTGTCCTGAGCTTGGGGGTCCATCGATGCTGGCGGGGAACCCAAGTCAGCCTCCAGAGCTTGTAGCTTGAGGGAGGGGCTCTGGAAACAGAAACAGAACATGGCTTTAGGGATGCAGACGGGCAGGGAGAGAAGAAGTCAGAGAGATGCGTCGTAGTTTTGCGCGGAGGGAATCTTCTGCGCTTCACATGCTGCTCAGGAATCTTGAGAAGTCTTCTGGAAACATTTCACTCCTTTCTATAAAAAGAAATATTCTGAAGCGCTGAAGCTTGGTTGGGCAGAGAGTTGCAGGATGAGGGGAGATGAGTGGTTGCCTTGTCTTCCAGAGAAAGGTTTGAGTCAAAAGGCAGAATACAGCTCTAAAAAATAGCTGCCTTTGGGGGTGGTCAGTTACAAAAGCAGATAGAAAAGGTCATTACACCCAGCACATGCGAGGTGGTGCGTATTTTCAGTAATCCAAAAACAGACTTTCGTCTGCTGTAGGGCTCCGCGGGTCTCAAAGCTAATCAGCATTCAACCAGCTAGACAAGAATCCCACTGACTTTTGTCAGTTAATGAGTCAGATTCCTAACGTGTCAGCATCCAACGTGGGATCCCTCATGAGCAACACGCTGTAATTCAATTAGCAGGATCGCTGTGATGCCCAGATCACCTGATCGGCGTGTTTGCGTGTGAGTGTTTGAGAGTATAGCTATTGCCCCCCAAAGAGAATCCCTAAATCCACATGGTTTTCCTTCTGACCGGCATTCCCGTCACTTCTGCTGCTGAACTGCCTCCACATGGATTATTCATCATGCACGGAAGAAGGGGGCGGCAGGAATACCGGTCATATCGGTGCGTGTGGTGTGGGTGTGTGCAAGGGAGGAGAGAGGTACTGTATATGACGAGGCGTTTCCACGGCAACGTTGTCAGACTGAGTCTATTTGATGGAGCTCCGGGGAGTCATGTAGCTGTTTGCCTCGGTACATGAGTGTGTGTGTGTATGTGTGTGTGTGTGTGTGTCAGTGGGTATATACACAGTGAATTCTGATGCTGTTATGCAGAGTGAAAAAAAACATTGTAAATGAGCTGCATCAAAATCATTCTGGTTGGAATATAAAGCTGTTTGTTGTTCATTTAGGTGCTCTGACATTCTCAGCATCATCATCATCATCAACAGCAGCAGCAGCAGATAAGGCTTCAGCTTCTCCTTTCTCATCCTCCTCAGCTGTTCATTCATAAAAAAAGAAAACACTGCTTTGTGCGTCACACAGAGGAGGTGGAAGGATGGAGGGGAGGGCTTCTATTACTGAAGCAAAACACCCACAGACAGGCGAGCTCACACCTAGCAATACACATACAGGTACGCACATGAACACGCACGCATACATACACGCATAATCACTGCAGGTATCAGTGGACCTGTTGTCATAGATACCCTCATCCTTTAAAAAAAAAAGGTTAATTTGTGTATCTAAAAAGACCGAGGGCAAGGAGAACTTACGTCACAGCTGTTGTTTCTGCCTCTGGAATCATTGTGTCTGTCAGCAAAACCACTATGTCCTCTTCCTCCTCCTCCTCCTCCTCCTCTTTTCCCCTGAAGGAACAGACAGTATACGCACTGATGAAGTCTCATTCTTGAAGCCCACTTACTGACACACACCAACGTGGGCCCTCAAGCACTCATGCATCCAGACACGATGATACATATAGACATATAATGAATTTCTTTTCTTTTATCTTTTTCACCGGATGTAGTTTTTTTCTTTAACAGTTGACCTTTAACAAATGGCTGGGCCAATATATTTTGAACTCATACTGAAAATAAATTATTGCCCCAAATTTGATAGCAGTTACCCTCATCATTACCATCATCCAGCTGTGAATGCCAAACAAAATCTTGTTTTGTTATGCGTTAATATGGTAGCAATATGTCTGTCAATGAATATCTTTTTACCATTTAAAACTTTCAGTTTTTTCTTCTATATTTCCTGGGAATGTGACCAAATATTCATATTGCTTTTAAACATTGTGTTTAATCTTAATTTGTTTGGTGAACAGACTAAACTTTAATTTTTTTCACCATTGCATTAAAGCTTAAGGCTATAAACTCTAAGACCTGGCTATCACAGAATGATCCTCACTGACTAAAATGTAAAAGGTTGCCTGTGGAAATGATGTGGAGATGGCAGCCACAGGCTCTGCAAAGGTCTATTTACCTTCCACTCAGACACAATAGTTTTGTCTTCTGTCTTGTACTCCATGCGGCACAGCGGGCTGAAAAACAACATTTTGTCAACAACAGGCAAATGCAAAACAGTTGCATCAAGTATTGGTAGAAAAACACACTCACAATATCTGGAACAACATTGTTTCTCCCTCTGTTAAGATCACAGTCCATGTGACTCTAATACACATTGTGCTCTGTCTTTATTTATAATCAATACAGTATCAGATCTGCTCAAAGGCAGGACTGCCCTGGGCTCTATGTTGCTTTGAGGTCAGACGGTCATCTGGCACTGCCTTTAAGGTTATGGCTTATTCATGTCTGACATTAATGAAGTATAACTGAGATGACCTGTCCTGTGGCACTGTGGAAGCAGCACAAACATAGAGTCAGCGTGCCACCATGCCAAGTCGACCTGATCAAGCTAGTTGGACGGCTCCACGTGAGCCCCTGTGGCGAGTCAGTGTTATTTGGACTGGAATCATATCAAAAGCATGACTGTGAGCAGCACACTGCTCCAATGACCTACTTCTCAGCTGACTGCAGGGCTTGGAGATGAGGTGAACTGAAAAGAAGCAAGCAGGAGTGGAGAGGGACAAAAACAACTGTAGCATCCAAAGGAATCAGATCAAATTAAATCCAATACACATTAACTGCTACAAAACAACTAACAGGTCCCACTTTTTCTCAGCAGTGCTTCTCTTTGATTTGTGGTTGTGTGTGACTCTTTGTAAAATTTGAAAGTCTGAAATTAGGCATTTTAATTTCATGTAAATGTTTTCTTATCTTCATGAGCAAATGTTCACTGTTACAAAAACAATACAGAACAGAAACAAAGGCAACAAAATGTCATCTTGTGCTAAGCAGAAGCTCTCCTCTCACCTCTCTGGGTGCTGAGTCTGAGTTTGGGTTTTGCTCTGTGATTTATTCGATATGCAGCAGTCTGAAATTGATGATGTGTGCCCTGCACCAGTGGAAGCCTGAAAAACAATTCAGTCCATGTCATATAACCATCCAGACACCCAATAGCCAAAAGATTTTCCACTTCAAACAGTAAACAGTAAAAGCGTGCTTGTGCTTTGTTTCTTAATTTAATATAGCACAGAAAACACACGACACAGACTGTTTGTTGCAGCATATGCAGGAAGCAGCAGCTTTTTTTATTTACCACGTTTCAGTGGATCTAGAAATAAACGTGAAAGACTGGAGACACAGCTGACACTGAATGATATTCACAGCTAGAGATGGTGAGTGCTAATAGCTGGAGACTCAGTTTGATGTACTCGAGAAAGGAAGAGAGACAAAAGGAAGAAAACAAAGAAATAAACAAAGAATATGAGAGCTAAAAAAAAGAGCAAATCAACAACGCACACCGCTGAACAGTCGTCTTTGATAGGCGACCTACCTCGTCTACTTCTTCCTTCTCTTTCTCCTTTGATATGGAAGTAAATGGTGGAAGGCTGTTTTGTGAAAAAGTCCTGTTGATAAAGAAACACTCATTAACCTGTAGAGGACTTTAACAATTCATAAATGTTCTACTGAGTTTTATGAAAGGAAGGAAGTGACTGGGCATATGTTTCCTAACTTCTCAAAATGATGTGACTAGGTTTGACACTGCTGTTACTTGGTCAAATCATTTTAAGTGAAAATACCATCTGTGTATGAAAAAAAGGGAAGACAAACAGGAGAACCGCTCACCCTTGTGTGGTACATTTCAACTCTGGCAGCTCCCCCTGGATGTTTTGAGATGGTCCACTCTGACACTGATGTTGCTCTGGCCTTGGGTCAGTGGGGCAGCCGGCCTCTGTGCTTTCACTGCTCTCCTCCAGAGCCTCCTGGTCTGGAATCAGTCTCTGAATGCCAGCACTGACGTCAGAACTGGTTTTACAACCCAGCTCCAGAGTTTCAGGACTATGGAGAGACAGAGAGAGAGAGTGAAACAGACAGAGGGATGCACACACAGGGGGAGATAAGGAGAAAATAACACTTTTTAATTAGGCACTCTCTTTAAAATGTTGTAATGGATTTACTAATGGTTAATGAATAATTTACTAATGCTTCATATATCATTAATAAACCATGAACAACTATTGCTTTACTTTTTTATTAAACCATCAGTTCTGTACCTACATATATTGACAACGTCATTAGTAAAGGATCGCAGGTTTCTCACTTTCTGATAAGCCATCAGCAAAAGTCCACTAGTCATCTGCAATTATACATGTTAGTATAAAGGCCTCTTAAAATAATCCATCAAGTCTGCAGTTTTTAAAAAGGTTAATAAGTTGTTCCAGTTGCTCTGCAGCCCTTTCCCGGAAGGTAAGTGGTTGAATGGTCTATTGTAGAGGTCTTCCTGATGAACAAAAGAGCTAACTAAAAAGACAAAGCAAATGTCACACTGGAGGAGGATAAATACCAGCCAAAGAGATTTTTCATAACTTGACAACTCGGCAGTTGTTTTTAATTAAAAAACAATAAAGCATTCAGAAATTTGTAATTTACCATTAATAAAGCCATAAGGTCATTTATTAACCTATAGAAAGTTGAATAGAAAGTGATACAGAAGAGGTGAGAACAGCCAGAAAGAAAGAGAGAAGAGAGTCAACCTTTGATGTAACCTCTGA
Source organism: Scomberomorus guttatus (assembly GCA_038419695.1). Lineage (NCBI taxonomy): Eukaryota > Metazoa > Chordata > Actinopteri > Scombriformes > Scombridae > Scomberomorus > Scomberomorus guttatus. The sequence goes on from CM076458.1 coordinate 10,879,085, forward strand.
GCCTTTTTAGAGACATTGATACTCATAAATGGACTAAAGGACAACAAATACATTCCAACCACATCACCAGAATATTAAACCCATATTTTGAAAATAATAAAACTGAGTTAGTCGATCAAAACAATAGATTTTAAGTGTATTATTCTGCGTATCACGTATAAAGGCAAACATGAGTTAACTCTGGAGTGTCCAACAGTTAGTTACTGAGAAAACTGCTGACCTCTGCAGCAGGTAGTTTGGAAAACAAATATCCAGCAGGTCATGAATCAGCAGTGCTTAATGTAATGCTGCCCTGTGACACGTCTCATGAAGCTCTAATGAGGCGCTCCCAGCAAAAACAAGCACAACTGATTTGCCACGACATGAACCAAAAACAGCCCATTGGTCACGTACTTGCTTAAAGCAATGCGTGACTCCAGAGCTGAAACCTTCAGCAGATGGGTCAGTACAGCAGCAGCAAGAAACTAATGATAGCTGCTTAGGCTGTTACTCAAAGAATGAGTGGAGCAGACAGCAGCCTCCAGTATAAACATGAATTACTTTTCTTCTTCTAGTTTCAGTTCCTCAAAGATCCTTCATCTTAACAGAGCCTGGTCAAAAGTGGCAAAAACAAACAAAACTCTGCATGAACAACTAGGATAGATATGCAAAAACAAAGCATTATTGACCCCTGCTCTAAAGCAACTACTGCTATCGCTTTCAGATCTAAGTCTGCCTTTAGCTCACTCACTTGTGGAGAACTGTAGACTCATGGCTGTTGTCATGAATGCTGATGCAGATGAGACAAGAAAACATCCTTTGCCAAAATGCCTAAATTCACAGCAGTCTAGCATGCAGATTACATGTGACAGTGAAAAGCTTGCTGCTTTGGAGGGACAGAGAAAGGCAAAGAGAGAGCACAGATGATGAGAACTTGATGGTCAACAGCACAAGTGACACCTGGGAGGCAGAGAGCTCACCCAGCCTCTTCAATTACCCGAGCACACACACACACACAAACACACATACAGGCAGAGGCAGATTTTGAACTCAAATGCAGCAGCACTTAAGTCGTATTTCGGGTCAACAATGCCAGTTCTAGCACTGAAATGTAGGTGCAAGTAGGCCACGGAGGCAGAGACAAGAAAGCACACACAAATAAATACAAGGCTGCACACAACCACATATATTTACACTGACACAAATCAGTTTAAACGTAACTGCTGAGAAGTTCAATACTGAAAAAAATGTGACTACATAGGGAAGACTATTTATGTTTAGTGACCAACAAATCCAATTATATGACATATATTGCTTGACCTATATATCTAGACTTGACCTAAAATGGATTATTTTAGGAATGACTGAAATGAAAGGGAAACTTCCTGTAAAATATTATTGAAGTAAATAGATAGATAGAACACCCTTTGTCCTTTTTTCTAAGAATTAAATTTGTGTTTTTGAAATGTTATTTCCTGTAAGAGACAGAAAACAGACACTTGTTTTGAAATCAAACCCTTTGTAGGTATAATTAGACCAGAATCAATATGGACTGTGACCTTAGTGGGAAGCATGGAGGTCCTGAGGTCCAGACAAAATAGCATGCAAATTCCAGACATGTTTGGAAAAAGCACAAATTCCCAGTTAGAAGAAGTGATTAAACCAAAAACAGAACCATTGTTGTTTTTTCATGCAAAATAAACCTAAGTCAAAAAAAGAAAAAAAAAGAACCATAAGACATGTGGTTACTTGTTCTGGATCCTGTGCAGCTGTTTTTGGCATGTGGGCAGTTAATAAATACATGCCTTGAAGCTCTTTTCCCACCCTAACATTCACTGTAGTTGTTTAATTTGGAGGCCCTCACTTAGCTGAGAAAACAGGGCTTACACTAATAAGGAAGGAGGAAAAGCAGCGTGCTTTAGACTTCAGACTATATTTTAGATCTAGAAAGACAGTTATACATGGAATGATGCCACATCTTATGCCTGCTAAACAGATGAGAGTGGGAGGCTGCTGGATGAAAATACATTGATATTTGTTTGCCCTATGAGTGCTAAGAAACAGAAGCAGTGAGAACACACAAAACAGGCTTAGTATAGCTGCTACTTGAGGCTTGGCACTCCTCCTCAGCAGGTGTGACAGATTCTACAGCTTAGAATCTAATATCTGTAGGAGTATCCATGTGTCCAAATGATGCACCTGCAGAGGGTCCATAATGCCTAGATAAGAACTATTCTATGAAGATGAACCTTTTCTTGCTCTAGTTCTACATGGATATTGTCTCACCTTCTGGTTTTATCAAAAAGGGTGAGGGCAGACAGAGGGACGTAAACAGTCCTCAGGCAGGTGGGCAGCTGAACTGAGTGTTGTGCATCAACGTGAGCTGTGGTAATAAATAGGGAGCTGTGTCTGCCAGTGTGCTATGCAAAGACCTGGACAGCCACCAACCCTTTTGCTTGCCAGTTTGGAAAGACAAACACACACGCGCGCTACTATTCTGTATCTACTGATGACTCCTCTCTAAACTGCCACAAGGGTAGTTTAATTACAGTTTGGGCCAGTGTGATGTCTGGCTGCCATACCCCTTCCTTTAAATAATCCTGTGACATTTATATCTCATTTTGCCTTTAGTCCACAAGGATTTTATTAGTAATACCTCATGCTTGTTTTCAGAAAAACACAAATCTCACACTGTCACACAGTTAACAGAACACAAAGCATTTCAGCTTAAAATTACAACCATAAAGTGTTTAAAGTGTTTTCATCTCATTTAACTTTGAGCAGAATTCCCATCCACACACAAACACAAATTAAGATACCAGGCACACAACTATACTCATGTACATGGGTGACAAAATTAATCAGGAAGTGCACATGAATGCCATGGTGCATACTGACTGGGGGGCAGAAAAATAGAAAATATATGAATGTGATTTAATGTCTGTATTGCAATCACTCAGCAACCCACATTCACAAATTAAAAATTGAAAATAGCACACTATCTTCAAGTTCTGAGAGGGAAAAGTTCCCCACAAGCAGATGGCCATCAGAATGTAGATTCTGTCTGGGGGAGCAATTTGCCATTGTTCCACTTCTCTGCTCTTTCCAGCAGCGAAAAGTGTGTGATGCTATTTTTAATTGCCATCAGAATGAAAGGACAGTAAACTGTGCAAGCAACAGCACTTTTTCCTGATAACTACAGACAATTGATGGGAGGTGTGTTGGTTCCTGGCTTTAATGTAATTTTTTTTTTCAGCAATTTATCACCTGCACCTCCTGACCGTGATATATTTAAGTAAAGAGAAATAAAACATCCTGAGGCTATAAAATAAATGAATAAAGCAGAAGCATTTCAGGAGCATTTATCTCATTACGCCAATCCTGATTGGCTGGTGATTGACGTCCATGTCAGGCAGTACCCACCTACCCTTAAATAGTTTGCGCTCTGGCGCAGCACCAGTCAAAATAAGCACCTCTTCTCGCTTCAGCCCAGCAAGAAGGGTTGTCTGGTGAGACATCTCATTCATGCTACTCTGAGAACTGGGGTTACGCAAGTAAAGTAAAGTTCTCATTCATAGCATTCGTTTTGATGTCTCACTATGGGATATGGAGACTCCCATATTGCCAGACAAGCTTATCTCAAGCAACCACCAGCACGCAACGAGCAGCACTCTGTCCCACTGAGGGCCCTGAGCTCAGTACTGTGTGAGCCACGCTCAAAGCAGAGACAGAGGTGGACAAAGGTGAGAGGCAAAGACCAGCTTGCCGCTGCACAAATGTCCTGGATGGAAAACCCAAGGCATTAAATAGACCCAGCATCCAGTGCAACGCCATTCTTCAGAGAAAGAAAAAGGGGGTGAAGAGAACGCCACAAGGTCAATGGAAGAGCATGAGCCAACTACCTTGGGCACAAAGGTGGTGTCAGGCTTCAGTGACACTCTGACATACCCTGGGAAAAATTGAGTGCATGAAGGATGCACCGAGAACACATAAACAACAGTGACCCGTTTAGCAGATGCCAAAGCCAGCAACAACACTTCTGTCTTCAGAGACAGATGTTTCAAGTTGACTTCTTCCAGTGGTTCAAATGGATGACCAGAAAGCCCATAGAAAACCACTGCCAAGTCCCATGGGGGCGCCAGCAGCCCAAAGGATGTTGGCTAGGTGCTCTACTTTCAAATCTCACATGGCATGCAGCAATAGCAGCCAGGTACACCTTAATTGTGGAGAAGGCTTGTTGTTTGTCGATCAAGTCCTGCAGGAATAACAAAATCACAATAACCGGACATTGAAAGGAGACGTGTCCCTCCTTGTGACACCACTCCTCAAACACCCTCCATTTACAATCTTAATGTTAATTACATTCTGAGGAACCCCACTGTATTTAAATTATACCACTCACTGGCCAAGCCCATAGTGCCAGGCATTCTGGGTATGGGTGACAGGGACAGCATGTCTCTGCATAGCGGGAGTTGCTATGGTTGTCAGCACAGGAGTTGATATATCCCTGCCAGCCAGTGCACTGCAAGCCAGTGCGGGGCTATTACAATCAGTGTGTGGCACTCTGGACAGAGTGGGGGGTATCAGAGCCAAGAGAGGAAATGTGTACAGGAGGACGGGCGGCCAAACGTGAGTGAGCACGTCCACACCAAGAGGCGCGACTAGATCACGCATTGAAAAGAACAGCAGACACTGTGCACTTTCTCTTGACGCGAACAGATCTACCAGGGCTTGGCCATAGTGCATCCACACTTGCCTCACAATAGCTGGATCTAGAGTCCATTTTCTGTATAGTGGTGTGCCCCTGGACCGCAGATCCGCCCCCAGGTTCAGAACCCCCAGGACATGTGTCAAGACAGGAGACACTTGCTGCTCCATAATATCAGTCTGCGTGCCAACATGTGTAAACGCAAACCCACCTGATGGTTGATATAATTATATCATTGTTGTATTATCCGCTCTCACCAGAACATGACACCCACTGAGAAATGGAAGAAAGCGCTTCAGGGTGAGAAACACTGCTAAGGGCTCCAGATAATTTATGTGGTACCGTTGGAAACTTCTGCTCCAAAGACCTCTCACAGATTCACAATTCCACCCAGCAACAAACTTGTGTCTGTACTGACCACCTTCTGGGATTGGACAGTGCCCATGGGCACCCCCCATACCAGGAAAGCTGAATGTTGCCAGCAGCACAGTGTCATTACGCATTCCACCATGACCGTTACCCTCCATGTGCACAGCATCCAGTCTAAGGCAGGCCACCCAGGGCTGGAAATCCCTCATGTACAAGCGACCAAGTTGGACTACCAGGATGGCTGACGCCATCAGCCCCAATAATTGAAGACATAATCTGAAAGGAACAGATTTGTGCAGATGAAAATTCACAAGGCCAGAGATAACCCCAGGAAGAATATACTGTGTTCTGGAGACAACACACTCTTTTCAGTGTTTTATAAAACCCAGGTCGACCAGGTGTTTTACGAGGATTATTGTTTGTCATAGCCTCCTGCTTCAACCGTGCCAGAAGGAGCCAGTCTAAGTATGTAGCCAGATGAATGACCTGCTGTCTTAATAGGGCTATTGCGGCCTTGGTACACCGCACAAATACTCTTGCGCTCAGGGACAGACTGAAAGAAAGCACTCGGTACTCGTAACAGACACCCTGAAAAGCGAATCTCAGATATTTCCTGTGTGGAAGATAAATTGGAATGTGGAAATATACGTCTTTCAGGTCAACAGATGTGAACCAGTCGCCATGATGTACCAAACGTAGCAGGGATGCATGAGTGATCCTGAATTTGTATTTTCTGAGGTATTTCTTCAGAGCCTGTAGATCCAGGATAGGGCGAATTTGTGATACGTTGCGAGCATGGAGGAAACATTCAGCGCTCTGACAGCCAAAGCTGCCACTTTGTAGGCCCTCCCAGTCATGGTGGTCTTGAATCATCTGTTTTTGACAGTAGTGTGGGGTTGCTGGAAGACACCATCATCAGCTGTGGGTGGAGGTGGGCTGCAACTAACGGCTCCATATGAGGTATGCCGAGCATGCCGAGTTTCTCCATGCCCTCAAAATCTAGGGAGGAAGCCCCTTGTATCGGGCTTCTAGTGCTGAATGGGTGGTCCTTCCATGAGGCTGAAACCTCCACCAACAGCTCGGGGAAAACATTTCGTTCTCATCCTTGTCATCCTCAGATATGAGGGGCTCCGATGTCTCCTTGTCATCATCTTCATAATCCAGTACATCTTCCAGAGGCGGAACTGCTGTGACTAGGTCCAGCTGTGAGCCCCAGCTGGCGACAGCACACAGCCCGGCGTCCACATCAGTCCCCTCCTTGTCTCTGTTGTCGGCAGACAGGTAAGGGTCCCTTCGCAACAAGCTAGCTTGGCATGCTAGCCATCGTCGGAGACTCTTCACAGTGAAACAGGCACAGTACCTGCATGAACCAGGGTCTTCCATTGCCAGCCAAGCATGTTCCATCCCGAGGCAGCACGAGCAGACCTGGTGTGTGTCTTTACTCAAAATTTTATTTCCGCAACGGCAGAGTCGAGCCTCGGAGTCTCAGTCTCCTCTGGTGTGAGGGAGATTAGAGTCCATCTTCATTAACTGGTGTGCTAATCTCTAAAATACTGTGTGTCTCCCAGGTCCGCTTGTGCAAAGCAGGACGTACGGTAAAGCAACCGAGCTACTGTGGTGGGTACCCAAGGCTGCCGAAAATCTTATTGTGTAAGGGCTAGGCCAATAAACGCTCCAGTCTATGGTGAAGACTGGAGAGTGGAAGTGTATGAAAGGGAGCTAGCACCTGGCAACAGAGTGGTTAGCAAGATAGCTCCAGCACCATGCACCATGTTTCAGCAAAGCATCTCTCACTCCCAGTCAGTCAGCCCCTCCCCGTATGTACGTGTGCTTGCTCACTCATACACAAACACACAAACAGAGGCTCCTGCTGAGCTGTGGCCGCTGACTGGTGGGAGCCAATCCACACCACCCAACTTGCACAAATATGCGTTAATGAAGGTCTCATTTTTTAAGGTTACATTACTACCCGTTCACTCATTGGCAATAAAGAACATTAATACATGTAAATTGCTTTACAATTCTACATATAGAACCTTTAAACAAGATTGAGGCCGAACCTTTAACCTTAAACTAAAGTTGTTTAAAGAACCATGAGAGTAAGTTTAACTGAACTAACACCAGGACGCACACTTTTTATTTCTCTAACTGTGTGTAAATCTGATGTTTTCATATCACAGATGTTCAGCCTTTACTCACAATAAAGGCAGAAAAACAGTTTATAACAGCTCCATGGACATATGTAAGTAATCTATCTATTTTGGTTCTGCAGTAACAAAATCACTGACACTTAGGTGATGACAGTACCTGTTGAGTTGAGATGGCATCCATGTTGTTTGGTTAAAAGCACCAATCACTGAGTTAAAGGTGGTGTCTCCCGCTAACCTCTCCACACTACTCTGCTTGGAGTGACAGCTGCTGGGTCGAACCTGCCGAGGACAATAAGGGTGAACACACTATAGAGCGATACCAAAACCTCAAAGTATTTTTGTATTTTCTGCATTAAATATATAGTACATGAGTTCAAAGACTAGCATAACTGTGGCCCCGCAGATGAAACTGTTGTATTTGTTGGTGAGTGCTGTGATTACATCATGTACTGCGATATTCATGTTAGCCCAATGTGTAAAAAGACCAAGAAATTCAATCAATAATGTAACAAAAGGGAAGAAAAAAAACATGGTTCACCTCAAAGTGTGAAAGAGCAGAGAGAGTAGGGGGAGGGGGTGAGGAGGAGGCCACTGTGTCCTCGGCTGGGATTGGAAAGAGAACCTTATGATGCCTGAGAAGATGGAGCAACAAGGCATTGCACACACTCTGCTCCTCTAGCATCCGGGGTCCAGCTGGAACACTGCATATAGAAGAGGAAGAAGACAGGAGAAACAGCAACATAATGTCACAGGTATTAAGTAGTGTGTATTCAAAATGGTCCTCCGTCAACAAAGATATTGCAAAAAGGGCTCCATCTAGTGGAGGGACACATATACAGCGGCAAATGAAGATGAACTGGTCAGACTCATAGGTAAGGTGACTCAAAACGTGACACTTAAAATAAATTTCCCATTGAGATAACTGAACAGCCGGGCAGTGAAAGCTTGTAAGTTTCCCTTTGATCCCTCTGGTCATAACATTCAAAATACAGCGGTAAGTGCCACCTCAGACCAAAATAGTTATTTACATGTTTACCTGGAAGCAGCTATTTGTTTACAATATGTCGTGCTGTTGAGGTCACAATCCATTCACAGGGGGGTTTTTTATGTCTTATCCGATGTATACACAGTAAAGATTAAGATAGCATACAGTTAGGGAAGAGAATGTGAAAAATTTGAGTATTAATAGAAGCGTGTTTACATGGCAGGCAGGTCAATTGCAATGACAGGACAGTAGCAGCCTGTCCCATGAATTACATAACAGACACATACGAGGGCAACAGGCTGTTTAGAAAGGGGCTTAGATGACACATATGTGTGAGTTATGGGGGGCATGCTGCCAAAGAAGCTGTCACACATGCTGCATGGGAAGAACATGTGCTACCGTGTCTGTCATACCAAGTCATTTCATTTTAAAGTGACAGCAATATTATTAAAGTGTTGGAACAAGAAAAAAAGTACTGAAAGGTATAATATGCAGGATTTTCCAAAAAAAACAATGTATAGACTCATACAAAAGTAATCCCTCTCAATCATCACTTATGACCCACTAGAAGTGTGTGTGCATTTATCTACAGAGACCCTGCCCTCTGCCTGTATTTTAGTGTGTAGCCCCCAGCCAGTAACAGCGCACAGGGTGTGAGTTCGGTCCTCGTAGCGACCAGGTTACATCGCTGTCTCCGTCTCTCTCCTCTGCTCCGCTCTGCTCTGCTCTCTGTCTCTGTGTCATGGATGTATTAAGAGCTGCAGGTCTGTGTGTCTGCTTGACCGAGAGCTACACACACTTGCAGAGCAAAGAGGCCACAGCAGGCAGGATGAGGCTCTGCATTCACACAAAATCTGGCAAGGCAGCACCTTCTCGCTGGGTTTTGCAGAGGTGTGTGGAGGTGTGGGCGTGTTTATTTGTACTATAGAACATAACTGCCATGAAAGAATCAGAAAATAATGTTTTATTTATGTGATTCACAGCTTTGTTCTCACCAGTACTGCTCACTCTCTTCATTCACTCTCTAGCTCGCTTGACAACCGCTGCTCTCTCTCTCTTTCTCACTCTGGTGTTGAGTCGGGGAGGAGGGGCCAACTTTGAATGCTGTGTGTTTACAAACACCAACAAATCCTGCATAGTATACCTTTAAATGTAGTTTAAAAGCTACTATTTAGGTAGTAACTATTTAGGTTAATTGTAGCTTTGTTCAGCTGGACATTTTTCTGCAGCATCTATCTGTCTTTCATTCATTCTCTCCTCTTTGCCATTCATATCATAAAATATCTTTCCTGTGTTGTTATTCTAATGCCTGTGAAACCAGAGTACAGGACATGCTCCAACTCTCTGCAGCTACTGCAACACAAATCCACCCCCAACTTTTTCCAAGCCTCTGCTGCCAACTCCACTCCCCCTAACCAACTCTTCTTCCCCTTGCTATAATCATCTGACATTTTCCCCTCACATGCAGAACTTAATGGCATGACTAACACCACATTCCACTGACATGTTGTTAAGTTTCGGAGAAAACGGGTGACACAGATGAGACTGGGTGTCCCACAGTCAAAAGGGTGTTGACTATAACAATTCTTTTCCACAGAGGCAGAAACAACAGCCTAATTGTGTCTCCCTAGAGATTGTGTTTGTTTACAGTGACGGGTGAGTTCTGTAAACAGGAGGGGAGATGCAACTGACAAAATCCTGATGACCTCTGTTATATCTGTCTGTCATTTTGTGCGTTATGCTATCAACCACATTCCACACCCATTTCCTTGAGAAGACAAACCCGTCTCCACCCCAATTTAGAGGTGCAGCTGTGGAAAAATGGAGCTGAACATACAACTACTGAGGTTGATGAATTAGACACTTAGTAGGTTGCTCTCATGTCAAACAGACTGTTTTTTTTACATCTGAATATGAAAAAAAGAGAGATTCACTTCCAGAAGAATACTTCTGGCTGTACCTCTCTACAAAAGTACTTGTGAAAACCAACATATTAAGATGTACATACAGAAGCACAGTCTTTCTTAAAGTTATACTGAGACAAGTCACTACACTGTCTGCTCAAGCTCAGAGTGTGCTGAGACCATACTGATTTGGCTGGGGGAACCTTGTGTCCCAATACTGGTCTGGAAAGGATTTGAATGTGGCATTAACAACAGCAACTTACTGGAAGATACAAGGCCCAAAGATGGTTGCTAGATTTTCCACAGGCATGTGATTTGATTGGCTGTGAGCAGCGACTCTGGACAGGAAGTGGATGAGGTGAGACAAAATAACGAGGTTGTCATCAGGGAGGTGGCAAAGTTTTTCTCTCAGAGACTGGTTCATCTCTGCCTCATCTGGATATCCTAAAAAGAAGCAAAAACATAAAAACAGCACATGACATGACACTTCAGTCACAAATCTTAGGTATGCATAAATATATACAAGCAGTCTCAGATTCCTATTCGGCAGGTTAACACACTTGACAAAGAACTTATTCAACACAGAAGGTAGCTAAGATTAATTTATACACTGCAAAGTACAAGACGCTGTAGACCTCTTAACTTTGTTCATTCCTAATTATACTTCCTTTTTGTCTAAACAAAGTTTTGTTCCCCGTTGTAAAAGAAGTACCAGTCAATAAACTTTTTATAGAACAACCTTCCCACAAGTTCTCATGCCGACTTCAATCGTTTGCCCTTTCATACGTAGCTTAAAGAGATTAATCATCTAGGTTTAAAATAGCTTCGTCCATAGAGTGGACAACAATTTAACACCATGTCTGTCTCCTGAAAATGCCTCCATTATTCATGATTAATTTAAGTGACTATATAGCAATTATTATTGATTTTTTTGCTGGACAACTTTTAATCAATAGTAGTCTGAGAATCCACTTGTATTATAAAGCTGTTTTGTTTTGTTTTTTGTTTTTTTGGCATTTTTGCCTTTTTTGGACAGTCAACAGTGAAGTTGCAGACAGGAAACAAGGGAAGAGAGATGGGTATGACATGCAACAAAGGTCCCCGGCTGGAATAAAACTGGGGACGTTGCAGTTATGTGGCATGCGCAGTAACCATTCGGCTACCAGGCCGCTCCTATAAAGCTATGTTTATTACCTCAAATACTTCCAAGGATCTATTTTCTAACCACACAACATAAAGAAATTGTCTTCACACATTAAAATGATTTGTTTGACACTTGTATTGTAGCTCTCAAATGGGGTCCTGATGTATATATACTCAGGATAGATATATTGATCAAGTTCAGCAATGCCTTGCCTTAATCTAAAGAGTATCATTATCAGCATTAATTTATTATGCCTATAATTAAAATCTGATCCCCAGAAATACCAGTCCAGCAGAATTTCCTAGTACCTGTGAGGCTCAGGACCAGCTCCTTGCGCTGGGGTTCGGGAACTATGGGGGTGGGCAGCTCCCGGAGGAAGAGTTTGAGGAGTGAGGCCACAGTGGGGACATCTCCATTGTGCTCCAGGTCCACCCTCTCCCCACTATCCCACCGGTGCCTCAGCTGCCTGGTCCGCACCACAGAGCCACACAGTCGAAACAGACCCCTATGGTGCATTCCTGTGATTAAGGAACAAGTAGATGCAATTAACTCAGTACATACAGGTGATGTTTGAGTATTGCTTTGCACTGTGAGAGTGAAGAAGGAGAAAGAGGGAAGTAAGGGAGAGGGGAAAAGAGGTGTATAGGATATAAATGAATGAAAGACTAGCAGAGGAGTCACAGAAGAGATTACCATTCTTATCCAGGTACTCCACCGTGTCTCTTAAAACAAGGGGTATTCCACAGACCATCTGCCCGTCCTCTCTCAGTGTTTGCAAGGCAACACCAAACACACACCTGGCGGCCACTACAGGCTCTGAAACCAGGGTAGGAGCAATGGGCTCTGGGCTGACCTTAGAGCTGGGCCTCAGGATTCTCACTGAGGATGGGTCGCTCTGCATGGAAAGAGTACATGCAGAAGCTGACTCAATATGCGAAAGTCAAATTGTTCCAGCGTTAGTTTACTATTGTCACATACTACTGGATGCTATTTTAGAGAAGTGGTGAGAACCTGTCATCTTGAACCCTTTCAGTGTGATCTAGAGGGCTCTACTTGATGACATGAGGATCCCTCACCTGGACCCCAATGATTCATGCTATGATGTGAAAAAGTCAGCTCCGTAGCAGTACAATTACTCACTCAGACAGGATATAATGACATTATTTCATCGATACAACAACCTGCTCAGGAATTCATGTACATTCAACTAGTAAAAACAACATAGGCTAACGTTAACTGTGGTATAGTTCATTTAACACATTTAAATGTTTTAAAACCAGTTAGCTTAGTTTTGTGTGATTACTTGATAATAAAGCTGCGAGAGGTGCTCTGCCCCCCATACCTAATAAAAGTATGGGGGGGCAGAGCGCCTTAACAAAGTGCAGTCGATTGGGCTATCAGCTCAAAATACCGAAAATATGTAATAAGATAATAACTGCTACCCGCAGATAAACTTACACAGAGTGATACCGAAGCGCTTGCTCCCATTTTTCAGCTCAGCGGACGGAGACAGCTCTCCATTTTTCAAATTGTAGACGTGTTTAATTCCCTTCGACAAGATGCTCCTCTTTCAGAAACGACGGGAAAGTCCGACACGTAAGGAATAATAACTGCCATCGAAGTCATATCCCAAATTTAGGCTTGCAATAACCGAAAGTACCGTTGTTGAAATGTTGCAGTTAGCTTACTTCCCAGCTCCCTGCAAAATTGTTTATGTTGCTAGTCACGTGACGCATGTGTAACCATGGTGACCTGTGTTACGGTTGCCAGGAGAAGGCACAAGAAGGAGAGGCAGACTGGCTCTAAAGGGGGATGCTAATGCTCGAAAGTGTTATCCTATCTGTATAGTATGACAACTGTTCGTATTCAGGTTCCCTCAGGGACTAGTTTGATCATTTTCCCGTTAGAGGAGCTTAACTGCTAAAACAGGATATTGCCAGTTGTTTTCATGGATAGAGCTTTGCCAGCTGCGTGACCGGTTACTGCTAGGTTGGCCAAATATGGCCGCAACACTGTATTTACCTTTTACTTGGAATATAAAATGTAGTTCATATATGACAAATACATTAGAAATCTAAACACTCAATATCATTAATCCAAAAATCCTTTATTGGCACCTTTAAAATAAAATAATAGAACAGAAATACAGACTTAAATATTATAATACTGACATTAAAAAAATAGGAAAAAGGTGACAGCCAAACACACTGTCTCTTCTAGGTCAGTACAATTGAACTTCATCTGCACCCTGTAATTGCTTCTACAAACATAAAAAGCAAACACTAATGTCCCAGATTTACTCTTGAAACTGGAACTGTCAAAGACGTGTGTAGTGGTCTACTTAACAATATTCAAGTGATTCTAAAAGACTATTGCAATGTATTCATTACAATGATCACAATTATCAACTTCCAACCTAAACAATAACATTTTTTACAACTCTGTGGCCAGTTTTGTGCATATAAAAGTCACTAGCACATAGGACTTTACAAACTAGTGCTAATACAAAAGTTTATCAAACAATGCACGTATACAAACCTGCGCATGTACATGCATGTGCAGACACACACACACACACACACACACACACACACACACTAACATACACGTTAAACATACATACACAACATGATGGAAAAAGACCAGCCTGGTCAAAAAGAATGCCAGCAAAGGTCATGATAATCATGCCACAAAGAGAATCAACATGCTGTTAAAGTTGGAAATACACTAGGATCTCTTCAGTGTTTTTACATGTTTTTGAATCAGCATAACGTATTCAAGAAGGTCTCTGTCTGATCCAGAAACAGGAGGTATGTGAAACCATTTCAGAAAAGTATCAATTGAGTCAATGCACTTGAAAACCAAAATTATCTAAAAAGCAAGGCAGTTGTATTGTTCCAACAGGCATTATGTGTTGACAGGCATTAACTATCATTGATGCTTTGGTAAGATACATAGTGGTGTAATTAAGATATACATTAAAACCAAAATACGAAATAAAAATGTGTTGCTAAATTTAAGGTTATCAAAAAAAGCTCCCTCCTTCATTCCAATCCCTGTATTCTCTGTTCCAGGAAAGATTTCTGGAGCAGAGATTTTTTTTTTTTGTGCAATTTTTCAGAGTGTTTTCAAATGTTGGTATTGTGTTAAATTAACACCCAACAGTTTTACAGATTTTTTTTTCTTCCCAGTGTTTAGAATAGCACCATGTCTTCTCTCAGAGTTACAATGAAGGTAAAACCAGTGTTTACATAAACACAAGTGTTCGGGAGTTAAAGAATATTGTTTAGTTGACCTCGTAAAATGAGGTTATAATGTAAAATCAACACAGGCATCAGGGTCAAACCTTTAGAAAGATCTGCAGTAAATGATACGGACCTGAGAAATGCAGGCAAAGTACAGAGAACAGGCCTTCAAAACCTATGGCAAGTATTTTGGTATATTAAAACCTGGCAGCAGATTTAAGGGGAAAGACTTTTAGTCAGAGGTGGTTCAGGTACAGTTTATCCATGGACGGTTGCTGGGCAGTAGGGGGGTGTAGGATTTGAATCTTTATGAAATGTATTTAGGCTACAGAGGCAACTTTGTCACAGTTGCTGGTGTAATGGACATCTGGTCTGTCGTTCTCAGAGTGCTTCCTGTTCCAGCAGGGAATGGTGAGCAGAAAGAGGATGAACGATCCCAGCACCACGCAGCTCCCACTAAAGTAGAATGCCAAGTCATATGACTGCGTCCAGTCAAAGAACCACCCTGGAAAGTGATGAGAAAAACAGACATTGTAAGCACAATGAGCAAAGATTCCTGGAAGATGCAGTAGTTAGTTAAATAATGACTAATAATTGCTACTTATTGAAGTTGACATGCCCTTTGCTTTGATCTGCCTGCCTGTGTGATTTAATATTTTGATTTTTAAATCTTTTGAATCTTTATAACCAATAATTACCAGTGTAGCAATGCTTACAAATTCAGATAAGACAAGCCCGCCTACCTACAACAGGAGGTCCAAGCATGATCCCAAATCCCCCAAAGAACATGAGGATGCCATGGGCTTGTGTCAGTCTGTCCAAGCCAACAATCTTAGTGGTAATGTAGGAGGTGAGAGACCAGTTTCCTGAGAAGAAACCCAGGATGGCAGACAGGATCTGCAGTCCCACATAAGTCTTAGTAATAGGGATAAGGAGCAGCGCCACACCTCCTGCGAACATGGTGAAGGCATACAGGTAGATGCCATTGATCCACCTGATGTCCACCAGGATACCCAGCACTAGTTTGCCCACGCAAGTGGCGATGGCCCCTATCGATACCAGAGGAATGACACTAACTTCTTCAATGAGTCCCTCGCTCTGCGCCACATCCTCAATGAAGAGCACAGGAGGGAATGCTCCCAGGCTGAACAGGAAGACAGCAATACAGAAGGCCACCATGGCTTGATCTTGCAGGATCTCATACATGGAGTGCATGTACTTGGAGTAAGCCTGCTTCTTCTTCTTGATAACTTTCATGATGGCCAACCCAGCCAGGCCTTTCTTTTTCTCTGTCTGAATGGCCAAGTCCTTGGAATCAATGGTGATGAGCAACTCCTTCACTGTCAGAGTTTTTTCTGGAGTGGTTGCGGCGGTGGAGCCTGTTGAAATCTTCAGGTCATCCAACGGGGGCTTTTCGAAAAGCTGCTCCTCTGTGTTGCGCTCCAGGGCAGCCTTCTGTTTGAGGTAGTACCCTGGCATGTTGAGGGGCCTCATGAAGCCAGCGCAGGCCATGAGGTTTAGTGCTACAGCTCCGATGATTAGCAGGCAGCCGTCCAGGCCGTACAGCACAATCAGCTCATTCTGAGCTGTGGCATAGATGAACGCACCAACACTTGTGCCTGGGTGAGCAGAGGAAGACAGTTTTTAGTGTTTGTGTCAGAAAGTGACAGATCAATCAATGTAAGCCACTTTGTCTAGTTTTTTTTCTTGATTATAGCACCCTTTCAAATTATTCTGGTAGCATGCGTTTTTATTTGTAGAAAAATGAGGCAGTCCTGGTGAAAACTGGTGCAGTCTATGTGTTCCTTTAGCTCATTCATTACCGTGTTCTCAGGTCGGAGCCATCTTTTTAGATACTACCACTGTGGGGTGCCAAAGTCAGAAAATTTCAAATTCTACAGTCATTTTTATAAATTTCATAAAGAATAATTTAACTCATCCAGTGAAAAGCGCTGACTTCTGCACCTGTAGCCACACCCAACAATGATGTCACCATGTACTGACACACCCAGGAGTACAATTCTACATCATTGCAGCAAGGTGAGAAGTTATACCACTGGAGGTCAGCAAAAACAAGATTTCCAGGGGATGTTAAATTACTCTTTAATATTAATACTGAATGAGAGCTCCGCAGTTCTAAATTAAAAATGGACTGACTTTTAAAAAAAAAGCTTTGGGTGCTACTAATAACCCTCCTCATTAAAGGCAATTCTGTCTAAACTTCCCAAATTATTATCACCAAAGTTTTGATTTTCAGCCAAACCAGACCTGGTCACTGGTCACCAGTCCTCGTCCCTACCCAATAGGCCACTCTGCCTGCGCTACTCTGTAGATGTTTACCTCGGCTTCTCAAGGCTCCCAGCATGCATGAAAGAAGTGAGCATGGAGAACTGGTGTGCACCCAGAGAGCTCAGGGCAGAGGAGGGGCGGCAGTACCTGTGGTGACAATGCCGAGGGCAAGGCCACGTCTCTTGTCAAAATACTGACAGGTGATTGTCAAGGTGGCTGCGTAGACAAGACCGCAACCCAGGCCTATGTTAGGAGAAAGGGCAAGGACAGACACAAGAAGATTTTCCATTAGCTCAGGTGAAAGTGTAAAAGCTCTTCACTTCTAAAAATACACAAGAATGTGAATTCCAATGTTCAGCACATATCAGGAAAATGTGTTAAGTAAAGGCCATTTATATTTCTTCCACATTCTGGAAATATGTATATATTAGGCTACTTCTTTGCAGTTTTTGGTTATACAATACTGCAGAATGTCAGTATATTTCAGTGTCAGCCAATTATTACAAAGAAATCTGTGTGCAACACATTGGCAAAACATGAAAGAACCATACGAAGAGGAGTAAACAAGCTACACGTGCACGTGGAGCCAGATCATCATCTAAGGGCATCTCTAAAAATAAACGACTGTCTTCAAATATGCATGGCCTCCCCTCTCAGGCGCTTCCCCTGCGGAAGCCAGTGCTGACTGTAAAGGGGTTCACCAGCATCAAGTGTGGCTGGGCTGTCACTCAATGCGCGATAACAGGTGGTGGTGGGCCCGTGCGGGCACACTGGTGAGGGTGCAGAGGCAAAAAAGGGTCACTTGGAACTAAGCCATAATGTTATTATTCTGTCAACATCCCCCATGAAAACAAACTCAGACTTGTATCTTCTCTTGTATACCTTCAGTGGTATTCATTAACTGGTGATTGAAGATATAGTCAGCCTCTGATGTTGCATAATAGCTGGACTTGACATGTGCTCCTGCTTGTTTCAAATGATTATATAATGTGTTACGAGATTCTCATATGTTAGGGGGATAAGAAGCTTAGTTAACTCCCATGACCAAAGCAACATCAAACACAGACTTTCCCCCCCCCCATTTACAAAACCAAAGCCTCTACCTGACTGTCTGTTTGAGGCCAAGGCCACATGAGTTCTCAATTAACTTGTCTCTGTTGGACTATAAAACACGCGAGAGGATGCACCACGAGGTTATCAACAAGTGTTTCCTTACCAACAACAATCCCATAGGAAAAGATGAGGAACTGGACATTGGGAGCAAAGGCACTGAGCATCAGGCCGCCCGCCACCATTACACCACTGAAAATGGTGACAGGACGAGCCCCAAAGTTGTCCACGCAGGCGCTGCAGACAGGACCTGAGGGAGAAGAGGGAGAAAGACAGAAAAAAAGAGACAGAAAGTGTCAGGGGGTGAAAGAGACACAGGAAGGAAAAATGAGTGCTATAGGAACAAAAACATTCCGGTAACAGTGGACGATAGTGATGATATTAGGCTACTTCTAGATATCAAATACAGTTTCCAAGAAAATAAAACCCCGGCTCACAAAGAACCACTGTGTCTGACCGGGAAGCTGCCACATCACATTAGGTTCAAACTGGTAACCTGTCAGAGGTGTTGTCACATCACTCAGGAGGACCCTAACAGGTCCAGTGTGAACATTTTACATAATGTAAACATTTTAGACAAAGTTTCTTTTAAAATTGAAGGTTGGAAAAATCATTTTATTCTTCATTGTCTGACAGTATAACATGTATAGTGATACTATAAAGTCTCATATATATAGTCTATAAATGAGACTATAGATCAAATATTCAAACCAAGACTCCATATTTTTTCAGTGCTTGCTGAAGACTCATATTTCCTGAAGTTGCTTGACTCATACACCATGCGACATTTACTGTTTACTTCCCCTCTAACCAGGGGGAAGACTCTGCTGTTGTGCAGCAGAAACTGCAGTGCTGCAGCTGTCTGACAGCTGGGACACGTGTCCAAGACTTGGCCAGGCCCACGGCCTGATCTGTCCAGTCATGATTTTCACTTCACCCCTTTTGAGAGAGAGAGATGACATCAACAAGCCAAGCTGGCAGGCAGGCTCTGCCTTGGACAGAAATGTCAACTAAGACCTCTATCTATCACTGATCCTGTTTGCTCAGCACAGTCATGGAGCTTTTATAATATCTTCCAAGCATTAATGAAAGGTGACTGTGTGTGTGTTGTTTTTTTTGCTCTCATCAGTAATGATTCTTACATTCAAACTTATTTCCTTTTTCATGTTGCCACACTTTCAGACTCTTCTCCTTTTCTGTTTTTGTTTACATTTGGGTTCCAGTAAGATCACATACACAACCTTACCACAACCTTACCACAACCAACTTGCTAAACAAATACAGGATTTGTTAAAGTCTCCATGTTTCTCTTCCTATCTGTCTCTGAATCTATCTTGCCTTTCCCTCCTTCTGTGGTTACATTAAGGGCTAAGTGATCCTCCTACATTCATTGCATGGATGACTTGCATTTGCTTTGCTCTCCTCGAAAATCAATAATGGCAACTGTTCTTGAGGAGCCACAAAGTGAACATCTGTGAGACGGCATTGCCCGTTCGCTCCATCCTGCTGAAACATTATAGTAAGGAGAACTCTTAAACACCTGTCACTACTGCAAATATCTTCCTTGGAGATTGTTTGATTGCCCCCTTTACATGGACGTCAGTGCTCAGACTTTGAACGAGTATTGTATCTGCTTTATCAGTGGCATCATGTGGTATGATGGTTGAGAAGGAAATGGTAAAAAGCCAGGAGTAAAGGTGAGTATTTAGTGCTCTGCACTAAGCAGATATAGTATCTCCCCCTCAATCACAAATGTCAGCAGATATATTGCCTATAATAATATGTGGTGCCAAAACATAAATTTCTAGCTCAGCATTGATTTACCAGATGCTACAAACAATATAAAAGTGCTCATACTCAAATATTACACACATCTTTATCCATTTCCATCTATCTCTATAAAAAGCCTCTCAAACATGACTCTAAAACTTCACTGCAGTATCAGGACCCTCCCACACCTGTCCCACTGATCTAATTCAACTTTAACCCGATGTGGACCCACGTCAAGGATTATTACTTTATTACAATGTGTGTCTGTGTTACTTACTGGCTATGAGGCCCACTCCAGCTACAAGGGAGCCCACCCAAGCCGTCATGCCCTTGCCCTCCTGGAAGGCATGCAGCCACTCGGGGTAGAGGACGCCCACCGACTGGGGTGAACCGTAAGCCAGCAGCTGGGCCATGAAGGAGGCCACAACAATCGCCCACCCCCAGCCTCCGTCCAGCACTTTAGTAGATGGAGCCATGGTGCTGATGTTACTGCTGCCCTCTGGGATCTGCTGCAGCTTTGACAGAGGAGGAGTTCCTGGAAAGAACAAAACAAAAAGACATTACAGAGATACATTTGACAGCAAAATAATTCAAAAGATGATCAGTGGCAATACTTTTAAACAGGACCTACAGTCCTACAAAGCCTTGATGTAGTGAAGGCTGCTGCAGCACTTGGCCTGGCCAAACAGGCAGGTCACCTGTGTGATGTCCCGTACACAGACTGACTGCACCTAACTCATAGCCAGCTGCCCCTTTTGTTCGTTTCTCTATAACCACACCTTGGAGGAGGAGAAAGTAAAGAAAACTGCACTGCTCTGTGCCCCATCCCCCTGCACCTTTAACCTACCTCCTCCAAGATTCAGCTCTGGTCCTTACAAGACACTTGGGAGAGGCTCGTCTCCTGTGCTGACCCAAGTTTTTCAGACCTCTTCCATGAATAATTTGTAGCCAAGTGCACCTAAACTTCACTGCAGCAGCAGCAGCAGCAGCAGCAGCAGCATTAACCACTTCTGGTCGCACTTTGTTTACAACAAGGCTTGTAAGTGGGGGAAAAGTTCAGAGCTGCTCAGATTTCAGAAAATCTTTTGTTTGCTTAGAGATCAGGCTAAAAACATTTTGACGGTAAATAGGATATTTTTATTCAAACGTAAGAAAAAAAATATCCTGAAAAAAATCACCGTATGGATAATGACGTTCTTTATATTTACCACCAACAAAATCCGTATTTTCTTATTATGTTATCATCTTAACCGATGTTAACATACGCACACTGTGCTTGTTATTTTATCAAAACACATGCAGGCACTCACCTCAGCATCTACAAAAACAGCAGCAGGCGCCTGCAGAGCTGCGCGCCCTATGGGAACTTTCCATGTAGGATGGCTTCCCTATTAAAATCCCTGCTTACAGAATCAGTACAAATGACAAGAAAAGCGTCGCATAAGGACGTTGGGCTATATGAACTGGAATCTAGGATGTCCGTGTGTAAAGAAAGCACTCTGCATCAACAATGCGCATTGTGCATCCGTGTCTTACAGCTTTGTAGCCGGCGACAAAACCGGTTCAAAGCTGTTCTTGCTGGTCCAGCAGCAGCTTGAACGCAGATACTGGAGGAAGAGCGCTGTTTCCTCCTGCGCGCCAGGAGCGCACAGAGTACACACAGCTCCTCAGAGATGTGAGGAGCTGTGTGCACTCTGTGATTTATGGTTTATGGGTCATACTGTAGCTATACTTTTTTTTAAAAATTTTCTCCACATCTGAAATTGTAAGTCACTGAAAACTCACACATGCACATGCACGAACTGTTTACCTGATATGTTCCGGACCGTGCGACATAAATCAGAATCAGATGCTTAAAAAAAAAAAAAAAAAAAAGGAAGAAAAAGCACCTCAAAAAGAAAATGGAAAAGTAAAAATAATATTAAGAAGAAATTACACTTGTGTTAAAATGTTAAAAGCCCCTTTGCTTAGTTAACTCGAAGTCTACTTGTCATCTGCCTGCAGTCAAGCTGGAGTAAGTTGGGGGTTCATGTGCTAACGATGGGGGCTGGGTGTATGGGTTACTTCTCTCCAGGAACATTGTTAATATTGCCATCAGTCCAGTCTGAACCGGTTGATGGATGGTAATAACAACAACACCACACTACACCAGCAGGGCGCACTGCCTGGACTCCTCTGTCTGGTGAGCACTCAATAAAGAAATACGTGCACAAAACTCTTGAAACAAATCATAGTCTGCCTTGTGATCGCTATAAAATAACAGAAAGGCCGATTAAACATGCAACGAGTATAAGAATGATACACAAGTTGGCAGCAAAACGAGACAGTCTATGCAGCTACAGTGAGTTAAAAATAGCCTGAAGGGAATCCTACAGGAAGATAAATAGATCCTGCTGGATGTGCTTAGTGTTTTAGCAGCACAGAAGGATTCTGCATAAATATTATAGGAATAAAATAAATGTCAGTAAAAGACTGCAGTGACCTATAAAGCAAATAGATGTAGCCAAGGATACACTGATGTATTATGAGCCTATAACCTGAATTTAGGATACATATTGTCTACTTTCTAAGTTTCCTCTTTCTTCGTTCTCATAAGATCATATTTCATGTTTGGAACTGGACATTTTCTTGCTTTTGCACTGTGAGAGAGTTGCTCTTAGTCACATTGCGGCATCATAAAAATTATATCACCTTCTGACTGCACCCATTCTCATAACCTCAGGTCAGAAACACTGAGTACCAAAGTTAGTCGAGTAAAGCAGAGGAGAGCAGAGGAGTGGAGGAAAGTGATGAGAAGGGAGAGCTCAAAGAAAAGTGCAGAAGGCAGATGAAAGGAGGAGAGCGGAGGGGAGGATGGGGGAGGGATGAAGAGACCAGTCCAGAGGTCAAACTGGTTTTCACACTGAATGCACCTAAAATTCTTCAGGAACTTTGATGCTTTTTCCCATAGCTGAGGTCCGTTGCCAGGAAGGTTCTTACAGGAAAGATTTAGGCTCTGTAATCCCCTTCTGCCTGAAAAATTAGGTGAACAAGGGAGGCACAGTTAATTGTACTCTACAGTGGCATTACATTGACATGTTGTGCCAGACCAGTTTCAACCAGATATAGTGCATGTAGGGGACAGTGCAGGAAATGTGAGGGAGGGCAGGGAGTGGCCTACAGAGTGACTATGATACACTTGTAACACTACTGACCAACGCAAGGGTCGGTGTTGGTGGGGAATGTTGCTCGCACACATTATTCATTTATTGACACATTTCTGTATATTGACCACAAATTCATATCAATAATAAGAATACAGTTAAGCTTTGAATAGCTTAATTGTTGAACTTCACTGTGTGATCTGTGTGACAGCTAACCTATAATAGCTGACAATTCAGTAAGTCATAACTGAGACGGTGCAGGGCACATGAGGGCATGTATAAAGTCTGGATCCAAGCCCTCTTTGTGATAGTGATCCTGATATTACAGGTGCTTACACTGCATTAAGGTGACCTGAAAATTATTGGCCCATATCTAAACTCCTAGACTTACTGAAGTCTGTGCCTTCCTGGAGGCCAGTAATGTCTTCCAGCCATAGCTGTCAGGGTTTAGACATCATTGTGACTATTATAATTAATGCTACTCCTGTTGCACAATTTATTCAGCTATATCACATTTGAGAAATGTGAGGATAGTTTGTACCTAGTCCCATCAAGACATGTTTATAACTTACTTCTACTCTAGCTGCAGTGCTCATATTACTCATCCACAGCCCTTTATGAAACAGACTCACACACACAAAGTTCCCAGCTGTTTTACATGAGCTGTTCTGATACTCTGACGCTTTTACGTATCTTTTTCTTTTCCTCCAGCACTTTTGTGACACCTGAGAAGCAGCGGCCTGCTGTTCTTTTCCGTAAGAGGCTTGGCAGGTGTAAGAAATACAGAGCCACCCTGCAGTCTGGATAAATCTCTCTCGGTTCGGCCACCTAGCTCCGTAAAGCTGCAGAGGTGAAAGGCCACTTTAGCACCCAGCACTGCTGCCCTGAGCCTCCAGTCCAGATTCCTGCTTGGATTAGTTCAGGTTGCTGGCTTCAGCAGCAAGACAGAACACCGCAACATAGTAGAAAAACACAGGATACACTTCAATTGTGTCAGGACTCGCAGCAAGTCTTTGGACAAAGATATACTCATGTCACTACGGTGGGTGTGTATTTTGATTCTGGTTGACCCAACAGTATGCGCGAATGGGCTACAGTTACCTGTAGAGACCTAATGGACACCTAATGTGTTGTGTAGGCTGTGATCCCTCTCCTGTTCTCCTCCCACACAGGTTATTGCACTCACATTACAAAGGTTTACTGTGTTAAATGATCCTGGAATGATTGATTTGTGGAAAACACTTCTCCAGTCTACAGCCAGTTAGAACCGGTCAAAACCATGTAGACTAGGAAATGAAAGTTGGCTACTGGCACAAGATCAAGAGCCAATGGAGCTGCTGTGTGTAAAACACTTATCACATGATGTAGTTGTGTAACAATAGATTAACATCAGAGGATGACTGATTCAGTATTTAAGTTTTTTTAGCCATGCTAGACTTGGCAATGTCATTTGCTAATTAGCACTTAACACAAAGTACAGGTGAGGCTGACGGGAATGTAATTCGTTTTTTTAAGTATTTGGTCATAAACCAAAGTATTTGACCAAGTGAAATGAGTCATTAATATTCACTATGATACATCGTCTGTACAATCTGTACAAAAGTTTAAGCCAATTCATGGAGTAGATGTTGAGATATTTCACTGAATAAGTGAAAACTTTTATATTAGTCATTACAATTTATCCTCTAGGGACCAAAATATTTCACTCTGAACCACAAATGTCAAACTGCTGGTGGCACTTGAGGAAAATTTGGGGGATCCACCAAAATCTGTAGGATTCAGCCTCTGGGGAAAATGAATAACTATGGCAATGCATCCATTTTAATGTCTTTTTTTTTTTATTTTTTATACCTGCCAGCAGTTGTTCAGTCCACCACTGTGATGCATACTGAAATATATCATATATATCCACAAATATTGGATGGATTGCTATCAAGTTTTGTACAGACATTCACGGTCCCACATCACTAAATTTACATTTAGTGAATTCAACATTAATGAGAAATGTTTACATTTTTTCTGCTTTCTCAAATATTTTGAGAGCTTTGATGGTGCGGATTTATTTAAAAAGGCACAAACATTTTCCATCAACTACTGAAGGGGTTTGACGTGATGTCATGATTTCCACATGGAAAGTTCCAGTGAAACTAAATGTACAAGAAGATCAATCTAATTGTAAACCTGTACACCTGTTAAATTCAGCATGTGCATCAAATTGCAGTCTCCTGTCGTCTTGTCGGGGGGAAAAAAAATCATTAAAAGATATCGACTGTTATAGGCAACAGTTCTCATGTCAATATTAAACTCTTTCACATTATAAATAATGCAAATGCTATCCATAAAACTGACAATTAACGACGTAAGTTGTCATCTCAAGAGCTTTAATCATACATAGAAATTTAGTTCAACAGTACCATTCATTTAGAATGTTTTAGCAGTATGTATATTTAGTGTAAAGAGCATTATGTTTTTTTTTCCTTTTTCTGATGAGGAATATCCATAAGGATGATAGAAGCTTTCAGAAATACACCAGAGAGAGAGAGAAGAGCAGAGAAGAGACTGAGTACATGACTAAGTTGTAACACCTCAGACTACATTTTAAACACCTCAAAAGGCGACATTTATCTGTGGTTTATGTACCAGTGTCCATCCTTTTTTTTCGTTTCATTTTAACCGTAGAGCAGCAGAGCCTTGAATGTTTTCAGGAACAAAAATAACTGTGGCGCGAGCTCTGTTTGATCAATGCCCTATAATGGGTACTCCTAGCAGTCTTCTATGACACCTCTCATTGACCTAATCAATGCCGTGTTAAACTTGGGGTCAGGGTGAACTGTTTACACTGCCTCAGAGACAAAGGGAGTGGGGTGAGCTGGAGTGGAGGACATTACTGCAATCGAGTGTCATATTATAGGCATGAAAAGAATCGGCCACATCCATTTATCAATTCATCCATTTCTATAGCCATACATCCATCAACTGATCCAAACATCCAACCTATCAGAAAACACCATCATGACACATACTGTATGTGCTGTTTGTGCTATCTTAGAAGCGCCACAACAACAATTCCAACCAGCTAAAGTCCAAAGCAAAGAAAAAAAAAAAAAACATAACATGTACAAGACAGAATGTGGAACAGATAATTGGCCTACAAATCCCAGAAGCGATTATTTTTCAGTCCATCCATTCCTTTTAAGAGTAGTTAAGTAACGCCACGCGTGGATTTGGC